>CM063289.1:10239996-10840958 GCA_032173965.1 Sitta carolinensis | reverse complement strand
ATTTGGGATGATATTTTGTGCTTTACATGGTGAAAAACAGTGAGATACAGATGGTGCTTCCCTGCCTGAACTCTCTATTCCCCTTTGAATTCTGGTCAGCATTTTCAGCATAAAGGGGAATAGATGAACATCGTGGGCTCTGAAGATCTTGCAGACTGTGCACCTTTGCATGTGAGTGAGGGAGGCAGAGTGGAATGGGGGGGGGGGGGAAGTTCAACAGCCTATAAAACTAACTTCGTCACGTGAATTATTTCTCTCTGGCACTATATACTCACTTCTTTCACCTCAGCATTCTAACGGCAATGTGAAAGGGCAACTCCTATATTCAATGTAGCTTTCGAACTTAAAATTCTTTTTGCTAATTTTTGGGTATGGGGGTTTGCTATTGCTGTTTATTGGCTGGGGTTTTTTGTTTTGTTTACACAGCTGCAATCAATACACACCTGTTCTCATTTCCTTCCCCCTTCCCTTCCTGCTCTCCCCAGGGATTTTCCTGTGTGTGATGGATATTTGATAATATTAGAACTGAATCAACTTTTGAATCCATGACTTTAAATTGAAGGATAATAATTTCCTCCCTCATCAAAAAATTTATACAGTGTTACCAAAAGCAAAAGAAAATTCACAGGAGTCCCTTGATACTATTTTCTAAACAGTACATTTCTTGTTCTGTTTATTTTGCATCTCTCAGGTACCAGAGTAATTCCTGGAATAAGCAATGTGTTTTTGTCAAAGGAAATCCCCAAAAATAGCAAGCTACACAGAAATGTGCAATCATCTTTTGCTCCAGTAACCTTAAACAATTATTTTAAGAATTACAAACAATTAACAACAAGTAGGTGAAGCAGAAAAGCGCTTCATATTTAGTGTTTCTACCATGAATTACAGTGGTTCCAAATGTTTTGTGTACCTTTCTGCCTCTCCCACACTGAAAACATAAACCACTAAAACCGATTTTATAAATAGCAGGGTCACACTGAAAACTGATTTCATCACCACCTGGACATCAAAAAAATTATCCTCCCATATAAGAAAGTCAAAACTCAATCCAGCTGCATCAATGCATTTCAAACACTAACAATTTCTGAGCAATTAATGGCTTGAAAGCCACCACCAGAATGAATGTAAAAGATCAATTAAAACAATAAGTACATCTCAGAAGATACACTGTGCTTTCATAGAAGATTTGTTAAGAGAAAAAAAGGAGAAATTAATCATACAGATTATTCATTACAAAGTACTTGCTTAACTATTTAACTTCTCAGAAGCACAACAGCTTAGAGTCAAATGTCATCCAGTTACAGTTTATTATTTCACATGAACATATATTTGTCTTGAATGTATAATCTTCTATTTCTTTCCTTAAGATATATGAGCTTGTGACCTTTCACACATAGTATTCTGGAATAGCAGAAAGGTATAGAAGAGCTGTCATTTATACACAGCACAAGAAATCCACACCATCTGTGTGAAACCTCTTTGATATCCATACACAAGGCCACAGGGGGACACTGGGAAGAAACAAAACCTAAATCCTTTGAAAAGCAGTTCACAAACAGCTACAATTCCACAGAAATGTAAAACCGAGCAGAGAAACCAATTTTTTTCTATTCTTGAGGCTGTGTTAGAGCTCTTCAAACCAGGGGAACCATGACACACACTTCAAGGAGAGAAGTCCTATGACATGTTTTAAGAAACCAAACTCTATTATTTGAATAAAAACCGCAAATGCAGCCCTTGAACTAACAGACATGGGTTCTTGTTTCCAGCACTGGTGAGTATCACAACCAGCAGCAAGCAGCTGGGAGTCCAGAAGAACATGCTCACAGCCAAAATCCACCTCTTCTGGCCCAAAGAAACCCTAACCAAATGTACAAGATAAGCTGTACAAGATACACTTTCATTGATTGCTCAGCCTTTAGAAAGGAGCATCCATCAGAGTTGTGTTTTGTGTATTCTGTACTCACCTAGAAAAGGTTCTTTTGCTTAGTTTTGGGTGAAGTCAACCACTTGCCCTTTACCTAAAAGCTGCATCTTGAAGCACAAATATCTAACATAAAAAGAAAAAAAATACTGTTTTCTAGATTTTTTTCAAATACAACCTGTGGGACAACTAACAAAAATGCTATTTCTTGGCATAAATGAAGCAAATTTACAAGTGCTTCATTTATCCACTTGGGAATAACTAAATTTTGAATTCTGGACATGACTTCAGTGCAATTCCTCTAGATGAAAAGCTTTGCCTGTCCTAAGGTACATCAGAGATCAAATATTCATCCCAAGATGAATAATCTTCTAGTCAGCATATTTGCATTTTCTCATAAATAAAGCATGAATTATTCTTCAACTGACAGGGGACTTAATCTCTCAGCTTTGCTTGAAATTACATGTTTTAGTGTCTGAAACAAAAAAGAAAAAATTATAGGCTCCTTCAAGACTTAATTTAGTGTAAAAAGGTATTATCTTTTTCTTTCTTCCATATTTCTGAAGTAGAGAAGACAAACTTTTGAACACAGTATGATCTTTTCACAAAATAGATAAAAAATTAACATAAGCACAAGAGATTTGTTAAAGCATTCTAGAAACATGATAGAGAACTAAGACGAGGTTGCCCTTTAGTCAGTCCTGGGAAGGTCAAAGACAGAATTTTGTAGGTACTTTAGTTAGCTTAGATTTATAACTGCAGCACCCATACTACTTTAAGCACCAAATCTTCCAGCTTTTAAATGTGGCAGCTGAATTGTTTTGAGTGCCCTGCATGTAAGAGTGCCAGAAAAGATGCCGAAATTGATCCTTGAACAATAAAGCCAGTGGGGTTTCTGACTCAAGCCCAACACTTTTCTGGTAACATGGCATTAAAAGAAACATACACAGAAGCACATGTTACTTCCAGAACTGCCAAATTCAAGGTGAACAGCCATAAAGTCCATATCTAAGAAGCAGTGAAAATGCAGTGCTTTTATCCTCATTTTAAACACTTTGCACATTTCTTTTAACTTATTGAACAAATAATTAGCAGTTCTGACTCTCCAAAAGATCTCACATCTGATTTACAGGAATTCAGGACGTTGCCATTGTGTCTGCTCTTTAAAAAGTTCTAAGGACATTAAGACATCTTATAGAAAACCAGAAAAACTAAAAGGAAAACAATTTGGGTGACAAGGATTTTATTGAAGGATGGAGAATCTTCTATTGCCCTGAACAGCTCCATTCCAGCAAAGAAGACAACGCAGAGTTTTTCCTGTAAGATTTTTGAATGCTATAAATCCTCAAGTGGACTACTTTGGTGCTTCTAAAGGCTTTCAAATGATCTTGCTTTCAGAAGTGTAAACTGGTTCTTTAAAAACTGTTAGTGATAAGGCACTTGATTTTTGATACAATCATTTAGTGCTTTTGAGACAACCACAACTTGCTGCAAAATAGGCAAATACATTCTGAAGTTTGGCCTGAAAAATAATTACTTTCAATTTCTCTACCAGTGAATTACAGCTTAAACCAGCAACCAATTATTACCACAAAAAATAAATTATGAGGCAGTTAATATTCAATCAGAAGAATGCAGTAACCTTTAATTATTTTAGTGAGAAATGTAATTAGCTGAATCAAAATAATCATGACCATTTACAAAGCATAGATAGATATTTAAGGTAATTTTTGCTTCAGACTTGGTATAAGAGCATTGGTTTGGCCCAAAAGACATAACAATGTTTGTTGTCTAAGATGTCTAAGCAGGAAGTTACCCCAGGCTGGATATGGCAAATGGAGAAAGCCAAGCAACCCGCAGAGGAAACCAAAACATGGATTGACTGAACCACTGCCCACAGCAGCCGCTGCTTCATTTACCATCAAATAAAGGTTTGCTACAGCTCCAAAAACCACACCCTAGATCATCACTTCAAATCAGAAGGGAACACCTAATTCATTGCAAGTATGCATCCATGACTGGATAGTGAATATATAAAATTGTACTTTATTCTAAATATCACTCTTCCTAAAAATTACCTACATAATCTTGAAAAGGTCTTCCACTAAGCACATGGTCAGAATCTAAACATGGAGCCTGTAAGCCAAGTGGCAGACTTGTACAGGGGCACTGCAGCCCTATCCTAGGAATTCAGAGTGCCCCAGAAATCTTGGAAAGCTGCAAAGATGCAGGATATCCTTAACAGCCACAAACCTGCTTCTCACCAAGCAAAGATTAATGGTGTACATGGAGAAGGAAGGTGCTGCACCAGCTCACAACAGAGAAAAGAGCACTCACAAGTGACAGAACAGTAATTCATTGTCACAGGCAAGAGATTCCTCCCAGCCTGGGAGGCTCCTGAAGGAGCAGCCACAGCTACAGTTATGAAAATGTTAACAACACAAAATAAAGAGTGAAAGCACAGCTAACAGCAGATGAAATAAATATTATACAGCTACCTAAAAGAAATATTTTCTCTTTCAAGGGCCAAATCAATCTAGTCTATCTCAATCCACAGGAAGTTACCCAGCTCATATTTGAAGCTTTCCAGTGTTTTCAGTAATTATGCAATTAAAAAAATAAAAGCAACTTTTCCTTGCAAATATGCCTACAAAAGCATTCTACTGTTGTGTTTAGTGCACAACCTCAAAAACAAATTATTAGGAGTCTTGTATAACATCAAAAGTCACCTTCGCTAAAAAAGAGTCTAGAAGCATTGTGAAAATATGATTACAAAACAAACATACACCTGTCAACAGCTAGCATTTCTGTTTATGTTATTGCCATCAACCTAAGCTCGCACAGAATAAAAAATATTATAAACATGATGAAAAAGTGACATTTCAAAGTAGCATATTTTGCTTCTCTATGTTCCTTAAATATTCTAGAAATAGCCAAAAACATCCTTAAGACACAGCCCAACAATGTTTAGGTGAGCTAAATATTAAGATACCTCTTCAGCTATTACATAATCATTATTACAAGTTTTTGATCCACTTCTTTAAAATATTTTTATTTTACTATATAAGGCCATATTTTTTTTTTTTTTAATTTTAAAACCATCAAAAAAGTCTATGTGCAGAAATCCTAACTTGGAGTAAATATGGACATTTAATCAGTTCTTACAACTTTTATTTAAATTAATGTTTGTACTTATTTACCTATCCCTCAGGCATTCTGCACTGAGGCCTTCATAGCAATTTCTCCACCTATTTAGAAGCTCTGAGACAGGCATGCAGAAACTCAGACTGAGCATACAAAAGGGAAAAAACTATAAGTTCTTTTACATGGTAATATTTATTTTTCCAGTGTGTTAGAACAAAATATGCTCATTTTGAGAGTATTAGCTTAAAAAATGCCTATATTTGCCCTTTTCTTCATGTTCATCTTAGCCCTCCCTCATGCTATTCAGTCATACAGACATGAGCATACCTACAGCAAAGCTGGGGTCTCAAAAAAGCAGCATGCCACTGCCATCAGGCCACTAATGTCAGAGCCTACACCCCAGTGCCCCAGTCGAGAGCCCTGCAGAGACTCAAAGCTCAGGAGCTGCGAGTCCAGAGCCCTGCAGAGCAGCACTGCTGCAGCACCCGCATGGCACCAGCCACCAGCACAGGCTCAGCACCATGGGCAGGCGAGGAACAAGCTGTGAGCTGGCTGTCCCCGAGCTATCCTGGGCTCTCCTGGGAGGCAGAGATGAGCCAAGCCCCAGTTACAGCCAGTGCATTGCTGGGAAGGTCATCAGCACCAGAGAAAAGAGTGTGACAGCTGGGATTCCAGGCCTCTAAATGCCTGTAACTGAAAGGATATTACTCCCCCTTGCCCTAATGGAAAAACTGGTTATTGCAATTTTAGATTTCTCACCAGGCAGCCTGCCATAGGTGGTGCCTAGCTGGTTATTCTATCGATGGCTGTGGCTGGGGTGGTAGCTCCTGCTTGTACACCATTGATCAGATGTGCCCGTCAGCCTTTGTCCGAGTGGTACTACGGGGGCACTTAGACAAACCCCCTGATGCCATGTTTTGTTTATCTGCCTGCACAGGAACATAGCAATCAATTACCAGAAAGTTATGTTCTCTGGATAAATAGTATATTGGAGAACACAGTCAAGCAATTACTGAAAACTAGAGAAGCAATAGATGTTAAGTTATTAAATTAAATTTGCAAGAGAATGTCTGCGTATTTAATTAGAATCTGACAAAAGTGCTTATGCAGGAAAGTTACAGCTTCACAAAATATCAATTAGTATTTTAACAATAATTGTTATCTTATCTTGCTTTAGTAGTTTTGTTAAATGCCATTTTAGAGATTACCATCTTTATAAGCAGGTTAACAGTGGCAGCTCATTTGGAGAAAGAGCAGACTATTTCTACACCCACATTTAAGAACCAGTCTTATCTTTAACTGTAGCACACCAGCTGCTGCATCTGCAGTCACAGCTTACCCTTTTTCAGACTAAATTCTTCAATTCATGGGCCTTTCCTCCACACAAACTGAGGCTGAAGACACTGCTTAGACAAAATAATCCATGTTTGGATAGTTCTTGCTCTTGCTTTGCTTACCAGTGTTCCTTGAATTCTCAGGATGAACAAATGACAGGACAGGTGTGTCTGAGAGCTTGGATTATGCGCTATGCCTTGATTAGCATGTACAAAAATATGAGATGGTAAGGTGAGGTAAAAACTCAGAAGAAAAGCTTTAAGCACTTGAGCCTACACTCCTACCTCCGTAGTAATAATTTCCCTTCTAGAGCTTCTAGTACTCACATTCACTTTTTCTTCGTGACTTTCACTGCATTCCTCAATGATTTCTGCTTTCCCAAACAACCCAGTCATGCACATGCAGTAAGTAACTTGAGCTTCTATGCAACTAGCACACATAGCAAGTGCAGTTAAATATTCAGCTACTTTTTTGCAGCAAACAAATGTGAAGGAAATAAGAAAATACAACATTTTTGGCATGAATGGTTAAAACTCTCTTCAGTGAATGGTAACCAACATCAATTCTGTGATATAATTCCTCTATTCCCCAAAAATATAGCAAAAGTAAAAGCAATGGGGTGAAAATAGACAGTTTCAAACACATTTGAGGTCTTTGTAATCATGACCATTACCTTCCAATATCCTTGAAAAAGGAGCATTCATGACACTAGTTAACAATAAGTAGATCTCAGGAGGTGATTTTTTTAAACTACATCACTAATTCCAGCACAAAAAGGAAATAGACCTTAAAAATTAAGAGCAGCATAGAATAATTTAGCAGTACCTAAAGAGTGTTTGCTTTTTCTGTTAACAGCACCGTGTCTTCCTGCTATATCCTCATTTAACAACAGGATTGTGGAGGAGTAGCTTAGTTTTGCCTGAGGTGATGGGTGAGGAGGACTGAGAAAAGTATCAAGAACATAATTTCCTCACTAGCAAAGTCACAAGTTCGATTCTCTCGTCACTGCAGTTAGACATGCAGTCTTGCACGATTCGAGAGAGGAGGTGGTGTCATTTACACTTTTGCAGAATGTTGCCTTCAAAATGGAAAGAGTGGCAATCGTTTGAACTGAAAAACAGACCCAGACTTGAGCACTGAATACAGAATAACAGCACTACACTGTCTCATTAGCTTCCAACTGAGCAGTTTAGACTGCAGACATGGTTAGCAGGCATGCTAATTACAAAGAGACAACACAATGAGTCTACCTCACTGAATATCCTGCGCCAAGAGAAAAGTGCCTTAAGGATGGCAGTGAATTTCTTACAGGGTCCAGCAATCAAACAGAAGTAGACAAAACTAATGGCTTGGTAAAGAAAATAAAAAGAGGTAAAAGAGAACCATAAGGAGTGATTAAGATCCACCTGTTAATTACAGTGCTGAATTGATTTGTCTGCTTTTAGTTGGTTGCCTATTAGTATCCCTATTTAATATTTCTCACAGTATGAAAAATATGGAGCAAGCTGGAAGAGTGCAAATTATTGTTTACAAAACTTTCTTCCTGATATAGAAATTATCTTTTTAAGGTTTTGGGGTTTTTTTTTGCCCAGGCAGCTTTAAACACCCCACTCTGTATATTCTATCTCCATCTCTCTTATTTACCCTGTAAGGATGAGGAGTCAGTCTACCAGCTGTGCTTAGCAACTTCTCCACAGACTTTGCATTTCTTTGTCATAGAACCCAACCCATCACAGTGAGCTCTGGAGCAACCTCAAAATCTTCCAAGGTTCCCTCTGCTTCCTAAGCTTCTGAAGAAATTTGATAAATTGATTGAGCACACACGATTAGCCTGTCTTGAGCTCACTGTCAAATGCTGATGCTTCAACTCATCTTAAGGTTGCTGGACACAATCCTAAAGGACACCTGTCTAGCACCAACAGCCGTGAACTGGAACCCACTGTCAGTTCGGCTGTCCTGCGCTCTGGGCTGAGTCCTGCATCTCCCTTGTCCACACCTAAAGTCTGTAATCCTTCTCTGGGACCATACGGTTCAGTGCTATGAGCAAGTAGCACCAATGAGCTTCAAAAATAATTCTTCCCTCTTAAATAAAAAAATTTAAAGAAAAAAATCTTTTATGATAATTTCTGGAGTGTAAAGTCCTCCATGCCCTTGACAATTCACACAGACCATTTGTATTCAGAAAGTCAGGTTTATGAAACTCCTGGAGTAGCTCACCTTGCGCTGAGTGAAGTCAGTGAGAAGTGTGAGGGATTGACCTCCTGCTCTTTCATCATCTTGGAGACTCTGTCATCACGTGCTGCCCCATCACTCTGCAGAAGGCCCTGCAGGGTGACCTTGTTGCCAAGGTAACCTCTTCCCTGACAACACAGTTTCCCTGGTAGGAGCTGGGTTATTGTCTCAGATGTTTGTATTTAAATAGAAGACCATCTGCATTTAACGACCTTCTCTTATTAGGGCTTTGTTCTTGTTGCATCTCAACACAGAAGTGAGCAGACACTGAAGAAGGTAAAAGGTCACACATCCAAAATAAAGTCAGCAGTTTAGCAGGGTTGGATACAGTCCATTGAGAAGCATGTATTAAATCTTTATGCATCAGAGACCTTCACATTGTCAGAGGACTGCTTGCTAACTGGAAGGGAGCAATAAACTCTTTCCCACGATATGCTCTGCTGTAAACTGATTAAGTGACATGGAACTAATTATAATATATAATGCTTCCTGTTCTCTCAGAGATGCAACATCTAAAGGAGTAACTGTCACTAATTAACAATTGTTTCAGGCTACTAGGTTTAAAAGAATCTAGAGCAATAAAAATTAAGTGTCTACAAACATGTTCTATGCCTATTAGGTTTAAGGTGTCCATAACGCCATCTTTCTTTCTCACTCTGCCACCTTCACACTACATTACAGAAACTACTCTCATGCAATTATAATCATCCCAAAAGGTCCAAGAATTGCATTGCTCCTGGTTTAGTCACACCTCCACACCAGTGAAGGGAGACAGCAACGTCAGAGAAATGCAAAAAACTGCCTCCTGAAGACATCTTTTTCTGTCCGTTGAAAATAAAGGCTGGAAGACAAACTTTAACACTAGACTTCAAAGTATCAAATTCTAGACTTTGGTGGGATCACACTTTAATCATTAGAAAATAAATACATATAATTCCAGGACCGTTTTCACCTGGAAAAAAGAGCACCATGTCTAAACAAAAACAAAAAATAACTGCTGCAATGAAGGAAGTAAATTGTTTTCACAGACCACCATGCACAGAAAAGGAAATATTTCACTGTTGCAAAAGACTTAGCTTGGATAACAAAGCAAAAGCATAGTGATCTTCATAAATAGGTCAGTATCCAGGGACATTATCTAGAGCCTCCACCGCCTGTGATACTTTAGGTATCCCTCAGATACAAATGACACTTGCTGCAGAGGGATATCTTCAGAGTGGTTTCAGTGTCCATCAATGCTGAAAGAAACTCCATATATACTCTTAAAAGCAATCCCCAAAAGTGTTTGCTACAATACCACATTTGTCATATGAAAACATGCATGTACAAAGAGAATGAAGTGGCAGTAAACCCTACAGCAGTAAAGAAATCAAAATGGCTTTATTAAATTTAGTAACTTCTGGGTATCAGCAACTGAAACCCTAATTGAAAACAGTGCCACTTAAGCTGACTGCTGAGACACTTTGTATTGATATTTAAAAATTTATATATAACTTATCGTTTATTGGTATTTGGTCACTTGTCACCTGCTGAGAGGAAAGCATACAGACAGTCCTAAACCATGCTACATTGACCTTTTCAAAATTTTCAAATTCTAGTTGTTGGCCATTCCTTTTGTTTCCTCTGTCTGCAACCTTAATATTCTGTGAGCAACAGAGAAATGGAACAGTTGCCTTCTCCAAACAAACACACGGCTGTAAAGGTTAAAGTAGTTTAAAGAGATCGCTGCTGCTGTTCTGCTGTCATTTGCAAACTATACTGGAAGCCATGACTGGAAGGTGCTGCTCAGATGAGAACAGAGAGAGGAAATAAGGAGTGATAGAATTTCAATTTATTTTTGTAATAATGAGCTTTACAAAGTTTTCAAGTCTCTTTCAACAATCTATTAGTAGGAGAGGGAGCTTGCAAGTTGTCCAGCTGATGCTAATGCAATACTTGACTGCTCAGTTTCCAAGTATTTTTTAATAGTGCTATGTGTTTAGCTAAACACCAACTCATGAAAGTTTAATTCATCACATTAGCATAATTTCACAAAATGATTGTTGTTGTGCAATCCTATAGGCACATATTTTGATGTTATACTGCATCACAACCTGAGCATCCTCAAATTAGATTTCTCACACAGATGTTGATAACTTTTCTTTGGTCTCACTACTGGGAAGGGGGATTAGTACCCAGTGAAAGCTTGAAATTAAAAGTTGGCAACGTGGCAAAGCAATGCATTTGTTACTTGGCGGTGTTACATATTCCTACTGAGTATTTAACACTGTCAAGATAAACTAACCACTTCTAATAACATTAAAAGTACTCACTGACACAAAATGTGTCAACTGCTGTAAATTATTTTCCTTAGAAATTCCTCACAGTATTTTTTTCCTTTTTACAATAATTAAAAACAAATGGCATAACAGCCTTTATTTTCCAATCTGAATGGAAAAGAACTATAAAAATTTAAAAATACATGTGAAGGCAGGGAAAAGTGACCTTTCAAGTATGGACTAGCGATTCCACAAACCTTTGGAGTTGCTGCAAGAGTTAGTCATAACTACTAAGCTTCACTCAGTGCAGGTCAGGAATAACTTTCCTCGGTATGTTGTCACATGTCTTTTGCACTTTGTTACTCAGAACCTTGCAACAGAAAACACATCCTTTAAATAGCTGCAGGAACATGCTGGTACTTAACAGTGTTTTTTCAGTCAAATAGTCCAAACTGCAGTCTCATTACAGGATTTGAAGCAACCTCCTTGCCAATATGTGTATGAAAAAATCTCCTTACTAATATGGATAAATAATTCAAACAACTTCCTAGCATCAGCTAATCCTCTGATGCTATGCTCTCCTCTCCCCCATCACCCAGGGTTAAAGGTTTGACAGTCTCAGCTGTCCCTAAGCAGAGCTGGGGGAACATCTCCCATGTAGGAAATTTACACATTTTCTTATTCTACTCTGCTTCCTGGGACCCTGCTCTAATACAACCCTACACTAATGGCAAAAGTCCTGTCCTTTACCCCTTTTAGTCCTATAATCAGTGATAAAGGAAAAAGTCCTATTTAGTGGATGAAACTGCAAATTACTTTCTTCCTCATGGATGCTCCCTTGGTAGGTGTTTACTGACTAAGCCAGAGAAAGTGTTTTCAATTGTTATTTTTTTGCAGGTACGTAAACTCTAAGTTTAATGTAAATAATTAATTAGGCATAATTTGAAGCTCTAATAATGCACTCTTTACCACCAAAATTTAAAACCAGCAGACACCTTTTGATAAAATAAATATCCAAGTGCTATAATTTTGCTGTGTTCTAAAATCTTGCCCTGATTGAACACATCCTAAGGGTGAATACACTGAACCAAAAATTGCAACAGAAGGGGACTTTCATGTTTGCTTTGCATTATTAAAACTGAAGACACTTGCAGCTAACTTGAGACCTACTACTCTCAGCTCCACATAGTGTTTGCAAAACTACTTCCATGACTCTTCAAAACATCTGGAAAGCTGATGAGCCTTGAAACTACTACCATATTTTGTCCTTTATATCTTTCTAAGAAATATACTTAAATTAAGAAAAATTCAGCTGACTTCTTGACAAACAGAGGACAACTGGAACAAGAAGTAACATAGGGATTCCCTCATGCGTTCAAGCTCATTACATAGTTTGGCTCCTAAAGCTCTTTCCTGCTGTTTGTTTACAAATTTTGTCTGTTGAAGTTTCTAAGCTCCACTAATTCTGAGTTGTTTCAAGTTAAACTGTCAGAGAGCACATCCTGGAACTCAAGGTGACTGGAAACACAACACACACAGTCCGGAGAAGAAGGTGCTGCTGCAGCAAATATCCCATTAGAGTTCATGTTAGCTACTCACCCAGCTGCACTGCTGATAGCAGTGTATTCATAACAGCTTCACCACAAGAGCAAGAGTCCAAATATTTTTAAGGGTCCTGTATGCTGTAACTAACATATTATCTATTTATTTAAACTAAATCCGACACATATGTAAAGGAATTGCAACCACTCTTATCAGTTTAAGGCAGGAATACCCTGAATGATTTTCTTCAGGATTCCAGCTGGTTGCATGCATTAAGATTATTTATTACTGCTCACAGCTAATAAGACTTGCATAACTGCCCCTGAGGGACTTGGAATCATTGCTATCATCTGGAGGCTCAGACACCAGCAAACTCATCCAAGAAAGTCATGTTTCTGCAGCACATAGAGCACGTTTAAAAGCTAAAATATGTTGTTCAGTCAGAAGCATATTAGGATACACATGCTGAGCATTAATAATCCTTAAAGAAATTTATCACCAACTTTTAATTTGAATGCCAAATAACACTTGATTAGAACATTTAGCAAAACTGTTACATATTTCCAGAAATTAAATAAGAGTAGAAAATTCTGCCTACCATTTATTGTGCAACAATCATAATATCAGATTGACATATCATAATCTCATGGCCCCATGAGGTTGGGAGGGGCCCTCTGGAAATCATCTGGTCAAATCACCTTGCCCAGAGTCACCTAGAACACATTGTCCATAGCTCTGTCCAGGGGATTTTGGAGTATCTGCATGGATGGAGACCCTGCACACTCACCTGGGCAGCCTGCTCAAATGTTCAGTCACCCTCACCAGTGGAAAAAAGTGTTTCCAAATGTTCATATGGAACGAAATGTTTCATTTTGTGCTCATTTTCTCTAATCCTGTTACCAGGCACCACTTTGCATTTGCAGCCTCCTGTCAGGTATTTGTGTAGATTGATGATATACCCCTGAGCCTTCTCTCCTTTAGGGTAAATAGTGACAACTCTTATCAGCTCTCCTTACATGTGAGGTGCTCCAGTCCCTTCATCATCTTTCTGACCCTTCTCTGGACTCTCTAGTACATCCAGTATCTTTCTCTTGTACTGGAAAGCCCAGAACTAGACACAGTGCTCCAGGTGTGGACTCACCAGTGCTGGAGATAAGAAAAGGATCTTCTTTCCTGGGTGTTTGCAGTCCTTTGCATAACGTAACCCAGGACACAGCTCACCTTTGCAGCCAGTGCTCAGCTCGGCACCTTTGGGACCATCGGGTCCTGTTGTGCTGGGCTGCTCTCCAGTGTCACGGCTCCCAGCAGGTGCTGGGGCACGGGGCTGTCCCTCCCCAGCTGCAGCACTCTGCACTTCTCCTCAAACTCCACCAGGTTCCTGCTGGCCCATTTCCCCAGCCTGAGTATATGCACACCCAGGAGGTACTACATCTCATTCTCCCTTTCCTTGATAGATGTTGATTCTCGTTCTTAGAGAAAGCTGTGGAATCACTAATGAAGACAGACTGACATGCACTGTCCAAACTAAAATGGAAAGAAAATACAAACAGTAACAAATACATAAACACCAGGAGGTTTGCCACTCACTGGGGAGTAGGAACACAGTCACTGCAAAGATTTCCAAATCAAAGGAATGTGGAGCATATACTGAAGTGCAGACAGTTAATCAGAAAACACTTGTTTGTTTTCTGCTCATTTGTTTTCAGATGACAAGCCCAACATAGAAATCTTGTCTTCACAAAACTGGTTTGCATAATTTACTCATGCATGAACTGAACAAGGATTTCCCACTGCAGTAGCCCCATGTTGGGCCACATTTTTCCACCAAGACAGAGCTCTGGCCAAGTTGCATTTGTAAACGGGTATTGAACATCTCAAAAGGAATACACGAGCAGAGCTTTGAGTATTGTTTATTTTGTAATTTTCTGGCACAGCAGCTCACTTACAATTCTTATGCCAATACTCAAAAATGTGCAAACCTTGAAATGTTTCAATAGATAGGCTCAAGCTATTCTTTTCCTTTCTTTAAGTATGCTTATTATTATACAATAAGTAGTATCTGTTTCACAGCAGCATGTATAAAGTACCTAAAAACAGACATGAATTAAAAAGCTAAAATGGCACTTCTTTGTTATTACCCTTAGTATTTGCCACCCTGTCTTTCATCTTTTTGTATTCTGATAATCCAAATCTTTAAATCCTTCAAGAACTCGTTCGAGGTTAAGAAAGACTTAGTTCAAAATGCTAAAATTCCTCCCACAAATCTATACCTTCAAGAGACTACATAAGATAAAAATATTTTTAAAAATGTATATAATTATAAAAAGTTTTAATGAATGATGAAGTGTTTAGTATTACACAAATATTTCACAATAAAGTCAGAAAGGACAATGTAGAACTGATATCTTCTGATAACTATTAGATTTCAATACAAAATATTTGAGAATTTAAAATACAGCAAGCTTATTTCATAAAAGAAAAGTAAAAAAGACAGTAACATGGAAGAACCATCTCTTCAGAAACTAGAAAATTATTAGGTCATGAATCAGATGAAATAATGCAGTTAAACTACTGGTTGATGTACCAAAAGACTAGATACCTGCAAAGAGTGGACACTGTGAGTAGTTTATTTCCTCAACATTCTTCAATAGAGTTTCTGAAGTTAATCAAAAGTTTATTATGGGTAGAAGTGAACATTCAGGTGGTGCTATGATCCATAATGTCAAGCAAGATGAGACCTTACACAGGTGTGGGTGTTATGCAAAGACAGCCTCCCACATTCCCCATCCCTGGCTATCCCAGCTGGCCATGTCCAATGGCCTAAGAGGAGTAGTGGGGAACTACTCTTCCTGCCCCATCTCAACTACATGAGGGTTGTTGGCGCAAATTTTCTGATCATTCCCTTCTTCCTTCCACTGGATCCCAGGCACAGCCGGGCAGGCACCCTCAGGCTCCTCCAGCCCCCAGGGCTGTGCCACAGCAGCCCACAAAGGCGACTGTACACAGGAAACAAGCCCAGCCAGCTCTGGCAAACATGAACCTAGGGCAGCTCCTGGGACCTTGAGCCACAGGACTGCTCTGTGCAGCCTTCTATGGTAAGTGGGAAAACTCACAAAAACACCCAAACATTTCACAGCCCATACAGCACACTGCCTGGCAACACCTGCAGTCTCAGGTACTGAGCTAGCAAGTGGTTCTCCAAACTTATTATTCTTGGCTGTTTCTTAGTGCTCTTCGGCAGCAGTGCCAAGTGGCCTTCCATTGCAAAGATGAAAAAAAAAAAACCTAAAATTATCAAATTGCAGTGTCTATTGCATACAAAAAAAGTTTTACAGTATCAAAAGTCTAATTTATCAATGCTTTGAAATGAGAAAGTCTAAAAATTATACAGACCTGCAGAGAATCCAAGCCAGGAATTAGAGCTAAGTTCAGGTCCTGAAGGGACACTGCAGTGTACAGGGAGTGTCTAGGAAGGTTAATGTGCAGTTACATTGAGATGAGTTTCCAAGACACCTGCCAACAACTCAACCAGATTCACCAAAGGCATATAGGGCACAGTCAGTTCACCAATGCTATCTGGCACTTACACTTTTTTTGTGAACTTGAAAAACCCTGCATAATATTGCAAACTACAGCATCCTGGTCTCTATGCCCCCAGAACAGTTTTAACAGTGCTGTGGACAACTCCTGTGAGCCAGCTTGTGTTTCCATGCAGCAGCTGACCCCAAAACCCAGCCCTCAGTTTTGGTTTTGTAAGCAGTCATTCCGCAAGATAATCATTTTACAAGTTATCTGCAAAAAACTGTGGGAATACTTCAGGGCTTTACAATGAAAATTAGTAAAGGCTTGTATTTGGGTTTTTTAGTAAAAATAATAAAAAGCCAATGGCAAAATGACAACAGCATTATCAGCATAGAGAAATAATTCTGATACTAACTAAAATTCAAAGAGGTCAAGAAATAATAGAGAATAAGGGCAATGAATAAACCTGATTCATACCTGGAAAAAACAAAGTATTATTTAGCACAGCTGGAAGTAGACTTTGATGTAAGATTACAAAAAGTATAATAAGGTGTTGAAGCTTTTAAAGCTATTCTGTGGTTAATAGTAGTAGAGGGTGAAATGAGAGCCATGTACATGGGTCTCTACCCCACTGCAGACCAGGCACTAACGACTCATTATCTCCTTGAACAAGCATACTTAACTAAACCAATACAAACTCATGTTCTTGATGACAAAGGAATCACACACTTAAATTATTCACATTACTTTTTTCCCCCCAATATATCACAAATCTACACAACCCCTTGTGGTAAAACAAGAAAATTCAACAACTCCAAAAGACCGAAGGAAAGAAAAACTTGCTACTACATAGGAAAAGTCAAAAAGAATATGATGATGCAACATCACCCTGGAACAGATAGGACACCTCCTCTATATTAAACTCTTGTGCAAAGCAGCTGTATCAGCACAGAAATGTCTCTTTCTTCCGGCCACCCCTGGGGCACAATGCAATACAATCTCCACTTCACTACAAGGCACCTTCTGGCACCGCACTGGGGAAGCAAACACCTCCCTGTTGCACAGACCCTGATTGTGCTCCCCAAGTTTTCTACAGGTTTGTTATGTAAGCAAGAGCTGTGCACCTCTTCACAATTCTGCTCTTTGTTTCTGGAGCTCAATAACTGGACCAAGTCAAACCTGACTAAAAGCACAGCCACATCCCCGAATGAGCTGTGGCCTGTAGCCAATGCACCACCCTCTTGCTTGGAAATGAAATTGAGGCAGAGCATTACTAACTGTGGAAATATCAAATTTATCCAAGTGACATCTTCCAAAGCTCTTTTCCTAAGATTCACTGTGTCTTTTTAAATCCTGAAGATGGCAAATGACAAATCAATGAGAATGTGTCACAGAGAATATATCAGAAAATGGTTTAAAATAAATAAAAACTTAAAAATTGCATCTCGTCAAGCACAGTGAATACATGAGCCCAGAGTCTTGATCCAGATTAACTTCATGTCTCACTTTGTGCACAATGTGTTCAGCTAGTAGATTTCCAGGAGTGAAGATATCTTCAGTTTGTACCACTGAAGAGAGTTCAAGATACCGTCATGCTAAATACAAACAATCTTCTGCAGCATGTACTCCATTTTCATATCAACAGCAATACAAGTATGTTTGCATCAGTAAGAAGTCTTAGCATGTGAGTCAATGTTCACATGCACACTGAGCCAGCCTCAGCAGTGCCAGGTGACTCGTCCTGGCATTAGGTATTTATTAGCTGTCACCTTGTCTGTCAGATTGTCAGATATATTTCATCCAAATTCCACAGTACTGAAGCTCATTGTTCCTAATATGCTGATATTATTAGAATGTGACTTGGAGCAGAGTGAGATACAGCATCCTGTAACATCTAATCAGCCATCCTGGACCTCCTCCTCCAAGATGAATCTTTGTTCTTTAATATCAGCACAGGAAAATATCCAAACTCCAAAGCATCACAGTGTCTGCAGATTAGATACAGATAATCACAGCCATAACTATTGGCCAGATTTCCCCAAACTACCCAGTTAGGCTTCCCATGATTCCAGAAATTAAATTCACTTGTCCTATCAGCTTTATTTTCAGCAGGCTCTTTTATTAATAATTATTTCAGACCCTTTTATTAATAATAGCTTGCAGCTGCTTGCAACACTGTCTTACAGAAAACCCATTCCTGCTTCCTTTGTCAGTATGATTTAAGAAATTAAATTTCCTGGTCCTACAAACTCCATTTCCAATTCTAAGCTCACAGTTCTGCCACAGTAAAGGAAAATTATATTCCAAAAGCACTAATAAGACATTTTCCCAAGGGATTGCCTATCAAAGTTCAGTTTGCCAGAGACATATTTATTCTCTCCTGCATCATTACTATTACAGAATAAGTCTCTCAGGAAGATTTAAATTCAAAGAGCGATTTCAATAAGCAAAACACAACCATAAAAAACTACTTACTGACATGTCTTTAAAGCAAGAAATATGGGAGAGAACCCAGCTACAGAGCCCACCTAAAACCCTCTGAGGAGCTAAGACAATAACCAACAAATGTTAGAGAATTAGGATTAGCAGAACTCCTGATTGGACTCAGCTGTCCAGGAGGACAGGTTGCAGAACACTTGCTGGAACTAAAGGACTGAAAGGCACCAAGGAAGGAAGAGCAGCACTTGTGATGGGAAACCAGCAGAAACCACAACAGAAAAGTGACAGAGAAGTACGAGGCACTTCGGTGGCAGCATCACAGCATATGATGTACACACAATGGATTCCTGACTGCCTTCTCCTCTCCCTGCTTCCATCAGCTACAACATATGTCTGCCACTCTGTCAAGTGTCATGTGATGCCTTTTAACTTACACCCACTGCCAGCTCTCCCTCCTGCCATCTCCTTTCTACCAGCACAGCAATATGGTTTGATTATTCTCTTGGAAACCATTAATGCCACCTTCTCATCTCCCCGAGTATTTCTAGGGGATGAGGTGTCCCTTCCCTTCAAAGCCTGTGTGCATTTGCTGTGGTCTTCTCAAAGCCGCTTCCTGCATTGCAAACCAGACACCAAATTCAAGGAATGTGTGCCACATGCTAGCACAACAGAGCAGAGAAACTGTCAAGCCTAAGCATTAACTGTGTTCACTTGACTCAGACTGAACCTTGACAGATTTTTCAGCCTAGATAAAGTTTTGATAAGCGACTCAAAATAGTTAAGCCAGTTTTCCAAAATACACTTACACTGGACAGTTTGCAACTGAAAAACCTCTATCTGAATTTACAAGGTTAATAATATTCAGCTAATTAAGCAATCGGATTAGCTAAGAATGATGAGTTTTATAGCAACACTGAAGATCAAACTGTCAAAACTGACAGTACCATGTTGCACCCAGATACAGCAGGATGTAAAATATAGTGAATTAAAACAGAAATATGCATTATACAGAACTATTCTAGGACAGCAGGAAAATTACAAACTAACTCAAGACTTAGCAAGTACCAGAATTAGAGCTGCCTATGTATCTCGAAAACAAGGAAACATACTTGTAACAACTGTAAAAAGAAGCTGATTATAAACTGCTAGGCCAGCTTCCAGGGCAAGGATTCGGAGTCACTAGAATCACAAATGCAGGCTTAGAAGTCTGGTGATGCTCATGTTCTACAGCTTTCACTTGCCAGCCTTTGGATCACTGACCTCAAATTCAACAATGTAAAGCTGTATTTAGGAAACCAGCCCACTCGCAGAAGAACTCAGTGTGCAGAGTTGTATTCTCACTGAGGAAAAAGATTACATGAATTCCAGAAGCAAATACTAACACTGACTAACACTTCCAAAGAGGGGAAAACCCATCTGAAATACATCTGAACACAAAAAGAGACATTCTAATCAAGACATCATCAGGCAAACTTTTGCCATCTTTCCAAAACCAAGGAAAAAAGGAATCAACATATAAAAGGTCTCCATCAGTTGCCATTATGGGGTTATTGAAGCTTTTAAACATGATGTTGTAGGAAATGCATCATAAATTTAGAAAGGCAGGAAAGAGGAAGAAGGTAGAGAAGGGCACTGATAACTAAAACCAGCTATTAGCTGGATTATCTGGCAGGTATTTGTTCTTACCCAGCTGGGTGTTATTTAGTCCTGACTCAGTGAGCCTGAAATGCTTTAGAAACACCTCAGGGGGTCAAGATCCCTGCTGTTAAAATGACAGTGACTCAGTAAATGGGTTCCTCATGTACATGCCAGCATACTCTGCGTTTGCCTGCATGATTGCATCTTAACTCTTAAAAAAAAAAAAAAAAAAACAAAAAAAAAAAAAACAAAAAACAAACAAAAAAAAAACACACACAACACAAAACCAGAACAGAAAAGAATCATCCACAATTCTTGAAAATATTATTTAAACCAGACCATTTTTTATAGGAATGTCAGGTTTAAAACCTTTTATGTTTGCACCTGTACAGTAAGCAAAAGCATAATCCAAGTGGCCAAAGCACTCATTGCTAACTAAGTTATTCAATTTGACTGGTGGACTGACGGTATGCTGCAATCTTTCATAGT
This sequence comes from Sitta carolinensis, assembly GCA_032173965.1. Classification (NCBI taxonomy): domain Eukaryota; kingdom Metazoa; phylum Chordata; class Aves; order Passeriformes; family Sittidae; genus Sitta; species Sitta carolinensis. Next base: position 10,820,435 of record CM063289.1, on the reverse strand, counting down.
AACAAAAAAAAAAAAAAAAAAAAAAGGATAACCCATCATAACCAACACAAGGCAGAGCAATGGCTGAATATGGCTGAACAAGGAATAAGTCTGATCTATGCTGGGATTTTTTTCAGGTAGGTTTAGAGTTTTCTTATATTGAATTCACAGGAGGAAGGAGAGCAAATGATAGACAAAATAATATCTGCTTATAATATAATTGCAGTTAAAGAAGAACATTACTTCATTCCAAGGGAACATGGCATTACCCTTCCCAATAACAGATCGATTCACAATTATCACTTTACCTCCAGACCATGTGAAAATAAATCCAAACCAAGAAAACTGGGCTCTTCTGCATTATGGTGGATTTAGGTTTAACACTGTTGCTGATTCCACAAGTAATTATTCCCCTTTAATAGATTTCTCATACAATTCAAAATTATACTTTAAGATACATGCCTACCATATGAAACTCATGTCAGCAAACTTACCCACTGCTTGCACATTAAGTAGGTGTTGGGGAGTGTGATTAAGAGATCTCTGCTTTTTCCGATGGATACTGAAACCCAGGGACACAGCTGGCAACAAAGAACAGGGTAAATGGCAGCTTGGCCGTTTGGTTTGTTCCCTCCCTTTGCACACTTCCACCATTCCAGCTTACCCATGAAAAGCCAAAGTCGGTATCACCTTTAATTTTCATAGATGTCATCTTTCAGGGGAAAGAAGAAGATAAAATAAACAACATCTAAATTATTGTCAGCAAACATACTACAGATATAAGCAAGAGTACATGCTATAGGTTTGATTTAAAGTACAAACTGGGAGAAAACACCTGACAAAGCAACAGAATTAAGTAGATTGCTGGGTAATAGCAAACGGGACAAGAGATCGAAGCCAGTAACTAAGATTTGTTGTTGATGATGTGAATAACAAGTATTTAAAAAAAAAAAAGATCACATTGTGGTTATAATTAATTAGATTTTTTACATTTACCCATTCAAAAGAAGTGACATGTATTCAAATTGTTCTGTCTGCCTAAAGAATCTTCATGTGCATGTTGGTCTGTAAAGCCAAGATAGACATTAGAGCTACTTCATTTCTAAACAGGGCATCTCTTTTGAATTCTCTGCAAATTACTATCAAGCAGGATAACTGGGAAAGAATGTGATTTTAACTTTGAAAGTGAGCCTCAGCAAACACATATGTAAAACTGACAGCTGATGATTTTCTTGACTCTGGTAATTACTAGATTTGAATCCAAGTCAGACTTTGCAGTGACATAAAAAGCTGTATGAAAAATGCTAGCAGGGAAAAGCTTAGATAATCTACATGTCTGCAGCAAGCTATCTGTAATAGCTGCAAGAGATAAACAGTGCTGCATAAACTGTATTAAAACAGTGAAACAAAGGGTCTTGGAAAAAGTGACTATTCTTAAAAATGAAACCTCTATTTTCATATTCTTTAAAATACTTTTATGCACAAAAGTCAAGTAACAAAGTGCTACAAAGCTTGTCCATGTAAGGAGATTAGAGAGCGCTTTGAAACCTATTGAAACCGGATTCTTAAAGACCAGAGCAATGGAAACAATCAAGATTATAAGGAATATTAGACCAAAATATAATACAAGTTATTGTTGTGCATCAGCACCAGAGTAGCTAAGTACATTTGAGTAACAGACTCCTCAAACAACCAAGAAACAGGGGTCAAATTTCCCCTGATTCCTGCCAGTGCAGATTAGGAGGAGTTTCAGTGCAGGCAGTGGTGACAAACTGATGTATTGGCAGGACTATCAGTCTTCAGCCAACACCTCTGTGCAATTACAGTCTACAGGAGGACACTGTGGCAGTCTGCTTTTACATTCTTGAGGTACATTTATTGCTCCCGAATAAAACAAAATAATCCGCCACAGTTATGTAGCTTAAGTCCAAAATTTTACTTGCTTTACATGCTTAAGTATTATTGCAAACCTTGAATTGTCTAATACAGTTCAATTGATTAGGACAGGGTAATGTGATCTATAATACTTCTGAACTATTGACCTCTAGTGTGGGTAATCATTTTTTGCTGTAAAAAATTGACTGGCTAACCACTGACTGAGACAGAGTGACGTGATCTTTGACCTAAAATAAAGAACTCTCAAAACAAAAAATGAACAATAATACGGCACATAACTGCAGCAAAACATTACCAGATGATATAGAACTCTGTAAGGGTGAATTTTTCATTATTTATTACAATCTCAACTGTTGCTACCCATTTATTTACACCATAAACTAAATCATTCTTTGTAAAACACTTCTAAAGGCTCAACCTGTCTCTCATAGGAGTCTACAAGGATTATGTCTGTAGTGACATTGGGGTAGCATAGCAGTGGGAAAAAAAGCAACATAGACCCCCTTATGCATCCAGAGGAGATCACTATTGTAGAAATCACTCTGCTTTTACACTTTTAATTTGAACCAGACAAAACCTAAACTGAGCAGAAGAAGGGCCCTCATTGGCTGGCTCACCTGCAGTGCTGCTGTCCACACGTCATACCTGCCTCTGACCCCCCCAAACAACTTCCAACTGCCCAGCCTGCAGCTGTGTCTTCCACAGGGCCTACTGGGAGCATAAACCTTAACAACTTTAACAATTATAACCCCACATCCCACAGGTCACTGACCTCATCATGTTCTCTGACTGCTGATTGTCATCTAACTATAAATGAGCCCAAATAAGTTCTCTTAACAGAAGAGAATTATGATATAAAATGTCTTTAAAGATACACTGTAGAATTTCCAGCACAAAGAAAATATGATAAAAGAAAATTCCAAGGACATTGAAATATAACTTTGAAGTTCTAACATTATACGTTTTTAAACATGGTATGCTTTCACAGTATACAATATGGTGTTTCTTTTGTGACTGCAGAACTGAAAAGCTACAGCAATTACTCAGTGAAAAAAAAAGAAATCCAACCATTAGAATTCTCCTGCAAGAGCCTCAGACAGACCCCTAAAGTGACACAGGTTTACTCTCTGCAGAAAGACAAGAACAGTTAGCCTTGCAGAGCAGAAGGCTGAAGATTATAAATAGACACATATTTTTGGCTTGGTTCCACTCAGACATTTTACTTTGTCTTACTTGCCACTTATTCTCACTTAAAATCCACTGAGAGGAGACTAATTACCCTAGTGCATTTAAAAACCAGTAAATATTGACAGCAAAAAGCACTTCTTTGATTCCCAAACTAGACCTCAGTTTAAAAGGTAAATGACTTTTGCCAATCATCTTTTTCACATCATGTTGAAAGTGCAGGACATTTGTTTAGACAAATGGAACCTTATCTAGTGCTCTGTCCCTGTAAAATTCTAACACTTTGAGGGATAAGGAAAACTAAATAATATACAAGACCTTGAGTTCTTCAAGTATATTCACACTATCTTGGTGCCAATGACACTTCTAAATTGAAATGTTGAATAGAGCAACTTCTGTTCATGAGCTGATCTCACTTTATCTTATGGATAGGAATTTGAGTTGTTGATTGTCCACTGTAGCACAAATTATGAAAAGCTGATGAAAAAGCAATAATTATAACAATGTGTGAGATATGGAATGTGTGAAGCATTGATAAAGAAAGGTCATGAGGAAAGAGTATTATTGTTTCTAACACAAAGGTTTTCTTTGCTGTTTGTACCTTTACCTAATACCAAAGACAAACAAAAACAAGTAATCTGCATACCCCTGGGGCAGGATAACTGGTAATATCAAAAGAGTAATTACTCAGAGAAACAGCCCTGCTTCCCCTGGCAATTAGAACTTTTACATTCTTAAGTAATTCTGTCTGATCTTTCTGTCCTGGACCTAAACAGTTCTGTCACCTGTTCCTAAACAATCATTTTCAGTTTTATTTCCATCCCAGAAAGCCTCATCAGGACCGCTCTAGGATGTGATTCCCTCTGAGTTTCTTGCATCTCTCAGCCATGCTCTTGACTTTTGGAAGTTCTTGATTTTAATTTCTTAGTCTAATTTTATGTAAATATGCCAAACATAAGCACTGGAAACGCTAAAATTACTGTATGAAGTAACTTTTAGATATCAAAATTATTTTCAAGCTTCCCATCCTAATTCCAACAATGACCCTGTTACTTCATTCTGATGTCTTAGAAATCTCTTCCAAACACAGAACAGCTAAGACTCCTGGTTTCAAATAAATGCTTATTTTTGTATTAATTTTAACACATCCTCCTTGTCCAGAGCCTGTCTTCCCCAGCAGTGATGTCTTTCTTCTTCCGCACATTGAAGAAGAGAACCACAGAATTACTACGGTTGGAAAAGAACTCTAAGGGCATCAGGAGACCCCCCCGAGTCCTGTGTCCAGCTGTGGAGCCCCCAGCACAAAGGCCAGAAGAGGCCACAGAGATACTCAGAGGGCTGGAGCACCTCTCCTAAGACAGGCTGACAGAAATGGGGCTGTTCAGTCTGGAGTAAAAAAGGCCTCTCAAGATCTCCTAGAAAAGCTCATAGCACCTTTCAGTAACTAAATGGGACTGACAAGAGACCTGAAAAGGGGTTTTTACAAGGACACACAGTGATAGGACAAGAGGAAATAACCTTAAACTGACAGGAGGTAGGTCTAGATGAGACATTAGGAAGAAAGTCTTGGCTGAGAGGGTGTGTGAGGCCCTGGCACAGGCTGCCCAGAGATCCGTGGGTGTTCCATCCCTGAAGTGTTCAAGGCCAGGCTGGCTGGGACCAAGAGCAGCCTGATGCAGTGGAAGGTATCCCCGCCCATCATGGGGCAGGTTGGAACTGGATGACCTTAATGTCTCTTCCAACCCAAACCATTCTGAGGGTATGTATTTTGGGATATGGAAAGCAATAGCAACTGCAATAAATGTGCAGTTTATTGGCCAAGAAAGCTTAAGTTTTTTAAGCACTAGATGAATACTTTAAAGTACACTCTCATAAAAAGGCATCAGCTCACAAACTGAGATAACAGACTCTTGCTAGATTCCACACTAACACTAAGGCTTTTCTTTCAAATATGAAGTAAATTATGATTGAATAATAATTTTTATCACTTAAATAACAGACTTGCTTCTATAATATTTTATCATTAAAAAATCCAAGATGTCCCCCATTTGCACATTTTTTTTAAACAGAACTCAAGAAGGCAGAGAAGAATGTAGGGAGAAGTAAAGCACAAGCATAACTTCGCTTTTGCATTATTTAAGTGCATAGGCACTTCTGATGCTGCACTACTCAGGTATAAAAAAAGCACTCTCTATAAAAGTATTTATTTAATCTCAAGTGTAGTATTAAGAAAATAAAGCCGCCTCCAATGCTAAGGTAAAGGAAAGTGAATGAGTAAACAATGCTTTCTGAACACATCAGACAGACTGTCTGAGGAGGAGTATTTCACCTCCAGGAATTCTAGTTTTGCTCTTCTATCCTTAAAGAAGGTTTATTCCTCAGCCAGTCCACATCTGCACTTATCATCTATCCTCAGGAAGTGCTTGTATTCTGCTAAGAGCACACATATAGTAGAGTGAAGTCAAATTACTCTGCTTGCTCTACACAAGAAATTTCTATTCATCATTTTGTTATTACTGGCACGGTTTAGTGGCACCTACTTAGTAACAGTGCAATATCAACTACTACATTTTGATGAGAGAAGAACAGCTGGCCTTTCTCTCCATGCATGAACATTCACAATTAGACACACAAAGCCATCCCAGATTGACTCTTTCTACACAAGTATAAATTGTTAGCACACTACAGCCACACTTATGTTCAGAAAAATTACATTTTAAAGAAGTCTAAAAAACACTAAACCCAAAAAACTCCCCTCACTTGACTGATTACAGGTTAGGCATATTAATTTTACAGCCTACCCTGTAAAAAGACATAAACTCCCCAAAATAGCCATTTCCTGAGCTCAAAGAAAAGAAGTCAGACTAGAAATAGTGTTCAAAGCCTGAATAACAGCTAACAATAGTAAATCAAGCAACATCATTATAAGGACTAAGTCATCAGCAACAGGACAAAAAAATTTAGAGGTGCCTGTCCCCATCTGAGGGATATGCTAGATACAGTGTATACTGACAGATGAAGTAACTTCAGTAATCAGCGATGCTGGAATGAAGCATCAGCAGTGGAAAACAGACACTTTCATCTGAGGAGTGGAAATTGGGAAGCACGCAAACTCGATGAAACAGAAAAGGTAACAACAAACAAGAGGGGCTGTATCTCAAAAAAACCCAAAACAAAGTAGTTAAACAGAAATTTGCACAAAAGTAATAAACACCATCCTGTCAAAAAAAACGAAAAACTGAGACCAAAATAAGGTAATTTCCAGAATAAAAGACTTCAAGACACCCAGTTCATTTGGGTTTGGAATTAAAAAGTTAAATTGATAGTTTATACCAGCAAGAAATAATGTGTATTTTATAATTAATAATATAACAATCTTTCATGAAGCAATAGTTTTGCATTCTCATCAAGGTATTTTTCCCTTAGTATGGGGTGGGGTAAAAAAAAAATATTAAAAATCACAGAAAAGTTAGAATAGTTTTACACAAAAATAGTAATCAAAACAGCAAGGTAAATACCAATATGTAAAGGACTCTCATACTGGCATGTTGATATTTAGGGTTACAGAAGTTAAGGCCAAGGGCAAGCATTTACAACATCAAATATCCTAAGCAAATATACGAGTGAATCCTCATACTGGAGAGCCAGGATTAGCTCACCACAAATAGGAATAATCATCAGAAAATATCTTGCATGTACTCAGATCTGAAACATCACAACCAGTTCTAACTTTCAAAACCTCTAATGCCATTTTTTCCTGAATTTTTTAAAAGAGTATATAATATCAACACTTTATTATTCATTGATAAAAGAGCAGAACAAGCTGTTCTGCTGTCATCTGTTCTGTTCACGTGAGATGCCAAATAAAACACTGCAAAACTTATCCCTGCTAATACAGCAGTCATGCATATGCTGGTTTTGTATGGGAAGTCACATGGTGCAGACAAGTCAGCGTGAATCAGGTTGTGCCATGAACCCATTGCACAGTGTCTCTCTCAGGGAGGAGTTTCGTAAGTGTCATCAAGAAATCCACTGGTAACAGTGGAAAATCAAATGTATACCTGAAGGATCCCATAGGGCCCTTAAAGTAGTCCAGGTATTTTCTAACTGTAAATAATTCCAAGAGGGAGTGGGACAGCTTTTCTTTGAACACAGTAAAATTGTAAATCAGCCAAAAGAAATCACAGGCCTGAGTCTGAATCAAACCATGCTGAGCATCATTATAATGTTTGCTTTACCCTTTAGTTTGTTAAAGAACAAAGAACTATCTCTTACAAAGATGCTCAGTTTTGACATTTATGAAGCTTCTATTTCAGTGTGTTAAAAGAGTTTTAATTCATAGAAACTGTTAGAGTTTATTGTTAAACAGTTAAAGAAAAGCTCTAGCTACATGTAGAGGGGAGTCAGTTCCCATCCTACTCTTCCTTTTGACTGGTGATGTCCTTGGACTTTCAAGTTTACCCTGGATATATTATGTCATTGATACTGACTGCATAAATGGCTTTGTCCTCAATATGATGACACATTGTTTCATGAACTCAACAAAAAAAATCTGCACTGAGTCTGATGGTTCATACCATCTAAATTCTAGGGAATTATTGCACAAAAAATTCTGAAAGCTGAAAACTTGATTTAGCAAAATTTGGATATAATCCTGCCAAATCTGAAAAGAAAAATAGTGTTGGAATTAATGGCCTTGGCCATATGGACTTCAACAGTGAAGTGCAAGAGAAAATTCTCATAATACATACAGGCCTTTATTATTTTTAAATCTTTATCTAAAGAAGTCACTGATAGTTACAGACCACTCCAGGTCATGTTTTGGTCATAGAAATCTTTTTGAGAGTGACAAAAAAGAAAAAGCAAAACAAAAAACAGAACAAAACAAAACAAAAAAAGTTATGAGGATGAATATGAGTGGCAAACAGATGAAGGGAAGTGGTCAAGCACGAGCACACAGATCACAGAATGGCCAAAATCTTGCCTGCTGCAAAGCATGAAGCTTTCACCCCTTCTTTTCACACAAAGGAAAAATACGTGTTGTGACTATATTTAACCAAACACTGACTTGCAAGTATTTGCTATTTGTAAGGCTGAGCACAAAGGTTAGGTACGGATACCTGAAATTTTCTGTTTGGGTGATAAAGGGGCCACTGTAACAGCTCTCATAAAAACACATTAAAATTTGTTAGCAAGAGGAAGCTGTGAGTAGAGCACCACACACTCCCTCAAATGTGAAATCAAATGTGCATCAAACATGAAATGCATATTGCACATGCAAACTCTTCTAAATATGCTAGTCTTGGGTGGCTGGTAACAAAACAGCAACGCTGTTAAGGGGAAAACTGACACGTGTATCAATTTCTAGCACATCCCTGAGACCAACTTAGGAATGCAACAAAGCATTAAGCAAAGGGCCTGACTTCCATTTCACGTCCAACACGTTCCCCCTTCTCCAGTGAAAAGTTCCATACTGATTTTTTAACAGACACTCGCTAAGACCTAAATCCCACAATCTGTCCCTTTTTAGTAGTCTAAACTGAGTATCAAAGGAGTACTAGAAAGTTTGGAATATTAATGCAGTCCTCGAAGGGGTAAAACAAGGGAGGGATATAAAGGTATCTTGAAGCCTACAGCTTACAGGCACCAGCTTTTTTCAAAGTCTTAAGGAATGGAAAAGCAAAAAGGAACCTCAGGAATTGCAGTAGGAAACACTTATCTCAACACCTTTGGTAGGAAAAACAGATTCTAACAACCAGAAACTGCTGTTGGAAAAGGAGTGCTGAACGCAAAGTGTTCATCAAAAATTTGAAATGCAGGTCAGATGCAGATTATGGAGAAAGTGACTAGAACAAAAAGCCTTCTAAATGCAGCAGCAGAGGGTTGTAACAGTGAGAACTGAAACTCATTGGAAGAGGAGAACACCACCAACACACACTTCACAGTTACCTCAACACGTGAACTTCCATAACTACATTTTAATAGCAGCCTTGTTTTCAGCTTTGCAGTAGTCTTTGCACAACAAGCTTGTACTTTTTTTTTATCCCAGAAATGGGAAGCCTTAGTAAAGTCGGGATACGCAAATACTTGATTTTTATGGAAAGCAACTAACCTGAGCAGTGCAGGCAGCAGCACACCTGATACCCTTAGAAACAGCATATAAAGGAGCACACGAACTTGAGCAACCGCAGCTTCAATGCCATGATTTATATACACCACCAGTGCAATTAATCTGATATTATCTCCTACTGTGCACTAGTATATTAAGCATTCGACAATAATATTTCATGACACGTAGCATACGTGACAAAGAGGCTAGAAGTACATTACACACATGGCTATAACTGTGGTAATTCACTCCACTGGAGCACAGCTTCTGTCATTCCAGCCAGAAATGACCTACACAACAGAACCACCCCTCCAGAGGAAAATAAATCAGAAACTACGAAAATATTGCAGCACCCTGCAATACCTCAACTTACCAATTACCGTGTTCTAATGGAAACCTGGCACACAACTGAGTTAATTGCAGGAAAAGGTCTCACAAGGGTTCCGCTAACCTCCCGGGACTCGGCTCTCCGTGACACATTGGCAGAGGAGGTGATTTGCCGAAAAACCTGTTTAGGACAAAAAGCCCAGAAAATACGGGAATCGTAACGATCGGGGGATAATGATCAGGCCCCACAGCCATTGTCCGGCCAGAATAAGGACATGAAGAGCCACTGAGGCAGGCCGAGGGCCCGGGGCGCCCCGGGACAGGAGCGCCGGGCGCGGGCACAGAGCCGCGGAGCCGGGGCTGAGGGACCGCCGCCTTTCTGCTGAGACCCAACAGCAAAACAGGCCCTACGCTTATAAAATCCTAGAATCTAACGTGTGTGTGTGAGAAAATATGTCTATTCTCAGAGTATTTATTCTTCATGTATATGCGATATAACCCACCACAGAGAAAAGCCGAGAGCTCCATGGAGGTGAGCGAGGTGAGCGGCGGAGCTGCGAGGGGCTCGCCCTCAGCGGGAGCGGCCGAGCCCACAGCGCAGGGGATGGGCCCCATAGCCATGGGGAATTATCCTTCACTAGGACTGAAACGGAGCACCTCCCCTATGGACAACAAAAAGGATTTACCTGCGCGCGTGAAGAGCTGCAGGGCCGGAGGAGCAGCCCCGCTCCGGGTCACGGCAGCCCTTGCCCCGGCGGCCCGGCTGTGAGGAAGGCTCGGGCGCTGCCCGCCCCCAGCTGCAGGCAGTTAATTAACCAGGCTGTTAATTGCACCTGCGGGCGGGCGGGCTGGGTGCGCCTGAGGCGCGGACGCGGAGCCGCCGCCCGCGTCCCCCAGCAAAGCCAAGGCACCGAGCACACCTGCACTCCGGGGGCAGACGGCCACCTCGGAAAGCAAGGAAACAGCCCAGAGCAATTCCATCTTCTAATACTTAGACACAATACATAAAATCAGATTTCTTAAACTATTTTGAGATACATGGCTTCGTTGGTTTGTTATTGTCAGAACCGCAAGAGTACATTTCTTCTGTAAACAACTTCTGGGACTGCAGGCTGCCTTGTTTTCTCTAGCGGTACCTGAGAGATTTACAAAAGAAAGAAGACGAAATTATAATGCCTCATTCCAAATTTGTGAGGGTCTTGTAAATTTTCTGTCTCATTCAGATCTTCCATAGAAATGAACTTCAAAAACACTTCATAGCAGGACTCTCAGACTTAGCAAGTGGATAAAATTATTTATTCTCATCGTAGTCTATGAACTGAGAATTGCCCAGTGCAGATGTACACAGTCACTAATGCATGAGCATCTCAAAGACCATTCACCTTCAAGAGTAAAATACTTGAATATTCTTACAGATTCCCACATTAAATTCTTCAAACCAAAACAAACCAGGTATTCTGACATTTGTAACCTCACTGGTGCTTTGTATTCTGTGTTGTCCTGTAAAATTTCCTGGAATAAGAAAGGGCAAACTAAGTTTCATCAAGTTTTTAATACTGCCGTGCTCTACCCCTCATACAGCACTACTGCTGGCCCAGTGAAAAAAGAATTGATTCAAAACCCAGCTGGAGAGGAGGTTGAAGTTTTAAAAGGCTTTTACTGCTTGATCCCTTGCTGCTACCTCCACTTCAAAGCATGGGAAAAACCTAGGGAGAATCTAATAAAACAGAATCAGGCCTCTTGAGATATGAATGTCTTATGTTTTCTTTTACCAATTGCCCTTTGAAATTCCTTGATGGATGGCATCAATTGCATAACAGATATGTGGCAAAGAAGTGTGGAAGGCAAAAGACCCATTTTCTGTCCTATTCACATACCATATATGTGTAAATGTTATGAATGGATTAGTTCCCTGTAGGCTGGCAGGTACAGCCATTCTCTAGAGCATTGTTAAACATCATTAACCATATTTCAGATTGACACTTACATAGATAACTCTTTTATGACATGGTACTAAATGCTTGCTTAATACAAAAGAAAAAGTATAATGTAACTAATGAAACATTTTCTTTCTCATTTCCCAGTCATTTCAAATTTAGGAATATTCATACACACATAACATAGACTTTCTCTATATAAATATGACAGCACCTTTAATAAAATACTTACAATAAAAATAATGGGATCTTTTAATAGGCAGTTCATGTTTAGTTTAGTAGACATAAATCATTAAGGTTTAAGGTTAAATTGCAGCTAGCAGGTAACAGGGGTGACTTCACTGTAGAGCCTGTTTGACTCCCAACCCCACATCAAAGCCACCATGGTTATTTTGAGACCCTTTCCAGATCCCTTGAGTATTTTGTACCTAAATAGGAGACAATTTCCTGAAAATTTCATGCAGTGTATATTTCCATAGTAAGAAAACTTTTGCATCTAGTTAAATAAGCAAAGCGGAGGTGAATTTATTGACTGCATGTCAAAGATGTTTAAAAAATCCTTTTTGAATGTCAAATGGTCTTTCATTTCCCCACCTTGAGATTCCTGTCTCTATTCTCTCTCTATATTTCATGTCTACTTGTTCTTTCAACCTCCTTGGAGTGCAGCCAGGCTCTCAGCCTCCAGTATGAATATGCTGCTCTATTCCTGTTTGATCTTCCTCCCTTGATGTGTCAGTTTCTTTGTGGCCTGCCTACTTGTCAAACCATTTTCACTCTTCAAAACTTTTTATGAATTTTTAAAAAGCGAGGCAGATCTCAATACATTTGATGAATTTTTCAAGAGCTAATCACACTCAAATATCACAAACATTGCTGTTCATGTGTTAATATACTAAGAACAAACATTTATTTACAAATTCCTTTGCCTAAACCAGTTGGATAGCAACAAAATACATCACAAATATACCGAGTGGTTGGTAACAGGGAGAATGCACCTCTTCTAGCTGTAATGCAAGTAACTAACTTTCACATTCCATTCAAAATGTGAAAACCAGGGAGAACAGTAGTTAAAAGCGTCCATGTCTATAAGCAAAATACTGAACTATAAAATCTTAGGAATACAAAAGACATGCAGAAGAAATAACAGGCAACCTTCATTTAAAATACGTGCTTTAGAATAAAACATACAGTGGTGCAACTACTTGTTATGAGGTGGCCTCATCCATCTATGATACAGATCAGGGTTTGTTATCAGCTCTGATATGTGATAGCCTTCCCATAGCAGTCCATCCACGTGGGTCTATCCATAATGCATAGACCAACAGATTAATAAACTGTCTGATAAAGGTCATAAGAGATTACTGAGCATACATTTTTTTGGAGGTTAGTATGCTTTTCAGAAAGTTAAAATTACTCTTGCTATGAGTTCCTCATGCAACAGAAGCATACATCATATATATCAACATACAATGTTCCCTGGGGTAGATGGGGGGAGGGGGAGGGGGGGAAATAAATCCTAGAATGCTACAATAAAGGATGTTTAATCTCTAGAAAGGAAACAAGTTAAAATATTGTATTAGTGAGGTTGTAAATTACATTGTTTTCCTTTTAAACTAGAGTCAGGAATGCCATCAGACAAAAGCTGTCATTTAATCTAAAATAACTCATTATGCCCTTCCCCAGGGAAGACCACAAAAAAGCATACTTGACTGAAATGTGCAATATGAAAATGTATTGCTAATATCTCTTGGAGTCAATGACACAGGATGAGACAGGATAAGTGAATTTAAGGGAAAAGGTATATATACTGTATAAGTTGTAAGAAAGCAGGTTTTAATACAGAGAATATCCATCCAGGAAATGGTCTGTCCCTCCAGGACATTGAGAGGGTTTGTCATAAACTGGTACATGCTAATCTGAGGACAACACTTATTCTCGGACCACATCTCAGGATTTGTTACCTTCTAGCTATAGCATGACATTTTCGAATTGTATGCATTCTATAGAACTAACTTTCCATAAAGAACTCCCCAATATATTAGTAGAGTTTACATGTAAAAAACCTCTTTTTTGTTAGTTGTACCTCACCAAGATTTCCTGCCCCAATTGTAGAAGACACAACATGAATATTATATTTTTTTCTAATAAGTTTACATTTCAATGAGCCCTATGGAATATTGCTTGCTTTATTGTTTTATTTTTATTTTCTCTTTTAAAGTGCAGATGTTGGTACATGAATATGACATTTTTGTTCTCTCATAAGAGAGCTAGAGTAAGTATAGTAATGTACTGAAAGTAGATGTTAGTTTTGAAACAAGAATGATTCCTGGAAATGGGTTAATAGAATGGTTGGGGTGGACATATGCCAAGAACAGGATGTTGGTACAAACTCAATATCTGTCAAGGTTGGAATGCATTCATTTGTCTGTTCCACTTTACAAATCACTCTGATATCTGCACCTTGAGGGATCAGGGTCTCAAAGGCATTAAAGTTACTAGTTCCTGTGGAATAGATATGAAAATAGGTGCAAAGAAATTTTTACATCAAACTAGATCCATGAACACTGCCTTTAATATCCCGTCAGAAACAATAGCCTTAAACAAATCTTTCAGAGTAAAGAGAAGATTGATTAGATTAAATAATTATTAGTTCAATTGTCATAAACCACAACTTGAGCAGGCAGCCTCAGGGCTTTTCAAACACAAAAATTTGCCATAAGTAAATAAAACATATTTTTGAAATTATTATTACAATTATTACTTTTACTTTACTAAACAAAAAAATTTGGTCTGCACCATATTTGACTCAGGTGAAATGTATCCACACCCAGAGGGGATGCACGGAAGACCCTAACAAACTGTGGTACATTCAGCATTACTGAATCATCCCTTAATGACTCCAGAGATTTGACTTTCTTGCTTATGAGGTTAAAAATAGTTTCCTCTGACAGGATTTATGTGATCCACCTACAATAAATTAAAAATTTTCCTGTTAGAAAATAGAATACTAAATATTTTGGAGGAAGGAAGTGTAGATTTATATCTATCGTGAGTTAAAGCACTCTCAGAAACAGCTGGAGGAGAAAAACAAGGCTTCTAAAAAGGGTGAAATCAAATAAGTAACATGTTAGAAAAAGTTGGCATCTGAGACAAAGATAATTAAGAAATTTCTTCATCTCTTAGCTTAGATTTCATTAACTGAATTTTCAGTCTTATTAAAAAAAGTTGATGATAAAAATGAGTTCTGAGTGACCTTGAGAATGAGAAGTTTTTAAGAAAGTTATTGTCACTTAGAAGTTTATTAGTAATCCAAGTCCTAGGAAGTACCTAACATAACATTAACTTTAGTCATGTGGATTCTAGAACATTCATTAGCCTTCTTTATTGTCAAATAATTTTACTGAAATTCTGTAGTAACAGTAGATTGTAGCACGGATATCAAGAGAAAATCACTCATCTCCCTCCCTGCTTCACCCATCACCATAGATTTCACATGCCAATTACATAATTAAACCTTACAGTATCATTAAAAAACTTAATATTTCCTTGCCATGGTGCTGTTGGCAGAGTCAACACACTGCAGTGGAGAGTTTGCTACCTTTAAAACGTCTGTGTCAAGAAATCACAAATTTCAAATGCCTCAGGGATGCATGGGATGTCTAAATAGGGACCTCACATATTCAAGCCATTTTTTCAGAGGGGATCATTTTTGTTGTCAGTCTTGGAAGCACAATGATGGCAGGTCATTAGGGATAAAAATGTGATAGAATTGAATCCCACCCCAGCTGTCAGAAATGTCAAGACTGAATTTCATTCATTTTGGTAGTGGCTTTCCTTCTGCAGAAAGTTGTTTCTGACTGTGCCTTTCGATGTGTAAACATTTGTGTACAAATACACACTTTCAGGCAACTTGTAAAACAAGTCAATCCTGCAGGTAAAAAAATTATAGTATTGGTTCCTCCTGATGGTACTATTTGCATGAAATATTTACTCCTGAGCACAATACTCAGTATTGAGCAAGCAGGATATAATCAACTGATAGTCATCATAACTCTAAAACTCATAATCTACAAAGGAGCTGTTTTCAAGCCATGGGTGTCAATGCAACCCAGCTCTGTAGTTTTCAGACCAGACTAGCAGCTAGACTGAAAAAGTCTACAGATGGTAGGTTGTGCCTTGGCATACTATATTTTTAGAATATTTAGGTTAATTTCATAAACCAACAGGTTTTGCTGTTACTTTCATTTTTTATATGACTATTATGCAAATACATAAAGCACTATACAAACAGGAACTGTTCACCTTTCTGCTGCCTACACCCAGCCAGATACAAAACACATAGACATTATTTAATGCCTATGTTAATTCCCAAGTTTTTAGCTGAATAGGCATAAGAGCCTACACACTGTAGTAAATCGGGGCCAGTGTCTTCAAACAGAGCTGTGAAAAAATAGACGGGAATAAAACTGTTACATTTTCTCATTCTGCTTTTAAAGGGTAGGAAAGGCATATACTAATTGGATGAAGAGGCTGTTAAAAAAAAACAACCTAAAAGGCTGAAGTATGTAACTGAAAGGAAAATAAACTGCAGGAAAAGATATTTGAATAAAAGAAATGGAGAAAAGTTACCATTAAAAGAAGTGAATAATTTCCTGTGCTGTTCAAAGCTGAAAGTTTGGAAAATTTGTTCATGATTTTCTGTGATTATATTATATTTCATGTATACATATGAGCATACCTATAAACATGAAAGAGAGGAAAGGGATATTTCAATCGGCTTATATAAATAACTTGGGATTACTGAATTACTAAATTTGAGGTGCAGACATAGATAAGAATAAAAATCCACCACAAGTGAGTATTGTTTTTCCCTACTTCCAACCATCTTTTTGCTATCTTTTTTTCCAGACACAAACCGAAGAAAACAAGCCTATATACCTATACGTGCTTCCATAAATTAAATCTTAATGTGGCATATCAAAACAACCCACTGGAATAGCTGTAGAATACAGTTTTAAATTATTACAGTGCTATGCTGTCTGAGCTGAGTAGAGGACAACTTGCTAACAAAATAAAAACTGTGTAGTTCATTGCAAGGAAAACTTTTTTGCTTTGCTTTCACAGTGGTTTTATAATGGGAAGAAAAAGTAAAGGTTGCAATACCACAGCCAAATGGACCCACCCTCCTCTTCACAAGAAGCAATGGATCAGTCCCTTCCCAGCAGCAGCCAGAAGCAGGAAGCCTTAGAGGAGGGCAATCAAAAGGGGTTTCTGTCTACACGATATTTTTCTCAATTGCTCACATTGCAATTATTTACTTATTCTGAGCAGATTACTAAAAAGTTTTATATTCTACAGACATTCACAAAATATTTATATCAGTATTGGAAGTTTCTTTTATCTTAACCACCAGCACAACTTCCTACATCTTCTTATTAGTTAGGATACAGCAAAATCTGGAGAATATCCTGTAAGAATTGGAGACTGTCAAACTTTAGATGAAAAATTAATTGGATCATTCTTACCTGGAATATCTTCTCACAATTGAAGGTAATTCTTAGAGGCTAACAGATCAGTTCTGGAACTTTACCCACACAACTTAGAACATTGAAGTAGTTCATGTGGGAAATCAGGTAAAATAAAATTAAATCTCTATGGTGTTAAAAGTCACAAAGAAAGAATCTGTGTATTATAGTTCTGCTTCTTACCAGGGATCTAAATATTTGCAGTAGTGGAGGGTCATCTGAGTCAACAAAATTTTTATTCTCTATAATATAAGGTTATTCACAGACATTGATAGGGACCTAAACCTCGAATAAATTCAGCCTGGATCTTCCCCACCCCTGCTTCTAGGCAGCACAAGGTCTCACCAATGAAAATACCATCTCTTGGAGATCCTAGGACCTTTTTGTCAAAATGCCTTCTCAGAAAGAGAACAGAGAGGCTATTTTAATTAATGTGAATTGTAGGAGTTGATCAAATGAGTTATATTACTGACTGATTCTGAGGAACAGGCTGGAGGTCAATCAATGGACAGTGACTTTATACCTTTGCTTCACTGTCATCTTTGTATGGATCTTTTATTTTGCAGCTGACCTTCCAGCTCTGGCTTCCTGCTCTACATATTCCAAGGTACTTCTGTCTTCACCTGAACTGGCTCTTTTTCAGTAGTAAAGTTTGAAATATTAATTTTATTAGTAGGCTAATTTTAAGTGCAATTTTAAAAGATCTTTCCAAGTTATTTTAGCTTCCTAGTCTTCCAAGCAAACTAGATAAGATGAAATGGTTTTACTCTATGATGCAATTGTGAGCATTCACTCTGTCTCCAATTGGTTATTATTCCTTTTTTTTAGCTCTTTGTTCTAAAAATTGCACACTGGTAAAGATAACCATATATCAAAGTAATTTCATCATTAAAAGCCTCCTTTACTGTAGCCTATGCTACAGTAACAGCCTAGAACTTGCATTTTGTTGAACCAGCTCAGAAGAATCTGAGCTCTCTACAAACCCTTCACACCTGCGTGTTTCCCTCCTGACGTCGGAGGTGTTACTGTGACGCAGATAGAAACACAGCAACACACACAACAGGTGTTTAGGCAGAGAAGAAGAAAGGAAGGAGTCTCTTGTTTATTGTTGACCTCATATATATAAGTTTCTGGACAGTGATCAGAGATTGGACAGAGAAGTTACCACCTCTCCATCTTCACTGGTCACTTGAGAAGTCCATCAGGTGATATCTTTTACAAAGGAATGCAAACATGATTCTTGTTTATCTTACAATTCATGAGAACTGACTCCACTGTACTAAAACAAATCAGAAGGCTGATTTTCAGGGACAACACGGAGGAGCAGATTTCACACTGACTGTCTTTTCAAGCCGACCTTGCAGGTATAATCACGGAATAAAAACTTAGGGAGACAAGGGAAGGAAAAAGAATTTGCTATAGATTAAGGGTCAGATAATGCTCCAAGTTATCATGATAAAGTTTCAGGACTGATCTGTGAGTTTCAAAGAATTACCTTCTTTATAAGAAAGTGTTCAAATCAAGGATAAGTCCCAGTGAACTTTTCATTTGAAGTTTGGCAGAGTCCAATTTTCTTCTTTGATAACTGTCCCAGAGAAAATGGATTAAAAAAACAAACTTAAATAAGATCAGAAATAGACTATCAAATCAAGTTACAAAACAATCAATCTTTCTGCTACTTAACTATGCTACAATGTAATTTCCATGGCAAAGCTGTTCCTACCTTTAATTACCTCACAATCCTCTCTGAATATGTTTGTGTTGCTGTCATAAAACAGTCAATAAAAACAGCATAAACTGTTGCTGTTGGTTATGTGCACTGACCAACAAATAGAGTTTCCTCTATACCACATTCATCTCGAATGTTTCTGTCTGACTGCTGCTTTAGCTGACACAGTCAGTAAACTCAGTTGTATGTTGTGCTTTTTAATTAATATTATACTATGAAAATTAACATTTACTTAAGAGATCTCTTCCATGAACTATCAAAATCTTGAAAATGAATTCTTTGTTAAAATGTGTTTAATTCAGAACACATCTCTACTTTCAGCTAAATTCTAAGTCACAAATAATGCCAAAACAAGCAAAAGATTTTTTTTCAAGAAGACCATTTATAATTCTTTTAAATAATAAAATGGGGGAACTGGCTCCCTAAGAAAACTGTCAAAAGTGATTCTACTCACAGGAGCCAGAAGCTCACTGTACTTGACTTGTGATTCAACATTCATTTCCAAGCAAGAAATGTTGATTACTTAGAGGTTGTACTAGTTTGCAGTTCTAGTTTCAAAAGCCAGTTCATAACGATGTTTGAAAAACTGAAACATCCTTCACACCAAAACAATCCCTTTATAACAGACATTTTGTATCAAACTATTTCCATAGGAGAAAAATTACATTGAAGTGAATTAATTTGTTGTTTCTTTTTCTTATTTTCCTTTAAATAAAAAGTATGCATTTGGGAATGACAGCTGGGTTTTTGAGGTTGATTTTATTTTTCAACTTCAAGGACCTAATTTTAAAATTTTGTTATGATGCCAAAAACATACATGGTTTTTATCTTGGATGAAGAATATATTATGGCTATTTAAATACTAGAACCATGTAGATAGCAAGATTAAATAGAAATATTGTAAAAAGTCCATCAAAGAAAATTCTGCAACATCTGATTGACAGTTCACAAATATGTAAACTTTGGTAAAAATAATCATATTTTTATTTTAAAACACCTTTTTTATATGTACTTTTGAACAATAAGGCAGTTACTAATATAAATTATGCTTCCAGAATTAAGGTTTGAAGATTAAAAAGTCCATCTTTTCAATTAAAATGAAAGTCTATGAGGATCTCTGAGGTCCTGGTACAACCTCAGATCTCTCATCTATCTTTATATCTTAGTCATGTAATAGGATACTGATCACTGGTCACATTAGGTGTCTTGTTTGGGGAAATTGTAAGTAATCACATAAACAGGGATACCATTATTATGTAGGCACACAAAACAGGCAGAAAAATGAGGGAATTTTAAGGTTGCAGCTTTTGTTATGCCATCTGTGCCATTTGCACATCTTTCAAGCTGTGAAGTACTTGACTGCATGTTTCCAATAGTGTTTATACTAACTCCATAGATTAAAATGTTCTCATCCCTGGATCTTTCTCTTATATTACTTCTCTGTGTTGAATAGCACAGATGGTACCTGATGCCTCATCCTCAGTGCTTTTTTTTTTTTTTTTTTTTTTTTTTTTTCCCAAAAATGTCTAATAAACCTAAAATTCCTGACTTGTTCTGGTTGCCACTGAAGAAAACGGGAACACTCATCTTGGCTTAAGAGCTAGAAAAATCTGACCAAAAAATTAGAAAGCACATTTGTGTGTTTTCTGACATATGATTCAGCAAATCACACACACTTTAATTGTTCTGTTCTACACCTTATTTATTTATTTTTCCTGCACTGTTACAGGAAAGGGAAAAAAATCCATCATAGGAAATTTAGAGAAATCCTCTCATCTGCATCTTGTAAAGTTACTCTTTTTTCTTCTTTCTCCCCATACCTAATGTATACTTCCAATTATTATAATCATGTAATTGTAATTCAAATGGTACAGAACTAGTCAACTGTATGAAGGCAAAAGAAGCCCAACTGACCCAGTGTGAATTAATAAACAATAGTAAATAAAATAACAATTAGCCCAGTCTGAACAACAACATCTTAATTTTATCTTTTCTCAGTTTATTTTCTTTCTTTAACCAATGCTTTGATATTCAAAATTTTCTTCATATTGTCATGGACTAAATCTGTATTAAAAAATACAACAAAAATTATATTAACATATGAATAGTACAATTATCTACATTCAAAAAAAGTCAAATATGATTCACTATCTACAAGACCTGAAAATAGATCAATATCTATCATGGTAATAATAATTTCAATCTCTATTTCAATATGTAATGTTTTCTCCCTCTCAGGCCCAGACCAAAGCCAATGCAAACCATTGCTGAATCACTGGATAATTAAATATAATAAACATATTTCACTTGATTTTATATCCTGGAATTTTATTCTACTACCATATGGTTTTTGCTTTCTGCATAAATGATAGATGATAAAATGTGGACCTATGTATCTTAATTTTATTGAAGAGAATTAGTTTGCCAAAGTCTTTATTACTAATTTTTAAGTAGAGTTAACATGCAATTACTGCAGATTTGAGGAAAGAGATCAGGTGTCTGGGTTATAAGAAAGAATAGCACAATGATTTATGTTTAATGCACAATTTTTGCAATTAATGCCTTGTCCAAAGCCCAGAATTACTATTACATTAAATTCTTTCAATGTCTCAAAGAGAAAAGCAAAGTACAAGCACCCAGCACACATGTTGATCTGTAAATATTACAAGACAATAGGCATATAAAATTACCAATAACCCATAATTTAACAACCATAGCTGATGAAGAGTTAAACAGATTGATTATCCCAGGCAAGCTCCATATCTATTTTGCGAACACTGCAACAAAGCATGTGCATGTGTGAAACTGATCCGGTGCAGCACTTGCCAAGAATAATTCCCAGAACTCTGATTCTGTATTAAGGTTGCACGTCATACCTAAAATTAAAGTACATTTTGCCCACCGTAGGCTCCATGTGAAGGAAGTGTGAGAAATCAGCTCTGTAGTCCCTTCCGCTGCCTTTGAAGCAATTGTTCCTTTATAATGTGCTTCAAAGAGCAGCACTGACACCTTTCCCTTTGAACTGGCCAGAAGCTGCACAGGCTGAGCCCGAATGTCTCCGTATGTCCCTTTGGGATCAGTGGGAAGAAGCAGGATCTTGGTCTTTCCTCAGCAAGGCACCTCCACAGGAGCCCGGCCAGGACAGGCGTGGGAACATTTGACCGTGTGCCTCTCCTCACTTGCTGCAGAAGGACGAGGGAGTGACTCGTGCTCCCCAGAGACACCTGGCAGTGCTGCAGGGCTTTGCGAGGCACGGCTGTGTACGGGTATTTCCAGAAACAGACCAGCCCCAGTACGGAACCATCCAGCCACACAGCCCTTTTTCTCTGCTCCCCTGATGTCAAATCCCAACCCTATTTGTCGTGGGTAAATGTCCCTCTGCAAAATATGAGTTGGCTAAAAATGTCTTTAAAAGCTCTCCTATTCCTGAGGGAAAGAGCTCTCTTAAGAATATTGCCAAGGAAACTGGGGCCATTTTCATGCAAAAGGCAGACTGCCTGGAAAGGCAGAAACCAGCACAACAGAAAAACCCCTCGTGCTGCATTTCCCACTCTTGTAGTACCTACAGGCTAAGTACTTACAACATCCAAGAGTAGGAGAACAAAACATAAAACTGGTTCAATTTAAAACTCAATGAAAAGTAATATTATTTTCAAACATATGTATTGTTTTATATAGCAGAAGCACACCACTGTTTGAAATAAGGAAAGGCTGTCACTTTCAACACTAACATTCAATAGAAGGTTTAAAATTAGATCCCATTTAATATAAGCAAGGAAGAAATTTCCAATGCAACCTGCTATCAAAACTGGTCTGCCTATAGGTCTTTGAGAGTGCACAGTATACATTAGCTTCTCAATATTAGAATGTGAGTGGACCAAAACCATGAGATGATCCTGTGCCTTAACCTTGGGTTTCCAAAGGTTATAGACAGGTTCACTGCAGGTATAACATATTTCTCTGCTCTTAACAAGAATTTCTGGGAGCAACATTTTAGGTTATCAGTCTATTTGCACTATTTATATGTTAGAAAAGTAATAGATTTGGTATCTGTTTGTAACCCCACTGCTGGGGTTTTCTTTATCTGGTTCTGTTTGATTGTCTGGTTTGGATTTTTGATTTTTTTGGGTTTTTTTCTAACCTTGTAAGCAGTATCACTGCATGCAAAAAATATTACTTTGAAACAGCAGTTTCATTTAAAGACAGTGAAAAGCATGCCACTGTTACAGAAATTACCCAAGAAAAACACAGATTGCCTCTACTATGTCTTATTCTGTCACAGGCATTAATATAAAATTAAGTGGAAGGAAAAGCATGCAGCACAAAAAATAGCTTCTCCTGGTTTTCTATATTCATCATTAATACTGAAGAGACTGGCCAATACTAAAGGAACTCCAGAAACATTTCTGAGGCTCTTTAGGTGTATATATGTGTCATTGTGCTCTGCTGATTCAAAGATGCTCTCAGGGCTCTATCCTGGTCCCAGCTGGGCTGATGTAATGATTCCCACTGATGAGTCCTGATATCAGGCTTAATATCAGTAGAATTCATACAACATCACAGTGCAATAGTTTGTGTGGTGACAATTTCAAAAAAATGGTAAAGAATCTCTGTTGCTCTGGTTTTGCTGGCAAAAAAAACGAGAGTGCTTTGCCTTGGAAAGAGAACAAACCCCAAGAATTTAATGTGGCTTCAAACTATGGTAGGAGCTCTTGAGTTGTAATTTTTTTTTCATTATTGGACATTGAATGTACTTTCCAATTAATTCCCAAAGAACACATTTGAAACAGGAACAGACTGTGTAAGTCAGTGCTTTACTCTCTGCAAGCCTGGAACTCTTGAGGTAGGCTGTTACTGTTTCCTGCTGAGTTGTTGCAGAAACATTTCCTTTAAATTCAAGCTCTGTGTTAATTCGTGACGGAAAATAACAGGATTATTAGGGGCTATTAAAAGATTATTTTGATTTTTAACTAGGATAAATCTCATAATGATTTGAAACAAAATCAACATTTCCTGAAATGCTGTCATTTACCCTAACAAGTCAAATCTTGCATTGGAACTACAAAAGAAATATTTTATGTTTGTTTGGGTTTCTGCTTTTTTATTTTTACTTTTATTGTAATGAAGCAGTAGCTATCAGATCAAAAAGACAAAATGTTACCAAAATTCAGTGCCCTGTGTATTCTTTGGAAACAGAGAACCCTGAGAGTAAAGTTTGTAGAGCTTGGTACTTCTCAGTAGCCACATTTGTCCTGTTTCCCTGGAGTTATTTTTATAATGGACTTCTTAGTGTCTGCAATTCATTCATTTTCCCTTCTTATTGTAAAAACACCATCATGCATAGACATTCCTTCACCTTCACTCAGACAAATGCATGATCTTCAGTGTTCATGTGACTACTTCAGCCACAAGGCCAGATGTAAATATTTTGTGGCTTTTTAGGTGGTTCATTTTTTATTATTTTCACACTACATCTTTGCAAAAAATAAATGATGGTCACCTGAGAACAGTCATGCCTGTTCTGTGGGGGCACTACCAGGCATTCAGATTTGCCCCTTGATAACTGATTCTTGTTCCCATTTTAAATCAGACATTGCAGACTACAAAGAAAAGACACTTTAAAGGAAAATTAAGACAGGACATGTTATAAATTCTGTCTCCAGAGTTGATTTGAATCAATGCCCTAACCTTTTTAATAACCTCCTAACTCATCAATACTGCCCAATGGGGCAAATTCTTTTCTCATCTCTGCTTTCTGTTGAACATAAAAATATATTTTAACTTATTTGAGGTTCTTACTTGCAAATTACATATCACTATTCCACATGCAACACCTTTCTTCTGGAATCCTTTTTGCTGGATTCTTATTTAGCGTTCCTTTCATCCAAGTCCATCAACATTGATATTTCAGGTCAAACCAATACTGTGTTTCTGAGGTGATTTTTTTTTTCCTTTCTTTTGTTTGGTTTTGGATTTTGTCGTTGTTTTTGGGGGTGCTTAGGTTTTTTGGTTTGTTTTTTTTTTTGGTTTTGTATGTCAACATTGTTTCAAGTCCTTGGGTTTAGTCTCACAGCGTTTCCCAGCTAGACTAAGGTTAGAATGGACTTCATGGAGTTTTAGGTCTTACAAGTATGGAAGTGGAATTTTGGACAAGGTCCACCATGCAAATCAAGGTAAATAATTCATCTAAGCAAATATTTCAGTTCTAGAATACCTTGCTTGAAAACTCCTTAACTTTAACCTATCTTTTACCTTGCTCCAAAGACAGAGGCTGTTTCCCCAGCCCCCAGCTAGCAGATGTCAAAGGAGACCAAGAGCACCGAGACCGAGGAGGAAGAAGCTGTAACGCTCCATCGCTGTGGGGCTTGGCTCCAGACTGGCTCTGTGCACAGCATCCTCCACAATTTGCACTGCTCCATGGCCAATCCAAGAGCAGGGGCCCTTGGCAGGGATGAACAACCTTGGATTATGCCAGCCAATGCCAGCCTGATTTTTCATTCCAGCTGTAATTCTAGCTGATGATTCCTGCGTTGCTGCTGGGTTTTCCTGCATCCTAATCAGGTCAAACCCTTATCTAGCAAAATCTCCTGCATTTGCATATGATAGAGCCATGCTGCTGCTGGTAATCAGCAAAGTGCATGTGCAGCTTCTTAATACAGATTCAAGCCTGTGCCAGCATTGCTTCAAGGTGAAAAATCTGCTTCTGATTCTGCTCCTCATTCACTGGTCTTTAGGTCTCATTTTGATCAAGATCAAAATTTCATGATCTTTTTGAGGCAGAGAGTTAAGATATTTACTAATTCATGATTATTAGAAAAATGTATGTGGAAATATGCTGACACATAAATGAGTTTCACCCTACAAATATTTCAGAAACTGTATCTGCAGTTAAATGGTTCCAAATCATACGACTCCCTTTAAATTATACCTATTTTGACATCTACAGCTGCAGCTAGACCTGATATTGGTCCATGCATATGCAATTATCAATGACAATTAAGAGAAAATAAAATCCTCTGGGTTACAGTTTAAAGCCTACTATAAATTCTTAAAAACATTTTCAGAAGCTTACATCAGAAAAAATTGTTAGTTGTGTAGATTAATATTCTAGAAAAAAAGAAGATAGATAATGTGGAATAATGGGGGCAGTGCAGGAAGAGGTAGAGAATTCTCATTACTTCTCAAGAATCTTTTACTTTTCAATCTCAACTTTGAAGATACTGACTTTCAGCAGAGGGACAGAAATTAACATATAATCAGTGGTTTTGTATGTAAACCCACAATCATTTAACCTGCTTAGTATTCTTGTCAAGGGAGAGTGACATTCAAAGTAAATGTAAACAAATTACTTTTACTTGGGTAGTACTTGAAGACCCAGATCCTTTGTCACAGCTCCATACAGAGGCATGGATCTCATCCACAGAGCTCCACACAGAGCTCTGACACAGGAAACTCAGAAGAGAGTTGTGAAAACAGGAAGGAATGCTTGGCACTCTGCTGTATTAAAGGAGAGACATGAACATAAATAAATTTTGTCCCAGGGAACACTCGGAGGGCCAGGGACAGGCTTTGACAGCAGAAGAGAAATTCCAGCAGTTTGCTATATAAGAATAATACAATGCTCTTTTTTATTTTCACGGAAAGAAAAAAGCTAGATACCAGGCCATAATGAGGGGACAGTGATGCTGGTGAAATAAATCTTTATGGTGTGATTTTTAACTTCTGAGTCCAGCCAGGCTGGAATGTAGTGCAAGAAAGAATAATGTTCCAGGGTCTTAACGCAGGAAATGAAGAGCAGAAATACTTGTGAACACCTTCTCCTTTTCAGAGAAACTGGGTTTTTTTAGATTTTCAGTCATAATAGCATAGAAATTTTGCTTTTGTTTTGGCCCCAGGAAAGTTTTCACTTTCTATGTTAAAATGCGTATTTATCAAGTTAATTTTGTTACTTTCACATATCTAGTAGCTGTAGGATCTACCTGCAATTTAGCATATTTAAGAGTAGCTGCAAGAGTTTTACTGCTGTCAAATCTCAGATTGAGGCTGCAAGATTAGAAAATCCCATTTAAAAGATTTTTCACACAAATGTATAGTATTTTTAGATACATGCCCATTTTAGAGATATGCTCATTTCCAACATTGCAGTGTCTTGAATTAGTTTGAGCTACAGTGGAAATAAAATGTTCTTTGGTCAGATTGGGGGCTTAGCAGAAAGTGCTGAGTCTGCTTTCACCAAGAAGTTCTATTCATAAATAACATTATTTTTCAAAGATAACAGCAAACGGAATGTAGTGCCAACAGAGGAAGCATGAATCTGACTTACTGAAGCATTCAAGCAGTGTGAAGGAGTAATATAATAATTTAAAAAAACATCCTGCTCTCTGGCTAAAATGTTCACTCTTTAGACAAAATAAGCATACTCTAAAACTGGATTCTGTATTAAAGGCATTCTAAAACAAGACAGAAGGATCTTACGTTTAGCTGTAAATTATCACTGTAGTTAAAATGGCTAATGACCATGCAATCAGTGACAACCCACCACCACAAACTATGAAGAATTATCAATACAGTTTATCCATTTAGAATCCAGAAAAGAGAAGCCAAAGAAATTTTTTTTTTTTTTCTCTAATGGAAGCAAGGAGCCATGAAAAAGCAATTCAGTGCTAAATGTCTTAGTTAATCGCTTATTATGTGGTTCCTTTCACAGAAACACTGGAGTAAAACTAATTATAGTGAAATTAAAAGCATTAAATTTTGGTAAATATTTTTCAAAGATCATTGAAACTATAATTATTTGTTGGTATCAGAATAGCCTTTACAAACTCCCAAGTTCCATTAAACCAATCATATTCACAGAGCATATTCCCCCTGCACAGAAACTTGTAACCTAGAAAATCAAACAAAACAGAAGACACACAATAATTGTGGTTTGGCAACATAGAAATGGGAACAAAAAGAGGGAAACTGGGACATGGGAAATTGCCTGCTCATGGTTAGAGGAGGAGTCAATAGCAAATCCAGCAAATAAATCCAAGTTCTTCCTTTACATTACTGAGCGCCCATCCTTCCCACTCAAATCTCTTGCCATAGGCATTGGTTTAAATTAGTTCGATGGAAAAAGGAATTGTCAGCTACCACAGCAGGTTTTCCTTTTCATTTGATAATTCTATCCTTTGCTATTATTGCCTAACAATAAATCTGGTTTATTACAAATTCTTAATTTGGCAGAGTTTTCATACATATTTATTTTTGATAAAGCAATCAGAATAAACACATAAAACTACAGGTAAATCACTAATATCTTTACAAAACCTTTTTTTCCATCTCTTTTTCCCCCAGAATCTTCTTGAGACCATGACCTATATTATTATAAATCTTCTACAAGTGAAATACTGAAATATTGGAAACTTTTTTCCCAGAACAACCTGATTTGTTTCTTTTCCTTCCCGATCCCCTCTCAAAATTGAAAAATATCTTTGCTCAAATTCTACAGTAATATAATATTTTAGAAAGTCAAGCCATCAGCAGGTCTCTGCTCAGGCATTTCATCCTTCCTCTTCCTAGAATTACAATATTGCTTCTTAAAGAGGTTTCCATCGTAACTGTTTAGGAGCTTTTAGTGTAAATCCTTTTGATGATTTTTCTAGAGGGAATGTCAGATCTTTTACATTTTAAATCAATATTTGTTAAATCTGAATAAAAATTCTACTCACAACAATATCTTCCCGCTTATTTGTTTCAATGATAAAATGTAACAGATCAAAGACAATTTTAATATATGACTGAGAAAACATTTCCCTTTTTATTCCCTACTTAATTATCTGTAAAACTGTCAAGTGAATTAGAGCATATTCTTAGACAAGTTTTCAGGTTTACCAAGGGATATAAACACAACTAACTTTTACAACTTATATAAAACCAGGAAGGGATTGCATTTCTGCACTTCCTTTTTAGCAAATTATTCTGGTAATACAAAATGATTTTTTTTTTTTTTTACAATCTTAAAAAGCAAATAAACAAACAAAGAAAAATCAAACCTCTGCCCCCTCCCCTGAGCCTAGAGACATCTTTTTTTTCCACCTTTAATACTCAGTTTGGTTTTTGCAGTATCTGAGAAAGAGCTGCTGCGTCCAGCTCTATCTCTTCTGGGAAAAAAGTGACTAAAGGTGTAGAAAGAGTCAATCATTTTTCTGTAAACAGTAATATAAGCAGCTTCCATGTCTTTAAAAAGACTCAAGGAAATGACACCATAGTATCCAACATTCTGCACCACTGTCCTGTAATATTCAACTACAGGGACTCATCAACCCCTCACAAAAAGTGTTTGACAGGTCCTTTAAAAACCTCCACTGGCTGTCAAGGTCCTTTATTTGTATAGAAAATACACCCACCTTTGGCAATTATTCAGCAATTAAGTTCATAAACCTTCAATTCTTTCTCTCTGAAGAACGGATAAAACTATAAAAGTGACTGCAAACTTTGTGCTCTCTGGAATGAAGAACAGTAATTAAAGAAAGAAAGCAGATTTGGTAGTGCAACTAGAAAGGGGAGGGAAGCAACTCTATCTCAGCTAAAGCACATCTTTAAAAGTCTAAAAATATGCAGTACAACAACCAAACCAATCCTAAACTACATGCCTTAATTCAGTCCACCCAGTATATCCTAGCACAGAGACATCTGGCCTAGCATGAATATGGGAAATAGTAGACTTTACAAATATAAAATCAACCTGTTCAATTTTTCATTTCAACAAGGTGTTTTATTTCCAACTGTCAGTTTTGTGAGCTGTAAAGTGTAGGATTTCCAAGAGTACTGCAAACCCTGAATACATGGACACTCATTTTCTGAATGACAGCACTGTAGACCAGAGAGAGTAGGAGAAAGGAAAAGAGGGACACTTTCTAAGTTATCCAGAACAGAAGCCTGATCAGTCTTGCCCAAATGCTTAAATGCCACCATTAATTTAAATTTTTTGTTACAACAGGTATCAAAATGCCCACGCAATCCCTGCTATACAGCACAATGTCAAAACCCTTCACTCCTTATAGTTCCCAGGGAAAACAGCGTCTCCAGAAAATTGTTCATTTATTCCAGAAACAAAACCTCAAAGAGCTGGAAAATATTTGGCTCAATATATAAAAAATACATTCAAAAATCTACACTAAGCTGAGAGTAAAAAAACCCCAAAAAACCCAACATAATTTTAGAGTGCACTCACTCCAGCAAGTTAATCTGAATTCTATTGCATGGCCTTAGTGTCAAAAAAGCAGAATTTTATCAGTCGTGCTGCCACCAGATGAACTTGGCCAATGGTGCTGAATTTACAGGAATATGAGAAAATTAGTAAGTTAGTTAGACATGGAGCATTCCTACCTTTACTGTACTTAACAGGTAGTAAAGAGAGGTCAATAACATCATAGGTGCAGAAAAATTAATATTTGAATATTAATTTCGCCTTGGACATGTGTTTTATAAACTATCTAGCTCACTCTAGGATGATTTAACACCATATCTCCAAATATTCCATATCTCAAACACAGAATGTATGGTCAGTGAACATATTCACCAATGAAAAATTAATTTTACTACATGATCAATAACATATTAGGCAATTAGGTAATTAAATAATTACAGTATACTTTAACACTATGTTGAAATATGCTTAGGAAAGATTGCAGAAATTAATACTGAAATTTCCAACAGCACACATAGGCAGAATTCTGCATATTTAACTAGTATTCTTTTATTTCAGAAGTGCCAATAAATTAGAGAAAATTTTGTTTCACATTAATTTCTATGATGAAGCAGTACATACAAAGCCCATCAATTACAGCGATAGAAGTAATTAGGCTTTCAGCTCCTATGAATTAACAGCATGTCATGTTCTCAGGGATAAGTGGCATGCATGATTATCTCTGACTAGATCTATCCACTCAATTTTTAATGAATGTCATAGGATGTATGCAGATTCTAATTGACAATAAAAACAGCTAGATTTATTAGTTGTTTTCAACTTTTTTAGTTAAACTTGTGCTAAGTTAATGATCTTTATGGTCAGTAATGGAGATTTCTCAGTGTATTCTTGAATATTCTCAGTGTTACATACTTGGACAGGGTGAGAGCTGTGACAGTTAATAAATAGTTAAACTGCTAAATATGGAACAAACCAGCTGCATTCTGACTCTGCATTCCAGTAGATGAGAATCTATAATAAAGTCATAAAATGTCCTGTTGTGGAGCATGCAAGTGTTAATAGACTCCCAGAAAAGTTGTTAGAGTTTCAATAAGTATTCAACAGCAGTTCAAATGGCTCCTTCTCCCTTTTTATTTTTCTATATAATACAAATATATCATTTGTTATACTTTTGTACAAAAGTTTTTTGCCTTGAGCATTATGGAGAATCTGAGTATAAGAAGTGGAGAGCTTATAAAACTTATATGTTGTACCTCTCATATAATAAATATCACATGTACCTAATAATTTTTTTTTCAGAATTATAAGGCTGGGTACAAAAAGATAAGACTGGGTCCATTTTGTCCCAGTGGGCAGACTACACCACTAATTTTTTTTCTCAAAGCTAACCAACCTTGTTTTATAGAATCATAAGCCAAGGAAGACACATTTTAGCAGAGAGAGATCAAATAATTTAAAATAGAAATATTAATGTTGACCTTAATATACGTGAAAACTCTATGCATTTTGTATTCATTTATATATTAAAAAAGTCACACAAAGTATTATTTTCCAAAATACTTGTTTCCTTTTTTTGTTTTAACTAAACAATGAGTATTCACCCTCCACCCAATCACAGACATACACACCATTATAATCTAGAAATTGCTGTAAAATTATTTAATCAACATGATGAATCAGTGCAGCCCCTTTTCACAAGAGCTGGTGAATGGGAACTGTGGTCTCATTGAAAATGTACCAACAATTCAGCTGTGATTGCCATTGGAGAAATGCATTAGAATAATATCATTAGTCATAACATATGCTCAGGGCTTTTTTATTTATTTAAACACATTTAATTAAATGATATTAAAGAAAGGACAGATAAGTAGGGGTCTAATTCCAGGGAAAATAATGAGGAAGGTATTAACATAATTTTGTTTTTATTTCTGTACCTGTATACATCAACTGACATTCCTTTAATAGTTTCATGCTCTCTTTCATGTTTGCTTTGCCATCTTTCATTTGCAAGCCTTTTGGCACCTAAAACACCCTGGGCAATAATCAACTTTCTAACATTCATCATGGCAAAAACCGTGTTGCATTCAAAGGCTGAGGGACCAGAGGGCAGGAGCACATGAAAGTCACACTTCATTCACCATCCATTACCCAGCCTCACCCTCCCCTGCTCCCCGCCCCTGCCAGGCAAAGTCTCCACTGAGTGTTTATGCTCCCCTTCAGGGAAGAGATCTTGGACTCCTTTGCTATGTCATTCTGCAAATTGATGTTTGAATCAACTCATTCTTTAAAAATTCATGAATTTAATTAATGTCACATCCTGTTGCCTGTTTCACTGGACTTAGAACATCCACTTAGCATTACTGGCCACAGCTTTTTCTCACTGAAAAGCAGCAATCAAAAGCAAACTAGGGGGGATTTTCTGTTATTTCATTTTTTTCCTCTTGTTTCACATCAAAGAAATAAGTGAAAAAAACCTCAAATTTACTTTACCACCAGATGCATATTTTAGAATTATTTGTAGTTAAATATGTTCTTTCAAGAGAGATAGCGAATTGGTTGTCTTAAGATATAATAAATCATAAAGTATTTTTTACATAAATTTGATGATCTTCAAGAGCAATGGAATTTTACAAAATTCTCTTTTTATTTTGTTCACTGATCACCCAAATATCTCTCTGAGACATAACTCACCAGGGAAAAACATAATCTTATTTTCTCCTCTTCTATTTGATTACCTGTTTTTCTCACTTATCCTCATGGGCTTTTTACCTTTATTTGAGAAGGTGTGGACATCTGCCAACCTCTGCACAAGCTGAGCAAGAGGCAAGATGTCATTGAGTGATCCAGAAGTGGAGAGGTTCCAGAGCAGTCTGGAAACACTTCCACAGCTGCACACCCAAAGATGATGTGCAGCTCATGAGCAGGGCAGCTCGGCCCCTCCAGTGCTGCTGAGCTCCTGCTCCCAGCCTGCAGGGATACAGGAAGGTCACTGGCACCCAGTGGCACAGCATTCACAATTTTTTCAGAATAAAGGAAAACAGTTCTAAAGCCAAATTTTAAAGCAGTCTGTGTTGGCAAAAGCAGCATCAGTGTTATCAAAGTAAGTTTTCACTCTACAGTGACAACTCAACAGAAATATTTTAGGCTAAAGAAAAATGGAAACACATTTCTTACATAAAACACATGTTATTTAAATAAACAGAAAATATGAGGCAGGAGCCCAGTGGGAGATATATTGGAATTTAATCATAGATTACAAAAAACCTTTAGAATTTCCCAGAAAAGGTTTTAGAGAGAAGATATAAACAAACCTCATCAAATTAATCTCTTCATTGTTCCTAATCTCATGTGCAGTCATAAGATTACCAATAGCTTGTTCTCATATGAGATACTAAATCTCCTACACAATGGCTTGTTGGAGAAAGGGGTGGTTTAATGGAAGACTAAATTAAAATAGAATTACTGAAATGAAAATTTTTGGTACTCTCTAGCTGAGATTTTCTCTCCCAGTCCATTATTAAGTAGCTACAGGAACATCTCTGAAGAAGGAATTGATGCAAATAATATCACAGCTGGAAGACATAGGTCACACTAAATAATAATTTACCTTAGGAACGTGAAGGAAAGTAGTACATTTAATGTGGAACATGTCCAGGAAATAGGAGATAGTTTCACATGTTTACAGTGAAGATTTTCGATTACAAACATGATGGAAGATGGGCAGCAGCAGCATGTTTATGGTCTGTCTTGTTCACTCTTTGATTTGCTTGAACAAATGGGGGTAGGGAAGACCAGATCTGAAGTCCTGTGATGGCCTGGGAGATTTTATGAATAGTATAAAGTGATAAGAGATACACACTCGCATGCAAATTGGTACTCATGTAGTCCCTTGGAAAAGCCTGCTTTAAATAACATTTTTATTTCTCCATTTTTAGAAACTTTAAATTGTATCACTCTCCACTGTAACTGCTTCATATCTTCTTTTGTTTTTATTCTACCAATGTTTTGATTTTGAAGGAGCACAGTATTTCACTCCCCATTTTTGCAGAGCTGCAGAGTGCCTGTCTTTGTGCATGCTGGTCGGGTGGGCTCCGGGAGAATGAATCCCCGCTGCTCAGCAGCAGAGAAAGGCACAAACAGAGTGCGGAAGAATGATTGCCAGAAACCAAAGGAAAATATAAAGAACAAAACCAGGCAGAGATAAGGACTGTAGAGTTATATTTTTTAAAATCCACTCAACCATCTGAGGTTTGGATTAAGCGTAAATCTTCAGCCTAATGGGATAGGCTGAAGGCAGCACATTAAATAGCTCTGCCATGTGACTCGGCTATTCAGCAGGTCAGGAGAAAAATTCAGTGCAACTAAATAAGCAGGTTTTGGATGAAGTCTTGCTCTGTCAGCCAGGAGTCAACAACAGATATAACACTAATATACAGGCATGACTGTCTACAACAAAACCCAAGTCTAATACATGCACTGTTTATGTTTGCATTCCGTGCTTCTCAGCATTTGGTTTATTGTAACAACCGTTTTTAAATAATATAAAACATCCCAATATACTTTTACATAAGTACTCTGTAGTTTTCAGAGTCTCTTAAATATCTTAAATAGATGCTTCAAGAAAGTCTCACTTTTCAAAGATTCTCAGATTAATCATACGAAATTTCAGGTGGTAACATGAAAATAGAATCAGTCTGCTCACTTGAGCTCCTTGATTCTTAAATGAATTTCACTTCAAGGATCCTTAATGTATTATTAAGTCAGACTCCTCTTTACCAACACATCATATTTTTTACAAATTCCAGGACACATTGGTGGATCAATCACTAGCTTTTTACTCTGCTAAAGCTTGTTGCGTTTTACTTTACACTTTTGAAACACGAGCTTCTGGCTTGCAATTTGCAGAGCTTCAGTTTCAAAGACTGTCAATTAACCACAAATCTTTAGAAAGTAAAGACTTGAGAAATCTCCTAGCAGGACCAAAGAATACTCAACTTTTTTCCAATGTTATGCTCTGACATTTACCGAAAAGAGGAAGCAGATTATGACTCCCCCACACAATAATGTCCAAAAATTAGAAGATGAAAGTGCATTTAACAATGAGCTACTAAGATTGCCTGATAATAAACTGAACAGTGGGATATCAACACTGTGATTTTTTTTTTTTCCCCAGTTATGGACACAAACAATCTGATCCTACATGTAGTATTTCCTTTAACCATTTGACTGAAAACATATAACCAATGGAAAAACTTCAAAAAATAACC
Source organism: Sitta carolinensis (assembly GCA_032173965.1). Taxonomy (NCBI): domain Eukaryota; kingdom Metazoa; phylum Chordata; class Aves; order Passeriformes; family Sittidae; genus Sitta; species Sitta carolinensis. The sequence goes on along the minus strand of CM063289.1, from coordinate 10,785,287 downwards.
TTTTGAAGCATCACAGTATTGGATAAAGGAATTGAATGAGAAATAGAGAAAATTTAGAATTCTCATCATAAGGGAGTATTAAACATTTGCTCTAATGAAATCCCTTGGATAAAATGAAAAGCATTAACAACTGCAAAATGCTGGAGTACCGACAAACTGAGAAGAAAACTGGTGAAGCAGTTTGAAAACTTCTCTTCTGTCTGCCTGGCCTCAGGGCTATTGCAACCATATGATTGTGGCCACCAACTCTGTGCTTCTGTTTCAAACTAGATCCTGAAAGTCCTGGGCAAAGAAAATACTCCCCTGGCGTAATAAATAAAATAGTACATTTATTGTTAGAGGAATTTTAAACTGTCGATGTGAAAATTATTTAAAGGTAGAGGAAATTAAGAATCACTGTTTAGGCATTGAATGGAAGTTTTTGTAGAATAACTGCTTAAGCAGTGGGAAATACCCAGATACATGTTTCAAGTACATCAAGTATAAGAAAGCATCAGAGAATGAGGAGGAAGCAGGGAGGAAAGGATATTTGAAAGCATCTTGGAGACTGAAATCAACCTGACTTTAGATTTGTGCCCAAAACCTATCAACCTAAGAGCAAATAGCAATTCAGCCAGCTGGAGTTGAAGGCGTTTACTGATTGCACCTCTTCTGTTGCAGCAAACAGTGGGGATTAATCACAGGGGACAGTAGGCAGCTAGGTTCAGGTGGGTATCTGAGCTAACAGTGATGAGATACCTGCAGAAAACCAGAGACAAGATTAGAGCAGAGATCCTCCTCAGAAACATTTCCAGTCCACTGACCAGAACAGACCTTCACAGACTCTATCACCTGCTCTGTAAGAGGAGGTTGACTATTGTCATCACTGCACTGCTTGTTCTGAGTGCAGGGGGTGGTCTGGCACAGAGTGTGGCTTGGCAAAAGCAGTTGGACTTCAGCTCTGCGGTAGAGGATTCCTCTCCTCTTTATGACCAACACGTGTGATGGCACAGCCTTTCTTTAAGTAGCTTTACTAAACTTGATAGAGCGGAAAAGAGACAGCATTTCAGAGAAATCAGAAACTGGATAATACAATGAGAAGGAAATAAGACAAAAACAAAGTTCTTTATGGCAAAATAGAGTAAACCTGCTCAAAAGGAAGAGCAACATCAGATAGCATTGGTTGAGGGTTTACCTCTAATTGTGGGGTTGGATTTTTCCTTCTTTCTTGCGAGAAGCTATTAAGAAACAAAATTACTGAGAATATAGTCCAAGGAAAAATAGTACAAATGTTTCCCTCTTCTCTCAACTCCACACTGTTTTAGTTTCCAGAGCTGAAAGGGTGCTAGCAGCAAATTACTCTTTTGTGGTTCAACTTCAGTTAAAAGCTAATATTTTGTCATGAACTAAATGCTGCCTAGGAGTCAAAAAAACACAGAATTGTTCTGGTTGAAGTTTTGTAGATGCCATAAAATCCATCTACAAAGCAGTAATTTCATCTGGGAAGCAACGATGTAATTTACTTTTACACCTTGCTATGTCCCAAACAAACTGCCGTGTAACCACTTAGACAGGAAATCTGAATGTTTTTATGGACAACTTATTGAAAAATTCTACTCAATGTGTGACCAAAGTTTAAAAAGTAGGGTACCAGGCAAAAAATTAGCATGTTGCACCTATGTTGCACCTAAGCAGGTAAGAGCCAATGAAATAGAAATATATCAACAGTGGAAACAAAGACATGGCATTCTTTCTAGCTGATGACATTTAATCAATCAAATCCATATCTTCAAGGTTTCTTTAGAAGGGCAAGTGGTGCATACTTTCCCTTGCTCCCAATCTCTTACTTATTTTTGTCAGTCATCAATATCTCAGGTAAGATTTTGATACATCATGAAGCACCACTAGTGGGTCAGTGGAGATTTTTTCCTACTGCAGTTTAGATGGCAGGCAAATAGGTAAGCATGAATAATTTAATTTGGACTGTGCATCTCAAAGAATGGACACAACTTGACCAATGATTTAAGAGTGAATTTACGGCTTTCAAGCAACTCTTCAAACATCAGTAAAATAGAACAAGCCTCCAAAAGTAAAACAGGACAAAGAAACTAAACTTCAAAAAACTTCTACAGCACTTGATTCTCGCTTGAGTAAATCTCTGTCTTAACCATGCCAACAACCATTTCAGTGTCCTAAAACACTGCACTTTTTCTGTTACTACTGCAAACCAAGATATTGCCAAGATATTCACTGACATGAATGGATAATGGAGACAAACTGTGCATTCTGGGAAGTCTTAAATTTTCCTCAACAGAGATGTTATAATTTGAAAGAAATTTAATAGTGTTGCAGTTAGCTCTTGGTTACATGTGGACTTTCTGTCTTACTCTACATCACTTTTTCAGAATTTTTCTCCCTTATTTTGTTACCTGGTTAGACCCAGAGTTATTAATACAGATTCTTCAGCCTCATCATTTGTGCTTCAAAATAATAAATAATGTAAAGCCAATTATATTTTCCTTCATATTCAGAGGTATTTTAATTTTAGGAATGTTTACCATATCCAAGCATAAATCTCAGGACTTATTCCTGATCCCTGTAATTTAGACTTCTGCATTAGACCATATTTTGTTCTGCTAAAATCTGTACAAACACACCAGCTAAAAATTATAACAAAAATAAAATTTCTTCCTTTTTTGAATCACTAGGCTAAAATTATAATTCTCCTACTTGGATCAGAATGGAATTCCTGGGTATGCTATAAGCATTCATCACTAGCAAGTTGACTGGGCAATGATCCCTGACATCAGAAAACCTTTCAAATGGGATTTTTCCCCTGAAATAATCCCTCCAAATACAAGGTGCTGGAGCCATTGAAACATAACAAATATGCTCTACAGAGGCTTATATGTACTAAGAGAAGACTAAAAACCCTTCTTTCTGTGACAGTTGTATGATCATTTATTTCACTTGCTTTTTTTGAAAATTAGTATAGGAATAGCAAATTTGTTTACCCTTAAAGCAAAAATATTCTGATGCTTCATTTGTTCTGCTCAGTTGCATAAAAAATTTACATACAGGAAACAATTCTTTAAAACAGCAAAGACAAGTTTTCTAGATTAAAAATGTATTTTTTATATGTTCTAGTAAAACATTTTTTTACAAATATATATTTTGGAAGACTAATTAGTAGGAACAACTCTAGAGTAAGGTCTGTAGAACAGTGCTAGACCTAGGCTCCTTTAAGCTGAATTTGTCCTTGAAACACAGTATTCACTGACTAAATTTTCCTTTACATATGTGAAATATCATGATGAGAGAGTTCCATGTCCCTTCCTAAAATTGACTGAAAGAGCACATCACATCCTCAGTTAGCTCAGTTTTAGTCCAGGGAGTCAAAATAATTCTTATACCATATTTTTGAAGTCATAGCTATGATTTCACAGTATTTCTCATGTGAAAATCAACAACAATTAAGCAGCTTCTAATTTATTTCTGACACTTAGAATCTAATGAAGATAATTGATTAAAATTACAGAACTTACCTGAGGAATCGACACTAATTCAACAGCTGATGGATCAAGTTCATGATATGGGGCTTTTTTTCCACTTAAGTGGAAATTTTCAATTTAAACAAACAGGAGTTTTGACAGTCACTTGAACAGTAAGGATGATTTTCAGAGATTTTCATAGTTACTTTCTGAGGTTCAGAAGTTTCTTAAAAAGTCAGAACTCTAAAATCCTTTACAAATAATTTTATTTCAGAAGTCTGGATACAGTGAAATGTCTGAAGTTCACGGTGTGTTTACAAGTCCTCTACCCTGACTTAAATATGGGAAAGGCAAAAATTAGATTCCTTTTAAGCCTTTTGCTTTTTGCATCTATAACCTAGAAATGAAGTTGAGCTAATATTTCCCTGCTTGTCTATGACTCTGTTAATTGAATTCACACACTAAATTCATACATCAAGTTAACAAAGCCATCTTGGTGTTGGTTTTCATGTCCAGATCAATATAGGGAATTTTATTTAACGCTTACTGAAGTAGTATCCTGGAAAAAAATAACATATTTTCCCCTTTCAATCCATCAGTCTTGTGCTCTTCAAAGACAGACATTGGGGGGATTAGAAGTCAGGATGTTATTATTTAGTTGTTTAGGAAAAAATTAGATTTGTAATAGAAAACACAGATGTTACTCACTGAATGTCTGCAAGATATTACAATTTTGAAACAACATCCTGCCCCTACCCCTTAGAAATACACACAAAATTCTTGGGTTTGACCTTTAAGAAAATGTGGATCATGGGTTAAAGTCTGAAAATAAAATCACAAATCTCACACAATTCTGGCATCTGATTTTCATTTTTTTAATTGTTCTTGATGCTAAACAATTACAAGTTTTATATAGCTGCAATTGTTCAAACTAATTTTGCCTTGGTGTTGGTTTGAGGAAATGCAGGAAAAAAGCATAGAGCTCCTGCCACTGAGACCAAAAAATCCATTCAGACTCAGATCAAGCAAATCGCTTGAGGTGAAAACAAATTATAACGAAGTTCAATTGTAGAACAAGGGTGGGGGGGTGGCAGCTCACCTATAATTATGAACATCTCTGAACTAAACCAGAAACTGACGTGGCACTGCCGTTATGTCAATGAAGCAAAGAGCAGAGAAGAGACTCTTTTCTCACTTTGGTTTTCCTCTGCAGACCAGCAGGTCTCATAAGACTTGTGAAGAAAAGCTGTCTATATTTGAAAACATAGTCCTTAAAAACAATGTTTCTTTTTATCGGTGAAAAATTGGGCAAAGACACCCCAAAAACCTGCTACAACTAAGAAACCCAGGTCCCAGCAGCAAGAATAAGAGATGTAAAATTATTAAGTAAGAAGCAATGATGAGATCACCCACAAAGGGTATTAAATTTAGAATACCAGGGAGCCATCATGTAAGAATAGCTTTTGATAACTCATAACCCCTATGTGAAAGGCTCCTTATCCAATTTCAATTCTGTTTTGCCTTCTCTTGTTTCATACATCTTTTCCTAGTTTAGAAAGCAACTTTCATAGGCAACAGGAAATATTCCACCGAGTTTCATGTATCTAATGAATGCTGATAAGTTATTTTTCTGCCCTACTGGATACTGGAACTAAGCATCAATCTGAGAGCAAAATAACAGACGAAAGTTCATTATATTCAGAGATTAGCATCGAAATTCATGTCTGCAGTTACAGAGAATTGTGTTGTAATAGTTATTTAAAATTTATATTTTATCTGCTGCAGATACAGACTTCTCCTTTGAGAATTTCTAAAAAGCCAGAAAAGGCAGAAAAAGTTTCCAAAGCCATAGGTCAATAAACCAAACTCTACTGAAGTTAATTCAAAAAATTTGCATTGTTTCACTTGAGCAAGGGAATTTTTTTGAGCAATCAGCACAGTAATACCTTCAGTACTCATGGTGAGGAATAGATAGATACTAGCCTTCTGCCTTGCATTACCTTTGGCTAAAATCATTTATTTCTCCCTGCTAGCTGCAAACAGCTGTGGAAGTGAATTCTGCTGCCTCTAACTGAGCAGTCCACAGCTCTGACAGCCGACCTCCTGCAGGCTGCTAGCATCACCAAAGGGTCATCAAAACCCACCTAAGATATCACTGTAATGTTTTTATTCAGGTAAAAAATACCAAAAATTCCCAGACCATCCAGGTCAAAGCACCACAGTTAAAATCAGTGGAGCTAAAATGGTCAGACAAGGTGATCTAGCCCAAAACCCTTACAAGAATTGTTGACAAAAGTCTAGTAAAGCCTGTATTCTTTTGCTCTCAGGAATTCCCAGATCAATGGTTATTACCATAAAGTGGAAAGGCTTGAATGACAAAGTACCAGATATCAGCAAGTTGCCATCAATTTCAATATAATGTTGATAAAAATACTGATGGAAAAATATTGATAAAATACTCCAAACACAATCATAATAACAGTATAAAACTAAATCATTAAAGTCAGAAACAACACATTCAGGTACTAACATGCAAATTACAGTTCAATCTAAGCATTTGTCTGTGAAAGCTTGTAAGATACATATTTTTTTCTTGATTACTGGGAGATTAAAGCAGAAATGCATCCTCTGGGATTCTGTTTAAGAGGTTTGTATTGAAAATGAGGTAATAGAATCAGTTAGCATATGCATGTGATTTATACTACTAAGGTCTTTAAAAAGCATACTTATTATTTAATTGTTGCTCTTCTATGTAACGACTGGAATGGGGAGGAAGAGGGAGAACTCTTATTGTCTGGGTAAGTTTTTTGCAGGTTTTCCTAGGCAATAGAGGCACTGCTTCAGCCTGAGTTTAGCAGGGGTGAATTGGCACCAAGCCACCAGGTGCAACAAGGCTCTGGGAGGTGAGGCGAAGCACGGCCCCGGCCCCTGCCTTGGGAGGGAAGAGTTAAAAGTGAAGCCCCGGCAGAGGGAGGGCAGGACCCACCCTGCAGCGTGCCCGGTGTCACGGTGCCCAGGGCGACCTGCTGGCACACGGGATTTCCACGCGCGCCTCTTGGCAAAGATCTGCTGCATGATCTCTTCTTACCTTTCCCTCGCTCTCCCTTTTCTTAGGGTCATTTGGCCGAACTCCCGAGCTCACCGATGTGCTCTGCCCCGTGCTGCCAGCACTGCCAGCCTCTGGCTGAGCATGGTTAAGGGCCACTCTTTGCTGAGCAGCACAATTCAGTACCAGAGCTGAGACTTCGAACGGGTTTCATCTATAAGGAAGCCACGCACAAGGAAAAAAGCTGATGTGAAGGGCATGTTGGAAACACACGTTGTACAAAACTCTTACATCAATTTGATATAATTTTAACATCTCTTTGGGGTTTATTCAGTTATCACCGTATCCTAACACTTTGACAAAACAGTCAGAACTACAGGAAACTTCAAGAGCTGCTGCTATTTTCTCTTCTCTGAGGGAGTAGGCTTTCGCTACCCTGTTTTTATGACGAGGGGATTTGGACATAAGATGAGGAGAGAATGTATTCGTAACAACAACCACTTGAGGCACTACAATTTTTAAAAATAATCATTTATGCTAAATACAACAGAACATGCTGTGTTCCTGAAGTTTTAGAACGGCATGCAAACAGAGCTGCTCTTTCATAAACTAGACATGAACAAAGAATTAACTCAAATGCATACTGGGGATCAAGAAGAGTGAACAATGCAGAAATCCTCAAGTCCACAGTGCCACTTCCTGTTCAAGTAAAATAATAATAGTTTTTCTTTTTTGTGGAAAGATAAACTGAAAGTGGAGGACAGAGGTGTGCCCATGTTACAGCTGTGCAGGCAGAGTTGCACAGAGACCCCAGGTGAGAGGAAGACATTATCCTGTCTGAATTCCTTGACCACTGGTGCTCTAAGTGCCTTCTCTGTCCGCTGCAGGGAATGCCAAGCTCAGCATCAAAATTCTTTCCTCAGAAAATAAACCTAATAGCACATCAATGCAACTTCAGTCCCCATCCCAAACAGGGCCACAACTAAACCAAAAACTTTTCAATAGCTAAGATCTAGAACTAGTTTTGAGCCCATTTTCAATTTATAGTTATTAACATAGTAAAAATAATCCATAAAGGCAAACTGAAAAATAAACTACTCTCTTGATGTGAATTTCATCTCAATCTGCCATAACTTCTTCATTTCAACATGAAGAAACTCTATTCCAAACTGGAAAAGGTTTCAAGTTATGCAGTAAACCTACATGGTTTTCATCCACAAGTACATATTCACTAAACTTATACCATAGTCACAAGTCATTTTGAAAACATCAGACTCACAGGTTTCGCATCCATAAATTCCCTTGGCCAGCAGTGTATTTTTCAAATTGTTTGGCTACCACAACTCAGAGCAGTTCTTCAGACACCTTATGTTAGTGTTCTCCAGTCTATCACCATACTGTGGTGCCACCGTTTCGCCATTCTTTTCAGTAGAATAATCATAAGCACAGCAGAGAAAAAAGAAATTGAAATTATTGCTGAAAAGGAAAATAAAGCCTATTTATGCTATTATACACTCAAACCTCAGTGCTAACCACACTTCATTGCAACATCAAAATACCCAACAAATAAACCATAACTTTATCTTAGACAAAATGCTGCACAGCCCCATGGAATGCTATGCTTGTTAAGATGATAGCACACAGTACATTATTTCTAAACACTGAATTACTGTATGATTCATGACCGAATCACTGACAATCAAAATACACAGAAGTTAACTGCTCACATATTGAGAATTTTCTCTCTCCTTTGATCCAACATCATCAAAATACTTATTAACCTTTCCCTGGATATGTTAGAAATTGGGATCAACTTATCTGCTTGGTAAGCCTGAAATTGCTGATTGTTGCTATGCATTATTGCCTTTGTGTCTGTAGAGCCAGTGTTGCTGGGAGTGAGCTTCTGTGTGTGTGTGTGTCTGCATATGTGATTTGTATAATTATTCTTTCTAGGTCACTGTTAATTACATCTGTGTTTCTTCATTAAAGAGAATAGATTGATAAAAGGCGACTGGGACCATAAGACAATGTAGCTCCACAGATAAACAGGCACATCATGATCAGAGATAATAATTAATAAAAACAAAATAACACAACTGAATTTATTGATCTAAAGTGGCTCTAAAGAACCTGGAAACTAGAAAGTAAAAATATGCCTCAGTTGTAGGCTGAGTCTTGTATATGAAAGTTACTGACTAGGAATTGAGTAGAGTCAGTTTTGAAAGTCCAACAGCACTTTTAAAAATGTGCATTCAGTCTTAATGAGATTAAAACAGATTTAAGAGGAAGTTATAATATCTTTCAGGTTCTTTTCAGCATGCTAGTCTTGTCTTAGCCTAAAATACAGCTCTGCCCCCTTTTTTTGTGAAGTTAAATAGCTATGGATATATCCACATTTAAATCCAACCATCCAGAGCTCAGAAAGGAAGGCTCTAAAGATCACCCTCTGAAATGTTGAGTGTTGAGTGCAGTTTGCAACCAGACGAATAATAAAGCAAAGAAAAAAACAAACCAAAGGTCCTTAGAGCTCCATCTTCAGTAGTGGCAAACAGAGTCTGCTGAATGGCTCCATTCACTGAGCTGTCTGTATTATAAACATGCTGCTGTTAGCAAACCAATACACTCAACTTCAATGGGAAGTAATAGACGATTAAAACAAACAAACAAACAAACAAAAACCAACAAAAAAAACAAACCAAAAAATAATTTATATATGCTAATGCCACTTTTAAAAACACTTCATCCATCCTTAGCAAGAGATCTCTCAAATGACAAAAAAAAAAACACACAGCCAAAATCTTGCCAGGCACTAACTAGCTATGTCTTTGATTGCACTGTTTGTAAATCTGTAATAGCACTTCTTCCATCTGTTCTGCTGTTTTCTTCTATACATTCCATTTTCAAAATGAAATAATTTTTTTTACAGACTTGTTCCAAAGAACTCTTCCAAAGAGGCCTTCCAGCATATTGGCTATTGTGGACAATACTGTAAAATTTGGACAAAAGTAATGGAGCATTGCATAGGAAAAAAAATTAAGAAGAGCTGATAGGGCTTTCAAGAGAAAATTTTAAAGAAATATATATCACTAACAACTGAGCCATTGACTGCTTCTTCAAAATAATGTACAATTAGTTAACAAAGCTGCTTTGTTTAAAACTCCAATGTAAAAAATTTGCCAGTTTTCAAAAGCAGTTAAATCAAATTCCACACCTTGCCAGTAATAATTTTATGGTAAAATTATCCATAGCTTCAGAAATCAGAGGAGAAAATTCCCTGTTGCTCTAGGTATGACTCAGCAAAACAATTTAGAAGTTGATTTTAATAGGCTCAGATCCCCCTCAGAAGGAGTTAAGAATTATCCATTACTTCATGTAGGTGATGAGTCTTGTCATGTTCAACATCCCCTAGATAGGAGAAAACATTGAAATAATAGTCACAATTTTAGGGCTTTTTGTATATAAAGCCTAAAATATATGATAATGGTTTAAATTACCTAAAAATTACTATTACAGAATTACAAGTCTTTTTCTGATGCAAAAATGAAATGAGATAACCAAGTTTGTTTAGAAAAAATATTCTTCAGGAAGAATAACATTTAATGCTTTCTTTTACTGGGTGTCTAGTTTGAGGTTTTTTGTTTAACTAACCAAGCATTCAGAATGGGATCAGATTAGAAATATTTTTATGGCAAGTCCTCTATTAGACTCGTTTTAATGCTTGTGTATGTTCATCTCTGTTTATTTGGATCATGTAAGAGAGCAAAAAATGAGATTTCATTTCTGATATAATAAGGCACTACTTTTGCCATTATTGCTCTTATTGCTTAAGCCCACAGTCACATCTAAAATGCCAGTAACTCTGTTAGGCATTACTACTGTTACTACTAAGCAAGGACCTAACACTTCAAAGGGCTCAGTAGCTGAGCAAATCCTCCAAACACTGTTGGAATTAAATAACATGGCACTGATGAATATAATATGAATATAGCTCATGTTTCTTCCTTCATTTACAAGATGCAGTGAGTCAGAAAAGTAGCACTTTCTGACAGCCTGCTCTGCAGTGAATAGTGAGCACTGAGTCACCAACACCACCCCAGCACAGCATCCTTTCGACTTGATATTTGCCATTCTATAATTAGAACAAATGACATTCTTGGGACACGCCAAAAGGCTTTTAGTTAACTTTCTGCTTAAACCCATTTACAGAGTCTTTACTGTTCCTGCCTCAAAAGATAAGGTACACAATCATGACCTGTGCTATCTCCACTTTAGAGACAGACCTATTATTATAAAAGTAAATGCCACCCACTTGCTAACACTGGAGACTAATTAACTCTGCAATCACTGCTTACCAGAGAGGGTAAAAATCACACTTGCCTGTACCAGCAGCTATCCTAGAAAATCAAGAGGATTAGATAATACTTTGTCTTTCCTGATTCCCACCCAACCTTTTCCTTAAATTTTTTTATTTATTTCTATTTTTAATTTCAACTTGTTTTGCTTATAACTATAATTTAAGCACTATTTTTTGTAAATGCATAAAAGTTCTCTCTGTTTGTTCTCTCTGGTCATGAATACATTTCCTAGAAGAATTTCTTTTTATTTGTTCATCCTTTGATTCATTTTTTGAAATTTTCTCTTTTAAAAGCAAGTCAGCTTGATTTCAATAGCTATACTGAAAACTCAAAGCTACATAGATTCATTAGCCACATGGTATTGAAAGGAAATCTTTAAACTCCAAGTATTTAGGGCAAATTTATTAAAGTAAAGGTCAGTAACTATAACTTTAACTTGCACTTTACCACCTATATATCTATTTAAACTAAACTTGCTCAATTTGAGAAAAAAATCCAAAAGGATGTCAAATAAAAATACAACTCATCCAATGAAATAAGACCCAAAAAAGTAATGGCCAAGGCTCACAACAGCAACAGACAAATACCTGGAGGGGATAACATTAGTTACACCAGCATCAATAAGAATTATGCAGTTCAATTAATTGGCTTTGGAAAAAATAGCATAAACAATTTGCAAAAACTCTCTGAACTGGCTGTAAGTCAGTCATGTGTTTTGGAACTTCCTCCTTTACTTCTATTACTTTCTGTCCCCAGCAAACAGTGAGCAAATTAGCTTGTCCTGATTCTCGAGAATAACCAGCAGCAGGGAGGGCATGAATACAAATACTTTAGAACTTCAGTTCTATGAACACTTTTAATGAGAACTCTTTTTTCAATCTTACCATTTTTTTCATGTCTAATATTGAAACCTTTTGAAAAACAGAAATGGGTTTTATGCAGGACAGAGCTGTTCAGAAATGGACCCCAGTCACTGCTGTTTTCAATGATCAAGTGAAACACATCACTGCTACCAACTGAGCTGGTGGCTGGCTGTAAAGAAGTCTTCTTTTTGCTGTTCTGGTGTTCTGTCCCAACTCTATAACACATAACGAAGCAAGAGAGTTTAAAGTGTATCATATTGCTGCTTTAGTAGGACTTGCATCGTAGAGCAGAATTGCTAAAATGTCCTTCTGTCGCTACTTTTACAAACTCTTTCTGTAGGGAAAGGAAGTGGAAACAGGGAAGGATATAGAGGATCAGTGGAGGGGTCCAATAGCTGGTACGTGCCACCAGCACCACCCTAGTGCAACCATCTTGCCAGACAATTATAGGGGATACAAAAGAGCTTAAAAGAAATGGTGTCCTAACAGATTCCAACAAAAAGCACAACACGGCTGCAGTGTAGGCAGGGAAATTTTAACTATGTGGTTCTGCTTTGCTTATCAAATGTGATAGCTGAAGTCATGCAAGAGTCACCCAGGCATGTCAAGCTCTCTAGAAGGCCCTAAGATACAAACAGGAATAGCTTAGCAATTGACCTGGTATTTTTCAAAAACAGAACATATGGCTTGTGAAAGCTTCTTCTTCCTTTGGATCTAGTCCAGCAGTCAGGCAGATGAGTTCAACCTTGAAATAGGGCATAATTGCTAGAGAAGAAGTGCTAAAGCTCCCCTTTGTTGCTGCTACTAGCAGTCTCTCACTGCTCCACAGCCCTTGCTCTGTCACACATGACCTGGCTCAGGAGCACAGGCTGTGCCTGCCCGTGTCCTGCCCCTGCAAGTTCTTCCCAAGAGCTCCGGTGCCCCCTCGGTGTCCAAGAGCCAGAGCTCCCTACTCAGAAACCCACGCTGATTTGCATTCTGCACACCTGATATTAATAGTGAGCCACCCCAAGGGAATCCATCCCCCCACAACTCTTTAATACAAAACCCAAAGTGGAATCATTTATTTATTTCCATTGTGGTAAATTTTGTGGATAACTGATCTATTATTTCATATAGATTATGAGCCCAGGTTTGCTGTCCTTTCATGGATTATACAAATCAACATAGACACACACACAAGTGACAACAGTAACCATAGCAGCAATAAAACTGCATCTGAAACTTTAAAGAACTGCTGTTGTATAAGATATTAAAAAGTAAAGGGATCCCTTACTATAGTAGTAAACTGTCATTTTGTTCATCACCTAGTGAAAATTATTTTTTACTGTTCAGAAATATTCTATCATTAAAAGATTTCGATTCCAATCATGGTAGAATCTTTTCAAATTACAAAAATTCCTGATTCAGGCCAGAATTTCATTTTCTTACATCCTGGAAAATATATTATAAATTTTCTTTACTCTTCAAATCAGTTGTGAATTAGTCCTGCTCAGATAGTTTTCAGTTAGATGAGGAAAAAAAAGCCTATTTACTGGCAGGATAGAATTGAAAAATTGCAAGAATAAAAATGTCTATTTACCTAACAATTATAATAACTAGATTTGTTCTGTCAACTTTGACTTGAGCTAGGAGACAGATGCTGTTTCATGTATACATGATTATCCAAGGGCACCCTGGGTATCTTAATTAATAAACAGGGGCAAATGTTAGTGGCTAACTCATATAACTAGATCCAGCAAGGAAAATTAATTTATTTAATGTTTCACTGAAGCTTATAAGAAATCAATAGCAAATAATTATGTAAGAACTCAACATTGTAGACAATCAGGTTGGCATGGGCTATAAATAAAATTAATACTTCAATATCTTTGGGTAATTAATTTAATTATATATTTATACAGCACTAAATATTAAAAAGAGTCCATCTAGAAAAGATCTGTGGGTACTACAAAATATATGAACATACAAAACCAAGAAATTAGAAACAAGCTACTACTATCAGAGTACTTAAAAATAATTTGTTTACTTAGTATAAACTGTGGGTTTCAGAAATTTCTTTTATGGCATATCCGTAATATTTAATACATAAATCTTATTTATAATTAAGAATCTGATTTTCTTTCAAGTTTTTCCCCTACAAACTGTGGTCCCATTTTCTCTTCATGGAACACATGTAAGTTCTATTAATAATAATGAGACTTTAATCTGTACATGAAGGAAAAGCAAAACCCTTTTATGTTGAACATTTAATTAAAGTTCTTTAAATAGTTTCATGTGTGTTGTAATGTGCAAATTATTTTCATACTTAACAACTTAAAAACTTGGAGAGAAATAATAGAAATTGTCATTCTGACCACTAAGAGTGTGCATACAGTTCACAAATAGTCCAGATTCATGTAGCTACAAAATCAGGGCACAGAGAGTGATACAATTAATTTCTTGAGAGTTTTTCACATTTCATCAGTGCCCCACTCATAACAGGTTCTCCAAACCATCAGTTATGCCTTATTCGACTGTAATAGACAAGCTGTGTTTGGGGCTCTGTGTTTTTAGCCTACATCAATGACTTACCAAATATATATTTTATGATGAACACCTCAATTTCTTCCTTGTAGAATGCTGGCAAGTGTCACATAGCAGAGTTCTTAGCAACAGTGTGTGCACGCACACTGTGTTGTAGCAACCAACAAAAATAAAATTATAGTGGAAATAAGTATGTAGGACTGAATGACACCCAGAGAGTAATTGAGAAGGGACAGCTTGGTGATTCTGTGGGGGCTGAGCTGTGCTTTGTACGTTGCTCTTGTGAGACAAGAATGGTTGCCATTAATCATTCTGAAATCAGGCTGAGAAACCATTCATCTGACCATATCCTACCCTCTGCTACTGCCTCATTGTGGGGCTGCAAGAAGGTTATGAAATGTTTGAGTTTTTCTGGAGTTCTGCTTTTTTTCCTTGTTGCTTTCATCCAAGGGACATTAAAGGATCTTTCCAAGCATCCACTCAGATATACATCTGCCATATCATCTAAGCTCAGGTGTCCCCAGACCGAGTCAGAGAAGATGCAGAGTATGTATGGCTAGACTGGCTGTGTAGGACTCTCTGCAGAAGAGAGCCTTGCATGGTCTAGCAGTTCATTAAAAACGACAACGCATTCCACATCGTTCACAGGCAATGTGGCTATTGTGAGATTTAGTCTCCAAAACTCTCCAGCCAGACCACTGCTAGCCTAGGAATTGAGGCAGAGCTGACCTAATAACTAATAATAATAAAGATTTGATACCTGCACCCAGTGCCAGTGAGGCATTTTGAAAACTGCAGGATGTGGGAGGAAAATCAAAGTGAGGATTAATTTAATCTGCAGACATGCAACATCATATGCAGACATGATAAAGCCTCTCAGGGGATGAAACAGATTCATTCTGCATAACTCCTAGAAGACTTAGGAGTGGAGAAGGAGTGGCTGATGGAGGCCTGAGAGAAGGGAAGAAAATATGGCCATTTCCTAACATCACTGAAGAATAATGTGAGACTGCAGAAAACAAGGCAAGGATTAGGACGGGCCTATGGCTATGCACCACATCTGGTCAAATGTCATTCAGCTGTAGCTTTACTCATTGTCATAGGTATTAATTAGCAGATTTTGAAGCTATGGATTATAAAATCTCACAATAGTTGACTCTATTTTCACTTGGAAAGGCCATGAAAAGTTGTAATAACCATTTACTCTCACCTTGGGGGCCCCCCTGTCCCCCTCCCTTACAAAGCAAAGGGTAAGCAGTCAAAAGGATCTCAGTCAGCAGGCTCAGCACATGATCATCCCACAGCACTATCTAATCAAATATTTGAGCATCATGCTCTTAAAATTTGCTCAGACTGTGAAGGACATTTGATATGTTTGTTAAATTGTTTGTATCTCCTGCTGGCAATTTTTAGCTGTGGATTTACTCTGGAAACTTGACACTGAAAGTGAAGTCACAGGATATTTGGATGTTGACATTGGCAATAACAGTACTCATTCTAAAGTGGGAATAATAAGGATTATATTTATCATTATTATTTGACCAAGCATTGTTCACCTGAATTCCCATGTGTCTGTTCCAATGGGAAACCTGTTTCCCCCCCCCCTTGAAATACACCACCTGTTCTCAAATTGAGAACAAATTATTTATTTTCAGCCCTTTTTGAATCGGTAACTAATCTAAAAGCAAATATGTCCTTTAATTTTTTTCCATGTGAAAGCTGGGAAGTTAAATGTTGACCAAATTTATAACTGCCAAAACTAATAACATTTTAAAACATTGACACAAGGGAAATGAATAGGAAACCATTAGGACATATCCCCTAACCACACTGCAAAGGACAGAGGAGAAAGATAAAGTGTTTGAATTGGAAAAAACAGGTCCAAGCTCATCTCCTCAGAGTACTGGCCCTATTTCTTCATGCAGGAAGGGTACAAAAAAAGGGATACATGAAGATTACAGGATCTGTGATAAAAGAATTTGCTAAAAAGATGCCCAAGCTTGTCAGAATTACTAATGTATCTTTTCACATCTAAACTCTTAATGATACATATACAATTATCCACGTAACTATTGCATTCACAAATCCATTTGCAAAATAAGGCCTTATTCTCTACAAATTAAATGCAGTGCAATGCTATTTTTTGATGAAAACTCCAGACCATCCGAAGGCTACTACACAGCCTACCCAGCCTTCACCATCTGACATAATCTCTCTATAGCACTAGAGCCATCTTATCCTCTGGAAGACAAAGGGAGAGCAAATCTCTCCTCTTTCCCCACCATGCATACCATTTCCTCTAACAAGGACAGTGTCTCCTTTTGAAGTTTGATTTACAGGTGCTATAGAGCCATTGTGCTGATTGCATGTCAGTCTCCAAGGAAACAGGTAGCAGATATATTCTAGAAACATCCCAAGAAGAAAAGAAGTGTTATCAAAAGTATTCTCAGCATAACCTCTGCTATGAGTAGAAGCAGAGTTCAAGGTCTTCTCTTGAATGGTTGAAGGATGCTGTGTTCAAATAAAAGGCTCCTAAGGAAATAATAGCAGGTCAAGCTGTGGATCTGGCAGTTGCACAGTCTCCATTTCTGAAAGAGTTGGCGATTGAAAAATAATCTATTTAAAGTTTTAGAAAATCTTGATATTTAGATCAGCCAAATTTTAGGTTTGCATCTCTTCTTCCTCCTTAGCACACTGTCTTTTTGCTGCAATTACATTCCTCAGCCCAATCCATATCTGCTTGCCCATCTATACTTAAAAGTTGATGTTTAACCTCTGTCTAGGTTTTATATCACTCACTTAGAAGCCTGAAGCATAAGATATTGCATCTCAGCCATCTCTGCAGCCCTCTGCTCCCAGGAGCCAAGCAGACAGGTGCCCTATAGATAGGATGGACAGTCAATGGAGCTGCAAGACTGTTCTGGAAAAGGCATCACATCAAAGTGTGCACTTCCATGATCACTAAAAATTGTCCATGGCATTTTTAAAGTACATACAGTAGAAACAATGTCATACTTGAATTTTAAATGAGGAAATAAATTCCCCTCTAAGTTCCCATCTGAATAAGGTATGTTTACTTTTTTTTTTTTTTTTTTTGTCTTAAACAAGTAGGTATTATTTTATCTTTGTGAGAGTTTTATCCAAGTAGAGCTGAACTAATCCAAATCTAAAGTTACTAGGGCATTTTGGGAACACATGAAATTATTGGTATTAAATACTATGACATTTTAATTATTTTTGCTGTTGTACTGAATGTTAGAAAGCTTCTCAACACTGAAGCTCATTTTCTCTATGAGTGGCACAGTTCAGTAGAACCAAATAAAAGACTGCAGCAAACAAATCAAGTAAAAAGAGAAAAGAATGCCATGAATGATGGAGAGTTTTGTTCCCAGCTTGGATCCGAGTGGACCATGCTAATTCCAAACATTTCCACAAAATAATTTCTTTTTATCAAGAAGTTGCAGTTTCATAACCCTCTCTGCCCAAGTGTGTATCTGGACAGACACATACTTGCAAGAAAACACCTGAAGACTTAAGAAGGAAGATTTAGGCATTAGCAAAGTTCAAATATGATAGTGCATTAATGGCACTGACTAGGAGATGAAAAGAGTTATTGAAAATTTTCAGAGAAAAAACTGTTAAAGTAATCAAATAAATATTGCTGGAAATTCTTTTAGTATTTTTTTTTCTACTAAATCAGGAAAAAAAAAGAAGCATATAATAGACTTAAGATCTCATTTGCCCCTGTTGTACTGCTTATCTTCACCCTTCACAACTATGAATCCTTAGGATACATATAATTGAAGCAACAACTTCAGTCATTCTCATCAACAGAGAAGATGAAGCTGTTGCAAAATAACAACAGCTGCAATCTATAATTTTCTACAGCAATTCTATCAAACTCAGAAATGAAGCAACTCTAAGCTGATACCATGGAACAAGAGTTACCACTTTCTGTTTACAGAGAAAGATCCTTTTACCAAATAACAACCACGCATTCATCTTAACCCAGCTTATATTTTCTTCTCAGAATTGGCAGCAGGACAAAATAGTATTGACAAGACAGTCCTGCCAATACCTGTTCTCAAATCACCTACCTTGAGAGACATCATCTGCAGTTACCATTGCATTATTCTCCCATTATGAAATATGATTTAACACGACATTGTGCAACACAATAATGTTTTCAAATCCCTATGCTACCCTTTTGTATTTCTTATTGAATTTGTCCTGCATTTGCCATATCAATAGACCTTTGTTATTTGATGTTAAAACATTTTAGGTAAACACAGATATATTTTTCTATTGATTTCCACATCCCAAGTGAAAACCTCATTAAATTTACAAGATTCTACCAAATGTTAACACTTCATGTGATATTTTATGCTCAAAAATATGCATCCAAAGTAGACAGCAAAGACACTCTGCCAGAGATAAAATAGAAAAAAAAAATCAAAATCTTTTTCATCATGATTTGCATCCATTTTTTCTTTTCCTTGGAAAACCTTTTGAAAGCAGAGAGGCACGTGATGAGAGTTTGATATTCATATACATAACAGCATCAAAGTATAGCATTTTACTTGATAGAAAACACAGGTCTATCTCAGCACCAGAACACACAGGGAATCAGACACGCTTATTTAGAGTCATGCCCAAGTGGAGAAAGCATAGAAGATCAGATATTCACAGGGCCTAATCTAGTAGAATAGCAAATACATTCTGAGAAATTGCCTATTCCTCCTCTATCAGAAAGGTGATCAAGCCTTCAAACATCAAAGGAATAAAAGAGCAATGTGCAAATTTACCAAACTCAAATTCTAAGATCTCTAGTGAGGGAGACAAGCATGGAGCAGAAAGTAATTTTCATCATCTGACAAGGATGCAGATTTATGTCAATATCTAAAAACATGCTCATAACAGCATGAGGAAATAAAGGAGTATTAGTAGTAGTTTACTCATTACAAGTTGCTCACCAATGTGAAAGATCCAAGTCATCTAAAGAACAGAGCAACAGGTAATTTTCAAAGAAACCACAAAAAGGTTATATGAAATTATCCTTATTAAGATCCATTAACATTTAAAATACTTAATGGCTTTATGCAGAGAAGCACAGGAGATATGCTTTTCAATCTTTAGTAGTGAAAACATAATGAGTAGATTTTGTCTCCTGCTATCGTGTGTGATACAATACTGGAGGGATAATGAGTGTTCCTTCAGGCATCTGACCATGTGTAACAGAAAATCCTTTCATATTTAAAAGATCTGAGAAAACCCCAAGTCATTCTCTAGATGAGTTAACTTCTACTTAAGACGTTTAGTTAATAATTCCAGTCCTTTTCCATGCCCTTACCAATTAAAGGAGAATAAGTTTCTCTTGCAGTTCTGTTGTTAGTTCAAAGAAAGTCTTAATTCTTGATCATGTATTGACAAAGTCCTGATGCTGAAACCCCAAGTGCAACAAAACTTTCATTGGATAACCTAATCAAATACTTAGAATGCTTTTAAAGCTGTCGATATTGACCAATGTGTCTTGAATAATCATAACATTTAAATTTTTTTATTGTGGAATTCAAATGAAATAATTATCTTCACAGTTACAACAGTAATTGTGCACAGCAGTCATAAAGACAGGAGTATAAGATTATGGATAATTTGAGAATAATGTGAAATTACTCCAAGAGTTATACCAGGCTTGTTTTCTCTGGTTTGGATCAGGCTATTTGGAGAACTAATCCTAATAATGGAAAGACTCATGTTACTAAAATAAACAAATGAATTATTTCTCTAGTCACTATAACAGGAGGCAATGCTCTTTTTATCTTAATTGTACAACAAATTGAACAATATGTCTAAAACAAAAGGGAAATAAAAATAAATCCAAGAAAAACTGGTGGTGTTGGTATGAACATCTGTTGACTTCTATATAGGCACTTAGTTTTACTGACACTTCCCACTACAGTTCCTAAAACACTGACACGCTAATTATTTAAGCTGAGATTATCACCATTTTGAATATATTTATTTCTCTTTATTTACACAGACTATACATCCTGACCAAAACAATATGCTAAGTGATAAAACTGCCTTCCACAAAATAGGTGTTAAGTTGCTGAATGTCTTTCATTTAGTACCAAGATTTTCAAAGGTTGGAAGAATGATCATAGGATCTAACTAATTTTGAAATCAGCTGTTTATGCTCAAAGAAACCATTATCAAAATCCTACTATTGCCTGCTACAAATATTAATAGTAAATGGAGTACCTCCTCCCTAACTTTGTGACAGGCAGAGGGGTGCACAGCCAGTACAGCTGGAGAATGTGACTTCTGCCACCCCAAGTGTGACATTCATTTAATCAGAAGCACTCTCCTGTTGGGAAACACACTTTCAGAAAACAAGATTCTCTTCTCCCCCTTTTGGGGAGAAGCCCATATATGAAATAGCCTTTCTATTTCAGGACAAAATCATTCAATCTGAATAGAAGAACTTCTAAAACCAAACAAATATATCACACAAATGAAGATCAAAGCAAATTTTTTGTTCCGTTTCCTTTTGTTTCCAAGCACGAACTTCCCTCTTTCCAGTTCAGCCTAAAGCATCACCCTCCTCCCCATTTCCTGAAAGGAAATTGGAGAGACAACTTCACTATTCTGATTCAGTTGAAGAAATCTGGCTTTTCATTTTCTTCCCCCATGTACAAATGCATCAGTCAGTGATCAGCCAGGTTAGCAGACAACATACTGTAAGCAGAGGTACAATCCTCCAGAGAGCTCAGGAAATACTCTTGTGTTGTAACCTCTTGCCCATGCCAGCAGGTACAGCAAATTTGATTTCCATAGATGAGCAAAGAAAAGAAAGACTGATATCATCAGCATATAAAGTCAACAGAATACCCTTGTCAACAGAAACAGGACTGCAATCCCAATGTTTGCAATGGAAACCAATGGCTGCTTAAGATGAGCTCACAAGTATGTGAGATGTGGATTTCCCATTTTTTCTGTCCATACCATCTCACCGTCTGAATTTCTTGAAATGATTTTTTTACATATGTATATCTTTTACATCTGTTGGGATTTAAGTGAACATATGAAAACATTTCATTCATCAGTTGAAATCTACAACTTCTTGACAGAAAATATCATATGACAAAAGATAAAATATCATATTTGAAAAGACATAGCAGTTAAATTTACAGTTTTACTATGTCTGTGAGGTAACATTAAAGTAGAATGTTAAGACCTTTCAGATTAACAGAGATGAAGCTTTAGCTCTCCCCACAAACTTTTAAAGAAATTTAGAAAGGATAAACCTAAGCATGTGTAATGCTTTAGATTTCAAAGTTGTTTCTTTTAAATCAGCACTTATAAGTGATCTAAGTAGACAAGACTTGCATTTCTATTTCAGTATTTTTATAAAGTTATTTCCACTTCATATTTACTGTATATTTATCTTCATTTTTAATGCTTAAATACATTTTACTGCTCTCCTGTTACCTACAAGAAAGAAAACCAGAAAAATAAAAACTGTCACTATAAAAACTTTAGCAATCTCTCATTTTACAAACATTCACATTGTCGATTTTACACTTCATTAATGTTCCAGGTGATGTTAATGGGCCCCTCTGATATGTGCACAGATCTTGCATGGTTGGCTTTATTTCCTGACCTACACATTTGCAACTGTGGCTCAACATCTAACAGGATGAAGTACAATAAACTTTTGTTCCCAGATCACAAGACCAGTCATGAAAA
This sequence comes from Sitta carolinensis, assembly GCA_032173965.1. NCBI lineage: Eukaryota > Metazoa > Chordata > Aves > Passeriformes > Sittidae > Sitta > Sitta carolinensis. The sequence goes on along the minus strand of CM063289.1, from coordinate 10,763,278 downwards.
TGAGGAGTCAGCTCTAATCCTATTCAAGGAATCAGAGCTTTATAACATTTTTTTTATTATTTTTAAAGGTCTACAGCACCTTCCCCACTTGTTCAGGGGAGGGAGACTTTTTCTGGAATGAAATAAAATGTGGTGGTGGTGGTGGAGAGAGCTGAGTGACGCCTGAATAGCTGCAGGGGCTGACGGGCAGGGTACTCTGGGGATTCAAGGGAGGACAATAGTTACAGAGCACAGCTCTGCCACAGGCAAGGGCAGTACCTCACTCAGGGGCCTGGCTATGCTTCATTCCTCTCTGCTGGTTTGATTGTTGGATGTTTAAGAGTTAAACAACAAAATAAATCTTCATCTAAGTGATGCACTACATTAGTTGCAAAAAGCTTCAACAATCTACCCAGAAATCAAGTAGATAAAGCCAGGAATGTACTAAACTGTTGATGACATGATTTTATCCTTTTTACGAGTATCAAAACCCAAATAATGTCTTTTGTTTAATTGCAAGGTATTTAAATTTGGGTTGCATTTTCTCTCTGTTATCAAGCCTAACCAGATAATTAGATTTAAATTTTTTGCAAATAAAGAAACTGTGGCAAAAGGCTTACCTATCCAGGATAAATAATAAGAGCTGTGAAATAGTTATTAACACAATGTCAATCCTACAGATTTTCATCTCACAAAGAATGTCCTTGTATAAGAAATGTATTTGAGATACATGACTATTTCCTTTCTACCAACAAACACCACATATTCTTTCTGCATCAGGTATGAAGAACACCTGCCATTTTCTTCAGATTAGCACATCATCATCCAAATTACATCAATCCATCTGTTACTAAAATTTAGGGTTACGTTATCAATATCATGTATAAGAAGTTATGCACACAAATTCCTGCAACTCATATGATCCAATACCACAAGAATATTAAGATATTAAGAATTATTGTCAATGTGGCAGTCTTATGTACCTTATGTTCCACGGACCACTCAGATTTTTTCTTCAAGGCTTGAGAAACAGGAATCAAGATATGTTTCACAGAGCAGCCAACCAAATGAGAAAACCTACTTTTTTTTTTTTCAACATAAAACTGTAACTGCAATTTTCACATCCAAGACAGGTAAATAACAAAGAGAAAAAATTTAAAAAGTAAAAAGAGTAAAAGAGTTGGTTATAGCTGGAATAACACCACCTGTCTTAAAAGTACAAGTTCTTGTTGTAGACTGGTCTCATGAAACACTTAAAACTTGTATTTGGCAACTACCAAAGGAAAAAAAAAAACCACCCCAAACATGAAAGAAGTCTCAGGGTTTTTACACCCAAATGCATCAGAATATGCATAAATATATTTTAATATTTCAATATATAATTCCATTCTAATAAAACGGTAAACATTTGTCACAGACGCTACATAAGCACCACATTTTTAATAGTTGTGTACATTACTTATGCCCAGAAGGTAGAAGAAAGAAGGCAAAAAACCCCACTCCAAATTTACAGCATGCATTCAAACATGTCTGGCTCTACTCAGAGAAATCTCCTCATAATGGTATTGATACACAGATGGAGAACTTCAGTGTGAGTAAATGGAGGAATGCACTGGGAGAATGTGACATTTTCCAAATGCATAGAAATTGCTAGATAGGAAATATGATTTTATTTTCCCTGTAAGGAAGACATAGTTATATGAGATCATTGGTAAATATTCTGGGTCTGACTTCTTTCTAGAAAAAGGTAATAGAATTAAGCCCAGGCTTATAAGAGGTGACTAAGTAGTACTGTCCAAAGTAGACTTTTCTTTTTCAGTATTTTTCATGGTGTTACCTGGTTGTGTCTGACAACCTGATGCAGGTGCTGGCTACCAAAGCACAAATATTGAGAATAATTTTGAATGTTCTAAGATTAGCTGTCCTGCCTCCAACTCCTTCCCAAGGGGCAGAGGATTGTCCTGGGATGTATTTGCCACCCTCTGCAGGTGACCTGGATGCCAAAGCCATCCAACAAGGTACTTGCCTTGAGGGTTAAGGAAGAGATTCACATCCTGGGTGGGACATCAGCCCTGGCCTTCAGGGCTGACTCCTTGTAGGTAGCTGCCCAAAGGAAAGCTGCAGCTGGCCAAGCTCAGGGCAGCCTGACCTCTACCTCCAGGTGTCATGGGAAGGGCAACCCAGTGGAAAGGCTGATATTTCTGACACTCTGTTTCTCCATAGCTTGTTTTGTAATTTTTAAAGAATTAATTATTATTCATTTGCAATACATGTTTTGTTTAATTTTTAGTATTAAAAAGAAAAAAAAAAAAAAAGGCTAAGTCATCTTAATTTAAAATTACAGCCTAGAAAATTTGTTTTAATTGAATAACTAAAGATGCCTGACATAGCATCCAAGAATTAACTTTCTGCAGTTTATAATCCACATTTGGATTAAAACCGGATGAAACGTCTCCATATTTCATATATTTATTTGGTGTTTTGAAATTCGAATATTATAAATTTTAGTAAAATATGAGTTGGTGAAGAAATGCAGGGCTACTTTTTCCTTCCTCAGCATGTCTCAGTCACCTGAGAAGTCAGCTGCTGAGGCTTTGGCTTTTAAACTTTAGCATATAATGCATCAGTATGACATGACTTCTGGTTCCCTGCTGAAGTGTACTCCCTGCTTCCCATAAAATCATTACCTGCCATTGTAGCTCACCCAATTATTGCAGGATTTTGCTATTAACTGGGTAGGAAAAAAGGAAGTGAAAAAGCTCAAGCCACCTATTGTTTCTCTAATTTTTATCGGTTGATCCCTGGTACCAAATGCTTCTGACTGAATGAATCTGAGATCTGTGGAGCCAGTACATTTCCCAAATTTAGGCCCCGGTTTTAATAGTTTAATGAAATGCATAACTTCTGCTCTGGTGCAATAAACACTTAATGTGCAGCTACTTTCTAAGGCTCCTGTTGTTACGGATTATTACAACAGAAGGATTAAAGGAGACAACAATTTAAAATGCTCACTTAGTCCACACCTTGGAACAAAGGAGAGGTGCAGATAAAAACAAGGTGTAAGAGTCACAGCATTGTGACTTCTGTGCACACACTGGCTATCTGCTCTACCGGCCTTTGTGCCACACACTCCAAAATCAAATCAAGGCACTGCTTTGACCACAAGCCCCATCAGGTGTACCCAAGATGCTTAATGTTGATTCATGGTGAATGTGCTTCGTTTGCTGCCTGGATGTATCCTCAGACAGAGAGTGAGGGAGGAGAGAGATCTACTTTATGCTAGGCTGCACTTTGCTGTAAGAGTAATCCCAGTGAAATGGGAGCAATATGAGATTATGAATGCCAGGTATGATGGGTGGACCCTTGACAAGAAGAAAAGAATCCAGTGCCATGGAGGAGGCATCCAAAGCACTCTAATCCCAATGGCAGAATTTAGTCCACATACAGGTCCTTTATAAAGCTTTGGAGGAGTCAGTATTTAATTAACAAGTCATTAAATGGTTTTGCTAGCTCTTTTAGAAGTGTAATGAGCTGAAACAAAATTACCCGATAAGCAATAAAAACAAACCTTAGGTATATAGAGAGAAATATTTAAAGACAAAGATTAAAAGCAACAGTTAAGTTGCCACTTATACTAAAACTAGAATTGAAATTAAGTTAAAATTGTAAAACTATTTCTGAGTACACAAATAAAAAATGTCTGACGTGTGGGTTTAGCAGCACTGAGAATTATGGTTTGGACATGTTAGGAAGGCAGAGAAGAGAATTTTGGAAAAGGGATGAAAGATAGCCCTGAACATCAAAGACTATGACCTGTGATTAAAAGAAGCTTTAAAGCAAGCAGACAAATGTGACTTGTTAGGGTAATAACAGATCAAATTTTTCTTACACCTGCACTTTTATAAAGACTTTCTACAGCACAGAAATGTCATCTTAAAACCTCATGTTTCATGTCCCAGGCAATCTGCTTTAAAGCCCTAAGAAGAGCTTTAATGATGAGCAGTCTTTCAAAAGAAAGAATAAAATACATATTTTACAGCCTCCATAAAGTCATTGTGCTATAGTTTTTCTTGATGCAAATTGGAAAGTTTAGGTATCCACTGAAATGCACCAAAAGTCAGATGAAAGCTGCCTGTTCAGACAGAAAGCCAAAGAGCACATCAACATTAGACATTATTAAAAAAATAAATTTATATTTATTTTAAATTGTAAATGGCCCACATTGTAGTAAACATGATCACTTTCCTCTTTCTTTATCATCTCCTCCCTCCTGTTGCACTCCGTTTTTCCAGATTATTCTGTTTTATGAAGCAGGGAATCATCTGCATTATACATATGCATGCAATGCCTTCCTTCTGTTTTTCAATAATGCTCCTTTCAGTGGAGCCCTGAGTGTGCTGGTTTGGGCTGCAGTAGAACCAGTTTGCCTCACAGTAGTGGGTTTGGGACTATCTCAGATTTGTGCTGAGCACAGCGGTGCTGGTACAGGAGATGTTTGTGCTATTGCTGGGCAGACCTCGTGAGGAGCCAAGGCCTTTTCTGCTCCTGGCAACCCCCACCAGTGAGGAGGCTGGGGGAATGTGAGGAGCTGGGAGGGAACACAGCCAGGACAGCTGGCCCAGCTGGCCCCAGGGAGGGCCCAGGCTACGTGGAGTCATGCTCAGCACACAGAGGCATTTGCCTTCCCAAGTAACTCTGACACGTGACAGAGCCCTGCTTTTCAGGGGATGGCTGAACGCCTGCCTGCCCAGGGGAAGCAGTGAATTGGTTCCTTGTTTTTCTTTACCTGTTAAACTGTCTTTATCTCAACCAAAGAGTTTTCTCACTTCTATTATTTCTACAACACAAGACTACAGTGACTCCTTCTCATGATGAGAAGTTACTCTGTTATTTCGTTTTTAACAGGGGTCTTTAAATATTTATTCATAGTGGCTTAAAAAAAATCAGCAACACATTTTTAATCAAAGACTGTGAGTTAACATTGTTTTCCATATTACATGTTTTTGAATGTGCAACTGATCATCTGGATCTTATAACTCATTTTGTAGCAATGCTAGAGATGTAATTAATGAATTGCACCTCTCTGGAGAAAATGCAATATGCAAAGCATAAAACCTAAGTAAAGGCTTTTAGCAGATAATTGAAGGGTCTTTTTATTTTTCTGTGTACATGAAATTTACCTGATTCAAGACACAGGCTCTAAGTCTGGATGAGACAGAATGCACACCCAAAGAATCAGCAGAGCCTGGCTACCACCAGCCTGTCTGGACCCCCAGAGCTGCCTCCTTACATCATCTGTTTCCAGGATTTAGCCACACTATTCTCTGAGCATGGAACTGAGCACAAGATTAGTGCCTCTGCTGTGCCTGTGGCTTCGTTGTCCTTCAGCTCATCAGCCTGCCAGAATTCCAGAGCTTCAAAGAAGAAATCTTGAAGGCCTCCCCTCCTTTATCCAACAGCAGACACCTGCTACAGAACTCCCTCATTTCCATTTCACGCTGCACCAAATCGCTCACCACAAACGGCACATGGTGTGGTGGGGGGATGATGCTACTCTTTCAATCTTATGGTGACTTGTAGGAAAAAACACAGGAAACCTTACAGATAAGAGAGCTCCGTTTATGGTACTTATGGCACTTCAGGACAAAACATTAGAAATAAAGTTCTAAAGATCAAAAATTAAAACAGATGATGAAGTTGCTTCACCCAGGGAGGTGAAAGTTACAAAGCTTTTCTTCTTTCCTTGTGTGAAGTCAGTACATGGAAATTCCATGTCTGTAGGTTAATTTTTTAAGAATTTCAGTTTAATCTGATTGCATTGTCTTTAACAAGTAGTCCTACTAGAGTTTTACTTTTTCTTCCTTCTACTTACAGCATTAATTTTTTCCAGAAGTAATTTTTAACTTTCTTTCAGACAATATTTTCTCCCTGTCAATTGCATTTTCATCCAATGAAAATGTTAAAAATCAAGTTTAGATTTGAGGCTGCTGACAACTGGAAAAAAATGTGCATTACAGGATACCTGCCAATGTAGAAGATAATACAACTTGATTCAGCCATTCTTATTCTCTCCAAATTCTATAAGTTAGGCCGAGGCATGGAATGAATTAAAATAGAACAATTAAATCCTTCTATTTAAGTCCCCAAAGAAAAGACACTAGACCTATTGCCATAACATTTGCAGATTAATAGTACAATAATTCCTACCAAAAGCCTCCCATGTCGTAGTATCTTAGGGAATATCTCTTTGCCAGCTCACTGGACCTAGACCTTTAATGCCATTTCACTACTGGCTGATGTTCAGTCATTTAGCATAGGGAGATGAACAAAGATATTGCAAACCTGTCACGTGTGCTGTGTCTCTTCAGCTGTACAGTTTCATCCATCAGCTCAAATTAAAATCCGCAGACTGCTTTCAGTACAATAATCAAGGAACTGAAGACAAAATATAAAAACCTTCATCTCATGCCACTGCTATTTCACTATATCCAGTTAAGCTAAAACTCTACTTAAAAGAGGTCTGTGAGTTTTCAAAATATGTTGTTTAGAGACGGTGGAGGAACAGCAGCAGAACTGGCAGTAGCACCACTGCTGCCCCTGCTTAGCTGCACTTCAAAGCATCCTCAGGAACCAAGACAAAGAGCTCTCCAGCTGATCTCAGGATCCCCTCCACACCTGCCACGTTAAAAAACACATTAAGTTTTCTATATCACTAAACCTTAGAATTCTACCAAGTTGGATAAAATTTATGCAAACACTGTAGTTTCACAGCATATGTTCATAGAAGGTTAAGGCCTGTTGAGAAGTACATATTTAGCTGTGTATACACATACACGATTACAGAATAGGTACTCTAAGCACTAAATTATGTCGCATACTAAGTAGGAAGGCTAGATCTTCCTGTAAACAGTTTTCATTCTGCAGTAGAGAAAAACAAAAAAGGAAAATAAATGTTTAGCAGACAGTTCTACTGAAACCATTCAGTGACAAACAAAATACAAAAAATTGATGGCAATGCTAAGGCATACTGAAATTAGTTCTAACAGGAGCCAATTCTCAGAAAAATATCTCAGGATATTTTTGGTATGTAAGGGTGTTACCCTTAGCTGTAAAAACTGTAGAAATTGTGTATGTTGGCTACTCATATCCCATCAACCTTTCAAGTGTAGCCCTATCCTATCAGATCTGTATCCCACAGACACAATTCCTAAAGCTCAGGCTGCCCTCTTGCTTTTCCCAGCTTTATCAGAAGGGAGCGGGGCAGAGGCACCACCTGAAAGACTCCCTAGGGTTTTTGAGCACAAGGACATGCTCCTACCTACCCTCTTGCAGCTGCAGGACTGAAAGCCTGAACTTCTGCTCACTTTTGTCCACTGTAGGAGAAGGAATGTATCTTATTCACCATCAGAAAGCTTCATCCATCCCCTCCTGCAAATCAAAGTGGGTGTTTTTTATGGAAGACCCCCAAAAATGCACTAGAAAAGAAAGGAGATGTGAGACAGCAAGCAGGACACAGGCAGATGAAAATTTGGTGCTAGAGCTACAGCAAGACTTATTACTAACTAGCAACTTTTCTCTTCCAGCTAGTATTTCTCAAAAAAAAGGGACTTTTGATGTCTTGAATAGTAAGTACCATCTACTGAAAGGGCTGAAATATGCTTTCTGCTACAAATTACTCACTAGGCTACTTAACTGATAGCTAGTGATTGCCCTCAGCCTCAGTACCCACAGAAAGATAGGTAGGCAGGTACTAATAACTCCTCCTTCCCCTTCACCCTCTTTACTTTTTCATACTTTTTACAGGTTTCTCCTTTTCTGTCTCGTCTTTCTTTCACAGCCCTAAGTGGAAGGTAAACCAAATAATGTTTGAATTAGATGTATGACTCCACTTGGTTAAATTTACTTGGAAATCAGGTGCAACAAGTATGACCCACTTCAGTCACTGCTGTTGAACTATGATTTAACAGTGGACAAGCTTAAGAGCAAAAAATACTTACTTAATATGAAGTAATCCCTGTACAGTTTTGTCCTTCTGGCAATAAGGAGGGTGTACACCTGGGTAGGATAATGACCACTTAATGACAAAATAAACACAAAAATGACCATTCTAAGAAATATTTAGCAAGGTCTCACTGAGAATACTTGTCCACCAAGAAACGCCCATGTCCTTTCTGATTCAAGGATCGCATTCCTCTTGCTTTCATTCCAGCTGCAAGTCACACATCCAGCTCCAGTTTAGCTCTCCCTGAGGAAAATGCAAATACAACTGATGCGCTTTTCCCCTTGTTGCCAGTTCTCAGGTGCCCTGCACAGAGGTGGAAACCCCTTTGCCAGTCTGGGACAGTCACCAGGGTAAAATCACTTAGGTGAGAATATTAGCATTATAGGACATGGCACATGGCATTTGTGGGAAGAATTCAGTTACTAACACATGGTAGGATGCTCAAAATGAGCAAGCATGACAAGCTTAAGAGTTAGCAGAGAGGGGAAGTCAAGAGTGAAGCCTTGACTGAAAACTCAAGCAGTGACAGGGAGGGGATTTAGGGCTCCTCCAGTTAACTGGGCCCTACTGATGCCAAATTCAGTTCCCTGTGTGGGCACTGTGTATAGCCTCTGTGTCAGGTTGTTGTCCTCTGCCAGAGAAAAGATAATGAAACCACAGACTAATAACCTGGGGTTCATTAATGTTTCTGTACTCGCTGGAATATATCAGGACAACCCAAGGCAGCACCCTCCCTGCTCTGCGGGCTCCCAGGGTAACAGCCCAGGATTACACTCAATTACTTCAGGTCTTTGTTATACAGCAAATGGAAAGGATGGAAACTAATGCTGCACTCCAATTGAATATAAAAGTAATTCCAATTTATTAAATTATTGCAGACCACACAGCTCTTATGAAGCTACTTCTGAAGAGTATGTCTTACTAAATCTCTTAAAATATATTGACTTTGCCAGCTTTAGCCCACATGGCAGCTCTTCCATTCAGTAACCAAACTGTTTCATGTAGAGATTAACCCAGTGATCCCACACTTGAAAGGGATCGCTGCAGGACTTCATTCATATTCTAACACCACCATTCTGTTGGGAAAGGCTAATTAATCCACAGTAATAGCACCGTGATGAAACCTGAAACCTGAAGGAAATGCTGAAAGATGGCTCTGCTAAGGTGCTTCAGTCAAACCAGCAAATATGTATGGGCCATAAATAATTATAGCACATATAAACCTTATAGGATCAACAAAATTAGGGGAAATAGACAACTAAATCATTAGCTGGACATTATATTCATAATTGGCTGCTAAATATGCCACTTCTGACACAGTGCTTGTGTTACAACACTGATCTCTGTGTAAGAGGCTGCAACAGCTAACTAGGATTTTTTTTTTTATATGGTAAAATAAATTGATGAAGAAATTTTTTCTTTACCTTATCCTCGAAATTCAAAAGATTCTTTACAAAATTTTCAAATTTCAAGAGTTGTTTCAAGAGAATGCAGTCCTCATATGAAATTTTTGATTTGCAAGTCTACAAAGTATGAAAGTTCTGAGTAACCTCAATCTTAAATTTGCTCTTCGAATTCATGTAGCAATGAATAATTGTTGGAACTATTTGTTATACACTTTTCGTGAAATATAATTTAAATACATCCACATATGCTTAAATTCCTAGTATCACACATTTGGGTGACAAACTTGGAGAGAATTACTAAGGTACCTAATTTTGTACAAATGGGTAATCTCAGCAAATAAAAATTTCTACCTGACAAGATAATTATTCTTAATTCTTGGACCTAATGAAACACAAAACATTTACCTTAATAATCTTAATACTTTAAAAATCGATTCTGTTTTTGTTTGCCATTTTTTGTCCTTCATAGTAACCAGAATAGACTTCAGTTCATATTTTCCCTACACCCTCCCATTGTTAGCATAAGAGAGAATTCAATCCAAAAGTCCTATTTAAGCCATGTCCTTTAAACATCCAGTTTCAGAACAGTTCTGAGCACTGTCAGGGAGCCTAATGTCTCAAAGTGTTACTGGAAACAGAGATTTTGCCAGGACACAGTTTAGAGTGCCCTGGGTGAGACAGAGAGAGTTACTCCCAGGCAGTAAACACCTAAGCACCTTGGGCACTCACTAGTACAGGACTTATTAAACTGCATTTCTCACGGTCAGACTCCTCACTTCCCTTAGAAGCTAGAAATTTTAGGGGGCTAAAAGTACACACTCAGGCACTGGAAATCTGAACAGTCTCTCCTTCCTTGGCTTGTGAACAGGTAGGAAAAGAACTTAAAATGTTTTCCCAAGTTTAAAAAGACCATCTACAATTTTATTCTGCAGTGACTAATCAAATATTTGCATATAGTTCATTAGAATTAAGCAGTACCATGTTTCTCTAAAACTGCCCACAAGAGAACCAGCACAAACATCTTTAACCCCAACTTCTCGACAAGAGCTGCTGCAGACAACTGCGTCAGAACCTGCGCCACAGCTTTCCAACGAGCAAGAAGTATTTGTCAGAGAAATAGGCTACCTAAAGGTCACTTCACCTCTCTTCACCTCTCTCACATTTGCATCCCTGCCCAAGAGAGCTTTGGTTTAAGATCTTCAAGTTCAGTCTGCGAATGAAATTCTGTGTGAAAGTCAGCAGATAAGGAATGTGAGTGACGCTGCAGAGCCCGCTTGCCGAGGCAGTGACTTTCACAGAGCCCTGAGCAAGCACAGGCAGCTTTTGCAGGGGCACCACGCTGCTGTCTTTACTTGAGCAGAAATACTTTGGCTGTCTGAAACAACAGCACAAACCAGAAGAAACAGTTTTCTGTGAATAATTTGAATGCAGACATTCTTCCTTTCACCAGATCAGACTCAGAGATGATCCCAGCTCACTCCTGCATGTGCAAAGCTAGTACAGATGATCAGGTGCAGCGTTTATTCAACTGAAGCACAGGGTGGGGCCCAAAAACACAAAGGGATTGTGAGGTGCAGTAGAAAATAGAAAGTGGTATTCCAAGAACCAAATTACACTTTTAGCAGTGCACCTGCTAAAAGCCAGACAGTATTTGACTTTGCACTGGAAAATAATTAAGATTATTGAATTCTTATAGGTGAATAAAGTGAGACCAGGAAGTGGAAGCTATTGATAAGGTTGTAGGAAAAAATCTCACCAAAATCTTATCCTCTGTAGAATGGCCCAGATCAGCCAGGCCAAGCTCATAAAATTAGAGAAAAATAAATAAATAAATGCCTCAATAAACAGATAATTGCCTTGTTCCTGTTCTGAGACAGTGCACTGAGCCACACTGTCTTTAAAACAACATTTAAATAATCCTTCTAGAAACCCTGAATATAAACAAATACTATTTATCTCTTCTCCAAAGCAGGAAATTGAAATAATGAGATTAAAATATTTTTCCAAAGCTACAAGTCAAGCCATTTGCAAATAGGATTAGAACTCAAGATCCTAGACCAGCCTTCTGCACACCAGAATATATGAACTCTTTATTAAACTTTGGGGAATACTTTCTTAAAATAAGAAAAAAAATTGCTTTGTTTAAATCCTTGTGTTAGACTGTAAATGTAGTAGTAAGAACAATTACTGCATTTTACCCATTAGGAAAGGATTATATGTTGATAAAAAAATCTGATTAGAAGGCTTCACACACTGTGGCCCAAAGAAACACTTCACACAAATGAGAGTGCAGGGGCAGGTGCACAGATTATTCTGCAGAGCACCAGATGCAGCAGCTGGTTTCACCCGTGCAGGCTCTCATTCTGTGGGTAACCTTAAAACAGTACCGGGGGGGCGGATTTTTTACCTTCCAGTCTTTCTTGATTTGTAGTTCTGATTCATTGTAATCCAGAATTTTATATTAGTTACAGGGAGAAAATGAGAAGAGAGAGATGCTTATCAGGGTGCTCTGAGACTTAATTAATATTTGCAAAGCTCTTTGAGCTTCTTCGATAAAAGGAGCCATAGAGAGCAAAGCGCTATCTTATTATTATTTTTATTATTATTAATTAGTTTTCTATTGAATTCATTGTGTCAATATATGGATTGTTGAACCCACTTGCTTCACCAATTGTTGTACTGTGCTCTTTACAAGTGCTCTTTAGAAGCTTCATTGTGGTGATTGAAAATATTGAGGAGGAAATAAAACAGAAAATAAATAAAGTCTACTTACAAGTTATAGGCACAAGTTTGAAACAAGTATTTTATCCACTAAACTGGAAGAAATTGTTGCCATAGCAATGATTACATCTGATTACACCGATTATTTCCTCAGATACTGGACTGTCCCTTTAAACACCGAGCTTCTGAACGTGTGCAAATAGTCTGCCACTACAAAAGAAAACCCAAGCATTACTTTTGGGAGTTTAGTTCTGTATTTCAGCCATCGCCCTGTATCCTCCCCACTCCGCTGGGAGCAGGGTGAGGTGCTGCCCCTGGGGGTTCCAGAGCACAGTTTCCAGCCATGGTCACAGGTGCCCAGCAGCCTTTCCCACCCTCTGCCCAGCCAGGGAGCCACGGCCCGGGGACCCCTTACTGCCCTGATGGGAGCTGCTGCCTGGCAGCCTCACAGGGGACAGGCGCAAACAAGCCATGCAAGCTCTTACCACTGATCACCATGCAAGCCCCCACACCGCAGATGAATTGTTGAAAAGGAAATCTGGATCTAGAATTCATTTGTAAATCAGTCAACTTTGACTTCATATTTAGAAGTTAAGGCTACTTGTTTCGGTGTCCACGTATTTAATTTTTAACACTTCTTTACACCTGCTCTCTTTTCTGTAGACACAGGAATGTTTATTAAAAATATTAATTTAAAATTTCCCCCTAAATATTTCTGATTTCCATTAAAAGTAGTAATCAATCTCATCACAGCTAAGCTCTCTCAAAAGTCTCTTAGAACTAAATATTTTTGGCTCACTGGCATTTTATGAACCTACATTAACTTCAGATAGGAAACCTGAAATTACTATGATTCTTTATAATTGTATTTTTTTAAAAATATCAATCACTGTTTTCTATCACAGCTGAAGTTGAAGTGCTGGTTGTCAGCTTATGAAAATCTACATTGTTGCAGTGGAAGTTCACCTAAAAATCAGATTTCTGCATACCAAATTCCAAATTCTTTAGCTGCGTGTGATTTAGTAGCAAGAGAAAGCGTCTCCCTCCGGTGCACAGGGGTATTTGAAGGCTGCCTTTCTATTTAGAAAAACCGTGGTTATGCACCTTAGGAAGTGTGCATTGATTTATTTCCTCAGCCAAGGATACAGAGGAGCACAGACTCTGTAGAAAAACTGCTTTTTCAAGGGTCACCACAGCAGCCTCCCTTGTGCCAATCACTCACTTCTATCAGTCACTATTCCCACAGTCATTTCCATACACAAGGCAGTTTTCCACCTGGACACCTAGCTTGCCTCCATTGCACAGATTTGTTTATCACTCTCACTTCTTCCCCTTCCCCTATTGATGCCAGAAACATACTGCATTATTTCTCTTTGTAAGGACATCATTTAGTTTTCACTCAGACTTTAACAAGGTTATACACCCACTAAGAATTAAGTATGTTTTGCCACCAACAGATTTGACTGCTGGAACATACTAATTTTTTTTAATTTCATGTTGTTTTAAAAAAGAAAGGCAGAGCTAAAATCATTATTATGAAAATTAGACTAGCATTTGGAAAGAAAAGACAAGCACTTTCACAGCAAACAAAGAGATCTGTAACAACACATCTCTACAGTCAGCCAAGTACTTTGCTTATTTTTTTAAGCAGTCATTTTCTTTTATTTATAAATTTGGGATTATAATGAAAGTTGGCAATTGAGTAGATTACAATTTTCAAAAGATCTGCCAATAGGAATGGCAGTGAGAGTACTGAAATGTGAAACGAATAAACACTGCGGAGAATACATAGAATCTTTTACTCTTTGGAAGTTTGCATAAAGCTTGCAAACCATGGGAATACCTGTCACTGCAGGCTGGCGATGTCGGAGCTGCTCTCCAGCCCCATGCCCTGCAGTGCCCTGCTGCCCTCAGCAGAGTGTGGCACTGGCCTGGCAGCACTCTGCTCCCTGGGCTGCTCTGCTCAGGACTGGCAGGTGCTCACACACAGCTCACACTTGGCAGCGTTACCTCAGAAATGCTTGCAAAGCATCTGCACTGCATTATGGACATGCTGAGGGGCTTAAGCGTTGTGTGCCTCGTTCACACTGATTTCTTAACTCACTTTGACTTCCTTGATTTCAAGGAAAATTCATTAGGACCAATCTCGTTTGTTTCTTCCCATTGACTACCAAAGGTGCTAAATCATTCTATAAAATGTTTCTCAGTTTATTACCTAGCATGTTTTATGACTGCAATAATTGCAAGATTTAGTTCTTTAATCTTCAACGCATCATCTCAATGAATTCACTTTATTAGATACATTGAGGACTAAACTGCTTTTGTCTTGAAAAACCCTGAAAGGTATCTGAATAGACTTGAAGCATCAAATCTTAAGACATAATTGCAGATAACATAATAATAGCCAGAGCATTCAAGAATATATCCCATTTCATTCTCTAAATGAAGGACGAGAGCAAACACATACCTTAATTACCCATTTGATCGTGTTTTTATAGGTCTCATTGCTTTGAAGCCTAAAACCAGAGTTTCTAACAATCAAAAACGTGGGCAAACAAGATTACTGAGGCTGCTGTTGCTTTTAATCCCTGAAAGCTGGATGGTGCAATCCTCAAAGATCCTTACCAAATGAAAATATCATACTTAGAATTTGAAAAATTTTTCACCACAGTGCAGATTTCTGGCTCCTGTCCAAGAAATGTTCCCTTCTCCTCAGCCTGCTTCTCAAACCCTGTAGCTGTTCTTAGCAACTGATGATATCATCTGACCTTTCCCTCTATTCTCACTCTCTGAGGGTATGTTCCTGTTTGGAACTGAATATACTATTGAACTGGATCTGATATTTAATTCTGAAATATTAATCCTGAAAGAAGAGAATGTGAACTGACTGGCCCAAAATGGATGATATGTATCACTAGGGTATCTTATACATAGAAAGTATCAAAATAAACACACAGCCAGGAGGTCAATTACTCTAATTCAAATAATATAACCTTGTATTTCATCTACTTTGGCTTTTTTCAAAGACATTAAGCATTATGTACAGGAATAATATTTAATATGATGGAATTTCCTAGTTTTTAATTATTCACTGAAATTCTTGTAAACTTAGAGCTTAGTGTTCCCAAAAATGCAAGAAACTGACACAGAGTGACCTCAGGATTAACCAGTTGCATGCATAGTCTGCCCTGTCTTAGAAGGTGCTCAATTAATGTAGTCAGAGAAAAATTTTAAAACCAGAGCAGACCTACAGGTTACCTTTCTAGACTGTGTCCCCAGTCTTAAACTTTGCTTTTCAGAGACTGGCTCAGGCAGAAGTGATGTGTGTACATTTAAGAGCTAGCTGACTTGCTGTAGATATTATAGAATATGTACTTTAGTCTTGCTGCTCTTTGCTACATTACTATTCAAATTACTGTAAGGCTTTCTTTCACACTGATGACTTAGATACTGCCACTTTTGCAATTACTAACAAAATACTCAGATGGCATAAGTATAAATATGTGACTTTCCCCTCCAATTCCTGCATTTTTAAATGCTTTGAAGCAAATTTGAGCTTAGCAATAAAAGCTAGCATAAAAGAAAATGAAATAACTTAATTGTGGAAACTTGGAATTTTTTTTTTCACTTTCAAGGAAATATTTATACTTCTTCCATAGTTAGACACTCAGAAATCTCAAATAATTTTAATTGCTCGGTGTATTTTGTTGGCAATTTTGATTACACCAAATTGGCTGCCTTGACCAAATGAATTTTTTCACTGCCTTTGTTTAATTCAAGTAATTGAAACCCTTACTTGTCTTCCCCCCATACACCCATCCTTGTCTCTCTAATCTCTTTTTGTCTAACTGAATCAGGTTTCCTAATATTCTATAGAAAAAAAACAATTTCATGGAAATCCTATTCTCTAAAGTAGTCTTATGTTGACAGATTTATTTCATTGGGTCTCTAAACACATTACTCCTTTACAGATGCTAAGTATATCATTTCATAGGCCATTTACCTTTATAGTTATGGACATTTTAGGACTATTGAAGTATTAAAATACTAGATCTTAAGCTTTATGCACTGTAAGTTTAAAGATAAATAAATAAGCTGAACAAGTGTATATACATCTACCTCTCTGCACAGTATACAACAAAGGTACATACCAGCATGAGGTGGTATAAAGATTTTATCAGCACAAATTTAGAATAACCTCATTAATTTTGAGTGGTGCAGCCCCCAAATTAATTACATCTGTCACACTATGAAGAGCTATACAGTGCCAGCAGAGGGTATCACAGGAAAGTTTTGCAGAAATTGTTAAACTTGATTAATACTGTCTTCTTGATAACTCTTTGCTCTTGAGGTTGGCACTTTAAAATCAGAAAAAATAAATTTCATACATCCAGTCGAGATGGGCAGATCTGTCTACATCACAAAGTCTGGCTTCTCTACTTTTTTAATATAGATTTGATGCACGAGTGAAATGCTAGTTTTCCAATGGCATCTTCACAGAAACATAGATAAGTATATTTTCTCTCTAGGGAAATTTTACTGATTTCACGTAATTCTTCCCACATGCTGTGCACCGAGGGAATCCCAGAAGCCGTGGGCACTGCAGACGTTTCTGTGTCTGGAGCACTCAGCCCAGCAGAATGGTCAGAGGGGCACTGGCAGCACAGCCATGGCAGCACGGGCAGGGCTCAGCAGGGGCTGAGCTCCTCTCAGTGTTCTCGTGACAGCACACCTTGGCCTAGATAAACCAGCTTGAAGCCAGGCTCCTGTACAAAAGTGCAGGGGATCACTTCACACTTGTCACTCTTGGCTGTCCAGGTGTTAACAGGGAAACTTTACAACCATCCAAAACCAGAACCGATTCTCTACCACTCGATCTCTCGTGTGGCAACAGCTCCACAACAGTGATCTACATCTCTGTCTTCACCAAGACACTTCATACAGGAAATTGCCTACACAGAATCTCCAGGGCATCCTGCTGCAAAGCCTTTCTTGTAGTGATCACAGCACTCCTGCATTCTGTTTTCCACATAGAGGAGTAAAAATAAAAAGTCAACTGTAAATTTAGAGTAAGGTCAGTAATTTTAAAGCCTTCAAACTGGCATGGGTCAAACTATCTTGTGGTTTCTTTTGTCATCCATTACACTTTCTGGAAGTGGTTATCATCTAAAGTACTACGGGGAGCATTCCCCTGAGAGGCATTCTCTGGAGCAGAGGGCAGGCTGCTTTCCATCAAAGCCCACAGCTGTGAAATATACTATACTATTGCAGAGCACCATGAGCCACAGTCTTCACTGAAGTCCCAGGGTAAAATTAATCTTTTTAAACAGGCATTTATCCATTAAATCACCAGTATGATAGCCCAGTTTTCTTATAGAAACAACTTAAATAAATCCTATTTGAAGAAGCATTTTAAAAGTAACCAAAAAAAAAAAAAAAAAAAAAAAAAAGAGAGAATGGCATTTACTTTTTTATGTCATTTTCAAAATAGATAGAGCCCACGGAAATACCCATAGCTACTATAAAAAAGCACTTCTCAATGTAACTATCTTGCAGTTGCTCTCATTACACTACACTCACTTAAACTATTTGAGATTAAATTCTCCCTCTGAATGTCATTTAAAAATAGTTTTAAAAAAGTAAATAATCCATTTTTGAGATAGGGGCATTTTTCAAACGTGAAAAATAAATTGGTTATGAGAAAGCTTAACAGCTTCATGATTTGCAATGGGATTTTGCAAAGTTTGGCAGCAACTTGATTTTTAGGATTGGAGGTAGAATATGCTCTCTACCAATCAGTCCTAACTGAACTGTAAGGTTCAGAATTACTTGTGCATGCTCTTAAAAGGCGACATCAAAATCCCCTAAAAATTTAATCTGCACTGAGCAACTTCTTCCCTTTAATAAACATGCCTAAGTTTAATTTCTTCATTTTTTTCTTTAGTGTTAGAAAAAGTTGATAAAAATATGATCCTGGTAAGAAACTAATACTATATAATAACACAGGAGAAATATGGCCTTTAAACTTCTTACAGAGAGAGAACCTTACATGAATAAGAAACATAGCTTATTTAGATTACATATGTAGTCTGTCTTGTTAAAACAGATCAGAGGTTTTCCCTGATTCAGAGCAAGTCAGGTCATAAAAATAGAAACCATCACTTTTCACTTACCTAGAAATACAATTTACCTCTTCAAACCCTTCAAGCCACTTTCATTATTAACAAATTAGCTCAATGTTACTGCAGATGTACAGATGCCATATGAGGCTTTTGTTATTATTTCTTTTTATGTGTGGCTTCAGATACAGAGTTGATACTAAACTATTGTTTATTTAAAAGATAGTAACAAAACAGAGAAATTGAAGATAAGTCTGAATTTCTTTCTATTCTAGCCAGTCACTGTTGGTTTGATTTAAGCCAGCTACCAGTTTGCTATTAAAAGAAAAACATCCCATCATAACCATAAAATTAAATATTTGTTAATTATACAATCTTTCCTGTTTATGTTGCAACTGACAAAAGCTTCATCCAGTGGCACAAAATAGAGCTCTACTATCCATGAAAGGATGGATTGTAAGGGCACTTCTGAGGGTTATAAATATTTGTGTGTACTCTAAGTCTGGGTCATTTAGCCCAGAGAAGGAATTGTGTGGTAGACAAGGCCACCACCGAGTGTATCCCCAGACACCCTTTGCCTCAAAGGGGAAGAGAGAGTCCTAATCTATTGAAATTCTTGGACTGCTCAGGCTCAGTGGGCAGGAGAGGAGTCTTCTCTCCATTAACGTTTTATTTACTGCCCTGGGAAAAATGTTTCCCTGTTAGAAATTGATTTAAAAGTGTATCAGGAGATTTTAAAGAGAAAGAGCTGCAAAGAACTCACCACTGTTACAAGCTTTATTATGAGCTATATTGTACTGCTACAATTCAATAATGGTTGGAGATACTATGCTGGTTTGAGGCATAAATTTCCTGTAGTGGTCTCCTGTTCAGTTCTTAGGTCAGGATCATGAACTCAGACATTCTATAAACAGTTATTATAAAAGTATTAGCCTTCCTGAGTCTCAAAAAGGAGAAAAACAAGTCTAAACTATAAGTTATTTTCCTGGCTTAGTAAATCACAGACAGGTTTCAGTTTTAGTGAGCTGTAGCTTAGCAAGGTATTCCACATTCAATCTACTCCAGTCTTGTCATTACTTGTCCTTATGTCGCTTTTTCTGAAGTTGCAGCAGACACATTTGCTAGCACAGGTGTATGCAAAGCTCTGCCATTTATCTTTAAGCACAATAGCACTGATTTGGCCAGTCAAGAGCAGGCAGGATAGACTATGACAGAGAGAATTAAAGTCTCATTCTGGGGAAAGTTTGATGAGGTTTTTCCCACTGTCACTATTCAAAACAGCACCAAAGGGAAAGAAATTCCTGTACAAGCTATATCTATGTTGGAAGCCCCCATCTGGGGTGCAGGGTCAGGGTAGCTGGTGTCCCAGCTCCTGGCAGATGATGAGGTGCCTCTCTGCTCTGCACAGTGTGTCTAAGCTGGCCCTGCTGATGTGCCCACAGTTCAGGCTGCAGAGACTTCTACTCACAGCTTTACATAAAGGACAGACTCATGGACATGATGAAAGGTATGGTCTTCCTGCACCATTTTGGAAGCCAGGATTAGAAGCAGAGTAAATCTAGGAGCCATGTAACTCTGTCATTGTGATTCTTCTTCCAGGCAATTTCCTATGGTCTAAACTGAAAGTGCTGAGCAGCCACTCAGGCAGCGTGGCTGTCTGGGGCTGTGTATTAGGATGGGGACCAAGGAAGGATAAGCACACTTCTAGTTCACCTAAGCAGCTCTATGACCTTAGCCAGAAACTTTACTTCATTTAAATCCATTGGATACCCTACATTTTTGTTCATTTGGGCTCATTAGACTGTTAAGTCTTTAAGCAGGGGCTATTCCAAGAAGCTGAATGGTTTTTAACATGTGGTACAATGGATAAGGGGCTTCCTAGAGGTTTGCTAAACTCATTGAGAGCAAAGAAATTAACAGTTTTATATCATGATCACTAAAATATTTCAAACACACAATATTTACACTTTAGAACCGACTCTTATATTTTATATTAGTTTCCAACTCTCCCACTCAATAATAAATGTCCATAATTCTTGAATGGTATCTTTTACTGTTTGTGAACATGGAGAATGGTTGTTCTGTCCTTGAATACACTTAAAATCTACACAGAAGGGTAAATATTTAGTCCAGTACGTGGGGATTCAGCTGCGTGATTTTGATTTGCATTAACAAATACAAATATTTACAGTATATTTCTCCCAGAATGTTTATGCTCAGATTTGGTGCAATAAGAGAATCACAGGGCATTGTTCTCTTCCATCAAGAATATTCTCCAATATCTAATGTAAATAAATATCCCACAGGAAAGACCTTAGCTTAGGAGCACTCTAGGGTGCTTTACAATAAAAGTATTTCTCTGTATTAAACCCTAATATCAGAGGTAACATGAGGAGGAAAGTAGAACATCCACAGCTTTGGAACCACCACTTCTGTGCCATACAAGATCCCTTTTATATTCACTTACAGGATAGAACAGGATAGAACAAAGCAGGAGATCTTCTTAGCCCATTCTAGGTGTCTAAGTTTCAAGAGCAGCCTTTTTATCGGGAGAGACAAAAAAAAGCACCAACAAAAATTATGTATTGCTTAACTAACTTACTTAACTAACTCTTACAGCTGAAAAAGCTCAAATACATCAAAGGTCAGCTCAATGTTTTAACACAGCCAATGGTGACAATGTTATCTGAATTCTGAATGCTGAATGGGGGCTCTGCCTCTTCTTCCCTGGTTCACTTCAAAGTCCTCAATAGCAGCCACCCTTCATGCCCCACTGAGTTGCAGTGTTGGGTTTGGGGCCAGCGCATTTATGTTTAGCACTGAGCCAAAGAGGACCCAAACTGTTGCAGTTACAAAGTCCTGGTGAGGATGGACCCCCTATGTCTGAGATGAGAGTGGCTCCTGGTTGTCCTGCTCAGGTGAGCCTGGTCAGTCAGCTGCACACTATAAAGACTAACACCGCCAGAAGCACGACTGCTTCTCCACATCCTTTGAAAAGATTCCTGCCATAGTCTTCCATTAGCACTTGGCAAAGCCACCTTCAAAGTCACTCAGATCTACTTTGTTCTTACATGCATTTTCCTTTTAAAGGCTTCCCATGACAAAGCCCCTGAGGGAATAGTTTTCCTTTTTCCCAGTGGAATTCACCTATTCACTGTGCCACTATAATTTTTAACAGTTAGCTCCTTTTTCATTAAATTAAAAGATAGTGGGGTTATTTTCACTTGCAACCTGAACTAAAATGCAAACCTAATAAAGAATATTTATGGCAGAATCTCAATTCAGTGACAGAAAAATTAAGAGTAAATTAAGAAATTCTGCAGATGACCCCACCCCATCCACCAGATACACAGTGTCTGCTGTACGCTGCCTTTCCTGTGTGTTGTTCTGACATCAGATGCACCCAAGTTGCCATCAGAATGGCATTTCCAATAAAATTATCACTTTTTAAGCTGTGAACAGTGCTTCCTGTCCAGCAGCTCTCCTAATACACCTTTCTCAACTCTCAAATCTCCACTAGGATAAGAGATAATATAAAGCCAGCTGTACAGAAAACACAGTTGTAGCCAACATGCATTCCCACAAGTCTTAAAGCTAAATTTTCTTTTAACAGTTGAACAGCAAAAAATCTAGGATTACAGGGATAGAGCTAATAAGCAGCTCCAAACACTTTCTAGGAAAGAACCAATAAAAGATTAAAAATGAATGCAGTGATTGAATAAAAATATATATAATAAAACTGACATAGACAAGCTGTTGACTGCACAGCATAGGCAGAGCAGCTCTTCTCTGGAAAGAGCAGAGCTTTTTCATTGGTCACTTATGTTCTGTTTCCCCTAAGGAGAAAACAAAAACCAAAAGCTAAAACCTTAAGCAGATAATTCCCATCTAAATGTTGTTTTAAAATCAAACCCTTCAGGAGTCTGTTCTCTTGGGAAATGACACACATGAGCACAGCTTATACAAATCACTTAACAGTTTCTGCTTGCACCAACATAAGAATAAAAACAACTAAGTACTGCTATGGATGA
Source organism: Sitta carolinensis (assembly GCA_032173965.1). NCBI lineage: Eukaryota > Metazoa > Chordata > Aves > Passeriformes > Sittidae > Sitta > Sitta carolinensis. The sequence continues at coordinate 10,741,020 of CM063289.1, read as the reverse complement.
CCTTGATTTTATTCCTTTGTCGCCAATGTATACTTTAGAGGAACTGAATTATTTTGACCTTTTCCCAAACTTATATGAGAAAATCAGTTTTCATACCTACCAAGAAGAACTTTGATGCTACACGAATTTATCACCAGTTTTCTTCTAAAAGTCAGGCATCCTCCAGGTCATTACATGCTCTAGCATTTCAGAGGATGTTTGAAATCCTAAGAGTGTCTTCTTTTGGTTTTTGGTTTTTTTGTCAATCCTCAGTCTGGGATTTAAAACTGCAGTTACTCTAAAATTTCTGCAGTTATTTTACAGATAGAAGTCATATTCAAAAACTCATTAATAATTTTTCCAGAGTTCATTAGTTAACCCACGTAGCCTGCTGTACAAAACAGATGTTACAATGCCCATTTCACAGGTTGGAAGTCCTCTTACAGAGAATTATTTCTTGCATAGTACCACAATGAAACAATAGTTATGCCAATATTTCCAGGCTCATTCCTTCAAACCATATTGTCAAAAAACCCCCAGAGAGACAGACCAAGTCCAATCCAGCTTGAAATTTTGGGTGATTTTCAAATAAGAATGAATCATAGAGCCATACACAGAAAGATCACCTAAAAATTACTAGAGGAAAGAACTGGAATAAAACTATAAATACAGATTTCTGTTTGTGTTCATCTATGGTTCACTGCCAGTATCACCCAGACTTCTCAGTTGGAAATAAAGGACACTTCAGCACACATGAGCTAGAGGACAGTTATATCCCAAATTTTAAAAGCTGACCATTAGTGATGTGAAATTCTCGAGGTGGTGCTATTAAACAGAACAAAAAATGTATGATTAACAGAAATATTTAGATGATTTTCTCTTTTTTTAGAACTGGCTCTTTAAAAAAGCCCCAGAGCTCATTTGGCATTTCCTTTTGGTAGCAGCAGTATTGGGGCCAGTAGTGTGGTTATAGGTCAGCTTTGGAGCTAAACAGTTTGTGGGCTACAACATCTCTTTTCTGTGGTCCCTGAAGTATTAAATAAGGAACTGTTGTACATACCTGGGGCTCAGGGTGGGAAGAAATATGAGGAAATGTGAAACATGGTATTTAAAGCATCTAAATGATACCTTATTCATTTTATCACAGACAATAATTTACTTCCCTCTTTGCTGATGCACACCCTCCAACAGAGGGTATAATCCCTTTTTACTGGAATAATAATAACAAAAAGCTTTTTCAACAGATAAACTTTGCAACAGTAGAGATAGAAAACTTAGTATTTTCTTACTAGTCAAGTAAATTGCCTCAGGGAGCATCAGTAATTTGCTCACAGTCACTGGGAAATTCTAAAATTATTTATGTCTTTTCAAGTTCTTGCTTTCTATCTAGAGCAAAAGATTACCCTTCTCATTTTACAGAAAGGTTAGTTCCAAAGGAGAATCTAATGTCCCTGTCTTCAAAAGAATCATATTTTCATTCAAGAAAAGAGAAATTCCTTCAAAAATAATACAATGACCTCATTGGTACCATTTTTCTTCAATTAGAGCACAAAATGCACAACAATTCTCACATTTGTTCAACATCTCTATTTTTTTCTGTGTACCCAATTAAATGTGTCTGCAATAAACACAAATAGACTTTCCATGATACTGTAACCTTTTAGACAACAATCTCACAGTACATCAGGTTTCCTATCATCACAAAACACCTAGGAAAGTGTGATGTTTACAGCTGCTTCTGTATTTCAGATCTTGACTTTTTGCACCTCCCACGCTTAACACACTTTTTGAGATTTTTCACAAGGTGAAGATCACTGATTGATCAACACGTGGTGTACAGCACTGGACACAACCCCCTAAGAGAGAATGGGACTGACACAGAGATTAAATAACCAAAAATTACAGTAACCAAGCCAATGAAACATGAGAGTTTTGTTTTTTGATAGAATTCTTCAAGAGAATGGTTTTCTTTTATCCAGATTGTCAAGGATTCTTGATCTCTGTTCTAAAACTTGCAAACTGCCTATCTTGGGCTTTAATACCAAAAATATTTGCCATCTGGACTAATTATTGTCTTCAATAGGGTTTACTGATCCAAAAATCCCAAATTTAGAATCCAAGTTCTTGTTGATGTATACATTGTTAGCAATAACAGCTTCCTGTATTGGCATGGATTGCCTACCCAAAATGTTCAGAATTTTAAACAGAGAAATAGAGATAATACAGGTGTCATGCAATGTATAAAGAAGAATAAAATCATCGAGTGCAACAGGCCATCCCATGTCTGATAGTGAAATTAATAGTACCACACAAGGATTCTCTATGAACATTTTGGTTTATTTCTAATGATGAATAGAAGTCCAAATTCTGTGCATAGAACTAGGGCATGCCCACTGATTGCAGAAGCAGGTACCTGAGTCTTATTGCTGATAAAAATACACAGAATTCAGTTTTAAACGTATGTAATTATTTTTTGTATGTGTTTTGCTGATAGTCTATTACTCTAACCAAAAGCACAGGGCTTTGTGGTGACATCCCTGAAAATCAGCAAGCATTTTGTATTTGGCAGTTAAGGCCAGGGAGTCAGACTGATGAATAGTGCATCGTGCTGTAATAAAAACGCTTGATTCATATCAGGAAGAGTGCATTTGATGGGAAGTGTTGTGTTTATGACATGCTAACAAGTATGCAGATTGAGTAGATAGTGTTAGCATTTTCATCATTCAATCTTAGCCACTCCAATAAATAATGCTGCTTTGTGGTCGACAGGACTCTTTTACTGCAGTATCTCAGATGAGTATATAAACATTTATACTTACAGCCACACTGCTTTCCTTTGTAAAGGAAATTAGGTTCAATCCCATTATTTATTTGCCATGAACTTGCCGAAGGTCACTAAAATGGCCTTTGGGAGATCCTGGAAAAGAGCCCAGCTTTATTGCATGTAAATCACCAAAACATTCAGCCCTCAAAACCTGCTGAGTAGAGAAATATAAAATATAAATAACTTGAAATGGTTTTGCCCGTACAAGGGTCTAAGCCACAGGCTGGCTTTGGCTTAGATTGAATCTTTTTCAATTTTATCATTTAAATAGTTAAATATTTTTTTGTAATAAATAATAAATGAATTGAGCATTTCCTCCAATATTTGGACAGTATATATTACCTATGACTAAATAAAAGATACACCCAAACCAGATTAAAATTATGAAAGAAGACTAAGGGATATAGGAACTTGATTTCTTTGGAAATACAAGGGTAGTTGGGTGCCTGACCGCCTTATGCTCAAAGAAAAGGTCTAAGGCAAATACCAAAATCACTTTCCTCTTCAGGTATGTGTTTACCTGAAACTAAATGTAGTCGCTCTGTTGTGCTCCTCTGGAGTTCCAACCAGGTTATATTGGCCAGATCTGAAGTACCCCATTGACATGTATACAAAGTATACAATTTGCATAATTTTCAGAATATCTTCTCTCCTTAACCCCAATGCAAATAAAATTATAGATGTCCATAAATACTGGAAATTAATATAAAAAGAAATTTATGTAAAAATAGGTTAAGTACTGTTAAGGTACTTAAATGTAATTTTATAAAGTCTGGGGACTTTTTTCCTCTTTGTAATTTGAAGGGTCATGTGTGGAAGTTGATGATACAAAGCATGAATAAACTCAGAAAAAATCCATTAAAGCAGGGTAAACTTGCAATAGTTAAAATGCCCTACTTATTAATTAGGAATAATTTTTTAAAAATCAAAATTTAAGGAGGAGAGAGAAATGAGAAAGAGAGACTGGGAGCCAGAAGAGATATTGAAAAAGAAAGAGCTTGATTTATTTAAAAGATGACACATCAAAAATTTGCCTGGCCAAAGCTAAGATTTCAGTCTCCCCTTCAACATTCAAAGACAGTTCAACCTGGTGTTAGGAATGTTATTCTCCAATTTAGTATTCACACTGAAACCAGGCAGCTGCTTCCCCTCCCACCCGCTCCAGATGGAGGCACAAAAGGCAAAGATCACGGGTCAAGAGAAGGATGATTTACTAGAAAGAGCAACGAGATAAGAAAATGAACAGTAACAGCACAATACTAATAACAAAAGGTATAAGAAAGAAAAACAACATACACATAAAGGCCCTGACAATGAACAAAGACCTGACTGCTCTAGCTGCCACCTTTGCTTGACTGGCAAGAACCCCTTTTCCCTGGAAGTGAACACCTTTCCCTCCACCCCCAGCAATTCCAGGAGGTGGTACAGAATAACCTCTGTGTCCCAGACCGCCCCATCTTGGCTATTGCAAAAAATTAACCCGGTCCTGGCCAGAACCATGACAACTGGACAGACTCCTGAGTCACACCCTTACAGCAAATGAATATTTTATCACTAATTTTGCATGAACAAGGAAACCATATATTAAGTTCTGCATGCAAAAAATTCCTTATTGCAGAAAGTTCCTTTAAGCACTCCTGGGTTTTTGCTGCTGTGTAGAATAAGAGTTGTAAGAATTTGTAAGCTGTACAGGCTGTATTTGAATCTCATCTGCTGTCACTCATGGATTGCATTTGGCCAAAGGCTGGGGGCTTTGCTAATGGTTTATCTGCTCTGGAGGCTATGTGTTTGCAGGCCTAAACGCAGCATATTCCACAGCTCATGCCTGATACTGTCCCATAAAATGAAACTATGGACAATCATAGCTTCAAGCAAACTGATGTGTGGCACTCAGAGTAGAAAGAAAACATCAACTGCTTCAAAAAAGCTGAAATCTACCTAAATGGCTTTTGCAGAAGAGAAAATAAATAGACATACAATTCCTACAGGGCAAGTTTCTGATTCATGCTGAAAAAAGACATAAAAAATACACATAAACTATCAAATGATCTACAAGAGCAATAATTTCAAAACCAAATATACGTTTATTCTACCAAATTGAAATTAGTGATGGAAAATGATCATTAAAAAAATTATTTTAAGAGTAACTTCTTCAAAGGCACACTGGACAACCCTGTGGTACTCAGAATAAACTATTCCAGAGTTAACAGATAACATCTCAGGAAATGAACTAAAAGCAAGACATAATGTAGTAATTCTCCATATTCATCTGTTTACTGTTTAATTACACAGTGTTTTTCCTCTATTGTGTTTCCATGTTACTGAAATAGAGCAGGAGTTTTTTTTCATTGATGTAAATACAATTTGCTTTTTTAAACTACATGTTTCTTAAATATAAATGCTAACAAAACCAAAAAAATTGAGAGTGGCAGTTTGTAGGAAAAATGAACAGTTCAATGGAGAAAACGGGAGCAATATAGAGAAACCCCGGGCCAATGTTTTTTCACATATAAGATTACAGAGAACACATAATTCTCCTAAAGGTATAAAGGGTTAAACTTACCCTGTCTTAAGCAGTTTGTAGCAGTCTCATAAACCAGGAGATGAAACCTCAGAAGATGTACAAATAATTGTAAAAGGGTAACATATCAAACCAAACACCATTGTAAAATACTTCGGGATAGGAAAAGGCAATATGACATTACAGTTGCATGATACTATAACTGCATATGTGACAGCCTTACAGACTAACAGAATATTGCCCATTTAGAAATGTCCTAGAGGACATACTAAGAGAATGAATGCTCTGTTAATAATGAGAGATGCCAAAGATGATTCCTAGCAAAAGAGAATTTAACATGGCCCAAAGCAGCAGAATTAACAAGAGCAATGGAAACAACAGGAAAAAAACCAAACCAGATCTGCGCATAGAATGCAAAGTCAAACTAAAACGAAAGGAGAATCTAGGTGCTAGGGGTCTAAATAGTCCATTTTACTTAACTTTATATAATCAAAATGATCCCATGTTTTAAATAGATGATTAGCAAAACATGCAACCAAAATTAAGGAAACAGTTTTAAAAAAACCTAAACAGCAAAACCCCAAAGATTAAAAGCTGTCATTAGCCTTGAACAAGCAGAGTCTCCAAAAGAATAAAGAAGAGCTACTGCTTTGTGGCTAGAGAATAACTACATTGCACCAGAAATGGAGGAAAATGGGACTTTCCCATAGCAAACAAGTAATTCAGCTACCAATTAAAAATTCTGTTTATGAGCACAAGTCCTCAGAAGCTGTGGCTAATATGGAATAGTTATGACCTTAGCTGTGGTCCTCAGCTAACATCTAGCAGTTGGCTATCCTAGTGGAGCACCCATCACTTTGCACTCACCCTTAATCACAGAAAACTTGGAGGCCTGAAAGAACATAACAAGTTCTCTTGTATTTATAATCAAAAGCAGAAACAGATGCCAAATTATACGCCAGAGCTCTTACACCCCAGTAGTAAGGTACAAGGAATAGGACCAGACAAGCATGGTTTCCCTCTAGTCACTGGTCTGGGAACACCACATGCTAATGCTAAGAATGTCTGCAGGAATTGGAAGCTGCAATGAAAATCACCAAGTTAGAAATTAGCATGCCCCATGAATAGACCACATTAAGTAAACCTTAACATGATAGTAAACCAGACACCTTACAATGCCAGAAAAAAAAAGAGAAAAATAAATTAAAAACCCCCACAAAACTATAAAAAATGTGCTGCTACAAATAGTCACAAGGGGTCTGTATATTAAGCTGCCATATAGAATATTGTCTGGAGTTTGTCACTTACACTGAAATTTGTTAAATGTTACCCTGCATCTTGGAGTCAGAATTGGCAACTGCTTTGCCCTGTTGACCTCTGATATTAAATATCTGTCAATGCAAAGAACGCATTTCAAGCACTGGAGGTAGAAGGATTTTTTAAAGACAAAATACATTTTTCTTATTGTTACTGGCAAAAAAAACTAAAACTGAGCTAAATGACAGCAAAGGAGGAGATTGCAAGAGAATTAATTTTCTCAACAGTGTCAAGGGCCACAAAAGGAATAGAAGAGCACCTCACTATGATGAACAGCAACAGACATCAGGTACAGCACAGGAAATACTAATTTATAAGAATATATTTTCACAAGGAGGATGTGCTCATCCTGGGAACACATTTCTTGGAAAGGCAGTGCAGCTCCCATCCAGCAGGTACCGAAAGCCTGGCTAGACAAAGCTTGGACCTGCCTTGTGCAGGGTGGTGGACTAGAGATTTTTGAAAGTGCCTTGCAGCCTGCATGGTTCAGTGATGAGGGACAGAGCTTTACAGGAGTATGAAAAGCCACTTCAGTTTACAGCATCTGGTTCCTCCTTTCAAGATTTTCCCAGGTATTTCCTGATTCTGTGTAAAGAGAAAGAAAGGGTTCCCCAGCACTAAGTGGGACAAAGTGAGATGAAAGTATAGTAACCAAAATCAATTCAGTTTATTGGAGTCTCTGCTGCCACAGTTGGAGTTTGGTTCTGAAACAAAACCTCTAAATTCTTATATGTAAATGACTTTTTAAAAATTAGTTTTTAGGACTTACTGATTCTTTAATGATACCATTTTTAGATAATGTATTTTCACTTATTTAAATAGATTCTTTGTAACTGCTCTTCTAACACTGTCTCAATACAACAAGCAAAATGAAAAGCAAGAATTGACTTGATAAATATGATGACCTTGCTCCAGGCACTCAGAAGTGTACCTTACATCCCATGCAGCAGCCAGCAGTTGTCTTTCTTAAAGTCCCTGCTATTGATTTGAAATCTGTGCAAAGTAAGCTCTTTATCAATTCTATCCCACAGTTCCTAATGCATTCCTGAAGAGATTGATGTTTTCTGAGTGTTCAGATCTGGACATATTGAAAAAAAAAATAAAAATCAACATTTCAGAAGCTAACATTGTTTGGCTCAAATATTTTTCATTTAGTTTTTTATTGTTTCTATCTATCATGCACAGCCATGTGTGATAAGCAATTACAAAAGATCCTCGATGAAATTGCATTATATTGTGTTATGCTTTGTGCTATATATGTTACACAAGACATTTATCTCCGAAAAGTCAAATCAATTAAAATATGGGATGTTTGGAGGATAATAAGACCTAGTCATACAACTATTTGACTTGTAAACAGTTGGACCTGATTTTCAAGGTACTATGAAATGCAGTAGAATGTTTATTTTATTTTTACTTTCTTTTAGTTTTAGAAAATCATTCACAAAAAATATGGCACTGATGTTAATTACATTCACCTAAAGCTAGTTTAGCCAACTCACCAGTTGTACAGCAATTTTCTCTGATTTCCTTGAAATGGCCTCCAATTAAATATATTCAATAGGTTTCTTCATTGTTACATTAACCATTTCTGCTAGCATGACGTACCATGTTGAATTTTGTAACTTGATAGTTTAAAGTCAAAGCAGGGAGAAAGGATGTCAAAAATAATTCACTTAAGTGAATAACTCCATTCCTGGGATTAAAATGCCACCAAGAATGCCAGCATTTTGCTCAAAAAGGTATATAACTTTCCACATTATCCCAGTCATTTGAAAACTACAAGTTCTACATAGAGTCTACAGCTCTAGAATTCAAGTAAGATGAGCATCAAATAACTCTAAGGAATATTTGACTATTTTGGAGATATTTTCACAAGTCTGCTGGGACTGATGCATTTCTATGATACCTTCCTGCCTTAGCAAGAGAGAAATCAGACACTGGCCCATTTGTACTTTTCTTTTTTTGTAGATGAATCCCAGATCTCCCATCCCCTAATGGCTGTTTTCCTGAAGTATCATAGGCCTTTACACAACAAAATACATAAAATACCTTTGCAATAGGCAAGAATCCCCTGAGAATATTTATTCACAATATTTAAGGTTCTGTTCATTTATTCCCATAAGGCTCTCAACTATTACTCATAGCATTCTCCCTAAGCAAATCTTTTCTTCACTGTCATTCAGTTGAGAGACCTATCCTATGAATTGTGTCTCAAGAGTCTCAGCAAGACTTTGCCTTCCAAAATCTTTTGTGCAATTCTCTTTTTCATTCTTAAAACTGCAAGATGTTCCTTCATCATCTCCTCACATAGGCAGAGTAACTTCAGACTTCAATCAACACCTGTAGTGAACTGCCACTGTTTCAGAGGACTGGGAAGCAATCAATACTGTGTTCAAGTTTTTTTTTAAAATTGTGCAACTAATCCATAGAATTATGGAATTAAATGTGACATAGAACACATGTCAATATTGACATATGAGAAAGCCTTACATGGGAGCCTAGCAAACATTTACAAGGCTGATTAAGAGAAACAAAATATCTGGCATATCATGATCAAGTAAAACACAATCAGTAAAATAGTTTCTGTAACATCATATTTCTCAGGGCATGAAACACAATGTGAACCAGAACCACGTGATCTTCCAGACTGAAGATTACAAGAAACCCATGAAAGGATCACTGATTTCATGAGAAAACTAATTTTAATTAACCAAGGAGAAAGAAATTTCCTTACAAAACTACCAAGAGCGTCACGAGCAGTGATTCAAACTTCCTGAAAACAGTTTTTGCTCTGGACCCAAAGCAGCCAACAACAACACATCCATTTGGCACTCCTCCCACCAGCTGAAGATGTGTACAGCAGTGATGCTGAAGACCTGCTTTTCTCAAAGGGACAATTGTTAATTATTTTGAAGTGACTGATTTCTTTTATTTCAAAGTGTCTTTTAGAAACCCATCAGCAATTTACCGTGGAGACAGCTGAGACAGGAGGAATGAGTTCCTGGTGTTGGAGCATTGCTCTCTGGGCAGGCTGTGAGGTGGTGTCAGTGGGCACAGGGTCAGCCACTCTCCTGTAGGGCAACACAAGGTGCAGGTCCCTAAGGGAGACGTCAGCCCAGCCTGCAGCAGGACACACAAACTGAGCACCTGGGGAGGAACTTGCAACCTGGAGTCTCCCTGAGGAAAGGTTCATAGGATCAAAGCAGCCTGAAAAGCCTGGGAAGAGCTGCACAGCAGCTAGCCTGGCAGTGCTGCTGCTGGAAAGGCTGGCTAGAGGCTCTGCAATCTGGCCAGCTCTCCTGCCAGACCTGGTTTCTATGAAATGTTTTGATGTAATCTCTGTAATCTTGAGAAATGTTTTGATATCACAGAACCTTCATTTTCCAGGAAAAGACCACACAATGGAAATGGAAGTAAAAGCTGAAAGTCCAAAAATGCAGATGGGGAGAAAAATTTAAATCTATGTTACACCAATTAGAATTCCCTTATCAAAAAAGCACCACAAGAGGGGATGGAACTCACTTTGGACAGCTCAGTGAGAGTTTCTCTCAACAGGTAAAGAAATCATAGAAGAAATGTTAGGCTGTCCCAAGAGTACAACAGAGTGTAATATCAAAACATACATATCTTTTCATACATCACAGATTTGGTTTCTTCAAACACTGTTCCAGTCATTTTATCTAAGAAAAGTTATTAAAAGATTCTGAAAATAATCAAAGGTTTGAAAAGACATTCACATAGCAAGACATTAAGTATTTGAAATTATTTCCTATAACAGGGAAAGAAAGCAGATGGAGGTATAGTGCACGAGTTTCTTAAAGAAACTTAGATGACTTCTGTCTTCCAGGCCTCATCAAAACCAATCATTAAATGAAACTAAACAGTGTAAATTCTGGTAAAAGCTGGTAAGTGGCAGATGACAGAAAAGCAGATTAAGCAAATACCACTAGAAGTTTGTCCTTAATATACTTCACCCTCTTCAAACTGAACGCTTTGGGGCTGCTATGGGAGGAATCATTTGGATCTGGGCCTCAAATCTAAAATTAAATCTAATCTTAAATAAACGAATGAACCAGCAAGAAAAATCACCAACAACAACCACTGAATTTGGGAGTTAAAACTGTTTTACAAAATCTCTCATGCTGCTACTTATTTGAATTATGCCATCCTTTTGTCATTACATGATCTGTAATTTCCTAAAATCTAATTCAATGAACGATCCCTAAAAACTGGACAAGTAACAAAAATTGCATGGTTTCTTGAATGCAAGGTAAAACTGAAAAATTCACATGTAATCTTAAATATACATCCAAATCCAATAAGTTATAAAAATAGAAAAGCTGATAAGAAACTAAACTATTATTGGCCAGCTGAAGGAAGCCAAGATTGAATACTGACAGTCACTACTGCTGAAAATGATAGTAATAGCAGTCTTTTCAAACTTTCAGTCTAGAAGTTTCCTATTTTATCATCTCTAGATTATAGAGGATGCCCAAACCACTTAAACCATATTTTCAGAATAATTTAGCATGTATGAAAGCAGTGAAATAAGTAGTAAAATATGTAAAATATCCCTGCTGTAGGGGATGAAGCATGTCTTGAAGTCTGACCTTCCATTTATTTACTGGAATTATGGGACATTGCTTCTGAAAATTACTTACAGTTTACTTGGTTAAACATTTAAAACTTTGAATTTGACACAGTTGGTCCTTTCTCAGGTTTTTACTTACATTATCACCAGTGCCAAATCTTCTAACATGACTGCAGTCTGTACATCCAATGTCATCTTTCATTAAAAATATTGAAGTATTCTATGACCTCTCTTCCTTAATTGTGTTTACACACAATAAATGCTGACAGTAGTTCAAAGGGACATAGAGACAGAATGGTGATCCCTGACAGGCTGGGTAGGGATAGTCTGCACCTGGCGAGCATTTGGGGGCGTTGTAGCCTGCTGCCCATGCCCTGTTCCCTGTATCCCAGCCTGTTGTTAGGACCTTACCTCACAGCCAAACCTGCTTCTTTGACAAAGAGGATCAGAAAGAGAGATGTTTTCCCCTTGTGGGTACAGGTACATCTGAGATGGAGGGGCTGAGCTGGCAGGTATCAAGGGTGGCAGTACCCACTCCAGACCTGACAGAATGCTCTTCACCTCCCCAGGCACTTCCCAGCACATACAGCTTGCTGAAATTTCCTGTGGAGGACCAACTATTTTCACCAAAGAGATGAAATACCTGTAAAGTGAGAAATATGGAGTTATATCTAAAATGTACTAATTTGGGGTGTGTGAGAAGGTAGAATTTAGTATTGAACCTTGTAGTGTGTGTGAATCTTATCTCTCTTAGACAACAATTCTCTGAGAAGCACTAACTATAGAAAACACTCCTTAGCTAGCATACTCTATCTACAAGTGAAAACAGAGACACAAATCCCAAATTGTCCTATAGAACAAAGCAGTGACACTTCTCAACATTTTCTCTTTTTTTTTTTTCTAGTGGATGGTGTGGAGGACAGGGTGGTAAAGAGTAGGAAAAAACCCCATAGCCAACACTGGAAAGAAATCCCATTTATATGACCACTGAAGAAGGCAGAATTTGCAAGCAATAAAGCAGCTGCCAGTTCTATTTGTTACCTCCTCACACACAGATCTTGGTAAAGGATTTGAGAAAATGGAACAGTTAATAGCGGCACTGGTAGGACCGAGACAGCTACAATGTATAGGACGGACAGTTGATCTTCTCTAGCTGCCACATGGCCACTCAGTCTCTCTATCCTCCTCCTTCTCGGTAGGATAGGGAGAAAATGAGATGAAAAATCTTGTGGGTCAAGATAAAGACAGGGAGATCTCTTGCCAATTACTGTCACGGGCAAAACAGACTTGAGGAAAATTAATTTAATTAAGCCATTAAAATAGATTTGGCTGGTGAGAATCAAAGACCAGAGTCAAACAGTAGGACTGGTCTGTCTGCTCTGATGCCACAGACGGATCAAGAGTGGAATGCTGCCACAGGGTTAAGTGTAGCTCTTTACACATAAAAGCTCCTTACCTCATCCACCCCCACACATTAAACCATTGCTCTTGAATTGCCTGGCAGCTCCTGCCTTTAAAATGAAGAATCTCTGATTTTGTTTCTAAGTAATGAAGTAGTGACTGCTGCCATCATCCTGTCAGTCTCTTTCCAGGGCCAGGACTGCCCTCGCTGACACTGTTCAATTAACTCATCATCAGAGGGTGCCATCAGAGCCTCCAGGCAGCCACACACTCTATAAATGGCTCTCATGGATGCTCGCTGCACTGGGGCAGAGGTAATAGACAGCCCTCACGTACTGAGGGCTCACTAAGTTTTGTTCTTTTCTCTGTGCTTATGACGCTCCCTGTAATAGCATTCATTTCGTCCTCTCAGCTCTAGCAATTCCTCTTCAATCAAAACAAGTGACCATAAGAAAGCATATTAGAGCTTTACACAATGGGCAGCAGGCACGCTCATTGCTACTGCTTTGAGGAAAACCCTGAAAATGGTCCTGATAACATGAATACAAATTATCTCTGTCCCTCTCTTGCCATAAAAAGAATGATTGCTAACCACTTTGTTCATATAACACCATGCAGCTTACACAGAGTTTTCTAAATAATAATGAAATTTGATTTAACCCACTGTGAGGGTACAATTTAAGCTAATAAAACATTTTAATTTACTAATGCATTCAGTATTTTTCTTACTTGCAACTGGAAGGAAAAACTCTATTCAGATTAGATTTTAGGACTATCAACCCTACCACAGTTATTATTAAGAGCAGCTATCAAAATTATCTACCAGCTAAAGATGGTTCAAAAACCATGGGGCCAGAATCATGGCTAGCTCCAGAGATGTCTGTGGGTCTATCTTCCTTGCTCCACAAAAGTGATATGAGAGATGATACCACTCAGGCACAATGTCCTGTGGGCGCTCATAGCTAAAAAATAATTCACTAAGAAAGCACTTTAAATCTAATTGCAGAAAACATTTACATCTTGAATTTGGATAAACATGCATCTGCTTATCCTGTTGAAAAGACAAGAGCTTTTCTTCTCTCAAAGACAATACTCAGCCCTGTGTGACAGGAATTATGCTAATATTTAGAAAGCTGCACCAATACCTAAGCAACATAGAAAACAAAGAATTATATTACTGAGATTTCTTGAACGTATTGTGAATATTTTGTCACATAATTGGCTAAGAGAAAAATCCTGGTCATGGGCCTCCCCTTTTGTTTATGGTATACCCCCAAAAATACTAAAGTTCATCATACCTTTCCTTTAGAAATATTTAGACAGAACAATAAAGAGGACTACAAAAATTGATCATGAATTCCAAGTGCATTAATCTCAAATGACATCACAGTTTCCTATTTTGATGATGAGGATCCTTGACGCTGCAGTGCCATATTCATGGCTTTCCTCTAATGATATTCTTTACATTTATTTAAATGTCAGCACGTAACTGTTACTGTGACGTAGATGGGAACACACAGTAACACACACAACAGGGGTTCAGGCAGAGAAGAAGAAAAGAACTCTCTCATTTATTGTTGACTTCATATCTGTAAGTTTCTGGACAGTGATCAGAGATTGGACAGAGGTTACCACCTCTCCATCTTCACTGGTCACTGGAGAAGTCCATCAGGTGATATCTTTTACATAGGAATGCAAACATCATTCTTGTTTATCTTAAAATTCATGAGAACTGACTCCATTATATTAAAACAAATCAGAAGGCTGATTTTCAGGGACATGTAACAACTGCTTGTTCTTTATTAGAGCACTACAAACCTTAATTTAAGGAGCAAAAGTTTTCCTTACTGATCTTATGTGAAGCACCTGGCTGTTCCTATTTGGGTTTTACAGAAAGGCAAGTAAGGAAGAGAAGAGAAAGGAGGCTCACACAGTAGGACTGCACAGCTCACAGGAACCAGACCTAGCAACTAATCTCTCAGCTGATAAAGCAAATTTGCACTATCACCCTTGAAGCTGATACTCTGTGATTTGGGTCCAAATCTTCCAAGCATGTTCACAGAAGGTTTAATGGCCACAGAAGAATACTCTGAAGTCACTGTATCTCCTTATGCTTGTCCTCTTTATTTCTCAAGGCAAGATACAAATGAACTACTCTCCCGAAGGGCATCATCAGTTTTGTAAAAGCCTGTAGCCTGCTGAAACGATTTGGCCAGAAAACTCCCACAAGAATATTCCCTAAAAGTCATTTTCCAAAGGAATTATGGTCCACAAGAAAGTTAAAATCTACAGTCTCCTATGCACTCAACTGAGAGTCACTACCTAATGCCAGTCTTCTGAAGGCCTGCAGGAGCCATGGCAACAGGTGGGGATGTGGAGAAGGGTTTCAGTAATTCACCCCAGCAATGTCCTAACATGTATCCCTTTTTCAGACTGAAGTGCCAGGTTATCATGGACAGAAATTAGAAAGCTACATTAGAACCCAGCCCTCACCACCTTTGAGAAGCTTGGGAAATTAAATTGTAATAGTGAAACAATAAATCAAGATCCCTACCCCCTTTATTTTCATGGGTATTACATCACTTAATCAGGTTAAGTTCTGATACAATCACTTTTCATACATATATGGTCCTTAAAAATGGTACAATATTAATATATCTTTTATACCTACCTATTATATTAAAAAAAAAGTTGCATTATTAAAGCAGTACATCACTACTTTTTAATTTAAGAAGCTATACTATTAAAAATGTTAAAAATCTATTATTCTAAAAACTTTATGATTTCTAGTTCTTCATAATTCATTGCTACATGGAGCCCACTATCCAACCAGTAGCATCTATAGGCTGCAAATGGTGATGCATTCCTGTTTCTTCTCTCTGAGAGGCAACAGATAATATAATTGTTCTTTGCTCCTAAAGGTAGACATAATTGTAAGAAATACCTCATCATAGCACTTTGTTTTCAGTTCTGAGTTTGGGCAATGTGGATTCTCTCTGTCAGAGATGGATGTAAAACCTTCAGAGACAGGAGGAGAAAGAATACAGTATGCTTATTCTCAAGGATTTTCAGGGAAATAAAGCACCTAAACTGGGCAAGAGAGTTCATTCATTAATGAATGGGGAAAAAACTGACTCCTTGGATTTTTGTTTATTTTCTCCATTCACCATATGAAAAGAATCACCAGCAATAAAAGCAAAGATATGCAATGGCAAAGAGAATTTTTGGACTAAAGAGCCTCAGAGCTCTATAAGACGTCTGCAATTACCAAGAAAGTTGTGCTTTACCTTTGTCTAGGGCTACCAAAAGACATAGTTTTAGTATTAGTAATCAAATGCAATGTTCAGAACTAATTTGATACTCTGATTTTTTTTATTTTTCTTTTTAATTAAAACAGGTGAAATGCTATCTAACTGTAGTAGACTTTAAAAATTTATCTTTTCCCTTGAAATATTTCAATTCTGTCTATACAACACTTTCTGGCAGAGAACATTCACATTTAAATAAAATAATTATTCACATAAGAATTATTCTGTTATTCTTTTCTATTATTTTACAAGAGAAAGAAAAAACCAACCAACTATGGCAAGACAAAAGGCTTGTATACCATGTAACAAAACCAGCAAGAATGCCCAAACTAATTCCAGACCTTTAATCTACTACTTGAGGATAACTGAAAACAGTAAATCTTAGGTGATAGATTCCAGATGCAACAAACTTTGTATTTGATCCACAACTTTTCCAAATGGAATTCATACCAGAGAAAAGACTCAATAAAATGTATAACAGCAACACAAAATTACACTTCTGATGCAGAACAATGCAAATTTGTCATTTCTACCTTGAAATCCATGAAAACTCTACTTGTTCCTTGCAGGAAGTGATTAACGTGAAGGAACAAGGCAGAGAAATTAATTCCAATTACGACTGTCTAAAGTGCAGAAGGATTATTAAGTTCAGATGACACCAGCAGAAATCCACGTGTTCAGTGAAAGGGGTACAAGTCTCCAGGCACAACAGGGAACCCACAGGCATTGCTCAGTTTTTAACATCAAGCATTTTAATTACAAAGTGGTGTCTTTACCATAAATATATCTAAGCATTGCAACAGAAACAATTTCCTCCTTAAAAATAAGCACATTTTTGTTATTAACACTCATCCTTGAAATTTAACTGCCTTAATTTGAATTTCATTTCTATAATCCAAGCATTTTTTTTTTGCATCCAAATTGTCAAATATATAGAAAAAAAGATAGAGTTAATTACAGATGAAGCTATAATTTTAAATCCAGTTCCATGCTGTTCCTTGTAAAATCTTCCAACATCTTGCATTTGTGAGCTGCATTTGGTTCTTTAGCTTCATATGCTAAAATACATTAAAAGCAACACAGAATTTGTTTCTTTGTCTTCTCTATAGCCTAAATGGATGTAGATATATTAAAATACTATCAAAAAATTTTAAGAAGAGATCAAATTTTTTTTACAGCTTCAACATACAAATGCACTTATAGCCCATTACAGTACAAAAGACTTTAAAAAAAATCTATATATACACAACAACCAATATCACAAGTTCAAATTCAATCCATAAATCACATTTTTATCTTTGCAGGGTACTTTATTTTCTATTCTTTAAGTATTTTCCCAGTGACTGCAGATCATTGGAAAAAACGAACATCAATTCACAGCCTCCAGGGTCCAAAAGAAAGAAGGTTTCCTTCTATTTCCCTAGCTGATTAATAAATTTTCCTACAGGTCTGCCAAGGTGTAGGAAGATACATTCAAATGTGTACTGTTACAAGTTCATAGCTGTGTAAAACCTATCCAGCACAACTGAGATGTGGAATTGGCCTGCTCTGAAATTTAGGATGGAGAATCTTCTTCTATGAAAATTACTGAAGGATAATGGTTGTCAGTAAGCTTTTAACCACTAAACCTGAGACATCAGATAAGATTTAAGATAAGACCTTAGTACTGCAAACAGCAACTTGTAAAAAGAGTGAGCTGACAGGCACTGCTAAACATTCCTTGAAGGACCAGCAGCAACAGTGTGGCCACAAGAGCACTTCTGGAAAACCACAACCTTGGATCTCCTCAGTGCAGCACTTCTAATGCCCAGCATCAGCTGGGACTGTGACCCACTTAAGGCATAATCCTCTTCCCCACAAACACGCACTAGAATACCTGGCAAGGATATCTAATCCACCAATGAATAAAAATAAAAGCCTCTGAGATCATAATTGATTTTATATTAGACCAACAATTTGATGTGTGTCATTCTCTGAAATCTGTTCTAAAGTAACAACTCTGCAAATGGAATACTGCCATACTGTAGCTGATATGAAGGTGAGCAGACATGAGCATGCCAATCCTTTGTTTTTTCTAGGCTCTAAAATTTTAGATATGCAGAGGTAGGACTGTCCTATCTTAACTTTTGTATGGTACAACTTGTAATTAAAACATTTCATCTTCCCAGGAAATACTTCATTGAAGCATATTGTCTGATGCCATCTTCAGATCAATTCTAAAATTCTAAGATTTGGATTACCCTCGTAACTGTCCTTTGAAATGGGTTTGCTGCTATGGCAGATTTTATTTCAAAATAAGAAGTTCTAAAAACGCCTAAAAATATTTAACAAGATGCTGTTTAAGACTGAGTTAAAACTGAATCCATATGGAAAGCACCAAGTACTAATGGTTGAAAAATGCCTGTACATTAAACACCTTGCAGGAAAAATGCACTATATTTTCATTAAATATATACTTTTATTAAATATATACTTCTATTATGCTAGAAAAACAGCATAATAAAAAAATTTCAAGAGTTTTTCTAAAGGGCCTACTCTATAAACTATTTAAGAAATACTGAATTTGTAATAGCGCAGAGACCGTAATATATATGTAAATAACCAACCCCATTGTAGCCATCATTTGAAATAAAGAAAAGGAAAAAGATATGGCAGTGCTCCCTCTATTAACAGCACTTGGGTCCCAAGAAATTATTTCTCCTGCTTGTGGCTGGGAAACCAAGCACGCCTGAGGCAGCAGGCTGTTCTCTCTTGCTCTCTTGCTCCACAGCCCGAGTGCCTGTGCACACATCCCACGCATCCTCCAGACACGTGCTCCATTCCCATATAATTCAGGGCAGCACTGCTTTCTGCTCAACAGCATCACAACGCCTGGGAGCACCATGAAGGGATCTCCCTGTCCTGAGCAGAGCAAAGAGGATTATTGTTACAGCTTGTATTTTTTTATTCTATTGGTTTATGATTAATGGTTTTAATGTTGATGCTTTGTTCTGATGTTCTCCCATGTGTACCCCCAAACTGGTTTATCCCTGAAAGTTGTATCCTCCCCTAAGCCACCCTCTGTGGTGATCCCCTCCCTTTGTTCTCTTCCCTATCAGTCATTGTTACCCTGCCCCTTGTTCTGGTCCCTTCCATGTCACTCCTGCCTTGAGCCAATCCTTCCAGTGTTCCCCACCCCAGACGTTCCTGGAGGCTCCCTTTCTTCGACACCCCAGTGGGACATGTGACCTGTTCTGCCCCCACCTGCTGTAATCGGCCTCAGGACAGTGCCCTGACCCTCCTCACCCCTGCCCTGATGCTTCCCCGTTGGTTTAGGATTTGTACCCACCCCCCGAATTGCCGCAGGCTTTAAACCTGTGCCCAGCAGTGCTCAGGGCTCTCCTGTCATGACCCCTCCAGCTCCAATAAACCTCTCCTGCTGGAACCTCCTAGAGAGAGCCTCCTCCTGCTCCTGTACCCGCCCCTGCCGTGGCTGGCAGACCCTGTCCTGGAGAGCAAGAGGCTCTAAAGGTTCAGCCGTTGGTAAAACCCCAACCCACGGCAGTTCCCGCACCTGGCACGGCACTGGTGTCCTCTGAGCTGGCCAGGCTCCGGCGGGCTGTGTCAGATCATCCCTGCCACGTCAAGGCACATTACAAAAGGGGACATGGAAAGAGGCTGTGAGTACAGCCCTGGCTGCTTTCAGGACCAAGGAGTGTTTTGACAGCAGCATTTGGATTGAGGCTCTGGGCTCTTTGGTGCAGGGTTACAAGAGACTCTGCAGCTGCAGCCTGGCAACTGCAACAGGCAATTTCCTGTGTACAACTTCACCGTGAGGACTATTCGCCAGCTAATACAGCTTGTAATTAAAAAATACTTGTTTTCTGGGGAACTGGTATAATTATTTTTGGACCTTTTCCCAAGTTTAGCTGCAGTTTATGCTTAATAGAAGGGAAGCTCTTTGTTTTTTCTTTTGTGGTTGCTGTAATTCTTTTTTTTCTTGTTTAACATTTCAGAAGTCATATCTCTAAATACCATTTACAATCTGAGGTTGTTTTTCAGAGCCACCTGCACATATCTTTCTGTTTCTTACATATAACATAGTCATGCAGTCACTACATTGAGCTATACTTGTTTTCAGGACTCACAAACTAATGCTCTGGTATATCAGTGGGACTTGCACAAGCACCTGAGGATAGAAAACATTAGTGAGAGTATAATGACCATTATGTGCAACATTAAATTAACTCTTCACAGTCAAATCTTGACCTTTTGTGCTGCACAGGTTTATGAAATTACAGTATATAGTTTTACATGTCATGTAGTTTTCCTACACCCCCTACATAAAAATTCCTTGTGATATAGCACAACTTATTGTAATAGTGTTTGGGGCAAACAGGGGGCCATGCCCTTCTCCCCATCCAACAGGACTGACACAAGGTGCATTCAGGGAAACGTAGAGGACGTGGAGATGCTTTACTGCAGCACAGCTGATACACCTGGTTAGGTCAGCTGAACTATGAGTGCAAATCAGAAACTCTAGCAAGGTTGGAGACTGACTGGAGAATCGGCGAACCAAAACCAGCTCGGTAACAACCCTCCTCCTGCATCAGAGAAGAGTAAAAATCTGTTATTAGGTCTCTCACCCAAGAGAATTGGTAATAAAGTTTCAAAGTTATATAGAGAGTTTTCAGCCCTGAGTGCCCTGATGCAGAAGGAATCTAATGCAGCAGGAGAAGCATACAGTGATACAGTGTATTACTTTAAAATCTCTCATATGCTCCTGCTAATCATGCCAGGCTACAGCTCATAATTTAAATTATTCATCGGAGAAGAATAAAAGTTTAATCAATAAAACCAGGGTCAAGTCACCCATACTAGAGGTTCAGGAAAAGAAGATGCCTTGAAACTCAGCTGTAAAATACTGTATGTTTTGAAGGAAATCTTAATATCTCCCTTTGCTCCTATATTCATTAATAATAATAAACCACCACCTCACCTGACCTTTGCTTTCACAGGTTTGAAAGACAGTTTATGAAAATCTTTAGTATTACTGCATTTCTTTACCACTACTTCAGTACTTACAGTACCTTCAAGAACACTTAATGTTACAAAGACTGCTCTTGATCTTCCTCCAGAGCTATGTGTAAAACATCAGTTATAAGAAAAAAAGCTTCAAAAGAGAAAGATATTCATAAAGATGGTCACCACTGTTTACTTTTTGTCTTCTGTTTGATGCTTAAGTGGTACAGCACCAGATTGCAATGTGCATTGATACTCCATCTTTTCATAATTGACAGGGCCATAGGCAAGTGTTAAAATATTCTGTGTAGCTGTGATTGTAGTGCTGATCGATCACTCTCCAAGGCTGCAGGAAAAGCTGGCAGTTAAAGTCACTGCATAGAGCAATCATAGCAGCACTGACAGGCTGCTGTCAAGCAGGCAGGGGCATTCTGGAGACAGATAGCAGAAATGCCAACTCTGAGACAAATGCTCTTGGAATATGTAATAAATCATATTAGCTGTCTGATGCTTCTCCTTGGTGTATTGATCGTGATTAAAATAAACTAATTAGAATCGTAATCATGATGCAGTGATACAGGAAACAAAGAGGTGAGCTATGGAACATAATCATGAAGTGTTTTGTAGCAGTCAAGACAGACCACTTTCTATCTTCTCCACTTATCAGCCAATTACAGCAACAAGCACATTTTGCATCAGGCTATAGAAATGTCAGACAGAAGCCTGGATGTATAGCCCTTCCCTCTTAACAACTGCACATAGGTGCTGTATTAATATCTCAATTTGGGCTGCACCTCCAGGGAAGCTACAAGAGCCATTTGAAGGTGAAGTGTAGAAAGTGGATTCCACCTGTAGCCTTCCTGCAAAGCTCCAGTAGACATGTATACAGTCATGGCCTCCCTGTAACCCTCAGGACAGGAGCCAGAGGTGAGACACGCCTGCAGAGGAGGGACATGGGACTCCTCTGCAGCACGAGGGGCCTGCAGGAAGGCAGTGCCTTGCAATGGGGGTTTTACTTCTGTGACTTGACCAGATATATAACTATAGTCTTTTCAAGATAGCCAGGATCAAACAGCACTGATGATGCAGTTGGATATGCAGAAGTTTGTGCTCTCTTGCATTAAATTTCTAATAACTATATTGAGATGCATTTGCCAGTTTTGTGACTTTCTATATCCATCCAGCACAACCTGAAATATTTAACACTTTTCCATGCAGAATACAATAGAGCACAGTCATATTAAGTTACCAAGCATAATTGACTAAGGAAATATCCTTATCCATACTAGGAACACCATGATAAGTTTAAACAATCCTCCAGAACTCCTGGGATAACTCCAAAAACAGGTCTTTTGAATTTCTAGCACCCAAATACATTCAGTTCCCTGACATGGATATTGAAAATACACAAAATACAGGGATGTCCCAATGGTTGGTCTAAAAAGGATCCAAGGAACAACTTGCATCTGGAAGCAGATGCCATACATCAGCCATGAGAATTTTTTACATTTTACAGGGTCTGTATTTTGTTCTGACCAATGACTCCATATTACATCTTCATCCTCTTCATACCAATTTTACACTGACTTAACTCTATTAACATATCCCTTACCTTGAAATGGCTTATTTCAGATTCACATTAAAGTAGATGAGACAGAAGTCTGTGTTTCCTGGGGTTGACTCCTAATACGTCATCAACAACTTAGAATAAATATTCTATTGCTTTATTTAACCTGACACTTCATTTTATCTATTAAAGGCATAATATAAAAAACATTCAGATTAGCATGCAGATTTGTAAAAAAACATTTCAGAAGATATTCAGTAAATTTAATCTATGGTAAATATATGTGCAGGACAATGGTAGCATTGATGTTAAATCATTCATACAACTTCAGTTACGTAATTCTACACAGATTTCATGTATGCTAATTTCTCAGCAACTGTAATTGTCCATTTTTAAAAGGTCACCGAATTTCATCTTCCATCTCACTTAATGTAGCAGCCAACAAAGACAATGTAATGTTAGTATTTTATCTGCTTGGCCAAGAAATTCTAACTCTTCTGCCTTCAGGAAGGAAGATTCTCTCTCCCGTTGGTACTCAGCCACTCTGAAAAGGTGCTGATTAGTTAAGTGATTAATGTTAATAGTCACTTCTCTAGGTAGCTAAATTGGATCTAAGTGACTAAGTGAAGGCATTGCTCTTTGAACTGCTTGGGCCCAAAACTAACTACAAAATAATTTACTGCAGAGTAGAAGGTAGCTGCAACTAAAAAAACTGGTCTGCAGCAAAATTAAAATAGTGGTAGCAATCCAAGTAAGTTGTCTTCACAATACTTGCAGATAAAATTGAACCTTAAGGGCTCAATTATGGGTCCTGAGACCGCATAACACTGGGCAGGGGTGTGAGCAATCCTGCATGATCTGAAGCACAGAAAGAGCCTGACAGCCCTAAAGGCAGGATGCCCCTCCTTTCTCTCCACTACTGATCACAGCCTCCCTGGAATAAAGCCAGGCTCAGGGCTCCTCCTCATTCTCATCTCTCTCCCCAAGCCCTTGCAGGGCAGCACGTTTAGGATCCCCAGGCTGCAAGGCTGAATGTCTTTGTGTGTGGGGAAACAAAGGGAGAAAAAAGGAGTTTCCTATGTAAATACAATTTAGCCCCAAGAATTGGGGTACTGTTTTCAATCTTTACGTTTGTGGTGGTTTATAATCAACTGACATAAGTAACTGTGTGACAGGGCTAATGAGATTGATTAACTCAGAGGAAAATGAGGCTATATGAGATACACCTGGCTTTATCTAGATTACATTTTGTTCATTTAGTTACAAGATAAAAAAGGGAGCTGTTTCCCACATCATAGGTAACAGCACCATAGAAATGCTCTCCATGATTTTTATAATGGTATAACTAGACTTATATCACAAAAATCAGATTAGTGTAGCTAACCTACTAAGATCAGGGAATTAAGTTAGTTGAGCTAAAAACACTTTGGCTTTCAAAATTTGTGCCACAAGAATAGAAAAGCGGAAAGAAAAGAAGAAATTAGAAAATGAAATTAAATGCATATTTGCACATTTAGAATTTAAAAGGCATAGTTTTTTCTGGAATGCTTCCTTGTTTCAATTCCAAATTTTAGATTTTGTAACAGATTCATAGGTGGAAAAGCTGAGGTCAATGAAGTTCTACTGGAATTTATCTACCAAATTGGTCAGGATGACCACAAATTCAGAACCACACAAATTTTTAAAATGGAAGTTAAACCTTGAATCTTCAGGATCTGGTGTTTTGGTTTGTTCGTTGTGTCCTGCTCTCTCAAACCTACAAAAGGCCAGCATTCAACTACTTGACTTCAGCGTACGGATAAATTTTCCAAAATACAACAATAAATTTCCTCACAAGAGCAAAAATCTTCCAGTCTGTTTTGGAACTAGACAAACCAAAATTCAAAAGATATTTTCCTTAATATAATGAACATTAGTTTTGTTTTTCTTCAAGTCACATTATTACATAGCAATGGAAAGCTGGGAAACTTGTTAATCTTCTTTCCTTCCTTCTCTTTGCTTCATATCAGCATAACCTTTTCTGGCAGTAGTGGGAATGCCAAAGTTATGTGTTTCTAATAAAAGAAAGAACCTTTTTCAGATTGTACACCAGCTGCTAAGCATTTCAACAAAGTTTCATTTGAGAATTAATGTGCTTTCTTAAACGTTTTTTGCAGCTTTTTTTTTTTTTTTAAGAGAGTTTTTTTAACACAATAAAACAACAGTTTCAAAGAGTCACCTGGAAGATCTCTACAAACTCAGCTAAAGCTTCTCATATTGCATATTGGACTAAAACTCCTCTTGTGGTGAGGATTCAGCAGTTTCGTATACAGATGGAAACATTGGTCAATACAAGCAGCAGATTTATTATACCAAAAAAAAGCCCAACCAAACCCTACCTCTCCAAATGTGTCCCTATCAATGGCTTGAAAACACAAGTCCCTGGCTTTAAAAGCAGGTCTTGGCAGATGGCTTATTTGGGAATGCTCAGGCAAACATCAGGTGTCTGAAGTCATCTGGAAAGAGATACCTATGGACAGCCAAAATATTGTTTTAATTTCCGACTTCTTTATGGCATTTAAATCCATTTGTGCAACTGTAAACCCAGTGTTTCTGTTTTGTCTTTTTGGAATGTGTGAAGCACTGATATTATAAGGCAGTGAGTGATTAAATTTCCTTTCAACTCAATTATTTATTTGTTCCTTTTATTCCCCTTTTAATCCTTCCCCTAGCCTTTCTTTCCTTAACATTTAATATTCTATTAATACAAAATTCCAGAGAAAGCAGTGATGTTTATCCTCACCAATTCTTTCTTCTTGCTCTTATCATTTAGAAAATAGTGCTGTTAAAAATAAGTAGCACCCATCAGCACACAAGAAAACCACACCAGATGGCAACAGCCAGCTCTCAAACAACAGCTCTAAAATGGCTGTTAAGAGTCTTCATTGCCAAATATTCCAAATAAATGCAGATACTCCCAACACCAAAATCACTATGAACTCTCTCAGCTGGCTACAGACACACAGTACTTCAAAGACTGGAGTTGGAGGAGGAAGAGCAAGCATTAAGAAAAGTAATGAGGCAAGAAGCAAAGAGGCAATACAAAAATTTCACTTCAAGGATCCTACTTGAGTATGTTTCAATGCTTTTGGACTAAAAGCCTGTGACATGTGCATGAGCTCTCAGATCACAGTTCCAATGGGATAAACAGATCCAAACTGGATTCATTTATACATCAGCATTTTTGTTTTAAAAAAATATATGTTGCCATTGTCAGGAGACTGTACTCACAACTTACAAATATTTTACAAATTAGTTATTATATAGTGACAATTTAAAAAAAGAATTGTGGATTACACATGAAGAAGCTTTTCCCCTCCCGCTCAGAAATTATCAGACATTGTAGCAAAGAAGCTGTATCAATAATCAGACAGTGAATGGGCAAAAATACCTCCTTACCTCGAGTGAACTTACTGCCTTCCTACAAAAAATAACCATAGCAGGAAAATCTCAGATGTGTACAACTACAACCACCAGATTTGGACACTTTACAACTAGAGTGATAATTGCTAGTGATTATTGCTTTCTTTTCCAATGCAAACCAGGAATTAGAAGAATATTTATCAACAGGATGTACAGGAATCTATGAAATGTTGGTAGGAAAAAAAAATCTATATGGGGAAACACCTTTTTTTTCCCTCATTAGTGTGATAATTGCATGGTCAGAGTAATAATGGTGCAGGTCTGTTCTCAATAAAATATTATCTTTTCTGAAAAGTCCATTCACAGTTGAAAAAAAATGTAGTGCAGAGAGGAGCTGAAAAGTGCTCTTCACACAGAATATTTCTCTTTCATCCATGTAAATTGTTAACTAATTTTTATTTAAAAATATTTTAATAACTTTTCAAACAGAAAAAAATATGGAACAGGACATAATTTATGTTTAAAGGATGAGTGAAGTATGTCATGTTCTTCAGCCAGTCTCCAACAAGGCCTCATAATAATGACAGTTTGTGAGTACAGATAATTACAGATGCAAATTTGCGCCAGCAATGATGCATATGTATGATTTGTGGCATTTAGGTGTCACACACTTCATGTGTAAGTGACATAAATTGTGTTCAAAATAGTTTCAGGTGCCAAATGATGAAAATGACAAGCAGAAAAGGGAATACCAACTGATAGATAAATTCCTGCCTGGGAAGGAGTGGCACTTGCTGGCAGAAACATCTCATTTGAAAAACTTGCTCTGTGTAACATGGAAATTAGATAACACATAAAAATACTTGGTGTTAAGTAAACTTAATCAACTCAAGTGTCTAAATATTTATAACCAAATATTCAATTTGGAGCACATATGAGATCAGCTTCAAAGGCAAAGCAGTTCAGAGTGACCTGGATGTGTAGATTCCCACACTGTTCCCTTTGGTTCAATGGCATCCTTTTGCAGACAGTCATAGCAGCATCTAGCTTGACTTTTTTAAGATAGTATTTGTATTAAAAGGAAGAGAGCAGAGAGAAACAGAGCACCTACTCTGTTCTCTGGCTGGGAATGGCAGACAGGTGCCCAAGTTTTTTTCCTTAGTAGTAGGGTATCCAGCCGCTCTTTGTGCCTCAAAGTGTAAGCAGAAGAGAATGTTACCTTTACCAAGAGCATAAGGACTTACTTTAGTAAATACATATCTGAAGATAATCCTTGAACAATAAAATTTTGACATTTCCTCAACACAATTTTAACAAATTAGTCTGCCTTTTATAGATGAATTTATGTGTTCACATCATAAGTAACACTACTAAAAAGCATTTATAAAAGACTGTGATAGAACCAGTGGTGTGATACTTTTGTTTGCTTTCTTTTCAGGAGTTTTAATTGAGTTTTTAATGAAGTGTCATTCCCTGCCATCAGCAGATCAGGAATGTACTATTTGTTGTAGCTGCAGGTTTACCCCCAGTCCACTCTTCTGCCCGTAAAACACAGCAGTGATGAAAAAAGAAATTAGCAGCACTGCTTTGCTGTATTACACTGATTATCTAAATACAATTTAAAAAACTATGATTTTTTTCCAGTGGTCTCAAAAATACATCATTCTGCACTTTTTGATAGTATAGGCAAATGTTAGCTTGCTACAAGCAAAAAGATCTGGCATTTTCACTCAGCTGAGCAAATGTTATGTGAACAACCAGAAGCATAAGGTCTGAAAAAAGTAACACATTATGAATACTATGTTGCAATATGTCCATAAATAATATACCATGAGTTACTATGGTAACTATTTGGATTTGAGATCATTGGGTTAGGGTTTTTTTCTACTACATAAGAAAAAAACATTCACATATTCACAGCATTATCAGGTAAGTTTGATTCCAGGCAGCTTACTATTTTAGGTATTGTTCCCTGCTCACAAATGACTCTGGGAGAAAGCATTTTTGACTCAGCAAGCTTTTCTTAGGTCACCTACTCCATAGCGTTTAAGCAAACAAGTAACATTTAGCTAAAAAAAACCAAAAAACAACAACAACAAAAAAAAAAAAAAAAAAAAAAAAAAACAAAAAAAAAAAAACCTAGATCCTTTACCTGGAAAATGCTCAACTTGCCCAAGTTTTGTTGAATAAAACATTTCTTCAGGAATATGTCTTGTTTCCATCCATGGTAAATTTCAAATTCTGTAAAAACATTAAATGTGCGCTAGAATGAAATGCAAGGTGGTTCCTAATGTAGTAGTGGTGGAAAAGGTGGTTCATGCATGTTCAAACAGCAATCTACAAGTGGGAAAAATACAAAAAAACATCATATCACCTATTGTTTTAGGTAAAAAGAAAAAGCAAATAATTTATTTTGTTTTAGCTTAATAAAAGAAAAGGCAGAAGTAAATGTTAAAAAAATTAATAACCTAAATTTTCTCATTATGTAATTATGGCTTTGTAATGGTCCATATAACTGAAATTTATTTTTAAAGATCAGACATAGGAAGGGAGAGAATCCACAACAAAGACTTTTAAGAATCATTACTATTCAAAAATTGCATTTTCAAGGTAATATTCAACTGTTCTAGAAAACTTCTCTTGGACAGAACAGTAATTCAGTGAGCTTTTAGTTACACAGGGCCTCAAAAACATTCCTGAAGCTACTTGCAGAGGGCAGAAATAACGTAACATTCTAAGGAAAGCAATAAAAAATTGGTCAGAAATTTAAAAAACAGTACCTGCTCTATACTCGAATACATTTGCATATAGCAGGTACACACATATATATGTATGTGTGTACACATAAAATAAAATGGGATTGAAGACAGACAAACAATCCAGATCACTCAGCAAATATTTTCTCACATTATTCTTAGGCCATTTTATAAAAATTGCTGTTTTCATACATAAAACCCGCTAACATTAAAATGAACTCACTTGTGAATACCTTTAGTTTCACCTGCACGCTTTTAAGCTGAGTAAACAAAAATATAAGTGACTGTACAAAAAATCTTATTATCAAAGTAGTATGGTGGGTTTAGAGCGCCTATGTGGATTTAGTCCTCATGATTTACCTTTTTGTAAAATAAAGCAAATAGTTAAGCAGGGACTGACTTTGTACAAAGCCTACTGGTGATTTTTGCAGGGGTATTTTTTGAAGGAGTCTCTTTGGTTGGTTGATTGGCTTTTTGGTACTACAATTTTTTTACAGCTGTGTTTTTCGCTCTTTAACAGCCCAGGAACACAGGGGCCAAAAGCCACAATCATTTAGTGCATTACAGACATATTTTTCAAGGCAAAATTGACCAGGACTCTTGTATGTGAAAGCAATAATTCACAAGTCCACATTCTGCAGCCTTGCTGGTTTAGGGCGTGAGTGGGGTGTCCAACCACCCCTCAGCACTGGGCAGAAAGTTGTCCACACAGGATTTAACATATTTCTGCACTGGATATTGACCAGTGAAACTCTCTGTATTCTGCCTTGTGCAGAATGCACAAGCCTTTTTTTTCACATTTTAATTGATCATTGACATGCACAATAGAAGGCAGTTATCCCAAAGATTTTTTTTAGGAGAATTATCAGAGAGTGTGATGCCTCATTTGCTGGATAATAAATGTTCCATCATGGTAATAAACTGCAGGGAAGGGTATGTTTCTGAAACAGCTTTTCTAGCTGGAGAAATGGATTAGAGAGATTACCATTTCATCAAAGTGGCAGAACAGTTGAGAGGAAATATGGAAGGAAATTTTTGTATAATTTCTGTAGAGTTGCTATTTGTCAAACCCCACTGGCATCAATCACGCTATATCTTTTGTCCTGATGCAATCACATCAAAAAAGTTTCTCTTTAATATGCATGTGTTGGAGTAAAAGAAAATACTTATAATTCAAATTTCTTTGAATTTTACTATCATCTAGATAAGGAATGCACAGATGATATTATAATTTTAATTTCAGTTTGTAAGTCTTTCCCAGCATTAAAGAAATTACTTTATCTTGGTCATATTTTCTATAGCAGATTTTTAAACTAGCATTGTACCGTGATTTCCAGCAAGGTACTCCGTCCTGTGTGTAAATAAGGAACACATCGATTCCTAGACATGAAATTCACATATAGAAAACTTGGGAGGTCTGACATTCTTGAAGAATAATGGTGATTAACATGCCTGGACTGCATTCAGTCAAGAACCATGTTAATGGATTTTGGAGAAGGCATTCCTATCGACCCATGCAACCCTGTAGTGAAGTCATTAAAGAACAAGAAATAACCAATAAAAGGATTTGCTGCATGTAAAAAAAGTAGTTGCTGAATTAGAATAGGGGAACTTAGAAGTCAGATCATAGACCTTTTTCCAGAAGTGTCTTTTTTATTATATTCTGTTTTCCTTATCTCCCTTCACCCCAAGTTTCAAACAGAACACATTTTTCTTACAAAATCATTTCCAAAAAAATATAACTAGCTGTAGTATGCTTTTCATATGTTGTTCAAGTGAGATTTGAGAGGCATACAGAAGCTTAAAGTGGTAGAAATGCTGCCTAGTACCAGAGGAGCTGTGTCTGCTAGAACATAAAATGTCTCTGGTTGGGACATAACATAAGTGTAGTGAAGATTAGGGTATCAGAGGAGAATACTAAAAAGAAAAAGGAAAACACAGAAAAATCAAATAGCTTATCACTCAAAGTTTTGAAAGTCAGAATATGTAACATCTTATCTGAATAATCACCACTCTCATGTATTTTGGATTGGCCACATGGAAAGCTACATGCAGGCTCCTCAAAAGTAGACATCAGAGAACAAAGACTGCAGTTCCTTTGAAATTTTCCTAATAATACAAAGGATCTTAAAAATTATAGCGTAGAGGCATAATCGCTTTTAAATGGTGTTTGTCAGAATTTTTTATGAGGTGTCCTAGGCCTTTAGCTCCTCGTTAAAAGGCTACAGCATATTTGTATTTTGTTTAGTTATTTGCATAATGTAAAAATATTACCCAGCAATTAATGTATGTAGATTATATCACAGTGACACTTCCTCTCAGTGAATTCTGTGTTCCCCTGCAGATGTGTTTGTTATTGTGCTCATAATTAAGCAGTTTTTCTTGCACACACCCTGGTTTCTAGGTGTCTCTGTAGATAGTGTTTAGCATGCTTACACAGCATGCTCCATACTGTGCAGCCACAGTTTTGCAATTACCTCCATGACTTGAAGCACAAACCTGGAAGAATATAACCCAAAGTGACCAGGACACTGTGTGATTCCACTGGAGGGATCACATGCCATGCAATATTATCATGCTGTACACATTTAAGGTTGAGGACTAAGCCTGATAGCTGAACAGAACTCAAGCCCATCCTCAAACCATGCATCACCTGCAATGCCAGACATGCAGCAGGCATAAAATAGGGCTAGCCTGGAATTTGATCTGGTTTTGCCTGCTGATGAAGTCAATCATATGTTTAATCTGGTTAAAATAATATTTACACAAGCTTAGAGGATCAACAACAAAATTCATGCCACTGTACCTGATCCCCCTCAGCACTACCTAAGGATGACAGAGACCAAATCCCAAAAACTTTCAGGTGTCCACAGCATACGTACATGACTTCTCACAAAGCACTCAGATTGAGTAAACTCAAAGGACATTAATTATTCCTTCCCCAAAAATGTGAAGTTTCATCGGGGTAGTTTCACAATACTGCAATTCAACAACTCAAAAAATTTGCACAGATAAGCACTCGCTTCGTCCCTTTAATCTATGAAATAGGAGGGAATAAAAAGGAGATTTTACTCATTTTAAAAAAAACTCATCCTCACTTCCTTGGTCCAATGATTCTTTTTGGTGCCCAGGGATCTCAGTCTGAGTAATGAGAATTAAATAATTCCTGATTTTGGACAGTCAGGGCAGACTTTGGTGTGAAATCATTTGTAATGTTATCAGTGGTTTAGACCCTATTCTATGCCAGCAGTAATGCACCTAGATGGTTCCAGATTTTGTGGGGGCTTTTTGGTCAAATTGCCCTCAGTTTTTTAAACTAAAAATATCATAAAGCATTACATTAAATAAATTTTAAAATTTTATTGGCGGAATATAATGCATCATTCAAGATTTCCATGTTCTGAGGAGGTATATTTTTAAATAGCTGTGGCAACATTCACTAGGTTTTCAGAACTTTTTAAAAGGGAAATCACCTAAAAAAAATTGAGATACATTACAAAAAATTAGGTTAAAAATCAAGCACTTTAGATAGTTTTGAAACAATAAACTTCATAGCTTTTGAAAAGTATGTTTCACTATTTAATTTTCATAACTTGCCAGCTTTACTCATTTACTATCTTTCATTGATTCTTCTGACGCCATAGACTAGCAAACAATTGTCTAGAAAAAGTAGCAGTTTTGTTCTTAATAAACAAGTGCTGGTTCTAATTGGCATTAAAGTTCAGTTGGAAAAACACATGTCTCCATTAACCAGCTGTTCGTTCTAGTAAGAGAAGTTTCGCAGGCAGGAAATGCACTGTGCCACACGTGTACGAAGTGTTTCTGCACGTGTACAGCTTTTGGCAAGACAGATTTTCCTGGCTTCTCGGGGGCTTTTCCTCCTATAATGCTATCCAGAAAACTCAAACTGATTGCAGGGTGTACTCTGCTGAAGGACCTCAGGTTTCTGTGCTGATTTAGCATCTGCAGACCATTAGTAGTTCAAAAGTGTGCGACTCACACAGCACTATCGCTACACCATTTTATCAGATCATCTGAAGATGAGCTGTCCATAATTTGGGGCACACACAGGCACTTAAAACCTGTGCAATCCATAATCACAGTTATAGCTCAAGATATTTCTCTAGGCAAAAGAAAAACTCCACTGAGAAAATGGTGACACTAAAACTGCCAGGCTGTCCCTGGGCTCTCTTCACTTTACTCAGGAGCTGCCTCCCTTTAGAGCAGCATACCCACAACTGAACTACCGGAGTGGATTCCAGCACCTATCTCATTTTCCAGCATGGCACCTATGAAATATGATTGCAGTGTAGAAAAAAAAAACATTTACTATTGCTACATATCATTAGTCTATCACTGGCCCACTGAGGCATGCAAACACTTTTGAATTCTTTGCCAAGACAACAAAATTGCAATAAATATAACACTGCCAACAGCCTGCATGCTAGAAACAGGAAAAAGAGCAAAGCTTGAAATTCACAATGCATTCCCTGAAAAAGAAACCCTGCATTTAGAGAGACCAACAGCCCATGTCCAGGTGGCCAGCAGATCTCTGTCAGGAGAGCTCCTGTCAGCCCCACTTCTTCCTTCTTGGCAGAAAATGACACTGCTCAGAGCCTCCTGCTTGTCTGGCAGGGAGGCAAAGCTTCCGATTCTTAATTCAGCCACTCTTAGAGAACATATTATATTTTCTATGAAGCTGGGAACTTTTACTTAATTTGGATCTACCGCCAGCAAAGTAGCAATGTGATATGTAAACATGGCCTCTTCTAAAATCCTCTAATATTTTGCTTTCTGTCTGCAAAGAGATTTCCAAGCCCTCATGAGAAGGTATATGCTACCCTCCTTTAACTGGAGATGTACGTGTGCAGTAATGGGATCAGGCACAACAAAGCCATGCAGCACAATTTCTTGAGCTCATACTTACTACCAGAAAAGTAAAATTCAAAGTCAAAAGTTCTCTTATTATTGCCTCTGTATTTAGCTTAAAAATTGTCATATATTTATGGCTAGTAACCACTCCGGAATGAACACCAGCCAAGACAATAAAAGGAAAAGAAGCTTGTCCAAAAAGATTATGAGGACCTCACCCTCTAACAGAAACCATGAAAAGGATTAAAGGATTAGTTAAGCAAACAAACAGCGGTAGCAAAAATGGCTGAACCAGCTTTTAAACAGCACCACAAGGAAAGGTGAGATAAACCAGCCAGAAATATCACAGGTCTAAGCCAAGGGCCAAAACCCACACTGCTTTTGTCTCCCAGAAGAGAGAGACCTGAAGAGGATGTCTAGGAAAGGATAACTACAAATGTTCCAGTCTTACATTTATGTACAAATAAAAGGCTTGAATGATCAGCTGAGACTGCTTTAATAATGTGGTGACTGCTTGTAATCTCTTGCTGCATATATATAGAGTGCTAATAAATAGTTAAGTACCTCTTTCTCTCTTCTGGGGCATATCAGGTCATGGGCATCATGAAGCATCGTGAAGAACACCTCGACCTCACACAATCAAATGCACGACTTTACAAAAGAAATCATAATGCATGCTTTTTCCACTGTACAGCCGGGGAGGAACACGCTTGCTGTGAAAGAGAGTACTCCCTAGAGCACCTATGGAATGAGGAAAATTCAAAGGAGCTTGGTATTAGAGCAGCTGGAAAAGACCACAAAATAATTACAAAAATCTCTGAAATATAATCAGAAAACAAATCTTCACAAAAATGTAAAAGTACAAAGACTACAATAATTTTTAACATATGATTTTCTTCTTTCCTTCAATATTTAATCATTGAGAAACACATCACAAATTCAGTAATTTTTCTGGTAGTCTTTTCTTTATGCATTAAAAGCCAAATAACTCTGCTTGAAGTTCCACCCATCTGGATAGTTACACGACAGAATGTGACTCTAAAATACAGAAATAAAAAGAGCAAACATAATACACAATGCTAAAACCAGTATTCTGGCAAAGCCAGACATGAAGAAATTAATTAAAAATATCATAATTAATACCAATGTTAATTCTTCACAAATTAATGCACTACACTAGTAGCATGTCTAGTTATCTTAGGCGCCCTTGTTGTGCCAGCTAACCACACTGTGACCACGGTACCCCTCCACCCTGTCACCGGTCACTCAAAGCCTGTCAGCATATTTTCCATCTGGCTGATGATGATGGAATGAAATCATGCCCAACATGCTAAAACATGTCATTTTGTTTGATCTCAGCTTCTGGCAGACCAAACAGTACCTTGCCCATCTTCTCCAGGGAAATCTTTAGATTACAGTCACCCTTTAGAGGTTCCTTTCCTGTTCCTCTCTTTCTGCCCCAGTTTAAGGACAAGGATGCTTAAAGATCGAAATGTGGCAGGGCTTTTGCAGAAGTAAAATGTAGGCTCTTGAAAGGTAACAATGCATTCAGTCAGATTTCCTGACTTTCATTTCACAACAAAGTTGGGCAGCCACAAATGTTATGGAAATATCATCAAACAATACAGCTATAAAGCTCCTGTTCAGTTTTGCAGTTACCAAAGCTGAGAAGATTTAAGCAAGAGATGAAATACCCTTTGTTCCCACACACACTATCCACATCTTGCGTAGTATTTCTAGCTGCTAAAATAATGATGAAAGACCCTTGAAGGAAGTAATCTTACTCTTTTTTTTAAAAACAGATCTCATGCCGATCTGATTTTCAATTCCCCAGATATTAATAAAAGATTTATTACAACACAAATATATATATATATATATATATATATATATATATATATAGTATATACAGAATACACCAGAGCAGGTCACTGCCAGAATATTTATACTACTGCTCATCTCTGTAATGACTTAAACCTTGCTGTCTAAACATGACAAGCATGTGAAATCTAAACTAGGCTGCATGAATGAGCTTCCTGCAACAAAAATCTATAAAAGCTAATTGCAAAACAGATTGTAATAGGAAAAATTTTTTCTAGGTTGTGGTATGGATTTTCCTTAGTCAGTTGAATATTTCCATAAGTCAATCAAAGCACACATAAAAAACATGGCTCCAAAACCTATAGGCCAACATGCAGCAAAAATGAAGCATTCTTGTTTCATACTGATGACTGATGGTAAAATTTCCCTTCACAATTATTTAAAGTTTCTAAAAGCTACCAAGGACATTTGACAGACTGAAGCTGAGCATGGGGAAATGCAACCAGGTCTTACTTATATGAGACTTACTGTCCTGATGTCTGCATACAAACACTTTCTGAAAGGAAGAGCAACAGAAACAAATGAACATCAGGAAAGCAAGTGGCTCTAATTCCATCTCTTTACTCTGCCTACAAGATCCCTTTTTCCTTGTCTTTATTTCCTCCTTATCACTTTTGCTCAAAAAAAAATCTAGAAGTAGCTATACTATAGTTACAACACATTAAATAGATAATCCAAAAGTTTTAAGAAATGAAACAAAAGCGTATTTAAAATATGTTCAACTCCAGGAGCAAACTTAATTCATCCCTTTTTTCAATGCTCTTTTTCAGTCTCTCTCCCTGTAGATCCTCAAATGACAATTAACACCCTCACAAATATTTTCAGCAATTCTTGTTTAACCTTCGAGATGGGAGGAGTTTGGTCCTATCATCAGAATGAGAGACTACATTCTTCTAAGGAAATTTTAAGTTTTCAAGATTTTCTCTAGGAGTAAAAAATGCATGTATACAGAAAGCTGTCTATTGAACTTAGCAATAAAAGGTTTAAAGGACAAGGTGGACAATGGATTCAGTTTGTTCTTTATCTGTGGTGATGCAAATGTAGAAAAACCTCAAATTAAACCAACTCTCAGGTTTCATTCCTGTGTAACTAAAAACAGTGTTCAATCAGCAAAACTTCTAGAAAAATTGAGCCATGTTATATCAATCTATTTGAAGAATCTTGTCTTCAGCCTGCACTATTCTATAAGAAATTTCAGGAAAGCCTCTGTATCCATCAGTCTCCTATATATGTGCTTATGGTTAAAGACCAAAACTGGAGAAAAGGTGCTTCAGCCACAGGCTACTGATGCTTTAAGGTTTTATTTTCCTCTTTCTTTGGGATTCAAACTGCTGATAGCTACAGTGCATTTGACCTGAACCAACTTGCTCTAAGCACATTTAGCTGACACTACAGTTCCTTTATCAGTGAAATCAAAACTTCTCCTCTGACATATAACAAACATCATCTCAGCTCCAGCTCTCCTCCACTAATACCTGATGCACAGCGTGAAAGTCATAATATGCTTCCTACTAAAAATATCATAGAAAACCAGTCATATTTTCTTTTTCTGAAGGACCACATAGAAGAACAAGAATATATATTTTGTCTAGCTAAATGATTTCTAATGAGAATAATAGAAGATAAGAAAATTAATTGCTTCCTACTGCAAATCAGGGATTAGTAGCCACCTCAAGGGTAAAGAAATCTCTAACCTGCATCTGTATGTGATAGCTCTGCTTCTTCATGGCTGTGACATTAAGTTTATAATTTTTAATATATTTTAATAGCCATCTGAGATGAGGTGAGATTTATGAAGTTTCACTGCTGGTTGATTGTGGGACAAGTCAGTCCTCCCATCACAACATGCCACGTAAAAACATTTCAAGAAATGGTGATTTGCCTTGCTTGTGGTTGTGGATGCTTCAGAATGGAAGACAAAAAACATGAGGGGAGGGGAGAATATTCTCAATAATTTCAATTTTTTTTGGCTTTGATAAGGCTATATTTTTACACTCTAAGGGAAAGATTCCTGAACACTTGGCACAAAAGATCCTGGCCAGATTCTTCTTAGAGCTCAGCATTCAATTGTTCCTATTTACAGAGCTTACAAACACATTTTGAGGTTTTGAAATAGCTCACATATTTGTTCATCAGTGAAAGCTCTCCAAATTTCTGATCTTAAAATTACCAAAATTCTGAATGAAAAATATATTTGTGCTGTTTGAAAAACAATGGGGGAGGAAAGTCGCAAGCTAGACTTATTTTCTGTTCCCTGGTTATTTACTGAAATTTAATTTTAGCCAGAAATTTCAAAGCAGATATTATTTTTAGTGGGGAAAGATGTAACCTTATTCTACTCAGTTTCAAGTGCATTTGTTGGTGGTACATTCTAATAGGACTGCTGATTCTAAATTATCTTCCCATTTATTCTACATTACAGTGAAAGCATATCTAGCATATGTTGCCACAGTATATTTGAATTTGTGAACATTTCACATTCCTCCCTGGGAAGGACAACCTGGGGGTAGAGATGCTGAACATGACCCAGCAATGTGAGCTTGCAGCCCAGAAAGCCAAAGGATCCTGGGCTGATGCAGAGCAGCGTGGGCAGCAGGGCAGGGAGGGGACTCTGCCCCACTGCTCCGTGAGACCCAGCCTGCAGTGCTGCAGCCAGCTCTGGGGTCCCCAGTGCAGAGAACAGCATGGACCTACCTATTGAAGCAAGTCCAGAGGAGGTCACAGGGATGATCAGAGGGCTGGAGCCTCTCTCCTGCAAAAACAGGCTGAGAGAGCTGGGGCTGCTCAGTGTGGAGAAGAGAGGGCTCTGGAGAGACCTCAGAGACCCTTTGAGTACCTGGAGAGTGCTGACAGCAGGTACTTTTTACAAGGATGTGTATTAATGGAACCAGGACCAATGGCTTAAAATTGAAAGACAGCAGATTTATGGTAGATATTAGAAAGAAATTCTTCATTATGAAGGTGTTGAGGCACTTGAACAGATTGCCCAGAGAAGCTGTGGATGTCCCATCCCTGGCAGTGTTCAAGGCCAGGTTGGATGTAGGTCTGAACAACCTGGTTTAGTGGAAGGTTTCCCTGCCCATGGCAGGGGGACTGGAACCAGATGATCTTTATGGTCCCTTCCAACCTAAACCATTTTATGAGATCATAAACATGTGATAAATGCATGGCATCATAGACAAATAATATTACAAGGAAGAGAAACACTCAATATATTCAGTTTCTAAGAGCTTCATGAGAAAAAAAATATCACTGGCTGGAACAATGAAGAGGTGAGAAAAAGAAACCTTTATGATTTTTTATATTTACAGGCAATGTTCTTAGATACACAGAATATAGTCCTAAATCAAAAATGTTCATTTCACTGCATTACAGTATAAATGAATTTAGCCTCTCTCATTTTTGATCAGTTTAATACCCGAGTCTCCTCACTGAAAAAAACCCAAACAATTATCCATTGTTATTTTGTTAATAAATATGAAAATCATTCTATGACATATGGTGGGATTTTATGGATTCCATTACCTGTAAAGCAAGGCCTTATCTCCTGGAAATAGCCATATCAACTATTAAACTTGCAAGTGTTCCAACTGAAGTTGAAAAGAGTTCATTCCTTCCTCTGCTAAAGCCAATGCCAGATTTTTAAATATCCTGCAATGAAAGTAAGACCTGAATGTGAATAAAAAAAAAGCTCTTGTTTGTTTTCAAGTCAAAGATAATAAACATTTCTCTGTACCAAGGAAAGAGAAGTGCCTCTGACACAAAATTTTGAAGCAGTAGAGAAAAGTATTTTATCTGCCAAATGGGTTGGCTGGAAACATTACTAAGTCTTTTACAGTGCATGCCTTTTTCAATGTTCATCTATGCCTACCTACTAAACTTTAATTGTATGGTATTTTCCTCTGGAAAAAAATAATCACTGAGGCATTGAAAGAGTATTTGTCAGAAAAGAGGAAAAAGTGCTAGATACTTCATATTGTTTTGGTTTGTTCACTATTCATTGCATTTTGTCAATGTATTACTTCTACAGCACAAGCTTTCAGGTGTGAAAAAATCTTCTTTAAGCCTGTCATTGGATTTAGACACCATTGGCTATATCTTCGTCTTCTCTTGGGTACCCTGCCATAACCTCTGACTCCACATAGTAAAGTTCATCTTTACTACAAATCACCTTCCTTCATCTGGTGAGAGGTCTCAACAGAACCCCTACCCTAATAACTTTTCCTATGGTTCAGATGCTCACCAAGCCCCCTCAGGTACTCTGCCTGTAAATGGAAACCATAAAATATAGCCTGCCTGCGGGAAATTTCTGTTTGCCACACAAACCCTTGGTATTCCAATAAAATTTAGAAACCAGGATGCTGGCAGGAGTGAAAGCTATGCATGCTTCTGCGAGAGTTTTTTTGCACACAGGTGAATTTCACCTGCCTTTGGTGGTTTTTTCTAACCTCATCCTTGATCTTAGCTATAGCCTGTGTAGCCTTCTTATATCTCAGCTTGTACCCAACCACCTTATTCAAAAGCTGCTTCTAAAATTAGCCCTTTCATGCTGCTAAGACCCTGCCAGACATTCATATTCAAATCAAACCCTTCATCCTCTGCTTCAAGTTCACAGTTCTTCTCTTAAATACAAGGCCCAGAAAAACACAACACATACAGTTTGGCTTTCGATTTTCTCTTATTATTTTAAAACTTCCCTTATCCCCATCATGCTCTTCAGATTTTAATGTCTGTTTTGTTTTCTGTACTGTTCCCGAGTTGGATGATCCATCTTGCTGACTTGATATAAACTCATGAGTTCACAAATTTATGTTCTTCCATAAAACACACGTGCTTGAAGTGGGGGAGGTTGTGTCAGGAGAAGGGGAGTTTAACCATCACCTCTGTGAGCCCAAATCAGAATCTAGAAAATGACTCACGATTGTGTTGTCACAGTTCATCACTTCTGAACATTCTAACCAACATTCCTTAAAAGAGGACATTAACAGCCACTTAGACATTCATATTTTAGGTTACCTTACTTTAAAAAAATTAAGAAAATACAAAAAGCTTCAGTCTAAGATGGTGTAAAAATACAATCTTTCTAAAATTATGCAAATCTTATGCAAAACTGTTTGATTGTAAGAACAAAACAGGTAAATAGTTCATTTTCTTTCAGAGTGTGTTCTTGTCTTGTTTTCACTTCTGACTCAAAAAGCTCCTGACTCTGGCAAGCTGAAAAGAGAGCTGACAAAAAGTAAAATAATAATGCCCATCTTAAGCCTAATTTTATACTCCTCTGATTTCTTCTCCTATATCACTGAATTCAATTAGCTTACATTTATTTTCATTTAATCTATTTAATCTCTCAGTACTCATTTGTGACTGACACAAGGCACTGTTGCCATTACCCTGCAACCGTCGCCTGCTCGCCCACGCTTTTTATCACCAAGGGAGCTCATTCTTTCCATTTCCTACCCATCAACAGCCCAGACACCAAGGCAGAGAGGGAAAAAAAAGAGGATCAATTAAAAAATCAGTTTTATGAAACTCCCCACCTGGTAATGCGTGTTCTCAGACACAGACTTGTGTGTCACTGAGGCGCTCTCTGCAGCAGCTTCCCAGGGCTATCAAAACAGCGCTAAGTGTCTAGAGATGCTGCCCATCATCATTTTCATGCTGAAAGCTGGGACGATATCTGTTCCTTGACTATGCTTCACTTTAATTATCAGGCTGCAATTAACACCCTGCCACTCTTTTCTGTTTGCTCTATTTCCTGCAAACTGATTAAAAAATAAAAAAAAAGATGGAGAGAGAGAGAATAAGGCTTACAGAACCTTAGGTTTATTCAATAACGATTTTATATCTGAAAGAACATTTTCATCTTTTAATTCTTTTTCTAATTATTTTCTGTGCCCTGCATTCAGTATTTCCAAAAATTTGCCTATCAATGACTTAAAAAGATTATCTTTTTCATGTTGCTAGCAGAGTCAGAGAATTATATCAATCTGAAAAAATTCTAAACCTTCAACTCATTTACCCCAGCCTTATTTCATCCTCTTACTTCCTGATTCAGGATTTCTGTGTTACACTGTTGTTATTGAATGCCTAGGGTGAACAGTTCCAGATATTGAAAGAAGTTTAGCACTTAAGTGAAATTATGGCATATTATTAGATTTTTACTGTAGAAAAAGAGAAAATCTTTAAAGATGTTATGTTGAAATCTTGAAAGTATTAACAAATGTTTTATCTAAGGATCAAACACCTTTTGAAGAATGATAGGTAAAGCACAGCAGCTCTGCTGGGTTCAGCTTGCACAATTTCTTCTTACTTAATGTCTGCTTTTTTTTCCCTATGTAGAAGGCTTAAAAACTCTCAAAACCACAGGCATTGGGGCAATTTAATTCACTGAGTTTCTACAGTAGGATTCAGTTTTCAGAAGTCTACAAATCCCTGTGAATTTTTCCATAATTTTTAGCTTTATAGATCATAGGCAAGAGGCAACAGAGTTGGAAGAAGGCTGTTCCACAGCAAAAAAGGCCATATAAAAATCACAAATAACCCCACAAAGATGTAACTCTGTGCATGTGTACAGAAAATTAAATAAACATTCTTTACACATGACAAAAATGCTTTTTTTATATTCTGCCAATGTAGAAAAATATTAGATTTCATAAACCAGCATGATACACCTGCTGACTCCCAGTATAGCCAGTCCTATTTCCCAACATGGAAATGTTTCAGCAGATGAAAAAGCCTGTCTGCTTCTGAACTCGCAGAGATTTGCTGCTTGGGTGAGAGGTGCTGTCAGGGCACCAGTGACAGGAACCAGCAGTTGTACTGGAAACAGGTTCCTTCCCAACTCAACTCCTGAAGCACAAAGAAGCAAGAGTGGCTCCAATCTCCACTGTGGCTGTACTGTAAATTGGAAAACACCTTCTTCACTTGACATTGAACTTTCCCTTCTTCAGAACAATCATCTAAAGGATATCATCTCTTATGCTGCAATATTCAAGGTACAACATTCAAAGAAAAAAGCAAGTCATGCAGTGGGTGATCTGCAGAGTCAATTCTCTCAAGTTACATGAAAAGTACTAATATGTAATTTAATTTTTGTAGAAGCTCTTCTTCAAAAGTTTATGACCTTTCCGTGGTGCATAGTTAAGGTAAAATCAGTTACTATAGTTCATTATAAGTAAGGCTTAAGAACAAAACTCTTGTTTTGCTTATCCTCAGTTGAACTTTGAGTAGCACCAGCTTCCTCCTGTTTGTAATAGGAAATGTTACACTGGGTGAGGAGGTAATAGGCTCTTCTTTCTGCCTTGAATCCCCTCTTGCCATCTACGTAAATGCATATCCAACTGCAGTCACACTACCTACTTCCAAAAGCAATTCCATTTGCAGAGCACTCCAGCCAAAGCAAAGTTCCTCCTATCCTTTCTTCTCTCCATGCAGGAATGGCCACCTGTGGCAGTATCCTGTGCTCCTCCAGCAATGTTACCATTTCACAGCAAGCTAATAGGAGCAAGAGGAAGCTAACTGCCTGGAATAAGAGGATAAAGGTAATGGAGCAGAAACAGAATAAGAAATATGAGACATTTTAATGCTCTTGTAACTGCCTGCTTCTAGCAATTTTTGGCCCCTTGATTGTCTCATCTAAGATTCAGACTCCTCTAAGTTAACTGAGCTGCATAAGCCTGCACAGGATGTTCGTGTTCCCTTCCCTCTGGGGAGCACTGTTCTCTTTCTGAGAAAGACAAAAGTAACCTTATGTCAGTGTGACAGAAACTTGGGGACTCAGCTGCATTTAGCCAAAACCCCAGGTGAGATTAGGCTGAGTTTGAACCTAAAGCAAGGGTAAATCTGAATTTGTATCTTCAGCTTACAGGGAAGCTCAATGCAGGCATCCAAAAATCAATGCACTAAAGCTAAAAGCTTAGTATGGAGTCCC
The DNA here is from genome assembly GCA_032173965.1 of Sitta carolinensis. Lineage (NCBI taxonomy): Eukaryota > Metazoa > Chordata > Aves > Passeriformes > Sittidae > Sitta > Sitta carolinensis. Next base: position 10,697,667 of record CM063289.1, on the reverse strand, counting down.
CCAGCCTGCTTGCTCCTGGTTTTTTTTCACTTCTTTTCTTTGACTCTGAGCAGTACTTTTCAATCAGTAACACACTGGTGTCACAGAAGGCTGTATATTCTCACAAACAACCCTGAGGACACTCATTAACCTGAGGAATTCATTTTAGATCTTGTCCATTATGCAAATAAGAGGTACAATTTGTTCTCGTTTTCTGTGTAGCAGTATTGATTTACGTAACTCCAGGTTAGTCTTGACAGCATACTTTTTAATCAGGAAAGAAAAAGAAAATGAAGCTTCTGAGTTGAAGCAGAAAGGAAAACAGATTCACTGTTTTTAATAAATTAAAAAATGTAGGCAAAACTGCAGCTTAAGGTGTGGTATGAAAATTATACTGACCATACAATATCTATTTGATGCCAATCACTGAAGTAAATTTCCTGGAATGGATGGCAAAGTATTTATCATCCTAGGATTGATTACATAAGCAAAATATTCTTATTTTGATACACCAAGAATGGATTGCTCCCTGGGGATTCGATTCAATGACAGACTTCTAAATACTTCAAACTCTGTGCTCTCTGAAACTTGCAGCAGCTGATCCTTCCCAGCAGAGCAGCTCTCAGCAGCCTGCTCTCTGAGCCAGGTGTGCCTCTGGTGCTGCAGGGCAGAGGGAGTGAGGTCTCCTGCCACCCCAACACACAATCCTTTGGGACAGCTCCAGGTCCTGCACACACCCTGGTACCCACCACGCTACTTCTCAGTTACTTGTCCCATTGCCTCCAGATATCATGAGTAGCAAACTGAGTAACTTGCTGAAAAACACATATATAAAATCAGTTTTCCTTGCTGCTCATGGAACAGCTCGCAGCAAGCCAAGATAAATCATTTAAATAGAGACACCGATCGATGCAGTGATCGCAAACCTGTGGCACAAATGCCAGCATTTGAACACGGCGCTTCACCAGGGACACCATACACAAGCTGGGACCTCTCCTTGCTGCTGCCCAAATAACAGTCAGGCACGGACAGGAGGCACACCAGACAATATGGAAAGGGCAACAAGGAAGAACCCTTGACCATAATGGAGCTGGGGAGCAGCATCAATGAGAATACAGGACTGAATACTTGCAAGAAGTGAGCTTTTCCTCCTCTGAACACAAAAAGCATATTCAAGCTACCCTTTGAATTTTGTGTCCACATAGAAATGCAGTTCACAAAAGTGTCCTTTGTATGAGTGATTACACAGGTTTTATTCTACATTCTCATCAGGACTTTACACTAGCTATTAAGCACAGAATGTCCAGGATCACAGTGACTGTGAGCTTTCCTTAGGGACTAGATAGAAAAATAGGAAAATAAGTTAAGACCACCAGCCAAAAGAGATAAAATTCACCCACAAGCAAGAACCTTGAAGGATTTTGTATATTTTTTCTAAGAGGTATGACACCCCCACCCCCGCCAATACCCTTTCTTTTTTTCATTTCCAGTGAAGACTGGATTTTGATTCTTTCTTGGAGTATTAAGGCATCTTGATGCAGGTATTAGAGATTCACTTTCAGAGGTTTGAACAGGCAAATTCAAAAGCCTATTGGGGAACTATATGAAATAAGAAATAATCTGTACTGATATAAGCTCTAATATCCTCCTGAGTCCAGGTTACAGTTGCATTTCAAGCCTCCTTTACTCCCTATTAGCTTTCCTGCTTTGCCTGACAGAGAAGGGCACTAGAGTGGAGAACTATGGGAATGTTGCACTTTTGTGGTTATGCGGTTGTGGTTTAAATAAAATTTTCACAATAATGTAAGCAATGGAAAAGACCTGAGGCATTGTGAAATATCCATCTTTGGAGATATTCAGAATTTGACTGGAAAATGAATCAGGTGACCTCCAGAGACCCCTCCATCATAAATTATTCTGTGGTTCTATGAACTTTGGGGTTTTGCAATCGAATAAAACAGTTGATTGAAGGGTTCGTATTTGACTGCAGCTTTGAACAATTACACTTTAAACTAAGCAAACCTGGCTGTGACCAACCACAGTGAACCAGAAGCATCTCTGGGAGAGCTCAAGGCAGAAGCCCCTTCACCTGCCAGCAAAAGAGCTCCCACCATCAAGAGGAGCTGTGCCCAGGCACCCAAAGCTGCCATCTGCTTTCCTCCTGACTGTTTCAGGTTGAAACATCTGTTTAAGCATAAGTTTTCACTGGAAGAATATAAAAATATTATATTCCCCTTCAATGCAGCTTTTGAAATGCATAAATTTCTTTTTAATTCATTTGTGCTCTGAAATGTTTTTCAAAGCGTTCTCAGTGTAATGTCAGTGGGAGTTCACTCAACCTATCAGTTTAACAGTTCCTTTTAGGAAGGTGCACATGTTAAGTGATTGCTGGATCAGTTGGATAATGAGCATGGCAGCCCAGAAGGATGGCAGGCAAAATGCTGCTAGCACAGCCATGTGCCCTCGGTGCACGCCTTCATCCACGGCTGGCACAGATCCGTGCGTATCCCTTGGGCTGATCTCCAGCAGTGAGCCCAGAAAGCGCCATCCAGAGAGGAGGAAAGGGGCCAAGCACACCAAGCCCTTCCCTTTGGCAGCATCCCCAGAAATGTTTTCCTGACGTTTCATGCACTAGGATGCTGGCAGGTTTGCAAGTGAAAGATACTGAAGACTCGCCATTGTGACACAGCGCAATAGCAGAGAGCTGGACTAATAGGCTCTTAAGCACCATCTGATTGCTTTGGCTACCACAGTGAGCTCCATGGACCACAAGCTCTAAGAATGCAAATTTCAGCTTCATCAAATGTGCATGCAAACCTACTTTAAATAAATTAATTAAAAAACAAATCCTCTGAAGCCAAGCCTTTTTTAGACTGATGAAAGGCAGTCTTTGCTGAAGAAGACTACCTAGCTCTGGAGCACTTTGGTTGTCAATGATGTCAGAAATATTGCTTACCTATGTTGAAGGTGCACTGCTCTTTAACATGTAAATCTACTATCACAAGATTCTTACTGGAGAAAGCTATTCAATCACAGCAACAATCTGCTCATGTTTAAAAAAGGGAGCTGAAAATTCAAAAATAGTTATAAGGTACGTCAAACACAGCCGATGCATTAACCAGCCACTTGCCTTACTCTCCTGAGGGCTGTGAAATATTCAGTTTTACTGCAGGAAAAAAGGAGACTAGCAATATGATTTTTTCATCTGCCTGTGCTTTCTGCCTGGGATTTAATCCTGCATATAGATACACAATATTATTCCCAACCAAGCTATCTGTTTTGCATCACAAAATGAACCATTCCCCATTTGAAGGGGCTGTCAGTTATCCGTGTTTTGTTAAGCATAAAGCAATACTTGCTATTTCAAATCCCACACTGCTGACAGTTACTTCTTAGCAATCTGAATAAAGTCACTTGAATTATTTAGAATAGTGAATAGAATTCATTATTCCATTGTTCCATTTCTACAATTAAATCAAGAGAACAAATAAGCTTTCAGTTAAGTACATGCCAATCTTTGACCTTATTGAGATTGAGGTAGATTCAACCCGTGCTTCTTTGAGGAATAAATCATGATACACCAAAAAAACAGAGGTGAAAAACACGGAATTTTGATAATCATTTTAAGGACAAGGGCTGAGACACTCCAAGCAGATGGGACATGTATAAGCAAAATGTAAAACCTAGTTAAGGCAGAGTTTTATTGGCATAGACCTGCTGGAGGACACATCTCTTGGATAAAACTGACTGTGAACACTAATAACTGCTGCCTACATAGCCTGGAATTAATGCATTTCCAGAAAGCAATTCAGTTAGCTGATAGATATACTGGGTTTTTTAATAAGGTGTTTACCTTTTTCATTCAGAATTTAGGAGGCACAAGATATTCCTGTATTCTTCTTCAGCATATTTTGTTAAATTTTTCATTTCCCCAAAAGCGTGGCCAACTCACAGCACTATGGCTGCTCTACGTGTGCACCTAGTAATCATTTATGAGGTGTTTTTTTTCCTCAGGCCTTTCAATCTTATTCTTCAGAAACACAATATATTGCATTTTTTCAGAGAAAAAATGTCCCAGAGATGTCTGCTCCATGATAAACATTTGACAGAATTAGTAGTTCAATATAAAGAGATTAAACAAGCTGGAATAATGGCCTGTTCCAGCCCAGAGATACACAGTAACAAAGACTTAAGAGAAAACATGGTATTAGAAAAAGAAACTTTAAACCAGTTCTGAAATTCTCCATCATAAATTGAGATTATTTTATGTGAACAAGAAAGCTGCCTATAACCTGTATTTTATGAAACTGTTAATACTTGAGTCACATTTATCTCTAAAGCGCAAGTGTTTTTGTAAAAGCAAGAACCAGTTTTATGTGTTATCATCAAAGATGAGGGAAATCTGTAACATAACTTTCTCAAAACCAAGAAAACAGATTTCAAAACCAAACATGGCACCTGAAGTCAAATTTGATATGGAAGTTCTCACTAATGGTTTTGACATATCAGAGGATTACACTGATATACCTAGAGTTTGCTGAAGCCATTTCTGTGAAGTAACTTAACTTACTATTGTCCCCAAGCCATTGTGGATAGTACTACAGCAAAGATCTACCGGAACACCAAACTATCCAAAAGTTGTCAGGTTGTCAGATTTTGTCTTAAAAACACTCATTGGACCATTGTTTTAAAACACATTTTGGAAGTCCCTCTAAAAGAACAAACTGTATTCGGTCATGTCAGTAACTATGCTCAGTAACAAAGATTACTGGGTAGGAACGAGGCTCCTCGGAGGATAATCGTAATCCTGGAATGAAAGGAAATTCCAGAAAAACAGAACAAGCAAGCAAGTTCTCTTCTCCAAGCCACCTGTCCTAGCACACCCATAAATAACAAACCTTCACAAACATAAACAACACCTTGTCACAGAGAAGCACTGCAATGTTTATACAATTTTTCCACAGAGAAAACACGACAGAACAAACTATATGTAACAGATTAGCCACATTACTGAATGTTCTCCTGGAGAATACTAATCCACTGGTAGAACTAGAAAGAGCAGTCCAGGTTCGACACTCATCTAACAAAATAAAGTCTTGCGACTTTTACAAGATAATTTTCCTGAATGGAAAAAAAAAGTTGGTTTTAGAAAAAAATAATGAATAAAGAGGATCTATAGAGAATGTAAGTAAATATAGCAAAACAACAACCAAAAGAAGTAGATCTTTACTACCAGGGAGTTGAGGAGGAAGCTGAGTGGCAATGAATACCAAATTTTCATAACTTCCTACCTCAGTTAGAGAGTTAAAAATAAACTCTGGCAGTCCAGAAGACTGCAGTGTGTCCTGTGTTATTAGTTTTTGTACACAAGTGTGGCAGCTTGGAGACTATGCCAATGTCAACTCCTCAATTCAACAATTTCATTTGACTTGGAAAATAATCTTTACTATGGACTGAAGCATTCATTCTCCAATTGTAGCTTGACACTTAGGGAGAGACCACATCTGGAAAACCCTGACAGAGAGTTCAGTGCCCACAGTTATTGAATGGCTTAACCCCACGAAAAGAGTGGATTTACAACCAGGAAAGCCATTCATTTATTAGTGAGTTTCTTCATAGAAACTTGCTGAAGTAAGAGTCTGGGACTCTTGCTGCATAATCAGTAATATAAAAATTGCACTTTCTCTTCCTGCCATTCCAAACCAAATGTCAAGACTCTGTTTTAAAGATAATTTGTTTTGAGCCAAAGAGTTCATTTTGCCTTTAAAAACAGAAGTCCAGCAAGAAAAAATGTGGAGAGCCCAGATCCAAAAAATAGCTTTTGGGCAACCTGCAGCTCTCTTAGAGGGCAGAGAGCAAAGCCAGTGCTCAGCACAAGTCATGACATCACAACCAAGCAGGCAGTGTGGCCTCTTAGGGAAGGAAACCCAGAGTGCCAGCAGCCAGGTGCCGAAGGCAATAAAAGGATAGCAGACACAACAAGCTGGTCTGACCATGCACAGCACTTTCCAGACTGGAAACGGTGACTGGGAGCATGGGCTCCAGTGCTGTCCAGACAGCAGCATGGCTGCTCTTGTAAAAGACATTCTTACAGTTTTGGAAGAACTGCCTCATGAGGCACTTGCAGAAGGAAGAAGTTGAAACTCACTTTGACTTGAGCTTTCAACACCTCTCTATGAGTATCTAGTTTCAAGCAAAATGAATGTTCTCCTTAATTTTCTTAATTCTCCTCAATGCAAACTGTGTCCCTCTTAGTGTCTCACTAGGAGATGAGGGTTACAAAAACAATTTGGTTTGTTGAATTGGTTGGCCAAAGCAGGAAGTGCTGTTTAGCAGGATCTTGCTTTCTTCTTTTCAGAGGAGGTTAAAAATGACGTGCTTATGCTCTTATGCTCTTGGTGTGTTTCAAACTCTCATTTGAAAAGATATGAAAATCAAGCTTCAGTGTCTGGAGTGGTCAGTCCAAGTGTTCTATTTTACCAATTTCTAAAGTTGATGCTCTGTGCTTTACCACACATTAAGTAAATCTTTCTATATATCCCTTATAAAAATTTAAGCTCATGCTCTTGAAAAGTACAAGTGCTAAGAAAAGAGGGACACCTACAGGATAAGAAATTATTAGAGATATAAGAGTTCAGGCAATACTTATTCTCTCTTGGCTTTTTCAATTATACCAGGTTTGGGAGGAAGGGATTCAACCATTCCTTCAGCAGCCCATTCTGCATATAAGGCAGACACAGCAAGTCATCAATAATAAGAGAAAGAGATTTTATATCTACAACACATACACTGATAGATTTGGAAAAGAACTATTTTTTGCTTAATATTTAACCTCCTATGCAACAATGCACTGCTTACAAAAAAAGTCTCAACCTTATTATCAGTGCTGTACAAACATGAAAAGGCTGATCAATTCCATTGCACAGACCTGGCTTGGATGTTTATTGTAAAAAGCACAGTAATAATTATAAAAAATACATGTCTAATAACCATGGTTTTCCCTTTACCCTAATTTACGGAGTGCAGTTTCCCAGGCAACAGACTAGTCCAGGGAGTCTGTAGACCTCTGAAATTTTTTCATTCGAAATGTGAACCATTGTTAACTGAATTTACGTCAGCTTGCACAGGTTTGCTTTTCTTAGCCACCTGGTGTGCACTGCTCACAAGTAATCTCTATATGTTCTGCAATGAACACTTTATGTGTTCAATCCTGGTATAATAATTTGATTTTCCATGTCAGTAGAAGACTTTTTCTGGTTAAAAAAGGTATAAAGATGGTGCACACAGGTTTGTGATCCCCCCCATCACTCCCTCTTTCCCCATTGCTTTCCTAAGCACACACAGAAAAGAACTTTCACAAAGCCCAGATTTGACATCAGTTTTTGGACCAAATTGTGTAATATCTTCTCTCCCATAATGTCAAAACCAACCCATTACAAGAGTAAAAGAAAAACAGACAACAAACTGGGTATTTCTGCATTCAGAACCTCTATAAATCTAGCCTACCCCTAAATATCACAAGTATACTGAAGAAGCAATTTAGTTACTCTAAAAGTACCGTACTTAATTAAGAACATGAAATATCCCAAAGGAAAACACACCAGTTCTGCTAATTGTGCCATCATTCCTGTAAAACATACCTGAGGAGAAGGCAGTCTGTGACCTGTAAACATATGCACAAATGTGTCTCTACTTCCAAGTTGTCCTTTGTGGAGAATCTGAGATGATAAACTAGGTCTACAGTGAGAAGTTGCACTGCTATATGCCTGTTCCTTGGCTGAGCTAAATGTGCATCATAAAGTAAGAAGCTATGTAAGAGCCAGCTATGACTTCCTATTTTGGGATTTTTTTTTTTTTTTTAAACTCACTCAGAACTTATGCAAACTATGTCACTTAAAGCCTAATGCATGTCATAATCTGTTTTTTCTTACATTGGTCATGTATCTTCTTCACAGTCTTGCCAACGAGGAAGTGCAAGAATCAGCATGTCAGGGACTCCTCACAGCAGTGAAATTCCCATTTGGCTCCGTAGGCTGCTGTCTGTCTCCATGCACTACACAGATGGAAGACAAGCTCACAAACTGAAGGCAACTTACCAAGATCTAAGAGTTCAACCAAACACTAAACATGGATTTCTCTTACAGATCATCACAAACACAGCCACTGACATCTCTATGGAAAACTGTCAGATATATTGCCTATTTAAAAATAATGATTTACAATAAAACAGAAATCCAGGAAAAGACAATATGAAATAGGTGTGGGGGGGGTTCTGATTTGTTCTGTTTGCTGTCATAAAAATAATGGGATTTATTTTTACTGGGATTTTTTTCTCCATATTATTATAAATATGGGATAAAGTCTGATACCTGGGGCTATATTTGCATTCACCATCATCATCCCAGTGTAAAAACTTGAAATTTGGCCTTGAAGTACATTAAGATACCTGGACCTAAAATAGTCTGCAGAAAAATTTTGTTTGTCTCAAGACAAGACTGTATAATTTCACTAGGTATAAGTCAGAGAACTTATAATTTTTTTTACATAACATCTCTGACCAACATCTAGCTCTTGTTCTGTTCTTTTCTAGCTATGCAAGAATAAGAAAATGAAAATTTTCCCATCTTACCAGCTTTCCCTCAAAGTCAATAACTTGAGGTCTATACTTCAGGAGCCTTGTTTAGAAAGCAGGTATCATAGGGACATTGTCACTTTTTAGAAGACGCTGCTCAACTTAACTGAAAAACCCCCTGTGAGAGAGGTTTTTAAGCAAGGTACTTCGTATAACTTTATGTATAGAAAGAGACCACTAATAAAAGGCAATAAGCTATTTCCCTCACTCTTTTCATACAAGCCATAGATTTTCCCCATTGCAATAGACACCTAAAAGGAATGGTTGCCAAAGGGTTAAAGAGGCACAAGAGCAATTAACTGTTCAAACCAGAAGTGTCACACACCAAAATGGAAAGTTCAGACTTGTGCTGTGCATCCTTTGTTTTTACTGATACAGAGTTCCAGCTTTCCCACTTCCTTTTTTCTCACTTTCAGATTTTCTCTGCAGAGAATTATAGGAAGAGAATATGTTTTCCAACAGCCATTTTAATTTTAGGAACATCTATATGGTAACTGAATTGTAAACTTAAATTATGATATGAATTCAACTTTATTGTCAAGAGTCATTTCACAACAGAGAAAACACAAAAGGATTTGTGGATGAGCTCTTAATTCTGATAATAACTTCTTTTGGATTGCCAGGTAGCCCAGGAGTATAAAGCAATGTTGAAGTAAAAGGGGAGATAATTCTACCTACAGAAGTGTTAACGCATATAACATATAATAACTCTCTACAAAAGTAGGAACTGCTGACAAATACTAACCTTGGAGAAAACAGCAGAAAAGATGTGCTAAAGCAAGGCTTTTGGGAACTAATACAGAAATGGCAAGAGGCAATCTTGGAAGGCCACTGAGGTTAAAGAGCTAATTACAAAAAAACATAAATCAGAAGATCTCAATGGCCATAGTCTACTGATCTGGGAATTGGAGGAAATGAATCAATGGGAAACGTGCAGCAAATCCATGATATAGACTGCTTAACTACCAAGTATACAAAAGTTCTTAATAGCCGCAAAATTCAAAATTTAGCATTTTTTTCTCTTTCCTTCCTTCTAGCTGTGGTTTTCTCATGAGACGGAGTCTGTGGTCCTCAGCCATACTCCAAGGAGGAGGTTAACAGCCTCATTAATTATGACAGGCCCTCTTTTAAGTGCTGTTGAGATGAGTGTTACTTTCTGCAGGGTGTGAGATCATGCTATCAGTGGCCACGTTGCTATGACACGGAGTTGTTAATGCACTACTCCTGTTTCAGCATGTTCACGCCCCATGAACAAACACTAACAGAGCAAATGCCATCATGATTGCTCAGTGTGCTCAGAGCAACTTCACAGGCACCCTGTCCTGGGAATTTGGCAAGCAGGAAGGCAATCTGGTGTTTATACTACATGGCACATGTATGAAACGCTTCTCCACTGGTGATGAAGCTAGCAGAGAAGGTCCCAGCTGTTAAGCAAACAAGTATCAGCTGCCATATTCATCAACCCCCTGAATGTGTCTGCACCTCCTTGGATGAACCTCCTTGAGTACCTTCCCCAGGCACCCACAACCCCAGCAGCCTCTCTGAGACATACTTCATAATCTGTTACGCAGATGTCCACTCTTCTTCAGGGAAATAATGCTGATGGAACAAGGTAGAGGAAGCAGAGAAAATGCTTTCATGATTTCAAGATGCATACAGATACAATAGCCAGTGCAGCAGGGATGATCCTGACCTCACCACCATGGCTCCGCAATCTGTCACCTCAAAACTGCTGCTGCTTCCCATCCGCTCAGCACAGACCGCATGGTGTCTGCTTTCACTGTCCCACCCACTTCAGCAGTGTAATGATATAAATTGTAACTCTAACTCATATCTGACTGAGAAATAAAGGTTCTACCCATAAATAATGAAGACACTTTTCTTACAAATGCATGTTTCTGTTTAATTCTTCTGATTTAAGAAAGAAAACAAATTTTACAAATTCCTTTGAAAATTCTCTGAATTGTATGTTAGTAGTTGCAATTTCAATTTATGGTCCCAAAAAAAGTATGGATTGAGCTATTGGGGACTTAAATGTATCTCTGAAAACTATTGTGATGGCAAGTATAGACAATATTTCTGACTAAAACCAGAATATTCTCAGAAGACCAGGAATTACTTGCCATGTTGGTCTCTGAGACCCTCTGCAGTTATATGAGACATGAACAATTTATTGTCCCCAACTCTCAAACTTCTATTTTTTTGAGCAATATTAAAAAAAATATTACAACAGGATTACTGAGACAGAGCACAAAGTTAAGACAAGATGTTAAGACATAGGAGAGACAGAAGAATAATAGAGCTGATGGAACTGAACTTTGGTTTTCCATGCCTAAGAATTAGACTTAGTCACTCAGCAGAGGTCTGTGAAGAAAGCACTGTAGCTCCAAGCCAGTAAATGAGACACCTCCACTATGGTAATGTGAATCAAACTGCCACATCTTTCCAAATAAGTGCACTGCTGGCACATAATCCAGGTTCATTTCCTCCATTTTTTACGGAAGCAGATAGGAAAGGTTAAAATTCAATTTCACAGCAGGGCAGAGAGAAAGAATTTTTTTACCTTGAAGATTTTTAATAAGAAAACTGTTTCATCATTTTCAATAATCGGCATTGCTGAAGTTAATTCACAAGAAGGAACTAAAAGTTGCTAACTTTTCCACTTGGCTTTCTTCACACAAACAAGCATCCTGAAACACAGGGTAATCTGAATTTTGATTTTGCAGTTCACTTACTCTCAGTTGGTTGCTGTTCATACAACTACTTCTCTACATTTCACTGATGATGCATTGTGTTGCTTTAAGCTGGTATATTATCAGATAACCTGAAGGGCACCTTCACTCTTTTTAGCAGCCTCCTTTTGCCCCTCCAAACATTGTCTCTGCTCTCCTGGCTCCCTACTCCTTGTCTTACCCTTCTAAAACACTCACTTTTTGGGCAGTTTGCAAAGTAAAAATAACAAGCTACATCCTGCTAAGAGTCTTGGTGTCCCAGCCCTGAGAGCCGCTCCTGGGTCTGCTCGCACCCACTCTCCCTGCTGCTCCTGAGATCCACTGAGTCATTGCTGGGAAACACTGCCTCTTCCTCTAACACCAGCTGCTCTTGAAATCAACAACAAACTGGAAATAATATTATCTCCCTTTCACATGATAGAACAGTACTTTCTGGCCAGCCCCACTGGTTTGGTTTTGGGTTTTTTCTTTCATCTCTCTTAAGATTTCAACTGTGTCATTCTCTCTCCCTCACCCTTGAAAAATGAAAACACAATTAAACCTCATTGCCAACTACCATCAAGAAAAAGATCACTTTTATAGTTTCAACATGCAAATTTTACAGTTGGGGCAAACTAAAGTAAAGAAACACAACAATCTCATCACTTTATCCTAAATCCATATATTTTCATGGATTTAATATTTTCTACATACCTTAAAAATGTACGTTATGTTCTCCATATTTTGGTAGAAATAATTGCTTCTCCATTGACAACTTGTCAGGTTTCAGGATGACGCAATATGAGAAGACAGAAATACAATCTTCCAGATTTATAACAGAAATACTCCTCACAGACCCTTAACTAGTGCAGTGGTGCCGAGTATCATTGCAACATACAATAATAGCAAAAGTCATGTTATGTGATGTAAAAGACTCCCTGCACACACCTGAATGCTCTCCTAATAACTTTTTAAGTTATCCCTAGCATAAATATTATAGAAAATAGCTGTTTTTCACAGTGGTCTTTCCTATTTTACATATGAGTCTTCAGCATCTTTGATCAGATTGTTTTACTATTTTGGTTTGTTTTTTTCTTTTTTTCCACTATCTTTCCCCATCCTTGCTCTTCATCGAGATTTCTCTATGAACTTTTCACCATGATGATATCAAGTACATAAGTAGGCTGCTGAAAAGGGAAGGATTAAGAATAATAAGTAGGTGTGTGTATGTGTATGTACACAAGTACCTACATATCTGATAGCTCCTAAGGTATGTTTCTAGTTGTATATGTGTAAGTAGTGTATCCACCAAATTCCCAGATGCCTTTTGTAAAGAACTGCTTGAGTTCAGAATACTTAGAACTAAATATACATAACTGATGTTTCCTACATGAAATATTCTGTTCATCTCAGAGGGACCTAGTTTGTTTTCAAGTGATAAGGAACCAGTAAGAAAACACATAAATAAAAGCAAATTAAAAGAAACCTTCAGATCGTAATTAGAGGCATGATGTATTCTTTTTAGATTTGATACACACAGAGAAACCGTTGAGATACTTTTCACATACAGCTTCATAAGAGGAATCCAGAGGTCTGAGAACGAGCAGCCAGCAAGCAAAGCAAAGCATAAGCAGTGCCCTCTCCCCCAGTGTTACAGTGCTGTTCCTGGGCAGGATGCTTTGGGAGGTGGGCTGGCAGCAGCGCCCATGTGAAATTTGTTGCTTGCAGAGACCAGCAAAGGCAGCTGCTGTGCTCTGGCCAGCCTGGCCCTCCAGCTCTGGGCTGAGGGGGGATGTGCAGCTGCCCAGGCACTGACCTGCCAAGGTGCAACCAGTGCTTGTCACAGAGCCTCTGCTGCTGCACAGGGCACGGCGTTTGTCCCATGGAAATCCCTGCTGCAGGCAACGACACCAAGCAGGTCATGGCACAGACTGGGGTCTGCCACAGGAAGGCAAATTGCACACAATTGAAAGCCCGTTTCCAGCAGCAGAATTCATTCTGATTCCATGGCTAGCTAGATCAAGTGTGCTACAGAAGGTTAATCCCTGTTTCCAGAAGGCCAAGAAATGACTGCAAAGTGAAAGGGTAATAATCACAGCAGATTTCTAAAATAAAGTAATGAAACAGACTCCAATATCCAGACATGCTGGAGACCAGTCTAGAACCAGCGCCCAGTTTAAAAAGCACACGGTACAGCACAGAGACGCAAATGATACAGGGCTGCAACAGTGTTCAGGGAACCTGCTACAAACCTTGAAACCCCGGCTAAGCCTCAGAAGAAGCTGAGTCAGAGAGTCCATTTTTAATTCTACAAATTATATAATGCCAACCTGGTTTTGTTTCAGTTACTGAGGCACAGACTAGGTGTGATCGAGAAAGTGAAGATTGTTTTTCCTGAGCCAGACAATTTAAGGGATTGAGCGCTCAGGTCCAAGAGACAGTGTAGGATAATTCAAGTGACTGACTAACAAACAGGAATTTGAACATCTTTTCCTGTCTACCCACAAAGTATCAGAAAGGCAAAGCGGACAGAGTACACCAGAAAAATATAATTAAATTCATAATATTTTTCCCATAAAAGTACCTGTCATTTAATAACAAAACCCTTTCTAAAACAAGCTCAATACTGTTATATCTCAGAACTGAAATAATTACTATGTTAAAATAAAAACCTTACAGTGTCTCAACCAAACTTTTTCATACTTACTAAATAAATACAAAGACAACACCTTCTGTTTGGGAAATGCCCATCCCATTGTTGCCAGATAATAGTAGAATATGGAGAACAAATATGTATGTCCCATCTTTTGCTTTTTCCTACATGCCTGGTCTCTGCTAGAGAGAGAGATTCGTTCTGAAAAAGCTCTGTCTCAAGACAGTTGGAACACATTCCCAGAAGTTTCTAGCCTGTGTTGACTAAACAAGTCAAAAAAACTTCTAAGGATGAAGAAATACACCACAATCTCTCTTAGTGCTGTACACCCTCCTCACAAAAAAGCCTTTTTCTAATGTCCACCTCAAATGTCCCAGGCTGTCCCTTGTTTTAGCAGCTGTAACTAGCAAGGTGTACTTGCACTGATCACCTCCCTAATTTTCTCCATGCTTAGCCCAAGCCAGGCTCCTGTTGCTGGATCAGCATAAGCAATGAGAATATATGCTGCCTGCATTAAAAACATGGTAAATTCATGTTCTGGAAATTCTCAGCCTGCAGGAAATCCATCACTTGGGTCTGGCAGGAGGCAGGTGCTTACAGAACCCTGCCCTTTGGCTTCTCTGTCAGGAGGAGGGGAGGTAGCCCAGACTGAGCTCTGGGGCTGCGTGGTTACAGTTCTGAACTGCAGCCCAGCATGCACACAGAGCACCATGGTGACAAAGGAAACACAGCCTTACCTTTCCAGTAAAGCTGCACCTGCTGAGGCTTATCCTCAACAGCAAAATGCATCTTCCATAACTCTATAGCTGTAGCAGGATGTAAAAACTGCTTCTGTCACATAACACGTTTAGTGTTGGGTTTTATGTGCAAGTCATGACTGGCATTACTCACGGGCTTATAGTTGAACACTGCATGAATGCAAGCACATGCTGGACCAGCTCCCAAGTGCCTCCTTCATTATCTTCACATCTCAAAATTATGATTTCCAATTCAGACTACTCAGTTTCTCCATGCTATTGTACTTCCTCCTATGCCAAATAGAAGCTTTTCATATTAATTTTAGCAGATGCTTTAATTTATCCTTTATATTATATATTATTAATGCCTACTGCACTGGCATCTAGGCAGATGGCCAACTTCAAAACCAAAGTTTTATGGAGGAATTACAAGAATAGTCAGGCAAATGGGTTCTTCACAGCTGGGAAGCTGTTACAGTATGGTATATTTATAGTATATAAAAGATACTTGTGAACAGAACAGATGGTAACTTAAGAAATTACCTGAATTTGGATTTTGTCCTGAATTTCAGTAGGTCCTTGTGAGTTTGACATTCAGCAGTTTTATTCTTTCAATCTCTTTACTTTCTCTTCTAACATCACACACTCAGGTTTTCTGAAAAAAATATACTTTCATAAACTTTTAAAAAAAATCTTTTGGAAAGGATAAGCAATAACTTGAAAGTGTTAAGGAATCCAGGAGGTCATCAGATTTCTTACAGTGAAAGTTACAAACAGCTGCAGTGTCTCCCACAGATGTGACACAACACTTTATAAATACATGGCTACCTAAGTATACAAGTGTGACAAATATATCAGCTCATCACCTACATGTTTGTTTCATAAGCTATTTGGAAGTAAACTCTTAATTTACAACCACTTAAGTTTTGAAGTTCCAGTCTAGCTGGGAAACTTTGGAAAATGAGAAAAGCTTTTAGAGTAGTTTCCTTGCCAGCTATACCTAAGGTACAGTTTACCCTTCCTTTCTGAAGTGATAAAGAGGTTTCTACAGGAACTGAATGCCTTTTAGGATGTGCATCATGACTTTAAAGCACACATAGTTTTTACAAGCTGTTTATACCAAATTAGGTACTTTACACTTGCAACATCTATGTTTATCAGCTGAATTAAAGGACTGATTTCCAATATACAAATGGGCATAAGACCCTCACTTGCAGTTGATTTACAAGCAAAAGAATGTTGATATTTAAACCTGAAATTCTGCTTCACAACAATTAATCTATGGCCTGGTGATCATTATCTGGAGTGCTCTGTGCTGCAAGGTCTCTTTTCTTGGCACAGTCTCCCTTGCAGATTGTTAGGTTACCTGTAGCAACATCTTCTGTATTACAGAACACAACACGTACAGTCCTAAATTCAAAATTAGCTTTAAACAAAAAAAAAAAAAAGGTAAATGATTTAATAAAAAAATATCTTGGTTACACAGAAAATTTCTAGTCTATCATCTTTGGTCGATTCAGTAGTTAAACTTTACTGCTCAATATCCTAAGTGAGCCTTGGGCTTTTACACAAGCATAAATAGAGATCAGCATGTCAGATATTGCATAATGTTTGTTCTGTTTTGTGTACAGTCACAATCATTTGTATTAATAAAGTAAAATGTTCATTATAAATTCTCTTCAGAGGGACCTGTGAGCCTTTTCTGTGGAGCCACAGAATCCGATTAAATGTAAGAAAATAGATTGTATTTATCTCTTGATCTCAGATGGCTACAAATCCAGCAGGCTTCCCTAACAGGACAGTTCTGAACTCTTCTAATTCAGCTCTTGCTTGCTCGGATCAACAACAGATATGTTCAGCTTCTTGCATATCTCAATCAACTAACTTTCACAAGGAACCTACCATACAGATAATTTATGCAAAATTAACTTTCAGTAGGCCTGTTTTGAAGGTTGCTTGGTCATAAAATCCAATCATGTATTAGGATTTAAGGAAAATCTATTAGTTGTTTTGTCATTAGTTGTTTTGTTCTTTTCCACTATGACAAATCATATTTTTCTTGTACTGTGGAGCCAGATCTGGGTTGTATGTCACAAGCAGCAAGTTCTCCTGGAAACATCTACCTCTTCCCCAAAATTTTAAAAGGAGCCTATAGAGCCTTGTCTTCACATGCATTCTACAAGACTTGGCTATACTGCACTGGACAAAAAATACATCAAAGCAGTTGCACACTTTTTAGTTCCTGGAAAGATTTCTTGACATTTATATATGTCAGACTTACAGATCATTCTGAAAACATCTTGTTTGCCGCTAAGGTAGCTAGTAAGTGTTAGCAGTCAAATTTGGTATAAATATACAGCAGTTGAAATAGAGGGTTTAATTATGAAATATCTCATATACGTGAGCATAAGCAAGAATGCAAAGCAAACAAAGACATAAGGTATTTTAAAATATAGCATTATTTAAACTCTAAATTAATTTCAGATTTTTCCTTTATCTCAAAGATTAGCCTTCTAAATCCTGATGTTTTGAGAATTAACCTATTCTACTTTATAAAACAGGAAATTGCTATCTGGAAAAAACTGTGAAACCATCTCAATCCTTCTGCTTCCCTGGCTCACTTATTGAGGCCGGCTTTGGTACTCTGAGTTTATTCAGCATCCATGAGAAACAAATTCTACTTAGCACTAACGAAATTTTTTTAAATAGAAAAAAAAAAAAACACCCAACAAACAAATAAACCAACCTGAGAGGGAAAAAAAAAGGCAATAAATAAAACAGAAGACAAAGGAAACCAAGAACAAACTCTACATCTCTTATTACCACTGAAATCACTTTGGGCCAAATTCAACAAAGGACTGAAGCACTCGAAAGGCAATTGCTTCAGGGCTTGTCTTTTCAATGCCTGGAGATCATGTCAAACAGCAGGTCCCAGGATGGGCTGTGCAATGCTGTGCAGAGCAGGAGGCTCACACAGGGTTTGCAGCAGCCAGGCTGTGGGTGGGAGCCGTCAGAAACCAACCACTCATTGCTGGGAAAAAAGTGCGTTTCAACTCTTCCAACCTTTCAGCTGATCTACCCAGGACCAGAACAACAGCAACAAGCTTCTCTTCCAGATTTTTGAGCAGTGAAAAAGTTGAGATTTTGCCTGTGAGAGCATCTCTGCTGTTGGAACCCTGGAAACAGAATTTCAGGCTTTCCGTGCTGGCAGAGAATGATCCACAAAGATACACTGCATTTGACCTGAGGCCCTGGGAAAGGCTTCCAAAACTCAGTGACACCATTGAGTGTGTAAGTGTGCAGTTGAATAGAAGTGTCTTATACCACAGGGTGAGAAATTTAGAATTTAAGGTGGATGGTTAAAATTGTATATATGTAACAAGATGGAAGGTTTAGGGTGTAGTCTTCTTCTGCTCCTTCTTCTCTTTTTTCTTCACAAGTTCAGGTGATTTTGTGTGATTGGTTTGAAAAACCCACAGTGCAGGACATGGGTGACTGGTTATTGGGTTAAAAGTTAAAATAAATTTGTTGTCATCTCCTAATTGGGTAGTTTAGGCTTAAAATGACCTTGAAGCTTCTCTTTGTACTCCGTTTTGCCTTGCTAACTTGTTAACTTAGCATGTAGAAGCACGGTCAGTGAAGCTCTAACTGAGATAAGAAAGAACAAACACCGAAATCCGAACACGAATTCTGCCTCTCGTGCTTTTAATCCTAACCCTGAGAAGAACCATTTAAAGCAAAGGGGTTGCGCACACTCCGACACAGCCCGCATCCCCGCCCTGCCCAGCGCGGAAGGAGCCGCGCAGGGATGCCGAGCCCGGCGGAGCTGCTGCCGCCCGGGCTCCGCTGTGAGCAGGACGGGGCCGCTCCACGAACGGCGCTGGCCACGCCACGGCTCGGCCAGGAGAGCCCAGGGAAGGGCAGGGACTGCAGAACAGGGAGCAGCCAGGGCCTGAGCAGAGTGGCAACCCTGAAAACCCCTCTGCAGCTACTTCCGGATCTCCAAGTTCAGTCCAAGGATTGGTAGCTCAGCTCTTTCCTAACACACATCTCAAAGTCGAGTCTGATTGCCTTGACTCACCTTGGAAATATTTTTTACGAGGGAAGTATACTAATATTTAGGCTCTATGCAGTAGAATGTATTGCTCAAAGTGAGCAATGGTGGCAGAATCTATTCCAGGGAAAAAAAAAAAAAAAAAAAGCCAATTGCAAACACCGGAAAATTTAATATGGACATTTTTTAGCATCAGAAAATTCTGGAGGCTTCCAAATAAACTCATAATTCAGAAGCATTTGAGAGAGAGCCGTGCACCAATAATAGTTTTTTAGTAGGTTATATCCTTGAAAGAAGGTAGACAGTAGAGCAGACAAAATAAAGTTGTTGGTGGCCTAATACATTGCAAGTGGTTTGTCACCTACAAGACTGCATTCTTTAAAGATATCTAACACACACATACAAAAAAAAAATATCTCAAGTGAATTTATTGACCAAAACCAGTTCCACAGAACCAATTAGTATCTTACACAGGCTGCCCTGCAAGGCTTATGAGGCCATCCATCACTTGTCCATTTAACTATTTAGCATTTGTTCCAGCAATTTGTCACACTGTCAGAACGGTAGCATTTCAGAATAGGAGTTTTGGTTGAAAGAAATCTAACTCAGATAGTGCAGATATTTCTTTTCTAATAAGACTTACACAAGATTTATGTTTCTATTATTTTTAACCTTAAGCATCTTGTCTGGAAGGTGAGGTTAATTCTCTGTGTTTCAAAGTCTCCACATTTAAATCAGCTGTGTTAGATGAGAATTTAAAAATATTACACAAAATAGAATTACATCAAACTTCAGCAACAATTCACAGTTCTGACATCAGGAAGTGCGTTATCTTACAGCTGCAGTGCTTACATTTTTATCACTTTTGTCATCTAGTCAATTGTTTTTATGGTTTTTTTTGGTGACTTTCTTAATTTCACTGCACAAAAAAAGAATCAAAAACAAATTACCTTTCCATTGAATGAGAGGCAAAGTTTCAACATAACATTAGCATGTCTACTCACAAGGTATTTTAAATTTTTCAGGCTCTATGTATCTAAAGGGAAAGAAAAAGAATTGCTGATGAGTTTCAATTACTCACCTCCAGATATTTATAAATATAAATTTAAATGAATGCATAAAAACTAAAATGCAAAAGAAATATTTCAAGCTCTGCTATCTCTAAAAGAATATTTGATGTCTCTGACACAGGTACTGGGAACTGTTTCAAAAGAGTGGCACTTGCTTTTAAACACATCCAGAACATTTTACCTGAACAACGTGTAGGAATTAAACTAACGTAATTCCTACACTAAATGAAAGCAGCTACAATGAGTATGTCAGGCAACCTGTTAACACCTTGTCAGAGAACTCTTGCTCTTCTACCACGCATGGTGGTGTGTCCACACACCTGCAATTCTGCCACTTCACAGACTCCACCAAAATAAACAGGAGCTATTCCAAAGTAACCTTGAGATTTGTTTATTGTTTCAGAAGCAGGACCCTGTTTTTAATGGCACGAGCACACAGATCAGAGGTCTGCTTTCCTGATACCCTGTAGAGTTTCCTGATTTAGATTTCTTATAAAGCGGCTGCAGCAAAGAAACCTGGGAATCAAATGCCATCTCTGCATCTGAATGCTGTTAAGTAGCTCCCATGGCATTTCTCCCTGACTCTCAGTGTGTGTCTGTCACTAAGCTCACTCCCAGAGATAAAACAGCAAATGTGAACTCCTGCGGGAAAGCACGTCAAGTAAAAACCTTTCTTGAAGCCTTGAGAATGCTCCAGCTCAGTCAATCTTCAGGCCTTCAATCAGCACACCCATCTCACCTTGTATACAGAAGGTTTTACAGTGTACCAGCATTAGGAAGGGATACCAAATCTTTAATAAAGAGAAATGGGAATATCTCTGTGTAAAAGGCTTAGCAAATAGATAAAACGGCAACCAGATAATACAGATTAGCACTGCTCAAATACCCCAAAACAATCCCCACTCTGCTTTGCTGAGTAATCTTAGCATTAAATGTGCTTGACAGATTTGAAGTATATATTTTATTTGTCTGTCTATTTCTGTCTATAATTAATTGCATCAGTCAATTATCTTGGTATCTGTTAAATATCACTGTTGTATTAGTCTGCCTGTGGAGGATGCATCTACCTTAGATGTAGGTTATTCTGCCCTCAAAATAAGTAGTATTTTCAGTTACAATCAGAATAGCACAGCAATCTTGCAATAGCGGAGAAGCAAAGTGGTAGAAGGAAAGAACCTTCAGGACAGACCATCAGTTCACAAGAGCCAAGGAGCTGGTTCCAGGCAGACACAGCCAGAATGCTCAGTTAAAAGAGAAGAAGGTGCTCATGCCCATAGGGGTACTGAGCCCAGCAAGCAAGAATGTCCAGCTGCAGCCCTTGGGGCTATGGAACACCTATTTGCTTATCTTTGGAAGAGGGTTTGCTTGTTTGCTCTCTTAAATATATGTCCAACATTTAAAAAAAATATACATGGATAATTTTTCCAGCTGCAGAGAGTGACATGGGGAAAAAACCCCAACTAAAGAAAAAAACCCAAACCCTGAAAACAAAAGTTTGCTGTGTTAAACACAAGCCTGAGGGGAAAACTGCCCACAACCAGCAAACTGTCAGTTCATCTGTCCTTAGGGAGAACTTGAAAACCTACCAGTAATAGGACAGACAAAGAAATCCAGCAACAAATACCATGAACTGACTTTGACGCAGAGACAGTAGCGAGTCCTTCTGCCAGAAACCTAATAAAATAAAAAATAAGCCAGAAGAAATAATATTCTGATATTTACATACTGCACTCCCCTCTACTCACACTCCTCCTGAAAAAAAAAAAAATTAAAAGCAAAAAAAATTCTCTGCAGCTTCTGATTTTCTTTTCATTCCCTTTTGTAAAGGAAGTTCCAGGTCAGCTCTCAGAAGTTGTGGAAAAGCTTTTGAGGGTTTAATAATCCAGAGTTAATAGCCATTCATTTGGCAGGTTTGGTACAGAAGGCAGGTTGGAATTAATTTCTTGCTTAACCAAGGCTGAAATTCACATTTAAAGTGTAAAAAGATAAAGCTGTTACTGAAGTCTCGTTCAGCAAGAGACATTCAGAGTGAGATGATCGCTGCAAGAACTTGTACTGAATATAAAAAACATCTGGGAACAGGTACAGTCTCAAACAAAAAGATGAAAGTTGAAAGAGAAAAATAAGAAATAACCCAAATTCATCATGAAGGGCCAAACCAGCCTCTGCCAGCCTGTGTGTACCTGCTGTCAATGACATGAGAATTGACCTCTAAGCCACGGCTACCACATCAGCTGGCACTCTGGGCAGTTCAGTGCAGAACTGATTGGAATCACATAATCAGTTCAAAAAGGTTTCACAATGGCCCTAAATGTGGTCGCTATCAGAAAGGGGGCTCACAGGTATAAAGATCAATTACTATTTAAGCAACATTCAGTGAGATAGATTTATACTTCCATCAAGATGGGAAGAGGAAGTCTGAAGAAGCAGGATTTCAAAAGGAGTACAGCAGCACTTTCCATTATAAACCATTCCAGAGAAAGAAAATGCATGAAATGAAATAAAAGATCATCTGTAAATAATCACATTAAGCATTAAAATTTCCTGAAAACAGAATCTGGAACTAGAAAAGTTTACATAAAAAAGAAAAACAAAAGTATTGGACACAATATGCCTTGTCCTAGGATGCCCTTTCACATTTTCTTCTTACTGTTGCATCTACCTCTTTCCATCTGGTTTTCCTGTCCCACCAAATTTTTAAGGCCTCTAGGAGGAAGATGACAAGTTTTTCACTGTGTGTATCATGCCAAATGCAAAAAAAAAGACAAGTGTCCAAAGTACACAGGTTGATTAGACACTTCCATTTAGAAAATGCAATTTTAGAAAGTATCCAGTACATGATATAGACATGCTTCTTTGAGTTTCAAATTCTCGAGGCATTTTCTTTATCTTATCCTTGTTGGAATTAAATATTTTACCCCACTTAATATTCTTGGAGTGCACTTGCTACAAAGTTAGGCTTGTAGAAATAGCTCTTTTGTGGATTCAGGCAATACTCCTTTCGGGTATAGAAAAGTAGAAAATCTGATTCTGAAGCCAACAGTGGTGTGTTTGAATTCATCTTTCACATAAACAAGTCCACAAGCTTGGGTTCACAGGAACGTCTAGAAAGAACCAAATGCAAGAGCCATGCTCCTTATTGTAACCATCAAAAAGAATGATCTGCAACACCATAGAGATGGGGAGAGAAACTCTAGTAAAGGAAATTCCAGGGACCATGTCACCAGACCTCTGTTTCCTTTCCCCATTCTTCCTTGCACACTTGCTCTCCACTCTCAAAATACCTATAGGTGATTGATTTCTTGAGGTTAAGATGGAAGGCAAAATTCTGGGTGCAACGGCAAAAGCCACAAAACTGAGGTTTGAGGTAGCAATAGAAGCTGATAACTGGAGTTCACACTGTTTCCAAGGCTTGCTAAAAAACTCTGCGTAGTTTGAAGTAGATAGACTATATGATAATGTGGCTGTAAGTCATGTTCATTTAGAAAGCAAAACATACTGCTAAAGGCATTCTTACTGCTTAATTGCATCCCTACTCAGAACTGTATTGATTAAAAAAACCCTGAAACAACAAAACAAAGACCTTGTGCTGGCATCGCTTCAGACCAAATCCACCCTCAGTAAATGTATAGCCTATCTGGCAGCTCACTGATGGGAAAAGACTGTACTATACTGAAAGATCCCTGGATGCCAGCAGAGATCTCAAAGCTGCCAAGCCCTGTGTTACCATTTCTCTGCACACTGTTCTACACTCAGGGCACCAGGTGCATTGTTACTATCAGTTTGTTCTTTCTGACTTCGCCTATTACTGAATTTTCTGAGCTTTTATGCTTGCCTTTATGACACAGCAGTGGGCAGTTTGCAAAATAATGCTAGAATTCATAATATATTCTACCATTAATAAAAAAGTCACACACATGTATCCAGTAAACACAAAAAGAGACCCTAACATAGAAGAGTCCCTAACATACATATACAAAAATCAAGTGATATACATACAAAAATCAAGATTGCCTTATCATTTGAATTAAAATTCCAATGAAATAAGTGGCATTATTCCAAATTCATCATAGCTTATCAGATAAGCAGATGGTTGCCTAACACAACACGGGATGAGGAATTTACTGAAGATCCATATTGTTCTCAAAGAAAAACTTGAAGAAAGTACAAATTATTCTAAAATGCCTTCTCTTTTAAACTAGTTTTTGCTTTTTACAGCTAATCTGGTAGACAAAAGTGGATGAAGCCATGTGATAGGGCAGTTATATCTTTTACCATATCAGAAAAACTATTCTTGTCTCTTACGCTCTTCCTAGAAAACTCAAGAGAGGCAATCCAATTATAACAGCCTGCATAATGTGAGATTAGTTAAAATTTCAAAATAGTGTTGAAATTGTTGAGAGTGCTTAGACTTTTATTCGACAGTTCTTTAACTGAAAATCAAACATGTTATTCAAAGAACGAGGTTTGGTTTTTTTTTTTTTTTTTTAAAAAAAAAAAAGAGATTAATCATCCTTGTTTCTCATTTAAAGTCTGGGGACATAGCCAATCTTCTCTGTGTTCTCAGAGGGAGATATTTCATTTTGAAAAGAAAAAACAAAATTGTTCTCATCTCCTTTATATGTTGTCATGGTAGACAAGCCATCACAAGAAAAAAAATTCCAGTTTCACATTTCTTTGGGTCACTTTTCAGCAATAACACCAATGCTAAAATTTTTCTGCAGTTAATATAGAATCTGATCTCTTGATGCTGTATCTATGGTAAGTGTTACCTGAAAAAATGTTTTTCTTATGTTATTTGGAGAGGGAGGACAAATGGAAAAGAAATTTTAATCAAATGAGAAAAAATTAAAACTATTTTAATACTCCTGCATTTTATGATTTCCTTTGCAATGTAACAACTTTACTCACTGAAAATTTGGAAGCCTAGTAAATCCAGGAAATTGCTAGTAAAGTATCATATCAAAGCTCCAGTGTTCCACGACTCCAAATTTAATAATTTTTTTTAATAGCCTATGTAGTTAGAAGTATTTTTGCCAATATGACTGATTTAGTACTAGCCTGAGAACTTCCCTTCAGGCCTCACTTAGAGCTCATGATTAGTTGATGCTGGTAACAATAAGTGTTCTCCATGGATTCATTAAATAAAAAAAAAAAGAAAAATTTCTCATTAGTTACAAAGTTTTCTGCAAATTTGGCATATATTTTAATTTGTCTGTAAACACAGTGTAGGAATATAGGTTTAGAAAACAAATGTAAAATATTTTATATGCATTTTGCCACGTATTTGTAAAAGCTGTGGAGAGATTATTCTTGCCAGACATTTGTACCGTGCCCTGTGCAAAGCAGTGCTGATCAATGATGTGAACGGCCCCAGTTCACAGGAATTTGTATTGGTTCTGTTTCCTTGTCTGCAGAAGAAACTGATCAAGAAGATGGTAGGAGGATTTGCTTGTAGCCAAGTTGTTTTTTCTAAGGTTAAGAACAGATAGATGGTTAGGATGAAGAGAAGTGAAAAAATATTCCTCAGGAAACTTAACTAAATCAAATGTTGCCTATGACCTAAGATATTCTTATACCATGGCAAGAACTTCTGTATTAAATGTAGTTTTCAACAACTACATTCTCATGTACTGTGCACACATGCTGTAAAGTGCAACACCCAAACATTCTATTTAATAGCCTCTACACTCAGGCTCTAGGAAGAATTTTGTAGGCTCCTTGACAGGAAAGAGACAAGAATCCAATAGCTTCCTCTCTTTGAATTATGTAACTAGGGATTTGGGGAAAGTCCTTACTAAAGCTGAAAAATAAAGGACTAAGACTTCAAGTTAAAAACCGTTTTACTGACAGCACTTCTCTCCAGCTAATGTCTCTTCCCAAAATATTATAAATTAACAGTACCTCTGTGCAAGTACTGCTCAGAAAAAATTCTCAAAAGAATGAATCTTTGGTCTCATGTCACAAATCTGCTTTTTCTTTTTTTTGTCTTGCAGCTGTACCTTGAAAACAGAGCTTGCAATAAGGAATAGATAGCTGAGGAGCGAGAGGAAACCAAGCACCAGCCCTGTGCGCACTTACAGCTCATTCACACAGAGGAGCAAAGGCCTGGCCAAAGCAGCTCCATTTGTCACCACATTGTACTGCCTGTGCCAGCTCCCAACGACATGCCAGGCCACTTCCTTAGCCTGCTTTGCACACTGGGATGGGGCAGAGCTGTCTGTCACAGGACTATTGCATCCTATCAAATACTCCTGTCCCTTCTCGCAATGCGCTGGGCTCTCTCCTTGTGTCTCTGGCTTGGACAATCACTGAGCACTCACACATCGTGCTGAGCACACGGCCCTCCTCCAACTTCTGGCAGATGAGAGAGGAGCAGCAGAATGGGATTTCCTTTTGATCTATTCCTGCAGCATTTCCACTTTCCTAAAATAAAATATTTCCATAGCCTGTCTACAATTTGATATAAGGCCCATAATAGCAGGATCCAGCAAGGATCTTTTTCAGGAGAATTTTCCCCCCTGTTTTAAGAAAAGTCCTACACCTTAAACAAGCAACATAGTAAAAAACAGGAAGCTAAGTGTATACACAAGTACATTTTTCTAAGGTAACATGTATTCTGTCTGCACCTTTAATAATTTTAGCAAGTATTACATTATACTTTAACTAGCATTGCTGAAGCTCAGCAACAGTTATTGAATTGCCAGTTCACTTGAGCATCTAGAGGCATGGGTAGGAAAATCAGAAACACGAGATCAACCTCAGCTGACCAAGACAGCCATAATAAAACATACCTGACTTTGTCAAGCTTGTCCTCTACCTATAAAACTTCAGAGACATCCCTAAAGAAAGGAAAGCTACCAGCACCCTGCGGAGACTTGCAGTTAGTTTTCTCCCACTCCTGATAAGCACAAAACCAACTAAATAACTTCTGAGGTCTATGCCCACTAGTGCAGGAAACTGCTATGCAAGTGAATCAGTAGCTATTTCATTTCTGCAGAAAACAGATGAAGTAACACATCAATATTATTTTATTTCCAAAAGCTTCTTCTTAAATGCTGAAACACCTTTCATCATGCAATATTTAAAAAATAAACTAATCCTTATGAAATGCCACTAAGGCTGCTGGGAGACCTAAACCCTCTCATGAGGTAGTGTTCTCTTCATCTGCTTCTCCTTCATCTTCACTCTTTTCTATTTTCTTTTCTGTTTCTCCTCGCATTATCATTTGTTAAAATCTATCTTTTCTCACCAAGCCCACAGATGAAATACAAAGAAAGATTTTTGTAGTCCTTTCTATTAACAAGATTTGACTATGAGTGCAAAACATCATTTCTGCAACTATTCACTTTCTGTGTGTATTTACATGAGCACATATAGACCACCTAAAAAGGCAGTAAGTAATTTGCCAAAGTATTTTTTGTTTTCTGCACTGTCATATGTACATTTCAAAAACTTAAAGAAACCTGAGCAGAATTTATTGGATCATAAAACAGAAAAAAAGCCATCATAAACTTAGGCATCAATGTACAAAAGATTCCCTTTAAGAAGAACAAATATTAATTGCTAATTATTAATATTGTTAGCAGTAGTTTGTCTGAGGCAAAAGGAATGTCAATTTGACATTACTTAAATGGAGGTTTTTACATTACTCAGACCTCCAAAAGCTGTTGTCTAATAGCAAATGCTAGACACTTTAATACTTTCAAATTTCCCAGTCATGGAACCAGCAATGACACAGTATATATCGGTCTCATTTCTCTCCCCACATCTTGGCAGGCTCCGCATAATGTTTTTCCAAGAAGCCTATGTCAGCTATCATAGCTTCCCCTTTCTCCTAAAAGCAATGCTCCAGTCAAAGAAAGACAACCAAATAAATTGTCCCCTTAAACAGAATCTCTCTTCCCCCTTTGGCCATGTAAAGGATGCAATCCATCTTTGTCTGCCAGAAAACTAAAAAGCAAATCTGCTTTCTTATGTAGACCCCAGAGTCTTGGAACAAGCTGGCTGATAAAATGCACATGGTTCACTGTCAGCTTCTTCTTCAAGATCCCAAAAGTTTAAAAGTGCATGACACTACTCCGTTTTCCAGGATTTGCTTAAGTACAGACAGGAGAAAAATATTCCTTAACAACAAACAAACAAAATATAGTACTGGCTTCCTATGCTGCCTAAAAAGGCTTTACCTAGCATAATCTAATCCAAACTTCTATGATGCACCTCCTCCTTGCCAGCATCCTTTTCTTTCGATTAATTTCCTCTGACTGTTTTTGAGAATCTATGCCAAGCACACATACCAATTCATGCGTGAAAATTTTAAAACAGCTTTCCATTGATTTTTAGCCATTCCTCCTTATTACAGAAGTCATCACACACAGCCAGGAGTCAAAGAAATAGTAAATTCATATTGAGAACTACACAAGTAAGCCATCAAGTTTTCTATTAAACAGCAGTTTAGCATCTCGGAGCAAGCAGGTGTTCCACACCATATAATTCTAACTTGTCCCTACCTAGACACGTAAAGGAAGGCTCACAGCCAGCAGGGAGATTCAGACATAAGCACAAACAAAAAATTATTTTTTGGCTGTGGGCAAAAATAAATAGTTGCTGCCTTTGTTGATACGTTCTCATAGGAAGCATGTCTCCAAAGAAAATTAAACCATAAAAATAAAAGCCTGATATTCTCCTAGCTGGCTGATTCCCATGCTGACTTTATTTTCCCCTTATTTCTGACAGAATTGTACAATAATTTTAAAAGTTGGTCCATCAAATAATTAGAATTATTTGCTCAGCACCATCCCATCAGGCTTCATCTCCCTTTCACCACTATCCTTTCCATATTACTCTCTAGACAGCCTTCTCTCAGTAACTTCAGGCTCAGTGCTAAAATACCTGGGACATTTGAGCTTGTACCTCGTCTTGAATGAATTGACTAACAAAATGCATGTTCAGTCAGGAAATGCTGATTCCTGAAATGCATTTCTTTCAGTAGACTTCTAACTTCTCATGGAAAACCTGCTTAGTTTTCAAATGGATCACAGAGCAAAACCTGAAATTCTGGTCCTTCAGGGTCTGTGACATGCTATTACCTTGTCAAGGGAATTATCACTCACACCCCTCTTCCCCAGCTACCTCTGTCCTTGCGTTCCATCCTCACTGCTGGGCCTTGAAACATCAGAATCCAGGACTCAGCTTGCTTAAAATTTGCAAAGGAAAAATATAAATATTTTCAAAGATAATAGTATGAACTCTCCATATAAAAATCACCACTTTTTTCATAGCCAAAATATTCAACTTTTTAGCAGCTTTAGGCTCAGTTCAGCATGACTGGTACCTCAGGGCAATGGTTTTCACAATGTAGTCCACCAAGTACTCAAGGTCTGGGGATATCTATAAGGATAACTTGAAAAGAAAATATTAAAAATTCAAGCAGATTGTCAGTGGGGCTTTAACTCACTATACAGAGATCTGTATCTTCAGTGGAAAAGGTTGAGAGGTTCACAGATCAAAAAAGGTTGAAAACGACAAACCTATAGAGTAAAATACAAGGAGGTTGAAGTGACTTGATAATTTTAGAGCAAGGTCTAAATATATCACTCTGCAAATGCAATGAACTTCTCTCTCTTTTTCCCTCAGCAAGCTACACAAACACCTGCCCTGCAGCAAAGGGATGCCTGCAGTCCATATTCCACTAACAATGCCCATAAGGACTTGGGCTGGGAAGCAGTGCTATAGAAACACTTTGATCTGATGGGGTCACCCCATCCCTCGGCATACCTTTGGTTTTGCACTCTCTTGCTGCTTTTGTCTAGAAAGATAAATAACATGAGAGAAGCTGAAACCACTGTTTTCTCTCTTTCAGGACTGTTGATGCCACCAGCAAGGTCTCCACAGGCCATTCTCTCAAATTGTAATTGTTATGCTAATTAATGCTCACCCCACCATTTCATCCACCATGAGCCTCACATACCTCGAAGTCTATTCCTGGAAACAGAATACTCATAGCCCAGGTGTGCACTACTTCTCTCCAGGTAACTTAATCCCAAGTGTGTATTTCTGTGTAATCAACTATACACAGAGGTAAAGGAAAAAAGTGAATTGGGGGAAAATTCTATGGCATCATTAAAATGAAAAATGCCTTCCACTCATGAACAACTCTCATTAAGGAACCCTCTGCCCACTTCACTGCTGTGTTTATCTCCTTCCCCGGATGGCAGGAATGTTGAATCATGACAAGCCATGAAGGCTCAAGCCCAGTCCCAGGCTGTCATCCTGATTTAAGTGACAGGATTGTAGTATCTGGCCCCACGACCCCCACAAAAATGACACTGACAGTAAAGCAGCATTTGGGGACCAGTGTATCATTTATAGGGAGAGCAGCAGCAGGTATGGATTTTAACAAATTCATTGGTGATAGAAAAAGATACTTCGCCTACAAATAAAAATGGAATATTTTGGAATAATTTTAAGGAAAACCAAGAGCCTACGAAGAATCAGAATCTACAAATTACATATATATATTTGAAATAAGTATCACAGAAGTTGATAGAATGCAATTCACAAGTATACCCCTGATAACATTATTGTTCTCTATAATTCAAATAGGGCTCTTTTTTTGATATTGCAGGACTGGTAGCAGAGAGTCTGTGGAGCAAACATTCTGTTGGAGTGTTGTTTTTTGTCACTATACTCAATAACAAAACCTTAAATTACAATAAATATTGAAGTG
The DNA here is from genome assembly GCA_032173965.1 of Sitta carolinensis. Lineage (NCBI taxonomy): Eukaryota > Metazoa > Chordata > Aves > Passeriformes > Sittidae > Sitta > Sitta carolinensis. The sequence continues at coordinate 10,667,102 of CM063289.1, read as the reverse complement.
AATTTTGAGCATATAGGGAAGTCAGCCTGCAGCAAGAACTGTAAGGTGTTTCTCTAACATGTAGATATAACAGAGATTTTAAAAATGTTTCTCTTTCTCCCTGCACATACTTACCTGGAAATAGTGAAGGATTTTGGGGTTTATTACTTTTTTAAGGCTGCTTTTAGTACTAATTATATACACATATGTGTCTGATTTCTAAAGCAATTTGCAACCCAGTCTCCTTTTTAATACACCAAGAAAAGAGTAACGACAGCCACTAGAGAACTGAGCTCTCTGGGACTAAGCCACACAGTGATTTGGCTCCGTTACCCTCCTGGCCATCACCTTTCTTCTGGTGACTGGCACACGTGCTCCAACACAGCTCTGCTCACCTCCTCGAGGGCCCCTTTCCCCAGTCAGCCCTCCAAGGCAGAGCCCAGGACTCTGTGCTGTGCCTGACACCTGCCTTCCTCGGGAGCAGCAAAGCATTTTCATGAGGAGAGGACAAAGAGGTGAGAGGACACGTCAGTCATCACCAGAAATAATGCATTCCCAGCTGCACTGGTGATGAAGGAAGAATATTCTTTATGTGACTTCTGCATAAATACTTTCATTTTCAGCTTGTAATTTTGTGGGGGAAATAAATGCAGAAGGTCTTTGACATCTTTGACCATTATATGCACAAAATTTACTCACTGCTCCAGTGATCCAATTTTCCAGTATTTAACAGATCAAAAAAACCCAAACATGATTTTTCAAAAACAATATAGCACACAGAAAACAACGATATGTAATGTATTATCGACTCAGAAATATACTTCACACTCTTCATATTAGCATCTCATCTTTATATTATTAAGAGTTCAAAAAAAACTGCAGGAAATTCTCTTGACATAAAAATCTTTTTTCTTCTGAACAAAAGGTATATATTATGCACTGTATTCCCTGCTAGTCAAATTAGACAAAGGAGCATTCCCAAGACCACAGGAAGCAACAGCAGAGCTTTTCTGAGGGGAATATTTCAGTCAAAAATAGGGAAAAAGAGAGATGTAGAGAAAAGAACTCTTCCCACATCCTTTACTTTTGCATACCAGTAGACACAAGAGACAAAAAATGCTCTGAGCAACTAGATGCTGCCAACAAAATGACATATAGAAAATTTCTCTCCCTCTTCTGTGTTTATGCAGTTGTTCTGTCAAAGGGACATTCTGTAATGTACAGGAAAGAATTTTCCACTTAAACCCCTGTTAGACCTTTCAAATTTTAGTGTTATCAAAGAGAAATAACTGAAAACATCTCTCTGCATACACGAGATTTAATTCTTATGTGGAAAAGCAATCAGCTCTATGAGCATCAACTTGTAATGACAATGCCACTTGTTCTGCCTCACCATTGTATTCATTGCCTACTAGAAGCTTGCTGTGTTTTGTGAAATGGCTTCATCCTAGGCTAACTCACTGTACTATGAATGACCTTCATTTTTTAATCAATGTTATCAAATTAGGAAGCAACTCAGGGAAGAGGAGGAGACGTATTGTTCTATTTACTGCATGTTTCCCCATGTTGTTGCTGGTCTATATGATTTTGAGTATTACCTATTTAAAGAAGTTGTATGATATACAGAAGACAGCAGGTAGAGTGATTGACTGAAAGTCAGATGTTAAATTGCCAGAGCTGTGGAAAGGATAAAAATACTTCTCTACCTAAACTCATGCCATAGAAAAAATCCTCTCAGATCTTGCATCCTTATCATTTTTACACTTAAAGTTTTCAAAGTGAGAAGCAAGAATAAAGGGTAGTGTTTAAAAATAAAAATACACATTTTCATAGCTTCGTTTTCTTCTTATTTTTCTAAAAAGTATAATATCAAAGGAGAAAAAGCCTGCTTGCTCTCAGTTAGGTTTACTAAATCAGTCATGAAGGCAGCTGATCTAAAATGCATCAGCTGTCACCTCCTCAGTCTCAGTTTGACAGTTCAATACCTCCTCATCTTCTGAGAATGGCAGTGCTGAGACCTGAGTAAACCATGTCTGTATGCAAACTGTCACTGATTTTGTGGCATATCATCAGGCCTGATCTCCACGGCTGCAGTGACAACAGAGAACACTACAGCAAATCATCACCAGAGTTAAAATTAATGTACGGGTCCCCACATTCAGCAGTAGGCGAGGCAAGCCCCACGAGCAATGGGCAGTTGATGAACTATGTAATTACAGCAAGATAATCTTACCCCTGGAGAGAATGTAAATGTATGTCATAAATTCAAGGTATATTTCTACACATCTATATTTTTCCCCTCAGCATTTCTTCAGACCAAATAAGACGTACAAACACCATTATAGCCTAGTTAAATTCAGGTAGTAAAGTAAGATGCTATTCAGGGCCGTGAAAGGACAATCTAAGGCACGTTCTCAAGTAGTGACAGCCAGGGTCACACTTGCAGTGGTTAAAAAAGCTGCCCATGATCCTTGCTGCAGCCCAGCAGCCCATGTCACTACAGAGTGCTGCCCCGCGCCCCTGGCAGCAGGAGCCGGCCTGACCGCAGCACGGGGACCACAGCAACGGCCCCTGAGCCCCCAGCTGAAACACAGCTCCTTCAGAGCTGCCAAACACCTAAAAAATGTACTTAATAAATATAAAAAAGGGCTAAAACCGATTGTTATTCAGACTCCTCATTTTTTTGTGGGACTGCTTACAAAATGAACTATGTTTGTGCAGTCCAGCATAGTTTGGTTTGCTGTACCCAATAAATTTCACATACCCATCCATGACTTTATTCAAGCTGAAGCCTCCTAACCTATTTTAAGTTGCCAAATCTAAAAGCACTAAAACCCTACTATTAGAGTGCCTATAAGCTTTCACTAACCTATCAAGGACAGACTTGGTGGTCTGTGTTTGTCAACCAAACCAGGTACCAGATATGAATAAATTCTCTGAACAAATTAATTTTAGAGGGTTTTTAGTTAAATTAATCTAGGAAAGCAACATGACATCAAGACCTTATCAAGCAGAAAAACTACTAGACATATTTCTGTCCTGGGAAAATCTGGACTGAGGACCAGTATCTCTATTGGCATATCCCAAATACTCAGGAGCTACCAATGAAGTATGAGGTATTCAACAGGACCATTACGCTTCGCTTTAAGACCTAGTGTTAATAATTTTATTTATCTTTTCACAATGATCATAAAACCCCTTAGACAGTGCCAAAAGTTATACAGCCTTTGTCATTATTTTTTTCTGCCATCAATGGTATTGGAAATGTCCAGCCTGAAGGCAGTTTGATCTCTTATCTTTATAAATAATGCTGGTGCTCCTCTAGTTCTCTACATTGAGTTTTTTGTGAAAAAAGTGTGCTTCTCATGAATTTATTCTAGGTTGCAAAAAGATTTCAAATAAAAAATTGTGTATTTCTAGACTAAATTAAAAAAAAAAAAAAAACAACTTTAATTATCTTTATCAAGAGGGAAAGTTATATTTGTAAATCAGTTTTTCTTTACACTGCATCACTTGGTACATGTCTGGTAAAAGTAAAATTTTGCTGTGAAACTACTGCAGCTCTTCCAGTCTACATGGAGGGATTTGAAATAGTCATGTCAGGATCCATTACAAGCTTCAAATTCAATTCAAATTTGCTTACTTTATGTTTCCTTTTTATGCTGGAAGCATTTTGCTAGACAGCAACATGTTTAAAATTATATTTAACCTTTTCTTTCCTACAGCCTTTTGAAGGAGAAATTTTGAGCATTACTCAAACTAACTAGTCGCATGAGTTAATAAAAGTCACAGGTAACAAAGATGAAGAGAACTGTAATAAAAGTCAGATTTTATGAAATTACTTTTTACATAAGTTTCAAGGTACATCCATCTCAGTGTAAGAACCTTGTTGAAGAGACCTGACAGAACAGTAAAATCTTTCGTACACTTCACAGAGCTCTCTGTTGAAAATAAAACATAGCAGATTGTCTGAGAAAAGTTCTCACTAATATTTTTTAAATTTTATGTCCACTAGTCTTGTGACTTGTATATAAACAGCCCTTAAGGTCTCTTGCAGAAACCAAACCTCAGCCAAGCAATCTTTTAGCTAAAAACCTTACTCATTTCTTGAGTAATGATTCTTGAGTAATCACAATGATTTGTGCATGACTCTTACTGGCTTAACTGGTCTATGAAAATGTAATTTCAAAAAAAAAAAATCATCGGGAGTAAATATAGATGTACTTAAACCTCCAAGCCTTAACTGCAAGAAATGAACATATGTTTTAGAGCCCTTTATGATCTAAAGTTACAGCAAGGACAAAATATGCATGGTCTTGAACACCTCCTAGACATTTGATTGCCATGGCTGTATTCAACCCCATTTGCCAAACATAATTTCTACCTCACAGACAAATGAATTAAATAAATAAGCAGGTTAAAGCTCCACAGCTTTCTCAATTTTGTCTCTGTATGCTGACTTGCGATAGGAAAGATATTTCTCTTAAGGTTAGAAATTTTGTAGTGGCTAGAACTTGATCCAAAACAACTCCTACTCGTTAGGATGTCCCCACATAATTCATTTGAAGTACCACTTCGTACCGCCACTTGGGAATTACGAGGTCACTCCTAACTGAAAAAATATTTCATCTCATGTCATCTCACTGCCATATTTCTCTACAGTAGCCTTCTCCACTGGCCAATCAATAATAAAAGCAGACAGCGAGTCCAGCACTTGAGCAGATATTTGAGTTTTGCTAAATCTCTATTCCGTTATGGGTTGGGTCATTTTCCATTGAAGGCAACGCAAGGAACTGGAGCGCACAACACCGCGCTCCCAGCATGGCCCACTCCAAGCCCCACAGAGGCTGCTGCTCCTCTGGCTTCCCAATCCCTCCCACCCCCCAACCCCACCCCACATCTCATTTGTACTAGATTTCCACCCCCATTATCCCAGACATGACTTCCTTCACCACATAGGGTACGCAGATTGGAAAGGAAACAAAGAAACAGACTCAACAAGGCCATGGAAAATACTTCTGAAAGTAAAAGGAATATTGACATGCATGTATCAGATAAGTTGGGTTAAGATAAAGCAGGTAAATCTTTTAACTTGAGTTTTATTTGCAATTAAGTAGGCTGGGCAAACAGAAACTGGTTAGAAGCACATGTAGGTAAGTGTCTGTATTTTGGAAGTGTTTTTATTCCATTCCTAGGGGAAATAACTGCCAAGGCAATTGCTCTCTGAGCACTACAATATCCATTTCTGGTTGAGTTACTGCCCTTTGGCTGTTAGCTGTTCCCAACTTACGTACCCATACACTGATACACCTTCTCTCTTTCCATGTTTTTTTCCTCAAACAAGAAACATGATTTTTTCATAGTATAGTAAGACAATTGATGGAACATACAAAAGTACTAAACCTACCTATAATAACGACTACAAAAAGAGCCAAATGTGCAAGCTTAAAATTTCTTTCCTCTATTAAATTATCCTTCTCAACATTTAGGACTAGGAAAGAAGAAAACACCTGACAAACTACAATAAATCTTATTTTGCACCAGCATGACTAGACTCAGATATGTTTCACATTAATTCTGTACCAGTTATTAAAAGATTAATGATTTCTTAATAGCTGGTTTATCATAAAGCAAATCAGTGGTCTGTTTAACACACTTCTTGCAGACTTAGTATTCCTAAATTATTTTAATACTTTTTACTGGCCTTGATGAGCACTATTTACCACACAATATTTCTGTACAAATAGTTGTTGATAATTTATAATTTTTTTAATCAAACAGTATATTTAATAATGCACCATTTTTACAGAATTCAAACACCTCCCAGACACCACTAAAATGTTCTTTGTTTTCGCCACATTTTATCTGTTCTTCTGGTTCCTTCTACTACGCTAGATCCCTTTTGTGTTTGTTCAGATCTCCTTCAAATGAACAAATGTTCTTCTGACACTAAAATGATAGACTTTTCCCATCTCCTTCTTAAAGATTATTGAAAACAACAGGCCTAGAACAGAACTTCACTTTTTGCTTTCTATAATGGATACAAGAATCACAGATGCAACCACCATTGTACAGGGAAAAGAGACACCCTCACAATTAGAAAAAAGAGAAAAAATTCACAGCCACTGACTCTTATCAGGCCTAAAGTACAGTGTCTCTTTGTCAAAGCTGTTTTGGTTAACTTGTGATGCCTGAGCATTGCACAGGCAGCTTTTATTGTTAAGAACATTTACCAGAGCTAAGTAGTTTAGGTCACTGAAGTAAGACTGTTCCAGGCATGTCACAACTTCACTTAATTTTCAGACACAATCAGCTTCGGAAATTATCACACCATCTATAGAATGAAAAGATAATTACATGGTAATGAAAAGAAGTTAAATGCAGTAACTTAAAGGTATGCAACAAGGAATTTTTTTCTTATGCCTCATCTGATTAGAAAATTACCACTTGCAGAAGCTGTACAATTGTGACAGATATCATCTCCCTGGTGTTCAGACACAGAGAAATCCAAAAAGTGTTCAGCTGAATTTCTGGCATATGACAGTTTCTACTGAAAAGCCTACGTAATATTTTCAGAGCTGCAAGATCTTCAGTAGAAGGAATCCCATGCTATAAAAATAGGTTCACATTCAGAGTTATCAACACTTGGCATTTACAGTGTAATAGGTGCAGTGTTCTTTGCTACAGAGGCTCATCACATCTCCCAGCTCTTCCCAGCAGTTCTTTCTGGAGGCTGGGAGGTGGACCTGCTATGAGAAAACTCATGTACCACCCCAGACCCATAGAGCCCAGCTCCAGCTCTGCTTCTCAGGAGCAGGACCACCACCTTCCCTTTTTTTTAAATTTCAAACCAGACTTATCAAGCTACTGCACTGTATTGATGCTGCTTACACCCCTTATTTTATATCAATACCTTATTTCATTTCTGTATGCTTTTCCTGAGATTTATTACTAGCTAGCCACTTACTAAACATTTCTCATTTTGCAGATGCTTTAGTGAATTTATTCTACTTCTTATTACTTCTAGTCCAAAGAACCTACTCAAAGTTTTAGGAATAATAAGTAAATAAATTGTAGCGTGTGCAGTTATGTACTGAAAAATTCAGTTTAAAAATACAGATTAGAAAATAAGTTTGGAAGGTAGTTTTCCATTCCATGGGAGAATTTAATACTGGAAAATATTTTAGAGAGAAATAGGCCTTAAGAAAAACAAACAAACAAAAAAAAGGGAATGAAGAACACAATAGCAACATAACATTCTTCAATGGCCTGATAGGTTTTATTCAAAGCAATACTCCTCTCATTAAGAACTCTACAGGGACATTTTTGACTGCATTGTGAATATCACTTCATGCTCTCAGCTGAATGCAAATGTTTATGCTGTTATTAGTGCCAATAACAAATTTTTGCCATAAAACTGTTAACAAATGGATCTATTTCTTTATAATTATGCGCCATCATTTTCTGTTTTGTCTTTAATTTTTCATAAGAGAAGCAGCAGTGAGTCTACCTGCAGGTTTTTTCTCTACAGATTTCTCAGTGGATCTAGATTTCAACCTTCACAAAACAACTGTTTGGAATACCAAGTGCCTTGCTCTTCAAATAATTCTTGAACAATTGCAGGTGCTATTTACAGACACATAGCAAATTGTAAAATTTAATTTTAATTGGACTTTGAAACCAGCTTATTAAATGACTAATAAATTCTAACAAATCAAAAGACACTCGAACTTTGTGATGGAAAACATAACTGTGATTATAAGTCCTTCTCCAAGCAAACATGTGATAAGTGAAGCCATGGTTCAGGTTACTGTGTGGGAGTGGACACAACTCCATGTGAGACCCTACCAGCAAGGAGTGAGGAGCAACAGCCTGCATGTTCCTCAGCATTGTATTTACACAGAACAGGAGAACATGGGTCATTTACCCCAAAAAAAACCCCAGCAAAGTCAGAGGTTCACTGCCAAACTCGGTGCTCCTAGCCCATGAGGAACAGCACAGCACAACTTGGTTTTAACAAGCTACTACAATGTCAGAAGTCTTTAAAGCTACACTTAATCGAAACCAGTTGCAACACTAGGATCAGTTACATCTTTGTCCAGATCCATCTCCTCCCAAACTTCAGGTAATTAATGAAGACTATGCCTCCAGTGTTTTTGTTCATCTATCACCATGTCAACAATTATTACAGCGTTACAAAACAAAACAACAGAAAAGCTTAATTTCAAGGAAAATTTATGGTGAGTGAAACACATTTAAACTTAACTAGATGAGAGTAACCAAATAAATCTGATGTTTGCTCAAAAAAAGTTTTGCAAAATAAAAGGTTTAAAATGTCACTGCGGAAGTATTGAAGTATAATTACCAGTGGAGGAAGGAATAAACACTGGTTAATAAGACTAGAATAGGATACATGAGCTAGATAAAAAGACTATAATGCAGACAATCCAGCTGTCATTATAATTTAGTTCTCTATAGTGAACTATTAGTGACCTTCAATACTGTCCAAACTAATTCTATATGCCTACAATGTCTTAAATGCTCTGCAATTTAAAAGCAATAAGCTTAACATAACCAGCAGTTTAAGAATACTAGTCTGGGGGAAAAAGAAAAGCAGCCCAAATGATCTGTAAGCTAATACTGAATCAAGCAGGGTCACTGTCCCTTTAAGACAGGAAAACTGCAACAATAAAAGTATATTTTTTTATCTTTAGCAGATATTTCTGGTTTATCTTTTCCTGCTTTAACACTAAACCAAAATGATGATGAACCAGTTCATCACAGTGATGAACTGGTGCCAATTACAGAGAAGGGCCTGAAACAGGAATCTGTGCCCTCAGAGTGCAGAAGATACCCACCCACTGCCTCAGTTCAGCATCTCCACGTGGTTTAGCCCACTGTCACATGGAACTTGGTCATTCACACACCCTGCCTGCAGCCTCCCTTTGCCCCAGCAAGAGCACAGGCAAAGCTGTGCAAGCGCTAATATTTTCTGTAATTTCGTCTACGAGAAAGACTTCCAAAAGCAAGTGGCATGACAGAATCAGGGAGGGGCCCCATCACACAGGACAACCACAGAGCTTTGCAATGGAGGATGAGCACCTGGCAGGGAGCATCTGTGCCAATAAACACAGTTCTCAGTCATCGCACGAGCTGCCAAACAACTGTGTGCTGTTTTAGCAGGTAGCATAATGTAGTGACAGTAAAGACCAACTTGACCAGAATTAATTAATATGTGTGATCAGCTATTACCCTAATTGAGAGGCATTTGTTCTTATTTAAATTATGACAAATATGCAGATGATAAGATGGACAAAGAAGGTTTAGAAAACAATGGGGGTAAAAAAAGAAAGAATGCAACAATTGCACAGGATGTCCAGTGCAGCAACACATTGATTCCATATTCATCTGTGTATTTAAGTTTAATAATTTGTCAACTATTTGCCAGAATTGAACAATATCTGAGTAAGGATCTTAAATTTTTACAGACTATGCAACTACAAAAATATCTTTGTGCAAGGACCAAGGAAATACTGCATCATATTTGCAATCAATAAACCTACATAGCTTAATATTATGTTTTGGGGGGTCTTAAATCTAACTGCAAATGCTCTTGAGCAGGGAATCTCTGAGGGATGAGGAACAAAGAGCACAACTTCAGCCCACCGGGTTTTCTTTATAAGCTCTCTATGCTGCACATTTTATAAGTTCTCTATAGCATAAAATGAAAGGCAGAAAAGCTGAGTGGGAGAAGTCCGTTAGAGAGCTCGAGAACCACATTATTTATTTTTCTTCTGTAGTGTTCAGACACTAACCTGCTTCAGGCACACAGTGCAATGGGGAAACACAGAAAGGCTGTGGGTTGTAGGTGGTCCTGTATGGCTTCAGCAAGACTGCTACTTACAGGACTCTAGAAAGAACAGAGTAATCTTAGACATATACAAACTGCAGAAAATGCTCTTCTCTATTGACTTTTTCATGGGGACATGAAAAAGTCAGCCTGAGCCTCATTCCATTTTGAAAATTTGTTACTGTTCTTGAGATCATATAAAACTTGCTTTAACTCTTTGCTGAGTGCAATAAAGTAGAAGAGGCAGGCGTAAGGGATGGTCCATCTGGAACAATGTAATCTTGAAAAGAAAAATCCTTATTTTTAAAACTGAGTTATTTGTAATTGCTTATTAGACTGCCAGTGAGCTTTGAAGGGTGATGATCCATATATTAAAACGTTAAGGTCTTAATATATTAAATTATAATGGATCCAAGGGTACAATAATGTACTATTGAACAGATAACTAAACATTTATAATGGGCAGTGTGAGGATTATGGTCTATGATATGGACTATTAGGCCTATTCTGAGATTTATAGAATAGATTTTAACAAAGAACACAATGTGCTCATGTGATATTCAGCTTCCACAAGGGAGCAAGGCAACACAGTGGACATAAGTGACGCCATCATCACCCTCACAACTGTCCTCCTTTTTCCAGTCCCCACAAGAGCCCTTTCAGAGGTCTGTCAGCAGATAAAAACAAAATGCAGCAGTGCCCAAGATCATTGCTCCCAAACCTTCCCACAAGTAATTAAATGATGATGCATCATGTAACATGCTTCATTCAAACATAACTCCACTTCGAGGAATATCCTGTGAATCACAAGATTCACTATTTCCCACAAGACATATTCCTCAATATTGCCTGTACATGGAAACACCATAGGTAAATTTGCCAAATCAAATTGTGACCATTTCAGGGGGTCACAACATTTAATAAAGCTTACCTTACTTTTCCTTCTGTAACAGTAATAAAGCGATGTTTCAAACACATGAAATAATATTCAACCCTCATCACAGAACTGACCTCAATGTGTATGATGCATTTAAACCCCACTTCATTGCATCTCAAAAAGGGGAAAACCAGACCAATATAAGAAAATCTAGACATTTCTAATGTCATCTGTCATTCATAGAAATTGCCTTCCTATATTTATCTAGTTTCCTTCCTGTGAACTCAAGAAAATAGGAAATTCATAGAAAAGATCAAACATAGAGCAACACAGGGGTTTTTTTTCAACTATAGAAAAAACAGCCACATAGTGAAGGACAAAAAAAAGTCTATCTTATTTATGAAAAATGCCCATACTAAACAAGGTTAGCCAATAGGACAAACTCAAACAAGTAAATGGTATAAGACAGTGGCTGCATGTGTTTCATGCACATAATATATTCATTTGTGAGATAAAGACAACCTGATTTTAAAACCTAAATTATTTTTTCATCTCTGTTTGTAAAGAAAGGATCAACAGCAGTTTTCTACCATCTTAGAATTAATCACACTGCTATATAAATCCTCTATATTTTAAGAGTACCAAAAGTGCCATTTCAGAAAAGCTAAATAATGTATGAAATTGAAAAATGTCATTCTTTTAATATCTCTCCTTGTGAAAAAAAAAATTACAATTACAACGATGATAACTGATTGTAGCCTTCTTTTAAAGCATTACAGAAGTCGTCATTGTTTAGTTAAGCAATTCAGATTCAGAAAACGTGACCTACCATATCCTGAGGGAGAGACCTATCGTAGCAGTAAGCAATACATCTCTACACACTTGTAATTCAGAGGCACTGAGGCAAAAACTGTCAAAACATTACTAAAGTCGACAAGGATGTATGGTTCATTAGTCTAGGAACTGATGTGTTATGGACCTCTTTGTGATCAGTCTGATAATTTAAATCAAGTTACAAGTTTATGTAAATCTACTAGAATTCTATTATTAAATTTCAGATCATGCCTTCAACAAAGGCACTTGTAATTGCAGAGATTTATCAAGGCCATTTAACAAGGCCCCCTATCATGCCAACTTAATCAATAATCAATTTATAAAATATCATTACTTTAACAGAAAATCTGTAGCTCCTTTTTCCTGCATTGACTTTGAGGACCAAACTGCAGCATAACAGCAGTAAGCCAGTCTTTTCATTAACACAGAATTAGACTGCAAAGACTTCAGTGTTTCCAAGCAGTTACATGGACAGAGCAGAGTGAGCTGCAGCAGCAGATTTATCTCCCCCTTCCCTGTGCTGCTCTAAGCCTGTCCAAGTGTCTGAGGCTCATAGTGGTGTGCACCTGACAGTACTGGAGCACACTACCTGGCCATGAAGCTTCTTCATTTCCCCCAGCTGATCAGTACTACCAAACAGATATTTCATGCAATAACCTTAATCCCCAGGATAAAGCTGCAGTAGCCCTATAGTTAACTGCTTGATTACCATTTGGCAGTTTTTTTCTGAATACCAAGAATCAGTCTAAGAATATTGCATTCCATATTTTGGGCACAGAGAACCATAATTTAAAAGTTTAGTTTATGAAGTTTGGACACTAGTGAAAGTAGTAATTCCTTCTATTCTACAGTCCTGAGATATAAAAAGGAGGGGGTTAAGTATTGAACCTGTAAAATTTTGCCAAATTCATGCCCTTCTCATGATACACCAGAGTACACTTTATTAATCACAAGCTTTTGGTTTTATGCAGCTTTTTATTCACTTATGAAAATTACTGCATGAAATGTGAAGATACGAAGAAAGGTTAACCCAAAAATACGTTTTCCTTTCAAAGGATTTTTCCCAAGCAATTTATACTGAAGTACTGCATAAAACCATGTAAATTCAATATTTTCCATTTGTGTGATTTCTTCAAGCCATCTTTACTTTAAGCATTTATTTCCAAAAGTGCTAGAACAAACATTTGACAAGCACTGCCATTCCGTATTACTCTGTAACTTAATACTCTTTATCATTAAACCAATTTCTGCAGATCAGAGTGCGCCTAATGAAAACATCCATGGCAGGTATGTGTTACTTCTGCTGCAGAACTGAAATTTCTTTCCCTTTCCTACAAATACAAAGAGTTTCTGGAAGTCTTTTATCAACAAATTCATAACCTGATAAACCAGACAAACGCATAGATTTCAATACCTCAGCTGTATTTCACCACTAAACTGTGGAGAGGGGAAAACCTGAGATGCCTTTGTGGGCTGGGTGGCAGCTGAGCTCTGTGGGCAGGGGGACAGGGACAGAGCAGGGGCACCCTGCAGACAAGTAATTAAGGACTAGCAGCACTTCCAAACTTTCAGAACAAAAAACTTGCTTCGGGACACATGACAGACTACCACTCCAAAGGACTTTCAGTGCATAAGCACAGCACGTCCCAAATTCTAAAAGGCTTTTTTCTATGCCATGTAATATCAAAGTATCAATAAATAAATAAAAACAAAAAACTCCCATTAAAAGACAAGAAAAGCAAATATTATCTTTCTACTCAATAAAAAAAAATTGTGCAATAAGAAAATACTGCACTTAGGATAGCCATAATGTGAAAAGCTCAGGGGACAATGTTGCTTTTCCAGGTGCAAGGTCCATTAGCTGCAGCTCAGACACTGCTGATATCTGAGAGCTTGTCAGGTTGTCCCAAAAATGCCCTGGGAACAAATTGGATATTGTCTGGAATGTCTCATTTTGCTGAGGGATGAAACTGTCTCCCTCCAACAGCACCACTTCACAGTATTACTGCACAAATTGCAAAAAGGGTGTTTCCCTGCAGGCCATGATCAGAAATCACTGATGCAGAAGGACTTTCAGAAGACTCTGGAGAAAGCAAGAATGTAAAACACCTTCTTTCTCTGAAGGGTTTCCCTCTATTAACACCTCTTGCATTTTCGTTTGTTTATAGCAAATTGCTTGCTATTCCTGATCTGCATTAGTGCCAGCACTTGTCTACTTTCAGAGACGCTATTTTGAATGTCAGTTACTGCAGAAAACAGAGACACACACAGAACATAAGGCTACTTGGGATTTGTTTTGAGAGGTATCATCATTTCAGAAGTCAACCAAAAATAGCTTGACTTTTTTACAGCTGTGTTTAAAGCCTGTGTACTCATATTGCTCTTTGATGTCAATCCCTAGACGTAGTGCACAAGGAAATGCTAAGTACAACAATGAAAGAGTTCATGGCATGCCTAAACCTTTTCCATGACACAGTAACAAGGCTACAACAATACAGACTCAAGCAAAATGCATCCCTGCACTGCATCACAGCAGTAAAAAGAAAGTATTATTTAATGACTCGGCTTGAAAAAACCCCAAAATATATTTCTTTATGAGAATTTCCATATCCTCCAATGGATTAAAGATTTTAACTTGGAAGTTCTTGAGAAAAATCTCTTGGAACATGCAGCTACAAGCTTTTATATCAGATTTCTTTTTGAGCTCAAGGTTAAAATTAAATAAGCTTTCAAAGCAGAACAGCTTAAGTTCCTTCTCTCTCTTGAAATCGGATGACACAATGAATGGTGAAAGAAAGTTTGACTTGGTTTCCCCAAATGATGTGTGATTTCTTTCATGAACTGGTTTTCAAAAACAGTAAATTTCACTGCAATGCCCTGTACATGCAAAATTTTAGTTGCTTATTGATTTTAAAGCAAAAATTTTATATGGATCAAACTTTAAATTTTCACATGAATGCTAGTACATAAACACTAAAGGAGTGTATATTATATTATTAAACAGGTCACATTGCACGATATCTTAATAATTAAACAACATCACTTTCTTGATGGAAAGAATTCCTGGCTGAAATTTAAATGTAGGTACTCCAAACAGAAATATGCATGAGTAAACATTTGCTGTAATTAACTGAACACCATAAAATCACCACTAAAGATTTTCTTTTAATATAACTCTTTTTCTGCAGCTTAGATAAAATTCACACTTTTTTCTCATTGATCAAAGCAGAATACAGGAGAAATGAAATCTGAACAAGGAGCAATGTGTAACTTGGGGTTTAAACTATAGGTTTCCACTTTTTTACCCAGGTCTATTGTTTTCTTTCTGCCTTCCCCCTCACAGAACAATGACTTGAAAAGAAGATGGAGATTACAGTTTTTACAAGGCTCCATTTGAAAGTAGATGAGATTTTTGGCTCAAAATCCCTTCCAGAGCAGTTATGATTTCCTTCTAATTTTGTTATTTGCATTAGCTTTTGCTCAAACCTCAGTTTAGTGACTATATATATATATATCAATTAAAATTGTCTGCTATATGTAATCACAAAAAAAGTTTACAGGAGTCTCATTTTTCTCACCAGCAAGCAGAGTCATGCTTGAAATAAATAACACATCCAAATTAGTATAATTTACTGTCTCTATGAAATCATTATAGTTTTCATTCAAAAGGGAAAACAAAAAAAACCCCTTAGTAATACCATGAAAACAAATAGATTTCCAATTCTAATCTTCTCTGGGACTTGGTCTTGGTAGGTTTGATTCCTAGAGACACCTCAAAGATTAAATAAATACTTTGTGCCCCAATACGCCATGTGGAATACTGGAATTGAGAGAGACCTTACTTATGCCTCCCCTATGTCTAACTTCTCTCAGTTGGCACTTCCATTTCTAACCATCATGCCACCTTGTTTGTGTGATAGCTCGAATAATCACCAAGCAAAGGTGTTTGTGGGGAGCTGAGTGATGGTGTTAAAGCCGCAGAAGAATGCTGTGATCACTCACCTGTTGAAGGAAGGGGCCCTTGGACAAGCCTCACTTACTCTTTCTTGCTTATGCAGGAACCAGTCCCCTGGCAAGCAGCAGGAGAAGCATCATTCTCAGTCAGCTCTCCAGTGCCCTGATTTTGCCATCACAGAAACCACTCAGAGCTTAGGAAAGCAGAAACTCAAACTTCAAATGAACATTCATCTTGAAAGCTGAGAAATATCCTGGTCTGGGTACAAGACAAGCTGAGGCAAAAGGCTACTTAAAGTGCCTGACAGGTGCCTGACTCCTTGTGAGGAATGAAGGTTTATGTCTCTGCTACAGGATTAATATAAGCTATTTCCACTTGATGGATACAGCTAAATACAGCATAGTTGCAATGATCGTTCACACAGTGAAATAGAACATGAACTGGACAAAAGGAGCTGTGAATTTTAAGTCTCTTTTCAAGAACGTATTTAGCATTAGAGGTTTTATTTGCAACAATAGGACATACAACAAAGAGATGCTTTTTCCAGGCTGAACACCAATGTAACTGAGGCTCCCCAGAGCCCTGACATGGGGCTAGCCAGGGGGGAGACTGCATTACGAAAACATGATGAAGAGCTGCAAGGGTTCACACTAAGTTGTCGTGAGGTTTTAAATCAAACTTGTTTTGACAGGGAAAAGGTCAGGACACCACTTCTCACCTGCCTCTCACCAACACTCCCAATACCAACAGAGAACTAGTTCACAGTCCTGGAAAGAATGACCAGAAGCACTTGTCCTGCTGCTGAGCCATAGAGATAATGGCATTTGCCCTGAATGCAGTAATGCCTACTGCCACCTCAGGCCAGAGGATGCCTGCAGACTCCAGCAGTTCTCCTTCCACACAAAGGAATCACAACAAAGAACATCTTTCTTGCTACACGTAAGGAGGAAAGCACACATTGGATGTAAAGCTGAGAAACTTTGATTACAATGGTTGGAATATTTGGGGGGTAGTCAAAGGGTTCAGTCCAGTTTAGCATTACAGAAAAGGAACATGCAATAATACAATAATCTATCATTAAATAATACAGCATATTACAGTTAAAGCTGGTATATACAGGCACATGTCCTAGTGTGAACATTCCTTCTCTGACAGAGAAAGGAGTGGACTGCTGCTTGGGCTCCCAACACCAACATCTCCCACCCGGCAGGGGAAACAAGTCAGTGCCACCCATAAGGCAATTCCATCACTGCAAGAGGTGTGATGTTGACTGTGATTTCACCAGGATGTCTTTAAGGACATTTTTATGTGTCTTCTAATACTCTTAACCTTGCTCTTCCTTTAGTGATTCAGACTTACTGCATATAGTAGATTTTGCATACAAGGTACTTGTTCTTTACTCTCTTTCCTGTCCCAAGATAATTTTTACCCAACTCCTAAGTCTGCATTTCTCTAACTGACCACTGGTGAGTCATTTAAAACTGGGAGGTCTCTGGTACCCACTGTGTGCCACCTCTCATCACCTCACACCTGTACTCCTCCATGGGGCATCCTCACCTTCAAGGCCTGGCTGTTCCACCAGGCTCTCCCACTGCACTACAGCCTTTTGTTAAAATTACCCATACTTTCTTCTATGCAAAATTACTATTTGCCACTGCTATCATTCTTTCTGTTGTTGTCTCATACAGATGTTACAAATATTTAGGCTGCCAGCAGAGTTGCTCTTACAGCAAAATCTAGCATAAAAAGGCTAAAGACATTGTCACAACAAGCTGATTCAAAGTGTTGTTCAAAGACAATAAGGTACTTTTATGAACCACTTCAGAGACACTTTGTCATTTACAAAATTTAAAAAAAAAAATAAAAACAAAAATCTCCAACAATAAAAATAAAAAAAAAATTAAAAAAACCCAAACAACCCTAAACACCATCCCAAACAATAAATTACTTAGTCAGTATAAATAATAATTAAGTAGTAATACTTAAGGTTTTAGAATATAACTCATATTATATGGAAAAAAGAGCAGGAAATGTGGGTTCCCTTGTAAAAGACCTCTTGTGCAATAAGAACTGCAAATCATTATGTGTAAGGGAAACACCTCTACTGAAAAATACAAATTTTAATATCTTATTTTCCTGAAATGATTGGGATTTCAGAATTTTTGTCTTGATAGCAGTATTTCTAAAAACCAATCAGAGCTAAATATATAGATATTTATAGTGCCGCTAGATACACTTAATCCAGTTTCAGATGCATTCATTCATTTAATCTGCTTCATCAGGGAAAAAAAACAGAGCAAAAATAAAGGAATGTATCTGTAACTAACCTAAGAAGGCTGGAGAGCTGTTAGAGTGGTGTGTGCAAATTTTAAAGTGCATGTTACTTTTTACTAACATGTGCTTACTAGTTAGGGCTGTAGTAGAATATATGAAAGAGTAATGAGGTATTCAGTGTCTATTCTGACTGAGCTATTTGTGTCTAGCTAATGCATTTTAAATGCAATTGACAAATTAATATCTCCAACTTTTCCCATTAACAGCATTAAATAAGGAAATTGCTGTTCCAGAATTGTAACCTTATTATTTATTATACCAAACTCCTCTCGTAACATATTAGTTGGTCTAAGTTTTCTTCCAATAAATCAAAGTGAAAGAAAATAAACTTCTTCCTTCTATTTATGATCTTCCATTTCTGCCTATTTCTTAAGATAAAAAATTAAAATTAATAAAATTAATTCAACTGTATATATTCAGGTTCTCAATACTGCAGTGATCTGTTTCTCAATTTTAAAAGTTAAATATGTAGTTTAAAAGAATCTGAAGCAAAAAATAAAATGGCAATGTGGAACACTTGTGTTTGTCTTGTTGATTTCAATAATGTTTTCTGGGATTAAAGGACCATATTTTAAACAATCTTTTTTAACTACACCTTTTCCAGAAAACAAGCAAAAAAAAAAATAGCCTCAAGACTACTAAATATCACTATGGCACACTGACTACCAAGATGTTCCCTGTCATCACAGAGGTAACCAAGGATGGGTCAGGTTTTGCTCCATTTCTATTTGAGTATCTTAAACAGCAAGACAAGATCAGGTCCTTTCTCTTGCTCAAATACCTGCTTCTACCAAGGATCACCAATAAGATTTTGGGCTATTTCTTTGGGACACACATTTGCACATGGTGGTTTCTGCTGTCAGCTGCCCAGCTGAAAGGGTAGGGCAAAATGAGTGTTTTGACATCCCTTTAGGTACTGGATATTTCTAACTTCATACAGTGCAAGGCTGCTCACTCTCAGGGCATAACAGATTTAGAAGACTGGCACCTCAGCAGTGCACTACCAACAATCCTACTGGTATTTGGATACTGCAAAGCTTGGGTTATTAGGAATATTTCTAAGACTCATTCATATTTTATAGCACTGATATAAAGCAAATCACACCCTTCTAGTGGAGAAAATAACTTCAGGTTTCTCCTCAGTTGATGACAAATGACGATGCTTATGGTCCTGACTACTACTTCAGAGCCATGAACTCCCATGTTTGAGGATACCATTTACACTTTTAGCTGTTTACTGGCAATAACTAACTAAAGAGCCTAGCTAGTCCCCAGGTCAGTTGGATAACTTTTCCTCTGATAAACATAAGCATGCCACCATCATTTTGGAAACAACCATAATTAAAAAAAACGAAACCAATTGCACTCATTACCTACAGTTATGATAATTTATACAAAGTATGTATAATGAGTAATTTCATAGAAAAGAAAAAATAACCGGCATCTCACCAAAGTACAACTATGAAGTGATTTTAAATTAAAGATGTGAATTACACAGAATGTCGCTAAATTAAAACAGCTGATTTCAGAAAAGTTGATATCCTCTTTAGAAATACGTCACATATGCAAAAACATTTGTTAGATTAAAGGTAAACAATGTTATGGGACATGTACTTTTCCTCATGTTCATCAGGTAAAAGGAGAAGAGACTGGCATTTAAGACTCTAGGAGCATATTTCTTTTCCCTACAATCAAAGATATTTGCAAAAGGTCAAAAGTACAACTTGCACTTCTGACTGTTGATAAAAAAGTTTTAGCTTGCCCTGCAACAGTGCACAACAACTGCAAGAATTCTGTGCCTTTGATAAGTGAACCTTCTTATTAAAAAAATATAACTCCTTAACCTGGACTACAGATCAGCAAATGCAATATGACGGAGCTACCTGAAGTACTTCCTACAAATTCCGAGTCAAGCATACGGAGATAAGAATGCAAACACACCCTCACCTCTGTAGATAAAACACGCAGAAGAGACTTTGCCACTGTCATCCCTATATTCTTTGTCCTAGGAAGGAGCTGTCTGCTGTTAGGTGTGTTAGCTCAAGAAGTAAAACTGTTATTTATGCTTCATTTCCCAAAGTCACTGAAACATCATTTTGTGGCACCAGGCAGACCAATTGGAATAGCAGACATGAACATGTTTAAGCAAACCCAATAAGCAGCATAATTTCAAACTTCCCCTGTGCCACAGATGTTGCCTTGTTAAGTGATAGTTGAGTATGTCTGCTTTAAAATGCTTGAACCAGCACAAGTGCCACTTCATTCCTCTGTGATGTTTTCGTTTGGCTGGACAGGTGCTCTTGCAGCAGAATATCCAAAAAAAGAACATCTGAAATATGTATTGGCCAACATCTGTCTTGTTTTGACTTAAAGAAGATACTCAAGTATGCGTTTAAGCCTAAGCAAAAAGTTTTACACTTACTTTGACCTCCTAAAGAAGCTTCCTGAGGCTATATGCCAAAA
Organism: Sitta carolinensis; assembly: GCA_032173965.1. Taxonomy (NCBI): domain Eukaryota; kingdom Metazoa; phylum Chordata; class Aves; order Passeriformes; family Sittidae; genus Sitta; species Sitta carolinensis. The sequence continues at coordinate 10,646,810 of CM063289.1, read as the reverse complement.
GCCACTTTTATATAAAGGTAACCTTGACTACCCACAATGTGGGCATTGGCACTTGACTTGAGAGCAGGGGCACGGAAAAAAACAAAATTCATAACAAAAACCTTTCAAGCACCTCTAAAAATGTAGAGCTTAAAGCAATATATTTTTCAACCGACACATTTTCCAAGCTTCCTAAAAAGTAGGTATCACCAATATGTTGAATATATAATTTTTCAATTATATATACATAGACAAAGATAGCATTTTATTTCTAGGTTATGTGAAAAATTCCAATTGCCTCATTTGAGAAAATTGATTTGAATTTGGATTATGGACATTTTTGTGTCTGTTTTTCTTTCCCATCTATCTCTCTACAGCTTAACCTGTGTGGCAGTATTTCACATTAGATATAAAACGTATTATTGGTGTAATAGTAGTAACTTGTTACTTAGCTGTCAAATTTTTCTGTCATATATAACAATATCCAGCCCCAAATAGTTTAAAAATAACACACAAAAATATTCCACCACCAGTAAGATGAAGAAAAAGAACTGCATAAGGAAACACAAAACTATTCTCAAATAAACATGGAAGAAAAATGAGGAAAGGCTGTTTGAAACTGAAGAAGAAGTTATTACCACAGACGTCTATATACTAAAATTACACACTGTTTTTGTAATTGGAAACTTGGGGTTATAAAACTTGGTTTGCTTTACACCTTAGAAAATATATCAAGTAATATAAGGAATCATATGAACAGAATGCATTTGTATGTTCTCCTGTGTATGCTCCTGGAAAACTTTACCCCTGCATCCGCTGATGTGACAGACCCACAGACACACAGGCTTACAGAGAAAAGCACAGCCTGGCACTGTTCTGTATCTTCGGTCTGGCAGCAACAAAGCAGTTGTTACTTGACATGACTGGCACTGCCAAGTCAATTAACCAAAAATCTAGAATCCCAAGAAGTCACAAGTATTTTTTTCACCACAGTAAATTTATCTCTTTATGCCAAGTGAGACTAAAGAGTATTTATCAAAATCCATGGCTTCTTCAGAGCTCCGTTCAGTTGTTTTATTAAGGCAAGCACAGGAAAATGGTACTGCAGAGCCATTATTTTCTAACACAGAATTAATTTTTATATTGCCATTTATTCTTAAACCTAAATATTGACATGAGAGAGAGGTGCTGTATCTGAGTATCAGTTGAGGCAACTCTGCGGTAAATTGTTAAAACAAAAAAGGGATTTTGCCATGAAACTCCCTGTGGAAATACAATTCATCCCACAATTTACTTAAAGTTGTGCAAAAATACAACATCATCATACCACAAACACAATGGAAGTAGCATCATAAAGCAGAAAAATAATTAAAGACAAATTGCTAATATTTAATTTAAGTTAAAAAAAAAAAATTATTAGCTATAATGGTCTTTCTCAATCCATTAACGTGAAGTTCAGGAAGTTTTTAGTGGTAGGATATTGTAATGCAGAATGGAAAAGCTAAACTGCTGATGCTACCAACCACTGGATAAAGAAATGGAAATGCAAGGAGCCTGGACTGACAGGATGCTTGCTGGAAGATACAGCTTTGTTTGTATTATTTGATTATTCATCTTACTTTACAGTGGAAAGTGTGAGTTAATAAATCTGTGAACTTGCTTCATTTTTAGCAGCAAAAGTTAAGATTTTTCTCAGAATGCAACACCAAAATTCAGCCTGAGAGTTAGGAAAGGGATGCAAAAATATTCAGAGTTCAAAAGCTTTGCCTCAAATACTATGAGATATCAACATTCCATCAGTCTAGCCGAGATGCAACTCAGAATTATATGAAATAAGGATTACATAATTTATTTAACGAACATAAAGGCTACTGGTCTTGTTTGATATTATTAACTGTTTTGGAGCAACTGAAACAAATACACTGGAAATTTGAAAATCATTTTCTATTAAGGAGTGATTACAGAAATTGTGATGTGTAGTGATAACTGACTTTTGTCCATAATGATTGAAATAAGGAGTAAAACAAAAATTCAGACATTTGAGATGTGGATAGAAAATTACAAGTGGTATTCAATGAGGAAAAACAGGAGGTAGAGCATCTAATGGAAAACCAGGCATAGTAGATGAAAAAATATATAGGTGATTTTACTGGAAGATGTTAAGAAGAAATAATGAATAGAAAACAGACATGTTCACAATAAAATAAGACACTAGCAAAGGTCTACATAAAATCATGTGTGGGGTTTTTTTCTTTAAATCACAGAATTACGCATATCTGAAAAGAGACCATTAAAGCCCATATATCTGAAAACTACTCAAGCCAGGACATATCTATATTATTGTACTGGTAACTTGGATAAATTAAAATTAGTTTAGGCAGAGCACTAAAATCTGCACATTATTGTAAAACCCTATTTTGGAAGAAAAATCAGAAAATCTAAGCTGTCATTATCCCGCACTAAATATTAAATAAATTATTCAAACCATATTATCAATGCTACAAGAAAAAAAAATCTACCTAAACAAGTACTCCCCTTCACATAAACAGTTCTTTTAAATTTGCTTTCTACAAAAAAAAAAAAAAATTAGCAAGTACTCATGCATGGTATATAGATAAATTTTTAATAGTGCTGTAGATGTTTGAATATTTAAGGAGAATATTTTCATTAATGACTGCAACAATGAAACTGTTTCTTTCAGACCAATCCTTGAACATCTCATCCTGTTACTTGATCCCTCAATCTCCAAACTGAATAAAAATAGATATTACATAAAGGGCTTTCTCTCATTAAAATGCTTTTCTGCCATGCTCATATGCATTATCATCAATTCCCTGAGCCAGTGTGTTATCATGGGAAAGTCAATGGCTTTTGTAATATAAACAAGACATTATTTGTTGCTGATTTCACTGCACTCAGTTTTGTCATCAGCTGCTTTTGGGATCAGTGTATTTCGGTGAGCCTTTTTCACATTCACAATTAGGTTTCTTACGAGTAGGGCAGCAGGCACTTCTTCAGACTATTTTTTCATAGCAGTCAGAAAATTCCCTTTGTGACTTAGATGGCCAGGCTCTCAAAGGACATGGAATTTGCAGGTATTTATGCAGTTACACTTCTTAAAGTAAAATGTCCATAGCTGAATCACCACTTATCATGGTGTTTTCCCCAAGACCTTAAAATTTCCAAAAGAACAGCCTCAGAACACTGTAAGTAATCCCATAAAATCATAGAATTCATCAGTTTCAAAAAGACCTCTTGAGATCAAGTCCAGCCATCAACCTCACACTACCAAGTCCACTACTAAACTAATATCCTTAAATGCAGATAACTTCATTTTTCTCACTGTTTTCCATAAAAGGGATTTTTAAAAAAAAATTAATGAAAGCCACCCAGTCTTCCAGTGACTACAATGTCCATGTGAGACACTTGATATTCTCACACACACTAGCAATTCCTTTCTCTCTTCCTTTTAATAGTCATTTATGAGCAAAAACAAACAATTCCTATAGCAATCCTAACCAATAAACATTATAATCCTAAGAGTATTACTTTGAAATTTAAAATGTGACATACCATATATCTGAACAATAAATATAAATTCTTTGAAGCAAACCAGCTTTATACTATAAATTTAAAGGCCTCATCCTAGATTTGTTATAAAGTCTTGATAGCAATGGGATTAGTGGATGCTATTAAGAATATGAGCCTCTTTCCCGGTCTTCTGCTCCAGGACAGATGCTTTTTGGAAATGCTTGGATTGCAGAATTTGAATCCACTTATCCCTCTCCTGAAAGCTGTTGTGCAATGCAGGGGCAAGTCCTCATATTGCTCGACTGACATTACAACTCTCTAGAAGTCTTCTGACTACATCAATATTTCAATCAGCACCTGGGCATGAGCCATTTGATAATTTGGTGGTAAGCAGCTTCCCACCCCTTTGTTCTCCTAATGGCAATTGAGTTCATATTAGGAATGCATTTGCTACCAGGAAATGGAAAAGTTCCCAAGGAATATGGACTTTTACAAGAGAAAGGACTTTTAAAGGTCTCGTATAAAGGCATAATAAATGAGACCTGTTAGATATTATCTATAATGCACCACCATATATAGTGTGCCAATACCCTCTAGTGGATACACTTGCCTGTGTTTATGTCACCTTTCTCTAGCTAGCATACCAAGTCCCAGAGAGTCCTATAAGCCATTTTATAAAAGATTCTTCTGGCTCACATGGCAAATTAGGGCAGTTCTAGAGCAAAAGTCTCCTTAATTGTTGTTCTGCACTCTATTGAGTATGAAGGTTTAGCTAACATGGTCCCTACAACAGCTTCTCCCTCTCCCAAAAGACATAACTTGATTAAAATACTGGTGGAGTTTTATGAAGAGCTGTGTGCATTCATGTGGGGTAATAAATAGATATAACTGAAGGCAGCTTGACACTTGTGTATTTATTCCTTTCTGTTTACCAGCCTAACAATATCTTCTGTTACCATGAAATGATTTATCCAACTTTGTCAAGCTCAGAACGTGTTGAAGAGGAGTTCGCGTGAGCCAGACAGGGGTGAGACAGAAGCTTCCATTATCAGCAGAAAGGCAGAGTTAAAATTGATTGCCATACATAGAGAGCTTTCTGAATTGGTAATGTCTTTTTCATCTGCAAGACAAAGTCCTTGTGAATAAATGGATATCCCTACAGCTTATCTGTAATCATTTGCTATCAAACAGCAGCAAGGAAAACATCCCCATTTTACTGGCTTGCAAGTGAGTTCTTACTTGTCAGCTAATGATGCAAAGTAAAGATTCTATGTAGCATTTCCTGAAACTGTTGTCTACATTTCTACATTTAGCAAATGTTTCTGCATAAAGGCATGAGTCTGTGTCCAGCTTAAGGAATGTATGGTTTTCAGACTGAAATTAGAGTTCAAGGTTTTAAAAGGGCAACTAGACTGCATTCATGTATGTTAAGGACCAAAAGGAAGATTTTTGGTGTGCAGTGTTCCAGCAAACTTAAAAATTTATTCTACACTTAAAACAGTCACTTGCAAGTCATTTATTTGTATGGAAACATTAGTGGAATACAGGGTGGTGTTGTACTTGAAAACATTACTAGAACGAATGGTGCCCGTTGTCATTGTTTTTGATGTTTTGCAAAAGCATGATTAAAAAAGCAGCCATGCTCACAAATAATACACATCTAAGTGACATCCACACCTCCACTAGCATTTTCTAGCAAAATGCAAAGATGAAAATGTTCTCTATTACACTAGTAGGTCTTCATAAAACACCACAATTTCTTAAGGAAATAGATCTTATACTTAGATCTTTATAAAACCATTGTTGCACACAGTGTCGCAAACCACTATTCATATTGCATCAGCATTTCTGCAGCAACTAAAACCCAGAAGCCTTTTCCTGATTACTTTATAGCCTAACTGGGCTGAATTCAGATAAAGATTCAGTTATCCTGGTGTGGGGAGGGAATTAAAGTACTGAACAGTAAAATTAAATACAATACTGTATACTCTGGATCTTGACAGACCTAATCAAATAAGCTGCAATTTGAAATTGTGCATGTTTTTCTATAAGGGGCTAACACCCTCCACCAACAAACAGGGACTATTCTTGGTGATTCAACTCAAAATCAGATAAGTTTCCATCTCAGTGTTAAAGTCAAGCCAAAGAGGATCTGAGTAAGTCCTGGAGGAAGAGCTAAGGAAAGAGAATAAGCTAAGGACTTGACTTCTGTTGGACTTCAGAACAGACATGCTCTACTACTTTTGACAGAATTTGTAAATAAATGTCTTTTTTACTCTTTAATCACTATCATACAGAAATAGATGGGGAGTCTGCAAAAAATTCTAAATTACTATGAATAAGGCAAAATTAAAAACATTTACAATTTTACTATCCTGGATTGGGGTTTTGTTTTCTTGACTATAATTGTTTCCCAATCAGATATGTGTCCAGAACTGAAGTAGGAGAGAGTGTAAATAAAGTGGCAGCAAACAAATTTTCAGGACAAACAGCTGTCTGTTCCACAAGACAACACAAAAATTGAAGACTTAACAGAACTGACCTCAATCAATGCTGAGATTTAATCTGGTGTTTCAATGATCAAAACTAATTGGTTTAAAAATTACCCATAATCAAAGGGCCAAATTTCCAAAAGAATATTTTCATTTTAGCTCCTTGGAAATATGCAGTGTTCAGACCTACCCTCCACAGGAATAATCTGTCAAACACACAACAGAATGAATTTAAGTAGGCTACACAACATGAGAGAAAAGTAAAGACATAGATGAACAGGGATGAAATAGCATGGGAGATTTAATTCATCTATTGCACTTGAACGGCACTGTCCTGTTTTAGTGCTTGTTTCTCTAACAATTCTGCAGCCTTCAATTTTCAGAGTTCAGGTACATAAATTTTATAGAACAGGCATCCTTAGCTAATTGTTTATCATACCTGCAATAGAATGAAGAAAATCATATTTCTATGAGATTCATTTTCTCTGCTAAAATGTATTAATAACAATATATTAGGATCTAATATAGGCCATGAGGAAGGATCCCATGTGATTTAAACCAGGTCTGTCCATCTATTACAAGCAGACCACAGCTCACTATTTTTCACATAAGTTCTCTTGCCAGAAATTTTTCTTTTCCAAGCCACAGGAAGTAAGGAAATAAACTCATTTCACACATGTTTAACTGGGGACTCAAATACAGAAGAGAAACTGGAACCCCTCCATTGCAGGAGGAAAAAAAGAGAAGCACCAGGAAGTACTAAGCTATTCCTCTTCCAGGTTGCCACTTCAAGTGAGACCCAAAAACAAAGCTGCTACTTTGGCCTGATAGCTGCTTCATGGCCCATTTTTAGCTCCCACTCTATTTTCACCAGAACAGATAACACAGAAGCACTTGTAATAGCTTTATTTGGCAGTATCTGGATCAGACTTAGGCCAGAAATTCAAGGTGGCTTGACTCTTTCGAATTTCTCCCTCACTGCTGAGATATTTGCCCCTGGCTCTCACCAGGAGCCCACTGCACCCTGAGCAACCCCAGGGCACAGCGGAGCCCTCGCAGCGCTGGCTGCTGCTGCCTGGGCAGCACACGCAAGGCTCTCCATCTGGGCAACCAGAGATACTAAAAACTCACTCAAAATTCATTCAGAGATGACAAAATAAAAAGACCAAAAAAAATAAAGTTTGCCACAATCATGTGCTGGATTCTTAATTTTGCTTTTTAGCATGGCCTTACAGGAGACATGAGAGGGGAAAAGCAAGGCCAGAAGTCTGAAGGTCAATTAAAAAAAATTTCCCCCAATAAAGTCAGTCATGACAGCACACAGACACTCTCAATCATACATCCCAGATCCAGACACACTGCTTTGCATCTATGAATATGGACAAAGGAGAAAAAAAAAAAAGAAAAAAAGAAAGAAAGAAAGAAAAAATCTTTTCCTTCCTACATCCTGGCGGCAGACCAAAAATCAATACCAGTTGCCTAAGTAAAATCTCAGCCTGACAGGGCCTCCCTGCTGGCTACACAGCAATACTAATGGTCTTGTAGTGGTCTTTAGACAACACAGGGATGTCAATATAATTTTGTTCCACTTTTCTTGCTTGCCATCTTCCATCTGCAACCAATTCATAACCTCAGTTACTCATACCTTTGCACAAATGGACTGACTCTCCACCTACACATTTAGCTGTCCCTTTCCTCACTCCAGTACCTCTCTGATCACTGTGACAGCCTTTGCAGTGTGTCCCTCCAAATCTACTTTGCCTTTAATATTTCACTAAAATGCCAATGAAAACTGCCTTCACCTCCTAGGAACACAAAATTTTTTTCTTCTTCCAAACACAGACAAAGCTTATTCCCATCAGCCTAAACAAATAAGCAATGGAATCAGAAAATCAGGGACATAATTGAGGGCTTTTCAAATCTTAACCTTAGAAGACTTCAGAGATATTAGTTAACTCCTTAGGGAAAATATTCCACTTCATAGAAAAATACAAGTTATACATGCATTTAGCAAAAGTGTTGAAAACATACAGTGTGCACCTTTTGGTGAGCAGCAGCATGAAATGTTCTAATGCCTTATACCTAAAATATTTACATTTTCTAAACAGGCAGCTGACTGTAGAGAAACACAAACACAGCCAAGTATAAAACAGAGGATGTATAAGTGGATATTAAATACACCTGAGAGGAAGGATGACCACCTTTCCATCAGCATAGCAGTCCAGCCCTTCAGAAGTGCTGGGCTCTGGGAGCCACCAAGCCCAGGCCAGGACTGCACCCCAGGCAGGGCAGCCCAGCGAGCCTGTGAGAGAAACCAGTCTGTAATACATAATTCATTGGCCTCCCAAGGCCACCAGGAGAGTTAAATAGAGGTGAAAATATAATAATTCCCAGTGTCCTCTGCTGGGTTTCCCAGGATGCCCAAGGCCGCGGCAGTGCTGCAGCCTGGGCTCCCCTGCCTCACGCCGGGACCCAGAGGCAGAGCCCCATGGCTGCCTCTCGCAGGCCGAGCACAAGTGGTACCAAAACTCATGGTAACACAGGTGTCGCGCTGTGATCTTGTATCAACTCGTCTGCAAACACCGAAGAGCCCTCTCCTCAGGGCACAGCTCCAGCAGAGCCCAGCAGGTCTGCCGCTAGCCCCGGGGCAAAGGCGCCCCGGGCCTTGCTCCTCCCACCTCGGCCGGGAGGGCGAAGGCCGACTGTGGCACCGAGCGTGGGGTGCAGCACAGACCCACACCACCACAGCCTCTGGTTCTTCAAACACAGCACAGAGAACATGCTAACAGAGGAGAGCTAATGCTAAGAGCTGAGATTTGAAGGTGCACAACCACAAGCATATGGAAGATCTACAGTGTTCCAATGCTGAGCAGTTTGGGAGCAGCCACATTAATGATTTAGAGTAACAGGCTCAGTTCCTCATTCCCCACTCCTCATCCCTGCATACCTCTGTGCATTCCCCTGATTTCCAGCTGTTCCAGCTGCTCACAAGAACAGCGAACCAACAACCTTGTATTCCAGAAATCACCTGCAAGAACTGTAATGGCATTGGATGGAAATCTGACATGGGTCCGGCTGTACTCAATGGACATAGTTGTTTCCTGTAGTCTGCAATCATTGCTTACTATTGTTTGGGTCCAGATGAAAAAACAAAACCAAATTAAAAACCTAATTAATTACCCAATTAAAAACCAACACCAACCGAACCTCCAGATTACAGGTATTGCTCTCAAAGATATCACCCTGAATCCACAATACGGCAAGAATCAGTCTAGTAGAAACCAAGTAGATTGATATGGAAGACACTTCCCCCACACATCCTTAAAAATAATTTTTTCTGTTCTACTTAAATTTGAATCAAATTCAATGTTTCTTATAAGAATTAATATATTGTTTGTTGAAGGACAAGGATTTGGCCATTGCACCCAGAGATCTTCAACATTTGCTTGTACATTCAGGCACAGGATAGAAGAGTAGTTTGCATTATTTCCATAACCAAAGCCACTTAAGTTTTATTGCTTTCTTTGCTTCCTCCAAGGCATTTTACCAAAACATGTATTGACAATTTCAGAATGCCACTGCTACATAAAGATATGGATTTTTTAAAAAACATTTCAAGAAATCAAGGAAAATTAAGATTAGCATGTAAATGCCTTATGTGAAATAGAAGCACCAGGAAAGATTAACACCTTGCAGGGAAGAAGTGGTAGGCAAATGCTCTAGAAGAGATGAGAAAACTTTCAAGAAGATCACAAAAAGAGCTAGAAATACTGGGAATCATGTACAGGAGCCAGGGGAAAAAATATATGGAGCAGATGAGAGCCTTTGAGAATTCTTATTGCCTGGATGGAAATATCACTCACAAATACACATCACTCACAAATGAAATTCATTATTAAATACATATTTCTTTTGTCAGGATGCACCATCTTATTTTGCTACTTTATAGTGTTCCTGGGGTATATTCAAACTCCCTACTAATATATTATAAATACATGTGTTATAGGCCCTTTAGTAAAACTGATGATAAAGACATCTGTATACAGTACTGCTTTTAGCATATCAGTATAAATTTAAATAATTTTAAATTTCATTTCCAGTACAAAGGTTATTGATCATTAAATAAAATTCTTCTGAGCAATTAGTAAACATTCCATTATATTACTGTAAGGTGATATGATTAAAAGAAATTTATTACTTTTAAGTTTGATATAAAATATACTAAACTGTGAATTAACACAAAGATCAATGTGAAATGTCTCACATTTGGCTAATTAGGAACCAACATTAGTTTTCCTCATCGTGGCCAAAATATTTGGGCTAAATCCCTGTTGAGTAAAAGTTAGTCAAGTCTGTTCACTCCAGCCTACACTGCCTGCAGCTCAGATCTTGGCTAATGTCCTGACCTGGGTCTTGCACTAACAGTGAGCCCTAACAACAACTGATTGGATGAGCTTCCTACTAAAATCTGTTGTGTCATCATTAAGGATTAACTTATTGACCAGAAAAAAAAAATTAAAAAAAAAAAAGAGAAAGAGAACAAGGAAGCAACATCATCAATAAAGCAGAGCTAAGAAGGAGAAAGAGGGAAAAAAAAAAAAAGAGAAATCCACACAGCTTTTATGGAAACTTCCATAACAAGCCAAAACTTTTTACAGTGAATTTTCACTAGTGTGCTTACAAATGCAAATTATTTGTGAAGTTTTAAAACTGTTATTCACATGTTAATAATCCAGGTATGTTTCACACTGAAAATAGGGACGTTTCTTCATGACAATAGCATTAAATTCTCACTGGGATAAATTTGCTCAAAATTTGTTATTTTGCCTAGGGCAAAGACATCACATTGAATTCACATGGTAAGCGTTAGAATTGCAACCTCTGTCAGACATGGACAAACTCTCCTAAAAACCCGTTTCTAAAATCATTTGGAAGCCAGCTTTCACAGAACTAAGGATACCCAAAACATACAATCTTCAAATATGTCATAATTAGCATGGCCAGTTTCAGTACTAGAAAAGCCAGCTTTTCCAGAATGCTTATGACAAAGTAAAGGGCATTAGGAGCTCCTCTTGGGACTGAGCCTAAGACCAACACGGGAATCACGTATTCTTCAGTTAAACCAGGATGACATTTCTCTCTTTCCCCCCCCCACACACATAGATAGAAAATCAGAGTGCTGGAAAAGTATTTATACTGTCCGTTTGTACTAGAGGCAATTCTTCAGGAAAACACCATGTTTTGTTAGTTCAGTTCCTGAATTCAAAAAGAATCATGATGCTCAGGTAAAAGAATTAATACACAGCACAGTGCTCAGCTCAGAACAATCCAAAGCATGGGAATGACAGCAAAGGAAAGATTTTCCTCATCAGCCCAGAACACAGCAGCAGGTACAAGGTCTAATTCACTTCAGTAGTACCTAGCCTGTCTCAGAGGCAGCAAGGTACCACATCCTCCCAAATGAAAGCCTAGAAATTTCCAAAAATAAGTAGATGAAGGAGTCGCACATGCAGCTACGAGCTCAGCATTCCTTAAATGTGCTACTAAGGTGTCTCTGCTTCATGTCTCAATATGTAGTATATGGTTTTGAACAGCTGTTGGTAGGAAGAGATGGAATTTCCCCATTCTAATATTTAGTCATATTTTAATTTACTTACATTGCAATTGCTACATTAAACCAAGTGAGACTGGCAGGTGCAATGACAAAAAATCCCACTACCTTTACAAGAAAATTGATAATCAAATCTTATTAGTCCTGATGGAAAACAGTAGTCTTTGTTATTAGGATACTACTTCTTAGTTTACTGTATTCTTAAACTGTTTTAATTTTAGGAAACAAAGTTTGAAAATTTCCCATAATTTCCGCTGTTTATAATATGCCCTTGTAATTCTTCACAAAACAAAACAAAAAACAAAACAAACAAAAAAAAAAAAACAACAACAAAAAACCCAAAAAAACTCAAAAAAAAAAAACAAACAGAAAAACAATAATACACAGAATAATCAAAAATAGGAGGCTGGCCTTTATTGTCTATTATGTTAATTTAGTTTTCAGGTAGTGCAGTCCCAGATCCAATGTCCTAGTGTGTGAGACTCCCAGCCTTCTCAATAAGTCAGCAGCTCCAATTCAGTGATTTCAATCAAAACAGAAAGAAGGAACATGAAAGTTTTATTACAACTTGATCCCTGACAATTTCTATTTCAAAATCATCCCATTGAAAAGACAGACTACTATAGTTATTACGTCTTAAAAACAGTCCAAAGTGAAGAGCAACTTTCAGCTTTGCTCCATTTATAAACACACAGACTTATACAATAAGGCAGGATAAGATGCATCGAGGAAACAAAGCAAAAAATCAGCCAAAATTAAGCACAGTCTTAACTTCAAAAGCCTCAAGGAAACATTTTCTGTTCAACTGAACTTTAATAGGGGGAATGTGGGGCACAATGTACAAGTGCAGCAAAACATCAGCTATGTGGGCAACAACCAAGATGATGCTCTCAACAGGGTCAAATGTTACATTTACCCCAGCAGCAGTTAGGATCTGGTGGGATTTGGGATCATACTTCAAACTCACTCACAAGTCTTTCTCCACAAGAGGAGAAAAGCAGCCTGTATGCCTTGCATAAGGTCCCAGCACAACTCCTGCCTCGACAGCTGACAGAGCAGAGTGGTTGCATAAGTGTAAAAAAAAGAGACACGAGAACATGGACTTGCCTACACAAACCAAACAGGATATCAAGTCCCCATAACCTTGGGTGAGGGATCACAGAGGGATCATGAGCAGTACACCCATGCAGAACAGTTTTTCTGCCTTTGAAGGAAATTATCCAATACTCCTTATTTTAACATTGTAAGGAAGATTCACACATTCTATTACAAAGCATTGTCTTGCTCTTTTCCTGGCCGTTGGCCACCACTGCGACTCAAATCAGTTATTGCAGAGGTAAAAATAACATTTTGCAAAGAATCATTAGAGGCTATTTCCTCAGTTTTCCTATTAAAAGATACTTTACTATATCAGGAGTGACCATGTGGTGCCTAACTGTTGAAAAGCATTATATTTGACAGAGAATCTGGAGATGAACTTAAAAAAAAAAAAAAAAGAAAAAGGTAGTTTTTCTATGTTCTCCTTCCTCTGTACCTAATCGTTAGCAATCTAAAGCTAGGAGAAGGAGAATGGGTTAAAACTACATGGAGCTGCTCCTTCAGAGGGCCAGGAAAATGGGGAGGTTTGCAGTAACAGTGAAAACACCAAGGCAAGACCAACTGCCTCCCTACAGGAGGACACCTCATGTGCTGGGACAGCTGTGAGCACTAGGAAACACCGCACTGATTAACCTGTCTTGGAACAGTTAAGACAAAATTAAACAAATGAGCCACATTTGTTTTTCTAACTGTGGTACAGCAACAACAACCAAAGGTATTCACTTGCCTGTCCTGACTTCTTTTCTCCTATGGTAAAAAGAACAAAGAGAATTAGGAATTAGTTCAAACCCTGTAATGCTTTGAACTGTCATGATTTGTGGTCCAGTTTTGATCCTTTTGCTCAGCAGTGGCTGTGCCCCACATCAGAACAGAAGGCATCCTACCCCATGCCTTGCTCCCACACCACTGCCAGGCATTGTCCTACAACTGGGCAGTAGCAAAAATCTTTGATAGACAATAAACTTTCCTGGATTTGCCTCACAAACTGTTTCACATCAAAGAAACTGCTGGTGTGTGATTCTCTAAGGTTCAGAATTTGCTCAATTTGGATGAACCCTGAAGCATTCACAATTTTATTCAAGTCACCCTGCCCATGATCTCATAGCAGGAACAGACTTCCTTAGGGGATTTCTGGCATTGCAACTTTTTGTTCAAGAGTGTTAGGATATGCTCCTATCCTTAAAACCAAAAACATTTCATTAAACATTTCAGGGCATTTAAAATAATACTAAAAATTCTGTGTGGCCAATTGTCAAAATTTCTACTAGGTAAGGGGAGTTCTAGTTCCAGATTTCTCCAACCGCTTTTAGTTATTGAAATTTCAAGCTTATATTTTTTCTGCATTTTGTTAAAAGCTAGTTTCCCAATTTTTGGCTAATATTCCAGAATTAGAATCTCCTGAATTCACCTGCTCCCATCAGAAAGAAGGCTTAGAGATTTTGTTTTTTTTTCTGAAGTAACAAATATAAAACAAAAAGCTCACTGGCTCAAGAAAAGAATGATTAGTCTCCTAACTCTTTGGCTTCACTGTATATTCCATTGTGAGATGTCCCAAAAACAAAAGAGCTACTTTAAGAATCTTGAATCTCCCTCTTCCACTCTCTCTCTGTCTTTATTCTTAAGGATGCCTTCTTCCTGTCCTTTAGAGGCCACAGTACTTTCATTTCCCTAAGAGAACGAGCCTTCATTACACACAAATGTACAACCACAAAGTGTTTTGCATGAGCTAAGACAGCACTACACTTATCTGACTGGGTCTCCCAGATTGTTTGCAAGAAGTTGATTCAGGCTAATATTAATTTTCACAACTGCACAATCACTTGGATTTCCTCAGGCGCAGATTCTCTTTGCTATCTGCATGTTAGTTCTGCAAGTCTTTAAGTGTGACCTGGAATAACTGTGTCCTTACATCACACATTAATGCTTACTGCACTAAACACACCAAAGAGCACGTGCCAGAATAACCTCCCAAAACAAAAGCACAACAAAAAACTCAGGACCTAAATCTGAACTTTTGTCCCCACTTAAAATCTCTCTATCACCCCTTGTGTAAATTTAACTTATCAATTCAATAACAATTTGCCTGTTTCACAGACGATAAAGTTCCTGTCGATTTATAATAAACAAAATGTATTAAAATGAAACACTTCAAGAAGCCAAGATTAGAAACATTTAATTCCTGGTCAGAAAACAATTGAGGTATGTTCACTAGAATTGTTGTTCTGACTCTTGATCCCTTTATTTACAGAATCAGAAAGTATGATGACTTGGAAGAGATTCACCAGGATCATCAAGTCCAACCTCTGGCCCTGCACAGGACACCCCAGTCATCACACCCCGTGCCTAAGAACATTGTCCAAACACATTTCTTGAACTCTGGCAGCCTTGGTGCTGTGACCATTTCCCTGGGGAGCCTGTTCCAGTGCCCAGCCATCCTCTTGCTGAAAAATATTTTCCAGATAGCCAACCTAAATGTCCCCTGGCACAGCTCCACACCATTCCTTGAGTCCTGTCACTGGTCATAAGAGTGACAAGATCAGCATTTGCCCCTCCACTTCCCCTCATGAGAATGTTGAAGGTCAGCTCCTGTGGCTTCCCAGTTTGTCTCACTCTCATGGTAGATCACAACTCCAAGATACAGTACAGCAATTCATGCGGAGCGGAAAAACCACAGACTATTTCAGGAAATGCTGGCTGTGCTTTCTTTGTGGGCTACAAAAAAACAAACAAAAAAAAAACCCCAAAGAAACCAAAACCACCCCCCCCCAAAAAAAAAAAAAAAAAAAAAAAACAAAACCAAAACACAAACCAACCCCAAAATAAATCCAAACCAGCAAACCAACAAAAAACCCACTCTAGAACAATAACAACAACAGAAGCATGGGAGCATTGTTTTGCTAAAAACATGAATTTTTTTTTTTTAAATATTTTGACAGATGATTCTCAAAAATATTTATAGCACAGCTTGAAGAAAACAATATAGATATCATCTCATTACACACACGCTGTAAAAAACAGTCTTTTACTAGTAAGAGTTCACAAACCAAAACAATGGGATGGATAAGAGGAGAGAAGAAGGACTATTATCCCTACAGGTACAAGTAGTTACGAGATCCCTACAGAGACACACAAAGTGACATGCTATAAGGCATGAAAAGCACGTGACAGAGATAAGAACCAAGCCTTTACTTCCTCCCTCTGCTCTCCAGCCACCAGTCTGAGCCACAAGAACATCCATCTTTTCACAAGGCTGGGCACCATTTTATGGCTTCCCAATTATAGAAATGCAGAGACATTTAGAGAACTTGAAAAATTAATTTTAATTGCCTTGTTATACCAGTGAGTGATTGACAACCACAGCAAGATCTGAAAACACTCGGGTGTTTGCAAGATGAGACCCACTCAGTATTCTCAGACAGATCCATACCATACCATTGTATTACCATGAGAAGCCATGTGATAATTTGTGTAGGAAAGGAAGCCCAAAATCCACAAATGGGTAAAGGAGAGAAGAAACCATGTTTGTAGTCAGAACCTCAGAGGGATAGATGGGAGAAATACATGTAGGTGCTTTTATTGCCATTTTCTCATGAAAAACAAGGAAAGAAGAGAAGGGTTATTTCCCCTTCCCCCAAATCAGCTGTGCAAGATCACTGACCCATAGATAACTTTAGCTGATTAAGAAATCTCACATTGTTTGCCTGATATTCCCAATATCTCTGCTCTTCACCGGTGCAGGTCTAAATCAAGCCAAAGTCAATTTCAAGTTCCTTTGTAGCTTGACTCTACCAAGCAGCACAGCTGTAGCAATGGCCTCATTATGTATATTACTTACTGATTTCACACTTGAATCCATTTTAAAGTCCTCCATGAGCCTCCCTATTAGCTTAATAATGAAAAGTGTATCAAAGAGTATGTTCCTAAGTTAAGTGAAAAATTCAAAGAGCTCCCCGTGCGACAGAGCTGCTGAAACCATGAAATAACAGTGGTCACTCAATTCTGCTACTCATTGTGATACTGCTAATTATTGTATTTGGGATTAAAACCTGAACATCTGAGACAGGCAAAAGGGGACAAGTTTTTGCATCTTGACAGATTTGCTCCTGAACATAAGAATCAAAAAATTAATTTAGGCAATTAGATGGCTGAACATCATTTGTTTTGTACTTCATCCTAAAATCTGATCAGGGCTTATTGTACATTAATTTAAACAACTCATCTATGAATAAGGGAGAGAAGTGTCTAGGGAATACAGCATATAACTGCTGTAGCTACAAAGCAAAATTTCATTATAGCATTCTTTCCTTGACATGCAAAAGAATCTCTATTTCATTATCACCGGTAAAAATAGCTGAATTTTTTTAAATTTTTATTCTATTTAATAAAAAAGCAATAGTCCAAACTTCTGTCAAAATGAAAGAAAAAGAAATCAAGCCAGTGTCTGGAGAAAAGTTAAAATTTCTATACCCAAGTACAAAAATGGGTGGATAGAGCAGTTTCTCACTAGAGTTCTGGTAAGTAGAGCACCTCATTTGAAAGAATTTATACCATCAGTTAAGTAAGATTTTTTTAAAGCAGGAAAAGGGAATATTTAGTTGTTAGCATCCTAACAGTCTAAACCGACCATTTAGGGACCACCCAATTATCATTAATAAATGGCAATAAACTAAAACAAATTATTATATCTACCTAACCTGTACGCTCCTTTACAATATGCCAATACAGAAAGAATTTTTGTTTAACCTCATGATTTGGATTTATATTATTTAATTTAAAATAAAACAAACAAACACATCTGCAACAACTCGCCAGAACCACTAAGCTGCATTCAGATTAAATTGTTTGTGTAGCATATGGAGATGGCTGGAACAACTCCACAGTTTTAAGAGGAGATCAGAAAATTAGCAGGAAAAAAGTACACATATAGGGATAAGCAAGGCATTGACATGGGACATGGAAAAAGACAACATATTTTAATGTAGTTTTAGGGAACACATCCCTGACTGAGAGAAATATCGCATCTCACAATTTGCCACTGAATCCTCATCACTTACACAAATAGTCAAATTTGGTGAGAGTAACAAAACAAAACCACTGAGAACATAATCTCTTATTATAACAAATGTGACATCTTCCAGCTGAAACAATATCGTTCCACTTTCCATTCTGAGGCAGATATGAGGCAGAAATACTTCAGAGTTTCTTTTAGGAAAAAGTAAAATGGACTGAAACATTTCAATCCATAAAGTACAAGAGCAGAAAAAATTTTGAGATCAAAAACTTACTTTTTAAAACTGATGATATTTTCCCACTACTTGATGCTTACAGAACTCGGTTATTATCACATCGCCCCGCTTCCCAGGAACAGCAGGTTCAAGAAGAAACTAGAGAAATTACTGTGCAAACAATAAAAACCTATTTCCAAGAGGTAACAGCTCAGAAACAGCTATCCCTGTACTGCCAATAACAGTTTATTTCTTATTTTTAAGTACTTGAGTTCGCTTTTTGTATGGCTGTGAAGAGAAGATTCGCCTCAGTGCCCTCCAAAGATCCAAAACCCAAAACATGACAGAATAATTTCAATTAAAAATATTAAGGCCTTATTCCCTCAACCCTCTTTATTTGCATATTTTAGTTGCTGATGTTGCTGGCTTCACCTATCCTAAAATGGTGAATACCTCTGGGAGCCACACAGAACCCAAGCCATCATAATGAGATGGGATGACAGAGATGTCCCATATTTGTCCATGTAAAAAGCAAGGCAAAAATACTAATGTAGGCATAAATATTGTGCCAAAAACTGAAGTCAAAACCAGTGTTTCCCAAATGAAGACAATGGGACAGGAGAAAACAATCTTATCATAATCTAGGTAGATGAACATGAACTTTAGATCTGTTAAGAAAAGAAGGATCCAATTTCTACACTACTTAGCATTGGTTAGAAAAATAGAGATGAGAATGCTTTTGTGGACAAGATCAACATGCATAAATTTTAGATTTTAAAAGGCTTTTAGTTTTAAATACATGCATACACATAAGACCTTGTTAACATTGTCTAATAAGTAGCTAATAGATTCAGGTTTTTTTCTTGTATAGCAACAAGAAAAATATTAAATTGCATCTACTTAAGAAGAAAAACATTTAAGGCATAATTCCATAGTCATAAGAAAGCCTGTAAATATTTTTACATACTTTAATAGCATTCCAATTATAATTTTGTGCTAATTGCTTTAATCAGCCAACTGAAGTGTTATAGTATTTTTCCATAATTAAGAACACCACATGACAAGCAGTGCTTTCAGAGCTATTATAGTATTTTCTAATGCTATAATAAACAAAGATCATGCATCTTAATTATAACCAATAAAATTCTTACACATTTAATTATATGCTACTGCTACAGTGAATTCCATAACTTTAAAAAAGGCTCTGCCATGATTATTAAGATGTTGCTAATGCGAGCTCACACTAATGGCTGTGCCCATATTAATGTCATTGCAAACAGTTTACATCAGGAATCTGTATCTCCAATTTAAATGTTATGGACTGAGTCTTTTCATTTGTAGTGCAAGAAAAGGATAAAGCTGCCGAAGTCAATGAGATTATGTGAAACTGCTAACAAGCATATTACTGGCTCTATCTCCAAATGAATAGCATGTAATAACATCAGTTCTCTCATACTTGGATCCTTATGTCCTGTCAAAGAAAAAAATATCCCCAATACCAGTACATATTGCATTTGAATCAAAGCAAAAGCCTAGGTCTTTCATGTGAATGAGGCTAACCAAAGATCATAAATATCATAACTTGTGTAAACCATGATCCTTTAGGCCAAAGGTTAACAGGTTCCAGTCGAGCACATGAAATGTGAGCGGACTCCAAGGCGGCAGTGCCATGCTGCTCATCCCTACTGCAGTTCCCAAAGCAGCAGCTCCTTCTCCAGGGTGGCTGTGTGGAGGAACTGCAGAAATGTACAAGCGCTGAGGCACCAGAGTTCACTCTGGACACCACTAGTGGATGCCTCTCCCAGCACAACACTGTAAGTTTGAACAGGGAGCACTCGTGATTTTAAAATATGAGTTTAGATATTTCAAGAAAAAAGCCCATTTCTGAAATTTGTTGTCTGTGTGTATATGACTTGACACTCACTAGACAAATGCCTTGGTTGTACACAGTTTACACATCAACTCCATTTTTCAGACAGATCAGACTATTCTCTCACACTTGATAATGTGATACTAGATAGTACCACAGCAACAATTCAGATGGCATATAAACAATTATGTAAAAATAAATCTGTCTATAAGACAATGCCTAGAAAAGTTATTTGAATTATTATGAATATTACTAAGATCTGAATAATCATTTAGAACACATTTAGGAAAAAAAAAATTAAAAGTGGGATAGTTTTGCATTAAAACAATGCTTAGCTGAATAGCTGCTCTATTTCAGGTACTTTCTATTCTATTTCAATTCTGTAGTTAGACAAATCAGAAAAAAACCAGGTTCCATTCTATTTCCTTCTTGGCCTCAGCAACTTGGACATTTACATATCTTCTTGAAGCCTATTGCCAGCTCCCATAGCTTAAATCACCCTATAATAAACCCATGATGAGACTACCATGGGACAAATCTCACAAGACAAGATAAAGAGATTCTCCCCTTCCCCATCCCAACATTGTTATACCCCCAATTTACAGCCAGTTTCATCATGCAGCTGTAGGAGTCTCTACTGCCAAGAAGTTCCTATAGTCTAAAGCAAGAATCTCAAGGGAGGTATTTCTGCTATGTTTTCTGCATTTCCTTTCCAGAATTTCTTTCTTCCTCCCATTTTCTCCTTGCTTCTTACCAGCAGTTTCAGAACAAGCCTTAAGTGGCAAGTAACAGGCATTAATTAGGCCCACTGGTGTGCTGTTCTGCACAAGGAATCCTTCCTTGCCACAAAGAGTTTATAGACCATTATATCCTTTTTTTATCCTCCATTGTGCTTTTTTTCCTTACTGCCTCCTGCCTGCCTTTTTCTTTCTTGATATTTAAATTTTAACATAGAGGTTTTGTAATACCCTCTTATTAGCAAGATCTTAGAAAAAAAATCTGTATTAAATTAATTATTCTTTTATTTAAGACCTCTCAAGACCAAAGAAAGCATTACTAGAAGTCACGGGAGAAATATCCGAGTCCCAGTCAGCAAGGTTAAGACCAAAGTTCTGGAATCAAATTTCAATGTTGAATAAGGAGAATCAGGTTACATGCTTAAACAACACAACTGGAAACTGTAATAATTGAGTGACTTCTTTGCTAGTCATCATTAATGCCCCAGGGAGATTATGGTGTTTAAAAGAAGATCATAGAGTACTTCATATTCAGACCACTTCTTAAAGCAGGTCTCCTTTCCTGGCCAGCAGTGCTCTCAAACTCTCACCCACAAGCCAACATGTTCCCTCGTGTGACCATCCTTCTGCAGCATCAAAGTAGGACAGTTCTAAGGAGAAAAGATATAATGAATTCCACCTGTGCTTAGTTATGCCTATGGAATTGTAATATTTACTTTTTCCTGACTGCTGAGGATTACGAGTCTCATATCTTCCCCTCTCTTAGAATCAACTTCAACCTTCCCTGGTCATTTTGAGATTCAAGGTTGGCTTTTGCAGTCTCTCTTCCCTTTTTTCTATTTCAGAAGAGTAAAATCCCAACTTTCCTACAAAAGGTAGCAGAAAAGAAAGAAATTGCAGCAAGTGCTTGATATCTTTATTTCCACTGGCAAGAGGAAAAATAATTATTTCTGAAGGTTCTGTAAGTCCTTAAAACAACTAGAAAAGCATAGTTGCCTGAAGATAAATGGATTCTTCCCTAATCCCTTTATAACAGATGGACCACCATGGACTATTGGTAATCCATGAACCACAACTGGCCAGTCTCATTTTAGACCCTCAGGGATTAAACCTATCAGATTGTCAGCCTCCTGATAGACTGGGACTTGCTAAAAAGAATGAATTCTCCATGGTGTTATTTAAGTGCCACTAACCTCATCTAAGGTCTTCTGGAAAAAAGAGCTTTGCCCACTTTACCACATTCGGTCATCGTCATGTCACTGTTTAAACTGTGAATGCCAAATTTTGCCCCTACAAACTTACATGTAGTTTTGATTGCTTTCTGTGTGCATTTACTCCAAGTACACATGTACCAAAGTGAAGAGACAGTCTTACTACTCTGAGAAAAACAGGCACTGAATGCACTAATTGAACACTGCACTGGTCCCAACACCAAGTGATTAAGAATCCAAGGCACCTTAAGAAAGAACAGAAAGCAGATAATTTTCTTCCCCAGAACCTAAATTACAACTAATGTTCTGCTCACACTAAAACAGCTGAGCATACATCACTCTTCTTTAAGGATTTCAATTCTGAAATCTTCTTAATGACATGAAGATCACCTCAAACGCTTTTAGGCTGGTGTTATGGTTTGTGGAGGGCATCAAAAGCAGGCTGGCAGTTTTTGTTCTCCAACCAAATCTCTCTTCTATGGTTTCAGTACCAGCCCCAGACATACAAAATACACTCACAGTAAAATAAGATTCAAAAAATAATCTGCAGGTGTTAAGATAAGTTAAGGAAAAAACAAAACTGTGCCCCATAGTCCAATATATGCCATTTTTGGAATATATTAATGACATAGGAAGAGGTGAGAATTTTATGAGATCAAGAAAGACATTGTTTTCCTTACTCCCTCCCTTTGATATCTTACTTTGAATTGCAATTGGACTACTTATTAATTAAAGTATTTGTTAGAATCAGTAAGGAAGCCTGGTAGAATTGTACCTGATCAAGATTTGTACAACAAGGGCCATTATGAACATTTTATTGCTGGTTTCCAATACTCCTTATTTGAGTATCTGTCAGCAGACTTGTTATAAACTTTTTACAGAATTTGTAGCTGTCATTTCAATTGCTTTGGGATGAAATGTGACCTGTTTCCATCCGAGCGGAAGCCTTTCAGGCTGTCTGTGTGAAACAGACCAGAAATAGAAGTGTGTTCTTCATTGTAGATGCAGCTTCTCACACCAATCCCAATTTAAACCAGAAATATCACAAACAAATCTAAAAGGTGCAGACTTCAAATCAAGATTAGGAGTTTTACATTTGTCAATCAGCTGCTGAGCTAATGTTCTCTGGTACAGAAGAGAGTGGGAACACATCAACCATTTTGGGAAGCCATGCTCATGCATTTCAGAACAGTCCCAGCCCTGGCTTTGGAAGCAAGTTCATTGTGGCAGGGCTTGCCTGGCTTTCAACAGTAGAGTTGGACTCATAGGGACCATCACAATTCCCTGGCAGGGCTTGTCCCAATCCTACCCCACAGCCTCTTGGGCACAGCTGGCGCCAGTTGTGTGCTGTTTGCTCTTGAAGAGTCTCAAGAGCCACAGCTCCATTCTTGCATCTTTCCACACTGCCAAAACATTTGAAATATCACCTTCTATCACAGGGTGTGTTTTTTTCTACTGAAAAAAAAAAAAAAAAAAAAAAAAAAAAAAAAAAAAGTAAAGATGCTTTTTAAAAGCCTAGACTTTATTGGCCAGTTAGGCAAATAATTACGGGGTTTATTACACAACAATTTTCATATGTTCTCCAGAATTTGCCCCATCTTTATATAGTATCATAAATTAATTTTATAGCACCATAGATACAGTAATAATCAAAAATTTGCAGCAATAAATAATTAATCTTACATTGGGGTTTTATTAGACTAGAAGATGGTTCAGATTTCTGAGATGCATTTTCATGGGACTGTTACATGACAATTTGCTGGAAATTTCAATTCTTGATAAGCCTGCATGCAATGCTCAAATTCCAAATCTTTCTGAAAGCTCTAATGTGGTTATAGGCATCAGCTTAGGAACTAATCAGAAACATTGCAGAAGAAGTAGAATTAGGACAGCAATCTATTCAAACAATTCATTCCTATTTAGGCCAAGAGGATTCATCATGGTCCTTGTTGACACAAAGAATGTCAAAGTGTTAAAAACCAAAATCTTCAGTTTTAGCAAGCATAAAGCTTATGGATCATTAGGCAGCCAACAAAGATGATTTCTTTGCAACAATGTCCTTTTATGCCTCTCAACACTTCAGCCTTTCGTGAGAAACAGAGCATATTGGACCAACATTACCCTATGCTCCCTTTTCATCATTCAGCAAATTACAGCTTACAGGCTTCTGCAAAGTCTGTTTGTGCCACTTATTCATACAAGCAGTAACACTTTTCAGTGTGAACGCCATGCCAGGAGCCCATAAATTAGACATTTAAACAGGCAAAGATGAATAAAAGCTACTACCATAGTATTTTAATGTGACCTAGAAACTGGGAATTGAAACAGTGCTGACAGTGGGAACTCAAGATTTTGCAATCAGAGGGTTTGTAATAGGCTCTGAATGACAGGGAAAGAGCAACTGGCCATTTGGTATGAGAGAAGTAGTTACAGGAAAATTTTACAGAGAAAAAATGTGGGAACCACATGAAGGAACAACTTTACTAAGCTTCAGCCCAAACTTTTTTGGATGGGTGTCGTAATCAGAATCAATTTCAACAAATCCATTAGGGTCTGGCAATGAGAGCTAATTCTTTGCTGAGAAAGAAGTAGCACAGGTTATTTGAACATTCTTGAACATTTCTAACACTGGTGTTACTACATTGTTTATAAAATATAGCTGGGCTTGATAATTTAATATTTTAATTTACTGATATGCAAATAGGTACTCCCTACCTCTAATTTTGAAAAAGAGACTTATCAGAGTAAGAATGGTCTCTCTCAGTCTCAGATATTGCTCCCCACTGTCTTGAACATGCAATAATTTTCAAGTATCTTAAATACACACAAAAGTGTTTTAAAGGCTGTATGTTTAATTTTTTTAATTGGTAGGACTGAGATTTCCTTTCCAGTAATCATTAAAAAAAAATTACAAATTCCATTCCTTCACCATGTCTGAAAACAATGATATCCCAAATTCTGCCAGAGGAAAAATAAATGACCAAAGAACCACAGCTCTACTCTCCCATCAATTCACCTTAAACAGCTTCCCCAGCCCCACATTACACTACAGCAAAGATAATCCCCTTTTGATGCCTGTTCCTGGCCCAACCAATACCAGCTAAAGGGAAGCCAGCAGCCAGGCCAGAAACATCACTGGAAAGTTTAAGGACCAAGCCACACAATGCTTTGGAAAAGGTTTCCACACTCCTAGTTTCAGCAGTCAGCAGACCACTAGCATTAGCCAGTGCTGTTTAGAATGGCTGGGGGAAAAGTGTTTGAAACATGTCACAGGTTAGGGAAATATCATTGATGGCTTAGACTCATCTGGTTGAGTAGGCAGTGAGTTTATAGCACAAAAGTAGGTGTACAGGTTTAATATAGTTTTATTCCAAAATTAATTCTATCAAATGCAGTTTCAACCCTTTTCATGGAGAGCAAATAAAAGCAGTGTTTAGCTGTCAGCACTAAATTCTTGGTGAATCCATAGTGACAGAGTCTTTTTGGAGAACTGAACAATGAATACATTGATGAAGTTGAGATCAGCTCTTGGACAATGCAATAATTTGCAAAGAATAAATTTTTGATCTGAAGAGTTCACCAAGTTACTTACCACTTAATCAAAAAATTACAGTATTTTCTAACTGGCCCTCAAAAGCACTTCACAGTGGCAATTAACAGATTAACAATCTATCTTTGATTTAGGCAGAACTTTCAACCATTACAACCATCAGAGATTTCTGCCTTTTAAAGCATATACTGGGCATCTGTTATGTACTGCCCATCTGATAACTTCTATCAAGAGAATCTGCACAATTCTGGTGACAACTGAGGGCATTGCTTTTTTGCTCATTAAGAGACTTCTCATTCCAGAAACTCAAAAGTTGGACATTTTCTGGATAAGTCATTTCTTCTGTTCAAGAGACTATTTTCTTTTCAGTCTAATAGCATCCCACACTGTAACACTTGACCTTGGAAATATTAAAAAAGAATTTAAACAAACAAAACAACAAAACCAAGAAAACACACACACAAAAAAAAAAAAAAAAAACCAACCAACCAACCAACCAAAACCACAAACCACCAGCACAAGAAGGAGCACAAGAAACTTCTCAGTTTCATCTCCTAATCCATCATCAACTAGTTGAAGAACTAGGGTCAGTTGTTCTCAATCACCATGAAAGAGTTCAATTTCACAGTACTAAAACTCACCACTTCACAGCAACAGCTTTGATGACACACCAGGGTAAAGCCTTTATAATATAAAGCATGGATACCAGGAATAAATACTCTTCTGAGGTCAAGGGAATTGGATTGCATAGAAAAATAAGACCTCAAAAGCACTATAATAGAGGTATTCAGGGTGATGGAAGTGCTCAATAAAATAGAGCTTTAGATATTTTTACACTGATGAAATAAAAAATTTAAAGGATCACTCACAACTTAAGAAAAGAGGAATAGCAAAACATAAGCAGATTAAACTAGGTAGTTAAAATATAATATAGCACTTGGTTTTTTCACAAGTAATATAAGCTGATACACAACTATGTAAAGAGAGAGAGCTCCTGAATGGCTCAGCTAGCCAGTATTACAGTTCCTCATGGTAGAATTTTGTGTTTAAAGAAAAGATAGCAAAGCTGAAGCTACTGCAGTTAGAGATCCATCAGGGAGGATGTGACCCTCCTTTAACAACGGAGTTATCACACCTCCATCACACAGCACATTGATTTGGCATGCTTAAATCTATCATTATCTTTTCTGATTAATATCAAAATTGCTGCTTGCTGATCACTTAAGTAAAGGGGCTTTTGTGTGGCAGAAAGGGCTGACAAAGATCTGATGTTAAGGCACAAAGAAATAGAGAGACAAACAGGGAGTTCCATTTTCAAGAGAATACCCTTTCAAGACATTATCCCCCAGGGCCACTGTAACAGAATGCTGTATTTAAATCAGCAGGTCGTGCACTAGAAGATGGTTTAACTGCTAATTAACACTAGATGATATGCTGAAAATTACATGCTAATTAATTCTCTGTAGATGTAAGTGCCCTTCCTTCTATATAATTTTCAGTGAACATATTAACATGGGGAATAGAATGGCATTAATTACAGATTCACATGACCAACATGTGAAGCTATATTAAATAGTTGATGGAGGTTAACTAAAAAGAAAGATGTGGGTCAAAGTTGTAGACCACAATCCACAGTATCATGAAGACACCCCACATTAAAAAGGAGAGGGCATATATTACCCATTCAATCTTCCTGTCAGTTTGATGTTGCTCTCTTGTATTAGATTTTCTTGCAGGAAGATCACTATTCTGAAAATAGGATTCCTCTGTGCAGAATACAGTCTCACAAAAAGAACACAAGTAAATGGAAAGTAAATAATCTTGTTCTTTTAGAAAGTGACAGTGATTAAAGGTTTGGCGTTCTTTTTTTATAATTTAACCATTAACAATCCCTACATCACAACAATTTGAAAATCGCAGAGAAATCAGGTGTGTAGGTTAGAGAGATAGCTAAAGAATCAATATTCCAAATACTGCTGGTGCAATAGCCCCACTCTAGAATAAGAGAAACCTTTTAAGTAAAAGATGCATGACAATTATAACCAGAGCTACTGATTTAGTAGCTTTTAATTTAAGGTCTGGAACTACCCCAAATAAAGTAAAATCCAGTCATTACAAACAAATCACGTAATCAAATGTAAGACACTACCCATGCTTCAAGGGTCTCAAATTCCAAGTACTAACTATAGGCCAACCCAATTTAGAGATTTAAAAACTACAGAAAAATTGGTTATAATGATAAAATTACATTTTCTGTTTGTCAGATAATGGTACACCTAAATGCATGGCTATTTCTGTAGTTCAAAATGTTGAGGTTTTTCCCTTCCAGTACCTTCCAACAAAAGCTCCGGTAATTTGTCATTAGAGAAACATTAGTTACCAAGGACTTTCCATAAATTTTTTCCTTGACCCAGTACTGATAGAGATAGATAGATAGATAGATAGATAGATAGATAGATAGATAGATAGATAGATAGATAGATAGATAGATAGATAGAGCTTTTTTTTCTCTACACAAAAAGGAATCTCTTCAATAAAGATTATGTCTTTAGATTAAAAAATAAATAACAAAAAAAAGCCACCAAAAAAACCAAAAATTGTGCAAATCTTCCTAAAAATTAAAATTCTACCTCTGTAATGTACATTTGTCTATTGGAATTGAAAATTTCTGCTTTATTCATACACATGAATAAAGTCATTTGGGGACTCTGCATTAAAAGTAATGCTCCTCTTTAAGTAAGAGATACAGAAGAGAGAATATTAAAGCTGTTTTGTTTTATTTTACTGTAATAACAAAATAGGTAACACCAAATTAGGATTCAGGGAATTTGGTGCAAGGACACTAATGACC
Source organism: Sitta carolinensis (assembly GCA_032173965.1). Lineage (NCBI taxonomy): Eukaryota > Metazoa > Chordata > Aves > Passeriformes > Sittidae > Sitta > Sitta carolinensis. The sequence continues at coordinate 10,618,655 of CM063289.1, read as the reverse complement.
AAAACTTGTGCTCCAAAGAATTAAGCTTTTTGTTCATGGTCTCCAGGGAAAATAGCTGACATTTATTCATTCAATCTTAGAGATTCCAGACTATGAAAAAGAACTTGTCAACATGCATAGATAGTTCACTACCCAAAATGACCAGGATGATCTTCCATGAGAGATGCAGATGCACAACTTCAAATATAGCTTTTCTGCCTAGCACAGAGTAGTACCAAAATTTTATTACATGTTTAAAATTCTTCTTGTGGTAGGATGTTGCTAATAGCTATTTTGCTCTGCTACATAACATAAGATGCAAAATCCAGATAAAGAACACAGCCAGAATTTTTTTTACTTTGCTAGAGACAACCACAGAACACATGCAAGACAGTTCCAGGTGGATCAACAGAAAGCAGAAATAAAGCCTTACCACAGCTTCTTGAAGCTTTGTAGTTCTCTGACCAAAGGAAACATCCAATAATGAAAACCTTTTTACAAAGACTTCAGCATGTGCCTGCCACAATTGGCTCTTAAAGCTGGTAAGAAAACACCAAACAGTTTAGTAAGATACTGAATGGATGGACAATAAAAGAGAAAACGGGTGGCAGGATGGGATATAAAGCAGATGAGAAATCAGATTCAGGTGAATCCACTTTAGGCTGAGCATCAATTCCTGATTCAGCTCTAACCCTCTCCATCTTGTCTCACTTGAGAAGTCATTACTGCATTAATTTCATTTCACATTTTCCATCCAAGATATTCATAGCAAAAAGGAAAAATATACTGTAGGTAGTATCTAACAGTCCATAAGCCCCTTTGGTCAGGACAATAACTTTTGTAGAGATTCCTTATCTTGGAAGGGTGATCCCCTAAAGTACTGATGGACTTTGAGTAGAGCTTGAAAGTTTGTTCTGACAGCTCCTGCACAGCTGGGTGAGCTGACAGGTGTGTTGAGTAAGCTGAAAAGTTTTCTAAAGTAGTTAAGTAACTGCAGCCAGGTGGAACTTGTCATTAGCAGAGCAAAGTTACATTACTGACAGCTACGTCTCACCTCTTTGTTCCAAACAATGTGGCTTTTGCTGATGGATTATCTTTACTAAAGATTTGAAACCATTCTTAGAATGGAGGAGTGAAAACAATTGTTCCTAGGTGCGTGTTTTATATGCCACCCCTTTTCCATCACATCTCTTGTCTCAAGGGTCCTCCTGCATCAGGCCCAAGCTCTATTCACAAAGACTTTCATAGCAGCTCTGTATTTATAGATAAAAAAGAATTTGAACTGTGCTTCCTTGCACACTGAAGCTTCACATCTGCCACTGTCACAGTCAGATATTGTCTAACCACCCACCCTGTGCAAGACAAGGAGAGAACACTTAGCAAAAACTGATGAGGTTCTCATTGACTCCCCTACTAACCAGAGGGTTTTGAACCCTGCACAACTTCCAATGAGGAGAAAAGACATCCTATATTGCCTCCCCAGAGCTGCTAGGATGGAGTCACCATTTTTACCCTTAGGGCTTTCTAACAATCAGGATGCTATATTTTTCAAGCATGAATAACTCTAGTAGTATCTATTGTTTCTTGAACAGATTTTATTCTCCAAGAAGCCTACTGAGATCTTAAGTGGGATTTCCATGGCTTTTTTGGACAAGATTTAAGTAGGAATCGTTAACACAAATATATCACAACTGATCACGCAGGGGAGCCATCTGAGCCCTCTTGGCCCCAGTTACTCTATCTGAGAGAAGCCCTGCAGACCATCATATATGTTATTTCTTAGCTAGATAGTATCTGAATTTAAAAATGAAAAACTTTTCAATATGGTTTACACTTTTTAAGCTTGAATTCCTCACAGGATCAGTTATCACAAAAAAAAAAATCAACATTTACAAACATCAGCTGTACAGTAAAGGAGGGGTGGGTTAGCCTTGAAAAGGTAACATCATTCCACTGGTGGGGATATGCAGTTTCTTCTATATGAAATATAATCTGAAATCTCTTCAGCTTAACTTCTTCCTTCCTTCCTTGCAGTCTGTGACAATACATCTACATGAAATTAGTTCCAGAGACTGTTGTAACAAATACTTGTAACAAATACATAGTAGAGGTAGAATTTATATTTCTTAAATATTAAGAGGATTAAGTTATGGAAAACTAAAAACTGTTCCATGTTTTGCACTCGTAAACAGCTTAGCAGAGGACCAGAATGTTTTCTTTATTTGATGAAAATTACCTAAACATCAAATAAGCAGAATGGTTTAACTACAGCACACTAAGTAATTAACACATACACTACCTTTTTAACTGTAAGTAATTACTGTTGACCTCAGAGCAAGTACCCAGGGAAGCTACGACTTCATGAGATACTTACACATGTATTTTTATTTAAAGATGTGTATTTACATTGATTCTCAAATACTTACAGTTATATTATTCAATAAATTAGAGAAACACTCGAGTTTGTTAGTGCCTTAGCCCTTCACTGCTACAACAAGCTGTAATAGTAGTTCAGATCATGAAATTTTCTCAAGTTCTGTAAATAACATCGTTAAAACAATGTGTTAGTTTCTTAACTTAAAGACTGGAAAAAAAAGACTGTGTATTTAGATACATAGAATGAATATCGACTAAAACATGCAAGTACATATTGACTGCTGAGCTAAATATTAAAAATTCAAGTTCTTCAGTCTCCCTGAATAGGATTATGATGGTATATAAAATGAAGTTGAGCCATCACAGCTACAGTCATATCCAGTGGATTTATTTTGCCAAATTTAGAGCCAACATCTAGGAAATACATCTTGTTCCAGTGACAAAAAACAGATTAGGTTCACATTTCCTTCTGAAATTTAAGATGTGGGAAAAACTCAGAAGCACTCACAGAATCAGCACTTCACACGCCCTTAGCTCTGAGGACAGGTAGAAGTTCTTCAGGTGGAACCTCTGTGTCCAGGGCTGATGCATCCACCCTTCTACCACAGGCACTGTGCAGTGCCTGCACTCACAAACTCAGCGATGCCCAGAGCTCTTTCCAGGCACGCTTTTAGCCCTGCTGCTTCCCAGACCAAACTGGGGCTGGGGAGGAACCAAACATTCTAGTGTCCCTTTCTGGCAAGAAAAGGCTTTTACAAAACTCATCGCTCCTCTGAACTACATCCTGCAATTGTTGGAACCAACACATTTTTTCCTCTGCCATCCTGTCCTGCTCCACTGTAGTCCCCGTCAGGTGTTGCTAGGATCTGATCCCAGTCCATAGGGAGATGCAGCTGGGGCCTGGGCCCCAGGCAGGCCCTCCTGTGCGGCAGGGCACAGACAGGGGTTGGGGACTCCTCAGCTCACTAAAAATAATCTGAAAACTCGCAGAAATATCAAAGCTATCAGTGTAACGCAGGATGAAGCTTTTGTGCTCTTTAACTGAGCAGACCTCTCAGCATGAACAGCAGGAGTTCTGCTCACCTAAGGGCTAAAGAATTTGGCTTGGAATACATAAAATACAAAGTGCCTTCAAAGAAAAGACACCCAAGAATTTGTGCTATAGTGCCGAATTAGACACTACTTATTTACCAGCAATTATTTCAGGGTACTTTTCTGCCTTTCCTTCCGTTTTTGTCCTGGAGCATGGAGACCTATTTTCCAGTGCGGGCTAACACCAAAATAAGTACCATAATCTCAGTGTCTATTCTTGGCATGAAACCCAGGAGCAGGGCTGTTGCTAAGCTGTTTATTCAGGCCAAGTGCCCAGGGCCCTCAGCAGTGCCCAGGGGTTTCTCTGGGCACCGTTGCACCCCAGCAGAGTCTGTCTGCCCTGGGCAGCGTTTGATCTCTGCTCTTGAGTGTCTCTCCATCTCTACTACAACTTCGAAAACTTTGATTCCTGCAGGAATAAAATTTAATCTGTTTCAGTATATTTTATGCTCCTCTGATTTATTCAAAGCTGAATAAAAGCACTTAGTACTTAGGTTTCCTATTTTACTCCTGGAACTATATTATTAGTAGCCCCATTCAGGAACTAGATTAACTTGAGTCAAGCAGATTAAAAACCCAAGCTACACCTGTGGTATTCAGCTTGCTCTTTAATCTTATCCACTAAATTAAAAAAGATCTGGATAAAAATGAGACAGGTTAACCTATAACTTGTCTCACAGAAGGGTCTTTAAGGTAAAAGAAGCCTCAGTTCTTCAAGCCTGGTAAATTTTCCCCTTCTCTGCTGAAAAATATCACCTCTGTAGCAAACTATTCTATTTCATTGAACAAAACAAAGGATCCTTTTGGGATGTACATGTGAGAAAGCGGTTTTACTGTATTGCCAAATACCAAGAAAAACTCTATATTTCTTACAATTGATTGGTACTCTATGAAAAATTAAAGTGATTTCTTTGTTAAACGTTTTTTATTTGATAACCAATAGATTTATTATTTGATACTTTGTCATTTAAGATTACTCCTTTTTTATTATAGTCTAGCCACATTCTGGTTCTATGTAAGTGAGATTTCTGGTTTTATGTAAACTAAAATTGAGTAAGGGGTAAAAATAATAATTGTATGGAGATATAGAGATATAGATAGAGATGATATAGATAGAGATGATATAGTGATTGGTTTTAATATAACATGCATATTTGTATAAAAACATACCTGAGATGACCAGCTAGTAAATATTTCATTTTACTCTGTATAGGGTAGAATACACCTAGATGAGCTCAGACAGATTGAACAATAAAATGAACATGACAAAATGGGGTTTAAGTCAGGAAACAGAACAGTAAAACAATTTCCTGAGTTATTTAAATGCTTTCATTTAAGAAATGTCATTACATACTTGAATTAGACTGGAATATAATTATATAAACACCACAAATAACAATGTTTTACCTAAAAAAAAACAGAAGTTAAGGGAAGAGAACTATTTCCTGGAATATTTCTTCATTTTAAGATCAGGTTCTGGTTGTTATAAGAAATAAATCAAAAGAAACATTCTAAATTTATTTAAGGAGTCTGTGTCCTTTACATTTATGCACATACTTATCTTAAAATATCTGATAGGTGAATAGCTCCCCATATTTAGTTCCCTGCAGGTTTGAGATGCAGCCATTACACAAAAAGTCTTCCTCTGAAGAATTCTGGTAACCTTAATCAGAATTTTAGCTCCACAATTTAGCATCACTTAGGATGCTTATGAAAAGATTGCTTGTGAGCAATTAATTCTAATATTTTTATAGGCTAAGTTAGAGGAGTGTATTTTGCTGCTCATGTGTTTCTGATTTCGGTATTATATGTGCTAGAAATTCATCACAAAGATCTGCCTGGTGTGTCTAGCTGAAAAGAAAGATCACAGAACAGTATTATCAAAAAATAGAGACTAAATGAAAAATCTGAAAAATTGTGTTTACTCAAGAATTTCAAAGCTAAGTGAATTTTAATAGCCTGAGAGTAGCCAGATGAAAAAATAATTTTAAAACATGTATTGTACAAGGCTTGTTATCTTTAAGAAATTTTTAATATTGAAGTACTTGTAATTGAGCACAAGCTTACTAGCCTATTATCGATCTTGCTCTACTGATTTCAGCGATTACTGAAAAAATAACTGAATAGTACATGAGCCTTATCCAGTCCCAAAATCTGTAAGACAACTGTGGCTCTTCTTTCTTCCTTGCTTATCAACCCAAATAACCCTGATTCAAACCAGGGGTACATATTGTGAGTAAAGGTCACTGTCCTGCCCCCCAGTGACCGTATATTGCTAAAAAGAATTTATGCTCTATTCTGTCATGTTGTTAGATAGAAATTATTTCAGTCTCATACATGTATTTCTTCATTAATTATTCCATAAAACTGTAGGCTACTACCAAGCAGCTCTCCTCTTCAAAATCATTCTTGTCTTCAACTTAACATTTGAGAAAAATGCTTGCAAGCAACCTTCTCCCCAAATGAATAGGGCACATGGAGACAGACCCACCTCTCCTCTTCCTCCTCTCATAGTCCTTGCTGAAAACACTTGGGTTTGAAATACTGCTTGAGTATTTTAAATGCTGTTAATCTAGCAAAAGTTTTTGAGAGGTTTATTCCTCCTTACGCAGACATGAAATAGGGACATTAAAAGAAATTAAAAGAAAGGCAAGTTAGGCTACTCAAATCCCTCAGGATAGGGAGAACTACTCTAAAGATAAATAAACCAAGTACAGGGGGAAGTGAGGTGTAGTACTATTTGGAGAATAAAATTAAGGCAATAATATTCTTTCCCAACCAATGGCATATAGCCTTAACCATCAATACGAAGTGCTTATCCTTCAGAGTACATTTATTTATATCCCAGAATGAAAGTGATGCATGCACAGAGGGATCAGAAAATTCTGACATGGCTGTTATGAATAGAACTGTTATGTAGTATTGTTTCAGATGAAAATTGTGCTTGTTTTAAAATACAGCTGGTACTTTAAAAAGACAGTCTACATGGTCAATAAATGTTCAATCAAAAACCTAAATACGTAATTTTTGGAAACTCAAGACGTGGATTTTAGAGGTAATTTTTTAGCTCAAACAACTTACTTGTTGCTGTAGCATGTTCCAGCTGCATTCTATCTTGCTGGGGCTGATGTGCTCACACAAGGTCCCTGCACACAAAGAAAACTGCTTACTTGAACCAGTAAGAGAAGGAGAAGCAAAATCATACAGAAAGACTTGGAAGAAAGAACTTACATATATAATGTACTTTTTACCCCATAAGCGTCAAGAATGGCATGTCAGAAGGAGTGAGGATGTGCCTAAAAAACAAAATATTCCAGGCACTGCAGAGAAAATTTAAAGTCATAGGAGTAAGAAGAAACTAAAGTAAATTTTTGTGTTTGAGGTTACTGCAGAATGGAAATGTGAATTCAAAAGAAAAATATTTCTTCTCCCTGAATGGTTTGTTAAAGTAATATGACATGTTTCTTTAGTAATAGGATTAGAAGGTATAAAATTCTTTATGGGTGGAGACTGTGTTCAGTAAGTGGCTGTGGAACACCACAGGATTCTATTATTTCAAGTGGTTAACAACAGTAGATTTTGTTTCTAAGTCTTACGTGGCTTCAATTTAGTACAGACTGAGAATAAGTTCCCCAGAGGTTTGTATGTCAGCCATACTGAGGCAACTACACGTGGAACCACAGAGCAATGGGGTGGGAAGGGCTGGGATGGCAAAGAAAGAGGGGATAAAGGTGGTGAAAAATCTCACAAGACTCGGGAGGTTAAACACAAGTCTCCTCAGACTTGTTCAGCTTGAGAGGGCCACAAGGACTCAGTCACTGAACACTGCAGAGCTGGTTATAATAGAGCATATTGACAATTCCAGCTTTTGGTTAAATTACTGCAAACACTCAGCCTTTCTGAGGATTTTCTTCATGAGGAAAGGAGAAGGCAGCTCAAGTGACACTAGCAGTGTGTGGCTCCACAAGTAAATTGCAGCTACTCACAGAAAAGTCTCCCTTAGCTGATATTGTCATGTATTCGTCCCTACCCACCTTCAAGAAGTGAGCCAGGTTTATTTATTTGTCCAGACTAACACCATTTAGCTCTGTTATATAATCTCTCTTCTCTAGAGGAAACAAGCTCAAGGCTAACGCTGCCTTGCAGTTCAGACAAAACAAATGATCCCATATTTGACTTGTCATCAAAATGAGAGGGATTTTTTTTTTTTTTTAAAGAGCCTTTTCTTTGGTCTTCCTACTTTCTTTTGTTTGCAGAATGATATATGAGAATCCAATTAAAATAGACAAAAAGGAAGAGAAAATAACAAAAAGATTTTTTAAAAATACTAATGTGCATACTTTGATTTTTTACATATTTTGATTTTTGTATCACACTCAGAGGACCACAGGTATAACCAGATCATCTAAAAATGGTGGAAACCTCATAGTGAACAAATGTGTTGGCAGGTTTGTACACCTTCCACTTCAGGCAGAGAACCTAAGAAAAAAATCTTTCTGCAGGTGCTTACATTACATCTTTGTAAACATCCTCCTTTCTGCTACATTCAGGAATTTCAAAAATACAGCATGCAATGTCATGCAAAATTGCCCATGCACTTCATAGATACGGCGTGTAATGCATGCACAAAAAAGGGTCACCCTTAGCTGGCAGTACATAGTGATCATGCTGGTAGTAGAAAATGAGGCATTCTCACAAAGCCAGCAACAGAAGAATATGCCCACTTCTATTTCAACCATGGTAATAGCATTAATATTATTCATGCCTTTTGCAAAAGTTCTTGGCTTCAAGGCTTGTCCCTATCTAGTAGCAGATACCCAGGTAAAAAGGTTGCAGTTTTGTACTGCTTTTAACATGAAGCTTATGGAAGATGGTAAAATAAGTGTTTCTCTAAGTCCCTTTCAACCACTCCTCACTCTAAATAAAATGTAGACTATTTTCAGTCAACACAAACAGTTCACTCTGCTGTCCAGCAGAGTTTGCAGCACATGCAGCTCAGGATTGCAGTGCTGTCCTTGACTGTGGATGTAATCTGCCTAAGATTCTCTAGATGACACAATTTTTTTGAGATGACATCTTGTAGAGATTCACTGTTGGGAGGCAGGTCACATCCACATTATTACTGTGGAAATGAGGGTGAGGGACCACACGAGAAGTTCCCATGATCACAAACTGTCTCTGTTTCGGATAATACATGACACAGACTCTGTGTTTAGAAGGTTAAGAAAAAATTACTCTTTCATTAGGGATGTTTCTCTTTTATATACAATTTTACACAGACCAATGTGATTGGTGAAACAAAGGTATTCTTCAATCACATTAGTCAAACCAGAGGGACATCAAGAAGAAATCCCTCCTATCAGAAGGAATGAATAACATTAATATTATTACAAAAACATTACATTGTTTTTATCACACTTTCCTGAGGAAGAACATCAGAAAACTAAAACATCAGGTTTGAAACCAAACTATAACAAACAAATAATGGAATGGGTTAAAAAAACACCTAAGAGGAAGAACACTGATTCAGCCCTCTCTTTAGGCTGTTCCAGAATAGCCCTTATTTTTCATGATGACACTCTCAGACAACCATAAATATCAGTAAGACTGTAACAATGACATCGTCAACTGGCCCGAGATGATACCCTTTGATTATATAATGACCTCCTGTCAGCTTCATTTTACCTTTACCTCAGATCTGCTTCCTTCACAAAATTCTGTCTTCAGCTGGCTAGTCGAGTGTAGGGAGTTGATGGAATCTCACCCAACAACTATGCAAAAGTTTTAACTCCTTCCCAATGTCAAACTGAAATTTATTTTTTTTTAATGTGTACAGCCCATCACATTAGCAAACTTGAACAGAGTAACTCACTGTACTAATTTCAAATACCTTCCCTTCTACTGATGGTCTGATACTCTGGCTGTCTCTTGTTCTCCTAGCTGCAAAGTTCATTCTGACCTTCTCTATCCCTGGTAGTCTCTGTCTCCAGAACAGCTCCTTTACTATTCAGCTGCCAGTAGTGTTTATCCTTCCCTGAGGAAAGAGTTAAAGGGGAAACGAGGCAAACATCTACAATTAAATTGCTCTTAAGTTGTTCCTGCCTCTCGGCAACTGCAGGTTGTAATTCAGCAGTTTACAACTCTCTCTTCTCACTTTAGAAAGAATGAATAATGCAGAGACTTACATTCATATTTGCAGTAGAAAGGGAATGCTGGGAGTTCCAAATTGCTGCTGAAGACAATAACATTCAAAGAGACAAAGGCTTCAAAGTTAAATTTCTTAAAGAGGTCTCTAAGAGAAGAAATGCCAAAAAAAAAAAAAAAAATCACGCCTGTAATGGCTTGAAGAAACTATTAATTCCAGTATGGTTGGTTTCAAAGCAGTTTCTACATCTGTCTAAAGGCATAAGAAGAGAAGAAACTCACAACATTCCAAGAAAATGTTCAAGAAATACCTATAAAGAATTTCTTTGCAGTAGACACCTTGTAAAACTGCCATCTCGTGATTTGCACCACTGCCTGGTTTTGTTACCCTTATTAGCCCGAGGTTGTACAAGTCCTTAGCAAACACTAGCCCAGTAGTGTATTTTGCACATTGTATTCTCTTGACAATCAAACAAAAGTAAAGCAACTCAGCAAGCAAATTTTAAAGCACAAACTGTCTTCAGGTCTAGAGACTGGGGAGTATGATGTGTGGGCTTTAGAATCATAGACTTTTAGACGGGCTGCACCAGTCAGCTCTGGAGGAGATTGTCTAGTCCAACCCTTTGGTCAGAGCAGGGCTAGCCACAGCAAGTTGCTCAGAGCCAGGTCCCAAAAGGTTTTGAATATCTATCTCTAAGAAAAGAAACTTCACAAGCTCTGTTGAAAATGTGTTCTTGTGTTTCATCATTTCTGCTGTCACAGACAGCATTAACCCCACATTTAACTGAATGTCCCATATTTCAGTTCTGCCCATTTCCTCTTCTCATATCTCTCATCCTGTGGAGCCCAGAATTAGATGTGTTTCACCACTGTTGATTTGAGGGGAAAGTTCATGTCCCTGGACCTGGTAGCAATGTTCTCATCTACCAGGACACCAAGGTGTTCCACTGCAGAGCTTCTTTTCAGCTGGCTGCCCCCAGCAGCTATTGGCACACAGGATTACTGCTGCCCAGGTGCAGCACTTGGCTCTGCTTTGCTGAACTTTGTGAGCTCCTCTCCGGGTCCCTCTGAATGACAGTACCTGGTATATCCAAGACTCTTCCCAGGCTTGTATCAACTGCAAGGCTTCACAGGGTGCACTCTCACCCTCTGTCCCCTTCAGTAAGGGGGTTAAGCAGCAGCTGACTCAGTTATCCTAAAGGCTGGACTTTTCAGGAAAGACTGAGGCCAAAAGGTGCTGAGCATCTTGAGCTTTCCTACGTCCTCCATCAGATGCCCTGGCCCATTCGGCAGAAGAGCTTCATTTCCTTCAGGTTCACCTGTTGTGATTTACAGGGGTCCCTCCACCCATCTCCATCCAAGTACTACAAAATGGGGCACTTGTTCCCAGTTTGTGAATGCTACTTCCATAGGCAGTTTCAGCTGGCCTGCCCCTGGCCTATGAGCTACACCACACATCCATTCTGGTGCTTTCGCTCTTCAGGTGGTTACTTCCAGATGAGAAGCAAGGTGTAAAGTGTGAGCATTCTATCACTTCATCTAAATCTGTCAGAGCTAATCTGTCAGAACCCTGACTTACATTTATAAAACGCCCAGCTCCTGAATGCTTCCAATATAGGCAGTTTCTTTCCAAAGGACACTGGGTGGAATATTGTACTAAACAGGTGCTAAATGCATGCTCACTAGACTACAATTAGCTGGTAACAGAAAGCAGCCAATAAGTGGGAGTCTAGTCTCATTTTCCCCTTAATACCTTAGTTTTCTCCCTACTCTTTCAACCTCTCACTGTCCAAACATGGAGAAAATTTCAATTTTTTATCCATTACCTGAGAAGGTCTCAGTACTACAAGACCGTGCGTGACAGTGAGGTGAGTGACACGCTGTCACTCAGCACACTGCTTAGGATGTGGCATGTTATAGAAAGGCAGTGACACATCACCAGGCAGATGTGTGACATGACAGTTACTTAGATGATAGGCATGCAAGTTACTCCAAGAGCCTGAAGTCTTTGCTTGTTTGCTCTCCATTCCTACTCACTTTGAACAAATGCTTGTGTCAAGTGCAAAACGCGTTTTTAAAACTGCTTGGAATGTATAATTGCACAATAACCTTTCCAGAAAATTTATCTGGTTTAAATTTTTAGCAAAATTATAAGCACTGTTCAGAGAGCACAGTCTCCACCCACAATGATACTGTCAGTATGTACACTACTGACAGAGTGCTCACTCTTGCACAGCTCATCCTGCCAGAATAAATACAGGAGAAAGCAGGAATTCACAGACCCCCTTACCTCCTTGACAGGATCTAACATGTGGAGGAAATTTTAGGAAAAAAGAGCACAGACCAGTAATTTTGCACCAAAGTGAGCAGTCACAGAAAATGCACATTACCACAGGTTCCCATGTCTTCTCTCCAGGGTCCTTCCTTCCTCAGCATAGGGAAGTTGTTGCAGAGAAGTGGGCACGGAAGTGGCCTTTGGTTGGGGGAGAGTAGAAAAGGTGAAGGATTTGTTTGGCATGTTCAAATACCTGCTCAAATCTGGGAGTTTAATCACAATATCAGCAGGGAGAAACAGCACTGATGTCAAATCCCATCACATGTTTAGGGGGAGCAAGATGCCTGTAGCAAACAAACAACAGCTCAGAATTATTTCTCCAGGTCTAATGCAAAGACACAGAGGCAACAAAAGGAGCACCTTCCACCGCTCACTTGTTGCAGATTTTTCAAATCAATTTTCAAAGAAAGATTATCATATAGTTGTTCTATTAAAAATAATAAAATGTGGAATAATGTTGTTAAAGCACACAATGGATAGAAATTAGTAATTAAACAGCAAACACAACCATTTGCACCTCCCATATACTCATGCTTAATTTTATGTTGACAAAATGCAAAAAGAGATAAATAATCTCATTTCAATAAGTTTGGACAGTGAAAACTAAATAAACAGTGCAAATAATGACAAATACAAAAGATTACAATTTTTTTTGATCTCTAAATCCCATAAGATGTTATTAAAAACAAAAGTGAAACAATGAAGCCTGAAATAAATGCAGCTTGGTTTTCTGTGGATTTGTATCTCATGATTTAAGCTCTAATTTGAGCTTTTCTTCTGGTATGGGAATTTATAACCTCTCACAAAACTTGAGTTTTCACTGCTGTCTTTCCTTCAGTCAAAATGCTTATGGGGTCTATTTTTCCAACACTACAGAGAACTCAATTATCCTTGAGACTGCTTCCCTTCTGTCAAATTTGGTTGACACTGGTCAGTGGGTTTGAAAGTTATTAGACAAGGCATTTAGACAGTCACACAAAAACAAAAGCAAAAATATTATTGCTATAAAAACAGGCTAAAAGTATTTGCCAAGAAAACTATTTTATCTTTTTACGTTCAGTTTCATGCACAGGGAAATATATGACAGCTGGATCCTTATAATAAGGAAATCCTAAGAAACAAGTTGGATTTCTGTTTAAGACTCAAGAGTCTCAGAGGAAAGAATAACAATACACAATTTCCTAGTAGCTGAAAGTGTTTTGGCAAACAATGACCCTTGCAAATCTTCACAAAATAACACCAAATGCTACTCATGCTAACAAAAATCAACATCTCACTAAAATAAATGGAAAGCGAAGGTAGCAGGCAGAGCTCACAAGATCAGATAAGGACTACAGGGCTCAGTCCAGCAGTATCTAAACTGATCTCCACTATCAAGACACTGGTAATCTGTTCAACTCACTAACTTATTCTTTCCACCTATTTGGGTCAGATAAAATAAAATGCAATTTTGGATTAAACATAAAAATGCAGATAAGCCGACCTATTTTTATTTATCCCTTTACTTTCTGCATCTATACAACCTTGCAGTACCCAGAGTTTACATTTTCCTAAATAAAGTGCTTGAAGTTAGGAGGTTGTTAATGAATGTGACAGTTTTTAATGCATAAATTAACTTCCTATTTGAAAAATAGACCACCATAATATTTAAAGACATAAAAATTACTTTTGTGACACAGGTAATGTCTTTCCATGTATCTATTTATGGGAAAAAGAATCACAAATGAAAAGATTAACCTTAACACTGAGGACACATTTAACATAAGCCTTCCCCAGGCTCATCATTACCTGTATGGCACTGCTGACCTTGAAAAGCTTTCATGTTAACCAAAAAAGGATGCAGAGACCTAGGACACAGAACTCAAAAAACATATTCATTGCCATGCAGACTGTGCTCATCACTTTGGGATTATCACATATTCACTTTATGATTTATCACAATTTCTGCCTTAAAATGATATTTTAAATTTTGCCCTCAGTAATTAATTTATTCAGTAGCCTTAATCAGAACAACTAAACAGAGCATTTCTATGAATTCCAGGAGTATTTCTATGGCAAGAGCAGCTGGGATAAAAATATTCGGTACTTGACCTCTTACGACAGAGAAAGTCACGGACTGAAAAGCATGTTCCATCCCCCCTTTCTGAAGAGAAGTTACTCCAGCAGAAGCAGAATGCTGAAGGAGGCCCAGAGGAAGGTCAGAAAGGCACAGGGGACCTGAGATGGCACGGTGCCACCTCTGCAGGGGCACCAGTGGGTCCCTGGCCAAACCCGCCCTGCAGAGGGAGGCAGCCCTCTGGCAGCAGAGTTTCCATGCTCTAAACACTTCCACAAACATGCCCAGGACTTACTTTTCATTACGATGCATAAGTAAGCACTAAGAGTATTTTTAGCAGCAGAACGAATATCTTTTATGAGTCTCAATTTAATATCCCAGAGACAGAACCTCGATGGGTTTGATAATTTGCAGCTTAACAGTGGTTTCAGAAATGTGACAGTGGATACCATTAAAATCAATCAAAAAATTCTCACGGTGGCATCTGTAAAACTTTGTGTTAACTTAACTCAGCATTAGGCTTCACTTGTACTGAATCAGCAGAGTGTACCAGGCCTCTGTGGCTTGCACCTCTAGAAATGTACCTTGAAGAGAACAAAACCATTAGCAAGACAAATAAGAAGTGCAAAACAAAATAAACATAGCTTGTATAGAATGGCATCATTTTAATCAGATGAATAAGTAAACTCAGCAAACCTGGACATAATTTATCAGTAGCTAACATTTCTTTTTTCATCTTTGTGGTTAATTTTTTTATTTAAAGGTCATTTTTCCTGTGCCACCTTCTATAATATGTTGCTTTAATTTCATTCACTATGGTTAAAATGAAAGTGTATGCTTTCAAAACCCAGCCAGATTTGCATTGTCTTCTAAAACTCTCCATTTAGCTGTATCAAAGAGTTTGGGCTGGCTGAGATCAGAAGGCACAGTTAATTCTACAATTCAATAGTCAAAAGCAGAAATATTTGATAACTTTATCTCCAGCCTCACTGTGACAAGACAACGAAAACATACTCTCCCTGGATGTGGGGGAATAAAAAATGATCATATTAAAGATTTTTTTTTTCTATTAGTCTTTAAGCTGTGAAATACACGACAAAAAGTTAGACCACTAAATGAGAGAAAACGCAAAGATGGCAGCGCATGTAGCGCTCTCCCAGGAGCTGCCTGCGCCAGGCTCTCCTCAGCAGCCTGCAGTTACCCTCAGCTCATGCTGGTCAGGTCTTTTACTGAAAGAGAGTTTTTCTTTCAGTATTTATGTAGTGCAGCAGGCAACTGTTTACCTCAGAGGCATAAAAGTAAATCCGGATGTGTTTGATCCATAGTGCACAGCAGCTCTGTTGCCTATGGAAACAAAGGCTCCTTTCAGGGAGTTCACACAGCAGGCCCTGCGACGCAAGGGACCCGTCAGTTCCAGCCCCTGGATTATTGGTAAGTATTTTGCTAAGATACATATATAGAAATGTATCTATATCTAGTATATATAGTACAAAATATTGTTTCTGTAAGAGTCCAATATGATCGAATGGGACAGTTCCCGAGTCTCATATTAATTTTATGTTATTTTATTTAAACAACATAATCCCCTTTTAAACAAATTGATAGTTGAAATTTAATATGTGTTCAAGCTATAAGCATCTGGATTTTTCCTCCACCTTTCACCATGCAGGTTGTTGAGTACCTTGTGGACAGCAGCTTGACAAATCTGTTTCATGCTTACTCACAAATTCAGCTTTTGAAGATGACCCTGTGCATGGAGTTTAAGGATGCTGCAGAGAATGGATAACATCCCAGAAGCACCTTGTTAAAGGTCTCCTTTGAAAAAACCACTTATTTGTGAATATGTTATAACT
This sequence comes from Sitta carolinensis, assembly GCA_032173965.1. Lineage (NCBI taxonomy): Eukaryota > Metazoa > Chordata > Aves > Passeriformes > Sittidae > Sitta > Sitta carolinensis. Next base: position 10,602,820 of record CM063289.1, on the reverse strand, counting down.
TCCTAAGTGCCATTCCTGAGCAGAAACCCCCTGCACTTTTACAGAAAACTGATCAAGTGTGACACATTTCAACAGATCCTGGTGCAATGTTTGTTACAACCTTTTCCCAGTGAGAACCTGAGGTGATAAAAAGGGAACACGGTCAGACCCATGACCTAAATGCAAAGTCTATGATATTTTTCTCCATATGTAAGGCAATAATTGGGTGAATCTTCAACTTTAGACACTGGCAGCATCAGCGTGAAGAAGATAGCTCAACGACTTCTTCTTCTTCACTGACATCATTAAAGAATATATTCACAAAATTCATACCTAACACGACTTTTCTTAAAGACATCCTGCACGAATCTTCAGATTTCAATTCAAGAATGCAGTTAAGAGTACCTTATTAAATCTGCTTTTAATTATAATTCATCAATGTTTATAGCTCACTTATAATTTTTGCATATGATTATATTATTAGGGATCAAAACGAGTGAACAAAGAATTAGTTTATGTGCAGTGATAATGTTTCATAGAAAATTAAAAGAAAATAATTTAAACTCATTTAAATGGGAATATTATTCTCCATTAGAAATATTATTCTTCATTAGGGCCAAAAATGCTTTGAAAATGTCATTTGTATAAATATTCATGTACCTGTGAACAGATAACCTCAGAAGCAGATTTGACAGAAACAAAGAATAGCTTCTTCACGTTGCAGTAGATGACTAAGATCATTTGAATGATTTATTGATAAGCCAATGTACAAAATAAATACAAAGAGAACGGGCTGGACTTGTTGTTACAAAAAAAAAAAATCATTACAAGACTGCCTAGCATGTGAATTCATAAATATAAGAGTAGTGTGGGTAGGCTTGCATTACAAAAAAGTCAAACATAATAAGAGAAAGACATCAATAATCCACATTTCCCATTACTTTTCTACTTTTTTGATGGGGGGGATTTTTATTTGCTTGGGGGTTTGGTTTGGTTTATTTTTTTCTTAATAACTGGAAATTGTTGGTAAACCCAAGCCAATAAGCACTAATGTCATACCAGCCAGGGGGAGGGCAATTTAGATGCTTATCCTGTCACTCTCCCTGTGTGTAGTGGTACTCCCATGAGTAACCCCACTGAAAACAGAAGGATAACTTGTGCACTAACTGCTGTTTAATGGAAGGGTAGCAGGCTGGAGGCAGATGAAGCAAAACTTATTCGTTGATAAACTCCTTGCTTCCTGAGGGAGGGCAAGGGGAACTTCTGGATAGCATCTAACCTCAATTTCCAGATGCACCAACACTCTCCTACTGTAAAAGTCTAGATACTCCAGAAGTAGTCAAAAGCCTCACAGGATCATCAGCAGCTGCTCAAGTTGTCATAGGATCAGCTTTAAGAAACATATGCCAAATCTTATTCTGCAGATCTCCAAGCTGAGGCATTTTGAGGGCTTTTTACTTCAGGGCCATGCCTCTAGCTCTGCCAGCCTGGGACTGCCCTGGGGCTGGGGTGCTGGGCAGTGTGCAACCCACAGACACACAGCACTGAAGAGCAGAAACACAGAGGGGTGCATCTAGGAGAGACACATTTTTCCTAAAACCCTGTGCACACGGCTATGCCAATTATTTTTCCAAGCTGAGTGTAATTTGGAATGTTTTGTCTGCTCTATGACCCAGCAAGATGGGGTTCAGCACTAAAATCTTATTATCTACAAAGTCACATGCATGTGACAAAAATGCTGCTTTAATCCTCTTCCATTCTGAACAGGCAATAAACCAAAACAAAATGTGGCCTCCAAGTATTCACAACGATTAACAGCTGGCAATTTTGGGGCTTCCAGTAGATATACTTTGGAAAGCAAGGAAAAATTCTGGAGTGAGCTCTGGCCTAGTTTTCTTTTAAAATATTATTCCTAGATTGTTAGTCTACTTAAAGTCTTGTGACTTTTCTTACTAAGTAGACAACAGAGAAGACAAAAAGTTGCTTTATAAACTATGCAAATTATGTCCAATACTTTATTGCAACAGCCAAGACCATCCTTAATGTTATCATTCAAATTATGTTCAGAATAGCTGACATGGCAATAATCATGTAATAAATACATCATCCTATCAACCTAAAAAATAGGAGACAGAAGCCTTAAATAAAGAATGAACATCAGTGAACATTTTCAAATAGATGGGAGGACTGAACTTCAGGACAGTAAACTTAAAAGAGTTAGAATAGGGGAAGAATTTTAAAAGAAAGCCCAGCATTAGCTTCAAAGCTCAATATTATTCTCTGCTATGTGCTTTTTTTTTTTAACTTCAGCCTTTGATAAGAGGGGGTTGAACAAGAGCAAAAATTTAGCTGCAAAAGAAGGCACATTTGACAAGTTTGGCAGTACATGAATAGAACTTAGAGTATTATATGCAGCTTAAAAGATAAAAAATAACAGCCTTCTTCTTAATTAGAGAAGCCATATGCTCTACAAAATAAATCCTGGTAGCTTGTAATTACAACCTTATTTTTAAACAGATCCTTTTAATTCTATTATATTCTGTATTTCTGATTTATTTACTAAAATATTCAGATCACAGAGTTGTTAAGAAAAAGTTCTCAGTTGGAAGAATAGCATGGCAATAATATTGCTACATATCTTCCTACAAACAAGAGATGTGAAAAAGGGGTCTACATGTTAAAGATTATTTTCTTCTCTCCAGGAAAAGTAAGAAAATTAAGAAGGAAAAAACAACATCTACCATAGTAAGTTTGTGTTGCTCAGTATTCTGCCTGTATGGATATGATATTTAATAGTGTTCAAATTAAAATAGGCCTGCAGTACTGCCTACACATTTTAAAACCAGCAGGTCACATAGGGCATCTAATCCAAGCACCCATCGCACCTTAATTTTAGGACTACTCTTAATTTTTCTTTTGAAGCGGGAATGGACATTATTTCTTTTGTAACTCTGTTTTCCTTAACAGCATAAAGTTTTGACTCTTGCTTTGTAGAATTAATTTCACGCAGAAAAAAATTAACTGTCCTTCTCCCTGTCAAATGAAAATGTCTTTTAAACAACATTCATCCAGAGAATTTACAAAAGATCACTGCCATCCTCAGCACCTTCAGTAAGTCATAATAAGATGGTTTCATATAAGGAGCTATCAATCAGTTTTACAGATGCAGGTATGTTTCTATAACTATATAACAGGTATCATTCGCAAGCATAAATCTCAGGTTTTCTAGGTGCCAGGCTTCCAACACAAAGATCAGCCCATAAAAATATGAATCAGCCCATACACATGAGAGAAAGGCAATTCCCTTGAGAACAAAACTTGCTGAGAAATTAAAGGTAAAATAATTAAATTCAAGATAGCAATTTGACTATACTTGTAGTGGTGTGAGGCCCATGTCTGGTTCTTTACTTTACTCTCAGGCTGGGATTTTACATTTCCATTGCCCATTGGTGCTGACCCTCACCTGTAGCCACTGTCGATCCTTCAGGCAGGCATTCAGTGCAGCTTGCTTCCCTTCAAGCATTAACAACAAGCAGCTGAAACAGGCTGATGCCAGTTCTGCTGTTCTGATTGCTGAGCAAAAAGGACAGGAAATCATTATAGTCAAAACATTTCTAACAAAGGTCACTTTAATACGAAATTACATCAATCACCCTGAAAAAAAACAAAAAAAAAAAAAGGTACATTTCAATTGATGTAATTCGTTCATGGGGCTAATATCAGCTTTAGTTTTAAAAATTTGGCTGATTCTGGAGAAAAATCATTAAAAATTAATATGTCTTTCAAGAGAGATTTAAGTCTCTTAAGATAAAATTGCATGAGTTGTTTCATATGACAAACTGAATGGCTGTTTCAAAACATTTTTCCTGAAGACTTCACTGTGAAAGTAACTTTAATGCAAAAGAATCATCTAGAGGAGATGACTCTGGATAAAGCATTTCTCAGGATTTACCCTGGTCCAGTTTCATGTATCACAGAGTCCAGGCCTTCAGCTCACAAACATAGTATCATACAAGTGAAATAAGCCACAATTATTGTACCTATAACTCATAACACACGCACACATTCAGAACTATTAGACAGACTAGTTGAGATATTTGACTTTGTATAAAACCTTTGCAGTTGATTTTGACATGGGCACATTGTAAGAATATCTTTTAGCACTGCAGATGAAACTTTATAGACTTAAAATTTTTACTAAGGAATGCTAAATGAATTTGCAGATGTAAATGAGGTCCAGAGTTCCAGACATTAACATTCACATGATGCTAAATTCAACAATTAAATTTTCAGTGGTAAGGATTTATGCCCATACCTCTTAATTCAGACCATAAACCACTTTTATCTATGTCAGAGTGTATAAGCATGTGCTTAGAAGTCTGCTTTTCAGAGGAACTGAAGGGCTTAACCACATGTCAATTTATTTGTGTGAATAGTTTGGAGACAGTGATTTTGTCTATGGTGGTGCTGTGGAACTAAATTCTACATGCAGACAAATTCCTATCCAAGGTTATATGTTTAATCTTCATATTTACATATAATTAACAGACACACAAAAACACGGATAAACAATATAATTATACATAATTTTACAACACAGAGTAAACATGCAATCTCTGAAGCGTTATCCTACATTAAAAACTATCTAATATCAGCAGCATGTCTTCTAGTGGGATTAGTCCACTGCACACTTTTAATTCCAGTGAAGTTCTTTTCAAGGCTAAGGACTATCCTCGTCAACACATATGTAAGCTGCAATTTTAAAAACAATTCCCCAAATATTTTAATTTTGATTTATCTACAACATGTCTGTGTACAGATTTGTAGATGGTATATTTAAGCTCTTTAATTTCAAATCACAGTTTTGAAAAGGCTGGTACAAAATTGAATGTCACTTGATTGCTGTTTTGCTTAGGAGTGACTACAAATGAAGGATCAGTGGGGGAGCAGAGAAAGACTCCAGTGAGAAAGAGGATGAAAACAAAGTTGAGAATGTGAATAATGAGCAACTGAGTGTGAAAAAGAGAAGCACAGAGGGAAAATATAAAATTCTCATACACTGGCATTTAAGGGACAAGAAGTTTACGCAGGCCACTGAGCTGTGCCGTCCTCACTTTTCAAGGGTTAGTAAACTCAGTGGTAACCTGGCACAGAGCTTGCTTCAGCAGAAGATTCACTGAAAAAAAGTTTCCTACATAAAATAACGGCTCCCAAACTGCAACTAATATCTAAAATACAAGATACTAATGTGTAAAATACAAATCTAATACCTGCAGGCCCTGAAACCCCCCACCCCTCCTTGTGTATCGTCCTGTCAGAGTACCCAATCTGCTATGCCCCAAAACCCCAGAAATTTCAGTCCCTTCTGAAAGCAATGAGTCCTTTCTAAGCTGCAGCCCTCCCCACAAGAGGCAACTGAGATGCTGAGCTTGCTGCTGGAGGGGCCAGGAACTCCCAGGGAGGTTTCTGCCCTTCTGAGCTGGAGCCATTCTCCTGGCAGACATGGAACCATCTCCAGGAGACACAGACTCTGCTGCTCCCTGGAGACGTCATGGCCACAGAGCCACAATGGCGGGGTCTGAATTTTTCTCTTTCCAGTTTTTCAAGCCATGGTTTCTAAAGGTGACAGTGGTAATTAGTCCTAAACGCTTTATGTGCCATAGAGAAATGTAGGAGAATATGTCCAGCAGGCAACTTTTTTTGTAAGTCTCTGCCAAAACTTTGATCACAGAATGAATTGTCTGGAATACTGTGAACTCTTTACTTATTAAAATGAAACTAGGGTGTTGTATCAATGAAATATATTTTATTGTGTTCTGTCAATGAGACATATGCTATTATATTATCAAGGTACCAATTCAGACTATAAAATCAGCTTTCCATTTCTCTTAATGAGAGACTGTACCAAAAGTAAATTACATGAGTTTTCATCACTGTACTCTTAATAAAAGTAGGACATTTTGGCTCTTTTTGTTAAAGAGAAAGCTAATATAGTATTTATGAAATCCGTGCAGTGAGCAGTTAAGGACTAATACTGAATATCCAAAATGCTAGAGAATCTTTAGTCAAAATGGAGCATGACAATAAGAAACACAAAGCATTTTGTCAAGAAAGAGAAATAAAAAAGTAATAGAGAAAAGAGAAGTGGTTATTATAGGAAGAATGAAAGGTGAAAGGGAACTAGCATTTCCAGAAATGAAAATGGGATATGTTTTTTTAAAAAAGAAGATGCCTTCTAGAATTTAGTTGTGTTTTCAGGAGATGAAAGAAACAAACTTGTAAGTCTCCAAAGAGACAGTAAATGTAGACACTGAAAAATCACCACAGCATTTGAAAAGAAATGGGTTCTTATTTTATAACCATAAAACTATGAACTGCCTCTTTTATTATTTAAGGGGTCTTGCTTTTCTGTTCTATCTAGAAGACTTCAAGGTCAAAATGTCTGTATACTTAATGCCATTTTAGATGCCAATGAAAGGAGATTACAAGAAAAATGAGAACCCTGGGGCTTGCCAGGCCTTTCTGGGATAAATGCACCTGGTAAAGTCAAGGTTATATAAATGAAGAGAATCCATCATCTGATGTTGTTGGGGGTTATTTACATTTAAAGAAAAAGAAAGAAAATTAATAATATAAAAATAGAGAACTGTTCAAAGATTGCATGAAAAAGACAATTTTGCATTTTAGTATGTGCAATAGTAAATCACAAATTCTTCTTTCAAGTGAGGACTGAAGCAATTGTTAGGGGAACAGAGACAGTCAGTGTGGTAGACAACTCTAAAAGAGCTAAACCCTTTTCAAATTATCATAGTCTGTTCCCTGGAAACTTACAGACCCACTGAAGGTAAACCAAAGTTGCAGGCAATTTGGTTAGAATCCAAGAATGTAGGAGAAACTTGTCCATATCTTAAAAACAGAAATTTTAACTCTAGTAGTGTCAGAAAAATGTGCAAAAATGTACAACCCAAGGAAGTGCTTTAAGGGCAATATTTCAAATGTTTACCATCAAGAAAGACATGGACATGGAAAGAAGTTTCCATGCCATGGAGTTTCAGCATTCTGTAATAGCTGTGAACAGAAATCTTGCCCAGAAAGAGTCAATAAGGGTTGTTCTCTTGCTTTACCACAGAATATACAAATAGATTTCCAAGGTCTCCACACACAAGGTCCATTTTCCTCAAGGACAGAGGGATTTATCTTTTTTTTTTCCTTTTTCTATCTCGGTCTTATCACCTTGTTGGAGATGTAGCTTCATGTCTTACAGGTAGGGTATTGTCCTATCTCACTATAATCAGAAGCTCAACCTGCTGCACAGCTGATTTACTCTGCTAGGTGCAAATGCTGCATTCAACTCAGCAACTGCAGTTCAGTGGACAGTGCAGATGTTAAGCCATTTAATTACCTTTTCCCTATACCTTGATGGAAGTAAATGAAGGCTTCCTGGGAAGTTCAAGGTCAAGAGGGTATTTTTTTCCATGTATTTACTATCCTTAGTGTTCAGATTTGGAGCAACATCCCTCTTTGGTACAGAGATCCAAACGATGCAGACAACAAGTAAATCAAAGAAGGAATTACTGCTCTAGAATTTACATCATCTAGAATTTGCCATTTACTGAAAAGATCATGCCTTTGCTGAGAGATACATACTGCTTTAATGGAGGCTGTACATTTAGTAAGGTAAAGAAGGGACAGGTGGGTGTGCAGTTTGTGCACAGATTCCAGGAGTAAAAGCTGTCAGGAATGGTAGAAATGCAAGGAAGAGCTTTCTCTCCTTTTGCAAAGGACCTTAAGTGAGAAAATACTCTGAGACCAGTGAGAAAGTGGAGAGAGAGAAGCTGTGCAGGAGGTTAAGTGAGCAGAGTTTGACTGCTGGTCCAGACGGACAAATGGCTTCAGAGTTAAAAAATTTTCTCTCAGGAGAGAGCTCCACACAGTAGTGGAAGACAAGGGCTTTGCAAGAACATCCACAAAAACAAAAGGAAACAATGCCAATTTCTTATAATGCTACTGTGGCATCCACCTTCCACTATGGAACATGCAGCTCTCTTGTCCACAAAACCTCCCTTGAAATCTTTTGACCTTCGTGCATCTTCCATGGAAGAAAAAGTGCAGACAGAGTAGTTCCTGCCAAAATATTATCCTCTGGTGTTTGCTGTCTTAACCATACAGCATTGGAATAGCAAAATCAGCAGCTGCAGGTGTTAAAAGACATATTTTAGGAACAGAATTCTACATTCAGGAGAAGTAACGCCCTTCACTTCCAAAAGGCACCTCATTATTAGGCAGGGACTCTAACACAGTACTGCAAACACTTACCTTGGCTCCAGTCTCATTCCTCTCCTGTGTACTTTGTAGATTGCCCTGTTCTTTAGTAATCTCAGACTGAGCACTTCACCACCAATAAAAGCTAGAGAGGGGCTCTGCAGCACCAAGAGGAACTAATATTTGTCCTTACTTCCAGAAACAGCATAAGGCCTATAACCAAATTATTTTGCACATAAACTCTGTGAGATTGCCAGCGACATTCTTATTTCTGTAAATTGAAGATGTGTCTGCTTACATGAGGACTAGAGGACCAAGCTGATATTTTGATACCAAAGTGCTCCAGAAATGTGGCCCTCCAAAGTCACAGAAGTAGCCAGAGAATTAGATTGCAGTGACATGCTGAGATTGAGCCCACCAAAGCCCATGAAAAGATTTTTTTTTTTTTTTAACCACTGTATTTTGGATCAAACTTTCAATCAAGTTTGCTGATTTGGCCCTGGGGATGTCTGATGTGATCCATATATACGGGCAGATGTAGAACCTATACTGTTGTACAAGTTTCTGGGATAAAGAGGAAGGTATTCACAGCTGAAAGCTGCAGTCTTACTATCAGCTCTGGGGATGCTAAAACTGCAGAGCCAAGGCTCCCCATCCTGCCTATGGTTTGCTTCTGGCTTTATCTTGATTTATATTAACATTTATGAAGCATTATTAATGTCACAAGAGGCAGACCTGTCAACTAGAATAACACTCTTGGAAAATTTGCTCCCACCTATTTTCCCTTTCAGGTTCATCAGATCTGGCATTTGTGTCTGGAGTTACCCAGCCATAGATAGGAAACATGAGAAAAACACATTGTCATTAATAACAGAGGCAAACAAGAACAGCTAGGCACAAGGAGGTTGGGTAAACCCAACAATCCTTTACAGAAGCCCACTGTATTCACCCGCTAACTCCAATCAGAGCTGAAAGCAGATTGCAAATTGTTCCTGTATTACATTGGAAATGCAAGGTAAGTAGCAGAGTATGGTTTGTACCCTAACATTATTCCCCCTGCAAAATCAATACTCCTGTATATGATTTTAGGCATTTTCCAGGGGAGATGCAGGGAGTCCCGCAGGGGAAGCCTGGCACATGCAGTAATGTTTGCAAGGTCAAGACCCTGTTCTTTTAACATATTCCACCAAGGTTAATGTGCTATTGTACAAGATCCAGGGCAAGGCCTATGAATCACTGGAAACCTTCTCAAACCCCAGCTGCACAGAAATGCACATTTAAGGCACACAATGGTTATAGTGATATATATATCTTGTAGAACAAAAAATAAAAAAATTCTTTTTTGTGAGGAGGTATAGTGAAAGGCTGAAACCCATACACATAACCCATAAGTACTACATTTGTGAAAAAAACCCTGGAAGATCTGAGTTTACACGAATCATTAGTGATAAAATATCTGGGATATTTTTAGAGACAAAGCCATTTGCTGGAATGTTGATTTCGTGGCCACCTTGAGCTGGGATACGCCTGTTTTCCTGGGGGTGATTTATCATGGCAGAGATGGTACTTTCTATTCTTAGTAGTTGCCTCTCTTTAAGAGCCATAAAAACAAATTTATCAATTGGTTTTTAGTGCACTGCAATTAAATATTGATTTATTGGCACTCAGGGGTAGTTATAAACCTGATATTAAGAAAATGTCCTTCCATGCAACTAAATTGAAGCAGGAAAACAGTGATCTAGACCACTATTTCCTATTTCCAGTATTGAAACCTATGCTCTACCTCTTCATGTTTTTATCTGTAGGAACAAGATAGAGGTTCTAGATTATTTTTTTAATTATTATTATTTTGATAGAGAGATTCCTTGGATACAGGATCGTCAAAGAAAAAAAAATTAGACAAGGAAAGCAAATGAGTCATAAGGGCATGATTTCATTTGGAACAGGTCATGCAAGATTAGTACCCTGGGCTGCCCAAAGCTAAAATTTAACTATCACAACTGTGAGCATCAGGTTTGAAAAGGATGAATGTGTGAGAAAGCGCAGGAGGGGGTTTCTTTCATTTTCTCTGGTTTTGGGAAGAGGGATGTGTGAGGAGAATACAAATCCACTGATTCATACCTATCTATTAGTCATACCTCTGTTGTGCTGGTTGCTTATTCTGTAGACATTCTCTGTTGTATAAATAAGGTGCACTGCCGCAGGGCTTAATATAGTATGTCTTTATACCTTTGTTTTTCTAGTTTTCTTTCTAACCCCTGATCATTCTGCACTTTCTTTCACACACTTTGTAATTCACTAAAGAATTTTGTAACAAAAAGTTTGTGCCATTTACTAGTACTTTCCAACTAAGAATTGTTGGATTTTTAACCACTGTATGGCCATCCATTACCTAAAGAAAAAATACCTGTTCCTTTATCATGTTTCAGAGCAAAGATACTTTCAATGAATACAACATTTAAAGAAATACAGAGACGTCTTTTTAAAAGATACTGTATGGACAGGTGTTTACTTCCAAAACTATTGCACTTCTCAATGTACACATTCAGGAAGGAAGGAAGGAAGGACAGAAGGAAGGAGTATCACACGTTGACTAACATAAAGCAGAATGTATTCAAACAACAAATTTTAACAATTTTTTCCCCTTTTGAACAACCAGTTTAAGGGAAAATATTGGCTTGGCTGCAGTTTTTGATGTAAAAACACCATTTTGAATTAGGCTAAAAGATATGCCATGCAAGCTTCAAAGAAAATATTGGAGAGAAGCATACAGGAAAAAATTAAAAACTTCCTTGCAGGGATTCCTAATCTCTGTGCATATATTATTTAAAGCTTTGCAAAAGACTAGTCTGCAGTGCTGAATAATTATTTTGCATGTACTAGTTCAAATATTCCCTCTTCTGTTTGCTTGTGTTTCCTATTTTGATTTGCTAGCAATTCTTTCTGAGTAAAAAGGAAAATTATATGCAGTTTTTTAACCTAAAATGCAGAAGTTACCATAACATTGGTATTTTTACCTACCTGTTCATACCGTATGAATGCAGAAGAAGCCTGACAATTTACATAGCCAAACTCGCAGTTAAAAACTCATTAGCGATATGTGATTTGACAAGGAAGAGGTTTAACAGTGGTATGTGATTGCACATGCATTGACTTTCACATTTCAAGTCAAGGGTACAATAACCTCACCTGATGTGGTTTTGAACTTATCAGTTGTGACTGGTGCAGAAATGCAATGCTGGTGACTTCACCTCCAACTGACACTGAGCTTTCCTGACTCCAGTACACTCCACTCTTTTAACCTTGACAAGAAAATAGGGAAACGAGAGAGTTAAAATGGTAATTTGCTTCTGGAAATTATAGATCTTTTTTTCCTAGTAAAAAACATGGGGGACAGGCATGGCTTTTTTATTTTTCAAATACTAACGAAACCTCAAAATAGCTCTTGCATAAATACCGCCAACCAGTATTTCTCCAAAGCAAAACACACAAAATTCAGAAGCCATTATTCAAGGGAAATTTGCCCTAGCTTCACTTGGATATTTGTCCCAATACAAGTCAACAGTCATTATTTGGGATTTAGCTCAGCATACATTCACCTGATGATCGGGCAGGCCAGTTTCCTGTGTCAGGTTTATGGAGCACAACGATAACATGCTGATAAATAGTATCATCATGTTCTTGGTTTTACCTAGTAAAAAGGAAAAATTAATATGGTTCTAATCTGAAAGTGAGTTCCCTGGCTGGGAGGCCCATGTAAATCCTCCTCTCTCCTATGAATACTGTCTAGCTACAGCCTGCTGGATCTGGGAACAAGAGTAACTATCTAAACATCTGTGGTATTAACACAGATCCTCTCAGTTACTAATATGAAGTAGATCTGAAACCTACAAGGCTTTCAACATCATCCCTTAGAGGGGGAGATGTCACAAATTTGGCCAGACCACAACAGCATGCGACTCAGTGAGTGCTTTTGCAGAGTGGAAGCCAAAATCTCAGATTTAAAGAAAGCATCCTCCCTCTTCATCTGGTCACTTTTTCATTTGACCCTTCATCAGGCACCAAGCTTCTCTTTATGAAACAAAAGACATCTCTGTTGTGTTTGTCTGGCTTCTTTAGTGTGTCTAGTGGTTGCTACAGAAATTGCCTATGCATTAATTCATCAGGCCTCAGTCTGATTTTGTCCATTGCATGCAAAACTAATCATCTTTTATGGCAGTTCCCATTCTAGAGGGAGGAGAGTAAATGGCATTTTTTTTTGTTTAGTTTTTCTGGATTTATTTATATATTTTTTGCAAACAAATTCCTCTCCCTCATGGCAAGAGCACCTGATCTTTGGGTCTATCTCACAGAACATTCTTTGATACATTGTCTTGGCTAGAGGCATTCAACTCGCTGCCTGTTTTGCATCCCTACTTTAAAAATAAAAGGTTTTCCTATTCTTTTAATTCCCTTAACATTAATTCAAGCCTGTGTCAAACATGAATCACTGACAGATTAAAGTAAATGTGTCACAGTGAGATTACCACGAGCATAAAACGGTGCTCAGCGTGTGCCGCTTCCCTTTGCTGTGGGCTCAGATGAAACCGCAGGATTAGAGATAGGCCCGGCATGATACAAGATACAGAACACCTTTTATTTATCCAACACATACTAATGGGGAAAACATGAAGTCATATTTAATGTTTGCTATGATTCATTTAAATTCTATGTGTTTACTGGAGCTGGAGAAACTTCATTTTAGATTAGAGGGTACGGGGTAGAACAGCCCAAGGAAGGCTCCTGTAGCATTGAAATGGAACTGGAATACACCAAACCATTGTGGCCTGCCCTATCACCCAGGAAATATTATGGCCTAATGAAAGCAAGTAGTGATATCTGAAATTCACCTGAGAGGATATAAAATTTCAATGAAATAAAACTATGTGTGTAGTGTTAATTAATATTTTACCGGTCATTAAACAAGGAAATGTTATGTCTGAGTCCTCCTGCAGGAAAGTTAGGAAAAAAATTTTGAACCCCCTAAAAAAGAACAAAAATTAAATACCTTACCATAATTTTTACTCAATAAATATCAAAGCTTCCTATTTAATGTTTTTCAAAAAATGCATTCTTGCTTGTGCAGGTTTTGATCAAGTTTTTGTTTTGTTTTGCAGAGGGTTTTTTATTACTTCTAAGTAAAATGATTGAAATTAGCAGAAAGAGACACAATTATAACAAGTTCAGAATTAATTCAATCTTCTGGCATTTAAAAGTAATCAAACCAAACAAAACTCTGAAACTGGTACTCTACCATACCTGAACAGCCTCATCTCCTTCTACATCCCTTTAAACATCTCTAGTCAGACTGTTTCCTTCTGACAAAACCACCTGCATTCCAAGGAATTATTAATAAAGCTAGATTAAGAAACTTTGTAGACCAACAGTAATCTTCATTATCAATTTATCTATTTCACGTTTCCATCAACATGTCAGGTGCTTTTGGCACTAGCTCTAAACTACTAGTCCAAGGGTAATAGCTACTGACACTGAAGCTGTGAGTCAGGATGAAAGGGCTTTTGGTGTCACACATTTGCAGCTGCAATTCGCTCTGTGGTAGCTTCTTTCCACAGAGAAAATATTGGCTACATTTAACCTTCCCCTATTCCTAATGCAAAGAAAAGAAAACAGAGAGATATTGTAATTCAGTTTCGTTCTAATCCACATACAATGAGGAGAAAAAATCCATTATAATTACAACTTATACAAGTTAGTTTTCTTTGTGCTGAATTTGCAGGGCATCAAATGATTAAAACAAACCAATTCCTATCATCATCACACCACACCCTGATAAGGAATGTACCACTAAACAAAGACATTGGACCTGTGACTCTGAACTCTGTCATTTTAATGATTAAATTCTGTTGCAGTTTCATATGCTAGCAAAATACCTACCTTTGAAAGTGAGCCTAGCAGAAGACAAAAGTACACTGAGACAGAAGATGAAAGTTTGCATGTAGCAAAGCATTCAATGGAAAGGAGACACTGAGTAATTCCATCCTATGATTTGGCAGGTCGGTGGGAGGATTTTAAAAATATCCCCAGCCTACCTATAGAAAACAAGAGAAAAGTATGCAGTACCTTCCCATTTTGGATCAAATTCTCTCTCACTATACTAACTCCTTGGATTCTGTACCACCTACATTGCCTACCAGACAGACTTTAGGCAGTTTTGGGTCATTATGTGATGCTGTTCCATACTGCAAAGAAGTAGTTAATGAAAAATGACCAGTAAATTCCCAGTCCTTGTGCTTCCCTTCTGTACTTCAAAGGTTTTCTTAACTGACTCCAGTACGGAACACAATGGTGTACAGAAGGAATGGAACAAGAAACTGTGACTGCTCATCAACTGCTTGGGACATTATGGAGAATTCCCTATGCCACTGAAAGAGAAACCCACACAGATTAGGCTGATTTTATCAGCTGACTGTAGAAAAGAGGAAATTCAATTCACTAATTCTCAAGAATTGCTTTCTTTTGAAAACATATTTTTCTCTGTTTTATTTGTACTGAGGAATGGAGAACACTTCTAAATTTATTAGAAAACATATGAAGAAGGCAGTTATTTTTTACAGCTTCCTAATGTGTATTGGATGATTGTATATTGTAGTACTGATACCATTAAGATCAAGGGGATTGAAAGAAATACTAAAAACATCATAAGATAAAACATAATTGTTGCCTAGAAATAAAGGCTTTTTCCCTCATGCCCTCAGAGACTATTCTAATTTGGGGAGTGGGGGAGGTTCTTTCCATTTTCTCACTTGTTTATAATTTGTTACTTCTCTAAATACATACACATTTTCAAAGATGTTAAGCCTCAGTAAGAGACTTTTCAAAATACAGAGGTTTTATAGAAAGTATCAGGCAGGGAGCAAAGGTCCTTTCATTTTTCTGATCAAATTCAGTGTCAGACCTCTCACTAACTTTACAAATTGATCAAGTTCCATTTTCTTACTAGTTTGTTATCTGAGTGGCAGACTGATCCAAGCAGCAAGGTTGTTAGTTCCATATGGTTCCCTGGATAATATAGCACACTCACTTCAAAGTTTGTTATTTTCAGCAACAGGTTTAGACACAAATTCTTAAACAAAGATGCACAGGCTGTGTTCATCCTACTTTTGTGTCATTTTTTTCATTTATTATTCCACTAGGTTCCTGTAAAAACACTTTTTGCAAGAGTCATTTCTCTAAACCAAAAAATCTGAACCATTAAACCAAAGTCTTTAGGACTTGGGATTCGGAATTTGTGAGAATAAGTTCTGTTGAAAAACAAATGTGGTGAGTTATACTTATAGAAGTGGGAAACAAATGCATCAAGTCACTCTTATACTTAACCAAAATAGATATATTTTGGTTTCCAAATGTCAAATACTGATAGTATTCACAACTGTACTTCATCACTTATTCCAGCCCATATGAGTACAGAATTCAGTACTCCAAGTCATATAAAATGTAAAGTACACACAAAGGAAAATGACAGAATTACCATAGTCAGTAGTGTTTCTTCCACAATGTTTGATAAAATAAAATTTTCCTTGATAATTTTGATTTTTTTATTTACGTAATATCCTCTGAACTACTCCCTTGCTCCAACACTGATATATCTAGAAACTTATAGAGAGTGAAACTAACATACTACATAAATCAAATGGAGATATTTGCTAACTTGATTTGTCTTAGAGCATTTCTCTTCCCTAACTTTGGGAAAAGGCTGGACCTTCATGAGGCAATTACCCTGAGAGAGAGCATGCGCCCAATAAGGCAGCAAAGAAAGGAAAGATATTCTTTGGATATCATCAATTGATCAAAGCAGTAACGTGGTGGACCAAATAGGGCTCTATATAAATGTGTCACCCTGATTAAATCTGTCATCTAGCTGGACAAGGGCTCTATTGCCCATACTTAATACTGTCACAGCCAAAAAATCTCAAAAACCCCAGGAAATTCCATATTAACCTAGTCTTATTCTAGACTACTGTGGGAAAAGTGATTCACACACAGGAATGTTCTTCTAGCCAAATCACTGCTGCTTGAAAACATGGAAGACATGGAAGGTCAGAGAAGGATGATAAAATGTGCATATTCTACAATTCCCTTCTTGGTTAGTCTTAGATAAAATCAAATATTGAATACTACCTTTAAATAGACAGGGAATATTTCAGGCAACAACAAATACAGAAGCATTATCATATTCTCATAAGGCCCAATAATATTTATGATAATTTTCACTATTCAAGTAGGTTATTTAAAGTTCTAATGCGTCCAAACAGCCTTCACTTGAGGTGCACAGAGGAGCCCTGGCTCTGTGCTAACTCATATGCACAAGATCTTATTGTTGGATGATTCCTTCATCCACAAGAAATTATAGCTGCCCTGGGGTTTGCCAGGGCTGTGGCACAAGTAGGGGAATGGTTAGCAAAGAGTAACCAGACCCCCCTGCTGAGAAAGAGCTTTGCAAGCGTCCCTGACAGAAACCCGACACCAAGAAGGATAATTTCTTTTGCAGTAAAAAGTTTTGAAGGAAAGTAGAGGATAACAAATTCATAGGAATTAATAATTTAAAACCTAGAATGCTGTGAATTCTCTTCTTCAGCTGCTGAACACTATAGCTTTCTGTATACTCAGAGCAATTCTTTTTAAATTCAGATTACATATTTCCACTAGGGTCCAGATTCTGAAGTGCTTATTCAGAAATTGGTTTAGGTAAAAGTCCTACTGAAGCTGCTGGGGATTTGATTTCAATTGAAACTGCATAAATACTGAGTTCAGATTTCTGGATTTCACCCTCTAGAGTAATAGATTCTGTAAACTAGAAAGAATGATTGGAAGGTCTAGTAAGGAACCAGCGGGCTCTTTTAAGTAATTAATATTTTTCTTATGAAAACATTAATCATTGTGATGCCTGTGATAATTATTTTCAGGGAAAAATAAAAGAGAATACCTATTTAATTTCTAAATACTTTGAAATTGAAACCTTAATTCATAAGACTGTCTTGCTGCTGTACCAATGAGCACCCATTATAGTCTCATTCTTTTACATTTGTCTAAAAATTGGGTAAGCCAGTTTAGTATTCCCAAACCTGTGAAATTAACATATAAGAACTGATGGACTATATTACTAAATCTTTCAGCTTCAGATAAATATGCATACTTCACTAATGAGGAAACAATACACAAACCCCATTCTGTTTCCCTGAAAAATAATCTTAAAAAAATTACCTGTGGCTGAGACAGGTTCTGAACCCAAAAATCACCAATCCCCACAATAACACACAGAGACATAAACCAAAATTCTTTAGGTAGCTTACAGACTGACTTATAGTACTACTAGGTATATATAGATGGTGATCTTTCAGGTATTAGCTCAGCAGAAAAAAATCTACAAGCTTTGACTATTGAATTCCATTTACCCCTCTGTGGTAAAGCAGATGAAATTAAAATGCCCTTAAATTCCCCTCAGTGTGCAGTCAGAGACAGAGGAACCTTCACACAGGCACAAGAGAGCTGTGGACTGGGGCATGTTGCCCTCGTCACTGCAACAGATTTAGTTTTTAGTCCCAGCTCTGCCAGAGATTCCTGTGACTCTCTGGGCAAATCAGACAGGTCCCACTCCTCGCCTGCTGGCAGAACAGAACTTTTCGTGTTTCTCCAGATGCTTCCTTATCCATAAAGCACAATAATACTAGGTCTTGGTAATAATATATATATATATATGTGTGTGTATTTATTTATTATTAATATTTATATAATTATTAATATTATTTAATATTTATTATAAAATAATAAAAGGGTCTTGAGGCTTCGCCTGCTTGATCTTTGTAAAACCTCTTCAAGTTTTCATTTATCCCTTCAAGAGGCACTACAGAAATACATAGTATGGGGCCACAGGTTACCATGAATTAGTAGTCTTAATAAGGTCTTTCAAAAAATGCTAATATGAGCTCCTGGTACTCTGACATATTCCATGCTAACTGTACAAGAGCCAGAAAGATGGCCAAGTCGTACGGAAGTTATTCACATGGATAGCAGATGCTGTCTTTTGCAGGGTTATTAGCATGAGCTATTTATCCAGGCTACAAAATGTCAACCTGACTGTGTATTAGGACACAGTAAGTTACGTTATTTACATTAAAAGTAAAGTATAATATAAAGTATTAATTTACATAAAGCAGAGCATCTCTGGCAAACTGTTAGGCAGTAGGTGGGAGGATGATTATTCCAGATATATAAAGGGTATGAAACTCAGGGACATATGGTTGTTACCCCATGATTCAATAAAACACAGCAAAGCCAGCACTTTATAGAACAAAGACCTTGACTATGAAAAATTCTCCTTAATGACCAAAATTTTCATCAATAAGTTTTTCTCCATTAATTTTTTTATAAATTACCATCATGTTTCTCTTTCTAGAAATTTTAAATGTCTCTGCAGACAGAGAAAACTGAAGTTAAAAGAGAAGCTTGATTCTATTGATTTCCACAAAAGAATGTTGACATTCTTTTCAAGCTAACTAGAATTCAGTATTTGTTGATGAACTATAGAGATACTGTTGAAATTTATTAATAGGTTTTATATCAAACCAGTTCAAAGCTTTAAATTTAATCTATTGTTATCAAAATCAATAAATTAAGAAATATTAACATATTTGATTATTGAGCTAAATATTTTATTGTATTATTATTTCACAATATGTCAAAATATTGCTCACATAATGTGGAACAAAGGCAGCAATCAACCATAAGCACTTGTTTGAATGTCCTTGTTCAGTTTTCAACACTAGTTCACCTTATCTTGAAAGCATTGTAAATATTTGAAGGAAAGTTGGCATGCAAAAACAGCACAAAGATTTCTGATTCTAAAGTCAATTGTAATTCCCTAAAATCATAGTGTTGAAACATTTCAACTCCAACTCTTCTTGAAGCAATTAAAATATTTTGATTTAGTTTTACAATAACTCCATGAAGCCTTTCTCTTTTCATTAAGCAGAAAAAAACTGACCACAGGCTGTCTAGATTTGAACTACAGCTTCTCAAAATATGGAACCTCTCTCAAAACCAGAACAGGAATCCATTTAATAAGAGATGTCTTTCAGGTTAGCACTAGCCATTCTCTACACATCATTCAATTATTCACATCAGCATCTTGACTCATTTTAACTGCATGAAAACTTAAGGACATGACAGCTTGTGACAGGACCCCAGCTTGGCCTCAGGTTTCAATTAGACCTGCCTGGACTTTCTAACTTTACAGCAGATGATCAAAAAGTTTCTAAACTCAGCACAGAAAGATGTTTTAAATCTCCAAACAGAGAAAAGACAAAGTGGCTGGACTGGACTGAACTGAGAAAGGCAAAGTGATCAGGGCCCAGCAGGGCAGAAGCATAAGGGGTTTGCTCATCTGCTGGAGTTTCATGTCTCTGGGCTGTTCTCAGGCACTCCCCCTCACTCCAGCAGACGGCCCTGGTCCTCGTGCTCACTCAGGAGCTGCAGTTCCCAGCTCCTTGCTGCCATCTCCCTGTGGAGAGCTGTGGACAGGGCATTTCTCCTGCCCAAGGCCATCCCTCGGCCACCCATGCCTCCTGAAACTAGGGCAACAGCCAGGGAAAAAAAAAATAGTGATGGTGATGGTGTGACAATGTTCACTTGCCTGTTTGGCATCCAGAAGGACAGCAGGTGCAAGCCCTGCTCAGCTCCCCTTCCAGGCCATGCCAATAGCCCAGGCATTCCACTTTCGGGCTGCTGGGGCTGTCAGTGCTCAGGCTCAGCCTCGGGTGTCCACCCAAGCCTGGACTAGGAGGTGGCAGACACCCCAGTGCCACCTCTCACTAATGCCACCCAGGGCTGGGAGGTGCAGGATGGGTGGGGGGCACGAGCAGGGCACCAGCAGCAGGCAGGCTGTGGCTGCTCAGGAGAGCTGCAGCATCAGCAGAGCTGGGCACAGACCTCAGCACCCCCAGCATGGGGCACCTCAAGGAGATGCACTCACTGAGAGTTTACAAAAACCACTTTAACACTGCCATGGGAATCAGGAACTTCCATGGAGAACCTACAAGTCCCTCCCCCCAAGCAGCTGCTGCTGAAAACCCAAGGAAGTTCAGGAGGTGAACCAGGGCACTTGAGCTGGAGCCAGGGTGATGCCCAGGGTTCCCCTGGCAGCAAGTTCTCTAAGTGAGGGAAGCACTCAGCAGCCCTGTTCTAAGGCTGGCCCTCATGAACTGTGTTAAACAGAGGCAACCCCAAAACTTACTGCAGAATCAAAGTGATAGTAATATCTTTCATATCAATATACTTTTTCCTCTTACATAATTCAGTTTACACTGTCCGCATATGCTTTTCAGCAGCATAAAGCAGATAAAAACACTAATCCCTTTATCCTTCAAATAAAGCTAGTTCTTGCCATCTAACTGCACTAACTAATTAAAAATTATGTTTTGTATCATGTGTCTGTTGTTTAAAAATGCTGAAGATTTCAGACCAGACCAAAATAGACAGGTGGATGAAGGTTTTTTTGTATTGTATATTTTCAAGCATTAACAGTATCATTTGCATGCTAAAGAAATGAAATTTTGATTTTGAAGAGGCCACTAAGGATTAATTTAATTATTTGGACAGAGTTTAGGCTGCTTTGCAGTGGGAATGAAGGTTAAAAGGTACATCTTGATAAATATTTAAAATCTTCAAACTTTTTGGTGTAGAGCCAACTGATTTGAAGTCCACTGCTCTGTTACCTATGTAGAAAAAATTTAACTTGCTTGAAATTTATACTTCTGATCTATAAGTCCTGAGGTGTTGTACATGACTGACTTTTTAGGTAGTGATTTATAACAACATTTTAAACTTTCACTTGGTGCTTTTTCAACACCCTTATCTAATTCCCCAAAACTTCATGTTCCCATGGAGAAGAGACACAAGATTTCTCTTTCCAGTAGGGTCTCTTCCCTTTCAGTTCAGGATACAGCTCCAGCAATGACTAAATAGAGCTTTGGAACAGCTCATTCCAGAAGCTCACCAAAAAAACAAACAAACAAACAAACAAAACCCCTAAACTTAATGGTAAATAAACATTTTTGAAGTGCTGTATACATTGATTAGTTGACATCTGGTATTCCCCTCACACACTGTCAAAACACAGAGCCAGTCCATATGCATGAAAGGTTTGGCAGCAAAGCACATTTTGTAGAGCATCAGCTCTCTTCTATCAGATGAATTCTCCTTTCACTGTAAATGATACATTACAAGGAATCTGTTCAAAATACAACTAAACTGAGTCATCTTTGTAAATATCTCTGTAGGACATCATTAGTTTATAAGGACTGTAAAAGTTATACACACAAGCAATACTTACAGGCAAAAGTATGCAATGATCTCACAAAAGGAATAGCAAGAATATCTGGGCTTTCAGGAAAAATACTGGAAGGACAATAGCCCCCCCAAAAAAAAACCCTGCCTCCTACAGGTGATTTGCACCACAGTCAGGCACTACCTGGTAATGCCCGATATTGATGCTCATGGACTCCAGGTGCACAGATCTACTCTCTGCTCAATAATTCTTACCTGTTTTCAGGTGGACCTCTCTCTTGACCCTCAATATCGGAGACACAGTTTTTCAGACTTTGAGACTTCCATAACGTTTTATTTAGAGGCTGGATATTTTTTCCTAAGCTAAGAATTCTACAGTTTGGTTTTCTATTTTTTAATCTATGTGCAGTAGCTCAAGGTAATTCTCTTTGACAACGTGTAGCTCTGTTCTCGGAGTTTCAGTGGGTTCAGTTCAATGGGTGAGCACTGCAGGGCTCCTTGCTGGGTAGGGCACAGATGGGATATTTGTAGGAGAAAGTGCCTCTCCCCTATAATACCAACAATAATACCAGAAACACAAACAGAATCTGTCCCCTAGGAAATACTACCCTATGTGATTTAAAACTTGTGAAGATAGCCCCAACAAGAGTTTCAAATCTAGAAAATTTTTCTCAGTTCAAAGGTAAGACTTGGCTGTTTTTCAGATGCCTTAGAAAATCCATCTGGGTACATACCTACCTCTTCTAAAAGTAGTTCTCTGGTCTTTCCACCCCCAAAGTAGCATAAAAATATACTGTCATATGAAACCAAAGCACAAGTACATGAGATTGTATATATTATGCTGATGAATATTCTATATTAAGTATTATAAGCTTAATAAATAATAGTAACAACATAATTATAGGGTCATCTTAATCATTAATCAATATCAACAGAGCATGTGAAATTTGCTATTTAATTCTAGGGCACAGTGAGTCCATGTAAACTCACAAATGCTGATTTTCATAAATTTTTGCTCTCAGTGGCAAGACAAAGGTGGTGGGTCATCCCTCTATGGCTGGAACAAACTGGGAGCCATGTCTTTGGCACATCTTAACTGGAACAACCGTGATGCTTCAAAATGCTTCATCTTCAAAATCTGTCAAATTAAAATCACTGAACTTCAATATTTTTATTCTTACTATATCATCAGTTTTACTTCTGGTAATATATTCTGAGAGGACTTTTACAAAGAACAAGGTTTTGATTATAGAGTTTATCATAGCAAGGAAATTCAGGACATAATTACAGTCATTAATTATCAGTAATTAATTTAAATAGTTTCCTGTACTTTATTAAAGAGGTACTGTTGTTATACTATATGATTCCTTCTTTTAATGCTTCTAAAGATTTTGACTCTACCTTGACATTAAAATGCATATTTCTAGAATTATTACCCAAAAAGGAAGACTTTTTCTTTAAAAAGAAAAAATGCAACCAGCCATTCTGATTGCCAGAATTTGAATCAGCTACAATATGCTGTATGTTATAACTTGATGAAGTCCATGAGCCAGGAACTGCAACAAATAGAAACACAAGCTGAGTCATGAGAGAGGGCTGAAGTAAGTGGTTTAAGAATCCTTTACCTTCGAAAAAAAATTAAGCCTACTTCTAATTTCCTGACTAAAGCCATTATGATTTGTAGATGGATGGCAGACCTGGCTTGATATTAAATACATCAGGGAGGAAATTAGGTTGGAAAAATCAATGGCTGGTTATGAATACTAAAATCAAAATACAACTTTTAGGGACTAGAGACAGGAGGCAAGCTTCCAATACTGCCCTATTAAGAACTTCAGGACCTAGACTTGTCTTTATTTAAACAACCAGAGAAATATGCCTGTTCTTGACATTGGCAGAGCCAGAAGCAAGGTCTACTGGTTATTTAAATTAATTCCAAATGTGAAATTCCTTTAAAATATAAATGTGCTTTAAAGAATAAACAGATATACACAAACTAGATCTGTCTCTGACTTACAAGAACGGAAAGTAGGAATAGTTTTGTTAATCCTAGGTATTATTTAGCTGATAAAGTAAAACTTACTATCTGATCAGAAAAAAAAATACAGAAAACTGGGACACCAAAAGACCCATCAAACTAGTACACCTTACATGAACAAAAGCAAAGCCTGACTGCATTGTGTTGACACTGCCAGAAGCACGCTGGCCCTGCTACAACTGCTGTGTGCTGTAAATGTGTGTTTCTGTAATCGAAGTTTGGTTATCAGTAGCGAGATCTGTTAAGCGCAGTTTGTGCCCAGCAGCTGATAGAGGTAGAGGTCCACTCACCCGAAAGGCCCACAGAGTAAACCAGAACATGAGCTACGCCATCCCATGAGGTAAAACTGTGACCAGTTCCAGGAAGGTAAGCCTTATTCCAAATTGTCCTTGCCTGCTTTAGAAAATGAAGTAAAACCATCCTAACTGCTGGTAACAATTACCTGAGACACAAGGATATGATCAAGCCTCCAGCAGCAAATTAGATTCTGGATTAGTTGGTAAAACCCTCCTCTTTCTCCCTGCTCTCCAAGTGTTTCTCACAGAAAGTGAAGAAACCTCTCTTTCTCACTCACTCTCTGAACATGCGTTCCCTCCTCAAAATTTTAAAACCCACCCTGCTCCACATCTGCTGAGAAACACCTAAGTTTAATGAACTTCTGCTCCCTTCCAGTACTTAAAAAACATAAAAGTAATCAAGAAACCAACACTCAACTCTGTGTTACTCAACTTCTCTAAGTGCAAAGCAGAAACTGAATGCATCATCACAAGGATTCAGAATCATCAAGCACTCAGCCACACATGACAACTCGTAACAATAATGTTAGAAACTGAGAAGGGAAAGTGGAATCTGTCATATCTGAAATATTGTGTCTATATTCAGCATTAGCGTTTCATTTCGGTTGCAAAACAGTATTTTGCAAATGTGTTTTTAAATGACAGTATACTGTGGTTATTTCTGTTAAAATATGCTCAAAACTCTGTATCATTTGTGATGAATGCATTACTGCCACCATGAGAACACAGATTCACACATGTTGTGAATGACTAAAAATAATATACAATACATACCAAGTTCAACTAAATGTCGGTTTGAAAAGCTTAGGGTAATAAGATGTCATAAAGACTAAGACCTGCTGCTTTTATGAAATAATCCTTTCATAAAAATGTGGATTTGTTGTTCTATAAGACATAGATCCGTGCCTCTATGCCACATAACAGCTGCCCATTTATAATCATTTGTTTGTGCAAAAAGATTTTGTCAAGATTTTGAATTAATTTGACAGACTTATTGTCTAATGATATATTCTTTAACTAATTAGCAATCTATCACATTCATAAAATCATTTAATCAGTTCAAAAGATGAGTTTTCCCTTCTTTTATCATAATGTTCAACCAAAAAAAAATCCTCAAAAAACCAAAAGGATTGCTAAGCCAAAATTAGACCAGACATGTTAAAACATAAATTCCAAATCTTAAAAAAAACCCAACTAAATATATAGATGACTCCCAGATTATTAAGATGCACAATGGTTAATAATTTTAATTGGATGTGGCACATTATGCTTGAATTTATATATGAAAGGAAGCATAGAAATGCTGAAAAGTAAATTCAAAGTTTCTGATTCCAATATTCCTTGTGCAAATTAAAGTAGTCATTATAGGGAGAGTTACTCTTAGGTTAAATGTGAATGGAAAAACTCTATGAGATTCCGTTTCCATCACTAAAAGCTCCAGCAGCAACTCAGTAAAATCAGTTTCCCAGGTAAAACTTAATACCCAGTACACCAGAACACAACAAGCAATGAAACAGGACAGTGGGGACCTTGCAAAAACTCTTGATTTTAATTTTCTGTTCTTCCTTTAGGCAATCATAAAAATGATGAAGGAATGTTTTAAACCCATGCCTGGAAGATATTTCAAGCAGTCATCTGCTGTTCTGCTGGGCCCCACCATCAGTCCTGATGAAATAGAGATTTTTAGAGTTCACTTGAGTTGGCACAATGAATTAAGCATCTAAATTTTAGCTTGTAGAATTATGTGTTGAATTTTAACCTTTTTACTTAAGAAACCTCTAGCATGGTACAAAGGGCATAGGAAAATGCAAATTTCCGAAGCTTCTTGCATAAAGAACAATACTGGGAGAAGACCAAAGGTTGCAAAGAACCCAGATAAAAGGGCTCCTCTGTCTCCAATCTCATCACAACTGACAGATGTACTCAGATAAGCACCAAGAGACCAAAAGTGCACGCACAAAGGAGAAAAGCTCTAAAGTTCAATCATGAGGAAGACCACAATCTTCAGCCTCAGAGACCACCAAAGACCCCTGTGCAACTACCACAGCAAACAACACATGCCCAGAAGGGAGTGGATTTAATTACCATGCGAAGTGAGGGCAGATGGGACCAGGGGATGAATAGTCATGAAAAGTTGTACATATGCAATACCTTTGTAAATAAATGTAAAACTCGACTTGGGGCTAATGACACAAGACTTCGAGAATTCTCTCGCTTGCGTTGGGCACTCAATGCACACTCACTTCATAACTGTAACGAGTTGTGGAGTCTTTATTCCACGAGTCACTGACAGGTTTCTGTTCTGCAAGTCTCCATCACTGCCATTCCACAACTGACAAAGGCAATCATTTCCCACATCAAGACACTCTCCCCACCAAGTATCCATCCTCATTCCCAACATCAGTTTTTCTTGCAGAAATCTATAATTATTTCTTGTCTTATTAATTGTGGAGATGGAGAATGGCTCATTCCCTTCTGCAGCATTTTATACCCTCTTCAATCTTTCCCAATTCTTTCCATTTTTCTTTGTAAAGCTTCTTTTTCTACACCAAATAGTTCTCTTCCCTTTTCTGTAGAATCTCCCTTTTTGTCTGTATCAGCCTTAAATTGCAGTGTGCAAACAACCACACTGCAGCTGAGGCTTGCTCAGGAACTCACAAAAGTTACCTAGTGCATCTGGCAGGGTGCACTGCTGTGCCTATCAGTCTCACAGCCTTATCAGGATCACCTTTGCCTAGAGTGCTTATGACAATTCTTTCCAGCCATGGCCAAACTAGCAAATTTGCAACTTTAGACAAACTAAAGCCACGTCCAGGTCATAATCCACTAGAAGCCCACTACTGCTTCCTGCAGAACTTGATACCCAGCTGTTCTTGCCTTCCCTCCCACAGAGCATAATCATCAGACTTCATCTATCACCTTCAGAGTATTTCTCCATTTTTTCAATATAATTTTTGGATTCCATTTCCATCCTCCAACACATCCCAATTTTCTCCCAGATGTGTTCCAGATTTAAAAAGCTGACAATCCTCTAGCTAATTCATTAGAAAATGAGTAAACGCACACAGAAAATAACCAGACCCAAGACAAGTAAATGAATTGCCCTCCATTTTGAATCGGGTCCACCAAGCAACTTTCTGGGTATGGATTTCCAAGTAACTTCAACTACATTTTGCTCCCACAGAGTATACTAAAACTATTTTCTTTATAAGATCTACTAAATCATTGTAACTGTTGGTTTTTTGTGGGTTTTTTAATTGGACCAGCCTTTCAGAAAAAGTACTTTAGGAGTTTTCTTTGACAGTTGAAAACTATCTATGTAAAATACCTTGGTTCCTTTACTGCACATTTTGGATTTTTTTTGTTTACCTGGGAGGATAAGGTTGTTTCTGCTCTGGAAGGTAAGAACCTTTCCAAAAACCACAGATGTTATACTTTTTTGGCTGTCCTCATTCAAACTACCTCTGACTTTAATACTAATCAGCCAGAATTTCCCTAGCAGGTACAATTAAATTTTAAAAAGTATCTCTCCCCAAAATCTTTGTTCTCTCTTATTAAGTAAACAATTTCATTTAAAAAACAATTTTATTTAAAAAATCATTTGTACCCTTCTGTACTCCTTTCCCAGTTCAGCCACATCAGCCCCTCTCTCATCACTACCATGTGCCTTGGGGTATCTTGTCCCCTGCTCACCAACAGCTCCACCCTTAATCGTGGCAGTTCATCCAGTGAACATCCCACCAATAGTGCTCATCACAGCTCTTTTTTCTGGCTGTCGCCCAAGGATCAGAGGTTTTCTGTCCTCCTTGATCTCTGCCTTGGAAGGAGCAAAGGCCGATTTCATACACAGAGCCATGCCTCTTTCCTTGAAGGGTTCTTTCTTTCCTTTTACTTAAGATTTTGTCTTTGTTGAATAAGTTCTTCAAGTATTAGTATAGCTGTCACATAAATTACTTCACAAAAATGAAAATTCTCTACTTTGTATAGGCCTAACAAAGACATCAAAAGTGATCTAAAAATTTTCCAACTATCATTCTCTCTCTTTGAGCTTGTCATAAAAAAAACCACAAACATAACATTTCTGACTTTTGACTCTAGCCAATAAGAAACACCACTTACTTGCAGATTCTTATCATCCCTTCATAGACCTTAATTTAAAACCCTGCACTGGTGTGAGGAAGCTCATGAACATTAGTATCATTTCCAAGCAGAACCAAGGGATGATGCTCCAGCAGAACATCAAATAAAAATAAAGATTTAAAATGAAATATCACTTTACCTGGTTACTCACTATTTGTTACTTCTTTCTGCTTTATCAAATCTGACATATGCATGAAAGAAAAATGCCATAACCCAAAGAAATGAGACAATGTAAGAAGGAACTCAGTGGACAGAGTCCCCAAGAACCACATGCATTATAAGATTCTGTTAGAAGTTACACCAGCATGATGTTATGTAAATTTAGTTAATCACTGTAGGAATTCATTAAATCCCTTTCTTGTTAAAAGCAGAGGGAGGATAAGAAATTTTATGTTCAGGAAAAAATTTGCAAAGTGTGTGTATAGATATTTGCTTATCGACTAAAAAAAATTATGTTTTCATATATAAGGCATAAGAAAAGATTTATTGACACTAAGTAGTTAGGACAAAAATATTGATTCAGTGCACACAAGCAAGTTTAACCTCCTACTACATTACACTTCCACAATGCCTGTGAAGACATATGTGATAAGCTCTGTGCACAAATTATTTTCCCATTACTTTTATCAAGTTTTCTTAAGGAAAGATCATAATGGAATAATTATGTTATTGGTTGAAACAACACTTTCACCTAGTTCAGAGACTCCACAGATGGAGCCAAGATGGATGTCAGACTTTTAATAGAAACTCATGGACAGAAAACCCCATCTTAAGATGTTGCAAGCAGAAAGTTTTCTTATTTTCATAAATTGTTAAGTTCAAGACAGGAGTACCACCCCCACACATATTTCCAGTTCTCAAAAGCCTCAAATAAACCTGCCTCAGCCTTCAAATCTTGCAACAGAAAGACTTCAAAGTAAAATTCTTGTCTTTCCTTGACTTGAATCAAACAAAATTTTGAAGAGTAATAGCTTAATTAAGCTTCTGCAACACAAAATTGTCTATTATATTTCCAAGTCCATTAATGCCGTAGGAGAGAAACCACAGTATATGCAAAAATATAGCAAAACCAACATTTTAAAATTAAGTAGGCATGATATAAAGCCCAATAATTTTGTTGTAAAGTAACCCTGAAAGTATGCACACAAGCAAGGCAGATGGAAAAGCAGAATTTTCCTTATTCCTATTTCCATTCAAGTCAGGGTTTTGGGGTCCTTTTTTAATAGGAGCATCATTACTTTATACATTGCCTTTTGCCCGCATAAGAAACTGCTAGAGACAATATTCATGCCTGAGGCTAGAGAGGGAAGGCAGCAGCCCCTGGACAGGCTCTCCCTGCCCTACCTGGCAGAAACACCCCCGGGGCCCCAAAATCCCAGCCACAGCAGAGCCCCCATCCTCACATCAGGGGCTCTGCACTGCCCAGAATCAACTTGAGAAGACTGAAAATTCTGTTTCTTGTGGAATTATACTTGCTTGTCAACCAGGAGAGAAGACCACCATCATCCTTTTCATGTTGCTTTCTTTGGGTGTGTTTTGGTTGGGGTTATTTTAGGTAATTTTATTAAAACACAGCACATGGGTTATTTAACAAAATAAATAACCCTATTATAGCAACTGCTCCACAGCTAAAGAGCAAAGAGTTCACATTAGTTTTCTTCTTTTCCTGCTTTGATTAAAAGCTACAACCACTAAATCCGATGATGAGAATCAGAGTAAACCAACATACCTAACTTAAGCTAATTACATCAACCTAATTTTCACCAGCTGAGGATATAGCCTCAGTAACTTTTACTGCTTTAAATAATCAGAAAAGTAACTTATTTATATACACATATTTATCACCCACTTTGTACTTCATGATCTCAAGCTATTTTATGTTTTTTTTGTTTTTTTTTTTTTAATTATGCTGGTACCATCACTAAAGATGAAAAGTATGACCACTATTTCCCTGTCTCTTAAAATCCTATTTAGACAGGTAGACTTCCTGAGCAGAAAGATAATCTTGTATCTGGTAAAACTACTGATTTTTTTTCATCTTGCACCACCCTGTGAAAAACAACATGTGAATCATATGTAGAAACAGTGGTATTTTTTTGGCACCATCACAGCAGGCCTTGAGCTATTTTAACCACACCCCTCATGGGGTAGAGTTATTTCCCAGCAGGACATTATAAAACAAAACAAGATTATGTTACTGAAATCAACTTCTGTATAACAGAAAATATTTTGTGTCTCAGTGATCCAAAGAACATGGCAGTTTATGAACACTGCAGCCTGCTGTGGCTTGCTCTGTCACTGCTTCAAAATCGCAATTACTGCCCATCAAAATAGCAATCTGCAGGAGCCTAGAATCTCTGCAATGTCTCATGTCAAGTACTTTATGCAGCACTTCACAGTGCTTTAGGTCTGATACCTTCCAAGACAGGTGTTTGTATCAGTAGTGCTGCCTCTTAATTACTCATCCTTTCCCTTCACTGGGTAGATCACAGGGGCTAGTGGCTTTACCTGACCCTGTCACAGGTCAGAGAAAGTTTCTGAAACTGAGCCAGGATGCTCTTTACAGGAAACCTTGGTATTTCACACAAGAAGTGGATTTCTCCAGTTTAGAGGCACACAGTAGCATCTAGAATAGAAGAAAAGTGGGCTGTCATTCTTCCGAAGTTTCACAGAAAATCTGCTTCCTTGATTTCCTACCACAACAGTGCAGCAGGGTGACTTGTCTTGCTGTCACCAGCCTGCTCCACTATTTCACCTCTTCCATCCTGCAAGCACAACGTGTCCCAGTGCTTCCAACAGCATGCCGGTGTCCCCAGCACAGCCACTCATCCTTTGGTACATGATGCACTCCGGCACAAGCCCCAGGACTCCCAGGAAAAGGACACAGCAAAGGGAGGAGGTGAAGGCACTGCTCAAAGACAAGGAGAACTGAAGAGGCCACATGCAGAGTGTTACACTTCGGCTGAGAAAAAAACACCTGAAAGCTCTGCACGCCCCTAAATGGAGGAACCAGGGACAAAAAGCTGAAGCAGTGCTTAAACAAAAAGTTTAAGAGCTTTGTGCTGGTTTTTAGGTATGAGCTATCTGTTCCTTGTGGTCAAGGTAAACCATAGATGGGGCAAACCACACATTTATCTCTGAATTTGTTACTTTCTCTTTCCCTAACTTTAGTTCCCTCCTTCTGCTTTGGCATATCTGCCTTTAAATCCTACAGATTTCAAGCTAATATTGCCCAGTCTCTCAGTTTTGCAACATTCAGTATTTCATAACTCTGAGCAAACTTTTATATGCTAGAATCGGGTGGTTTTGTGAATAGGTCAACTTTTGATTTACAGGTAATAGGAAAAGCCCTTGTAAGTACAGAGAGAAGCTGAAAATACATGCCCTAAAAAGCTCAAAAACGCCATTAGGAAAAAACAGGAATATTCTTAAAGGTCTTACAAGTTACAGGCTCGATTTTGAGGTATTTATTAGTTTTTAAATGTTTTTCAGTGGCTATATCTTCCCTGTATAGTCTTCTGCCTCATTTCTGATTCACCCAGCCTCATTTGAAAAAAGCAGATTAAAAGCAGGAAGAATACAAATTGAAGTTTCTTTCCTGCCCTACCCTCTTTTCTATTTTTCAGGCTTGATTGTTCCCTAGTACTATAACAATAGCATGTTGTAATGTAAATATCAGAAATAATTGGCATTTTAATCAGAAACAAACAAGGCAGTCATACTCCCATTTTTCTCCAGAATGAGAAAATTTAAAAAAAAAATTAAAAGGGACCTTGCAATAGTAATAAACATTTTGCTGTTTCTGCAATGAAAATACTTGCAGGGATGTTTATTTCACTGGAGAGTCGAGGGTACATCCTGCCTCAGAATGAAGGACCTGCTGGACTGACCCTGCCAGCTTTCATTTTATGACCTTCACAGAACAGAGGCTCATGAGTGTTGCAGTAACTAAGTTTCACCTACTGAAACTATGGGACATTTTTTTCACATTCCCCTAGATAAAAGGATAAACCAATGATCCTTCTTGTTGAAGCCACTGGAATCCTCTTCTTATATGAGAAATGTTAGTTCTTCTTAAAATTATGCTTTCCATGCAGATAAGTTTTCACAGCAGAGTTTATTAATGAGGCTGCATTTTTTCTTTTAAAGCAGTCACTATCAATTGCAAAGTTTCTGAAATTACAGTTGACAACAATTTTGCATTTTTATTCCTAAGATTTTATATAACATACAGCTGAATGCTGTTTTGGCAGTCATAAAGCATGGGTTCAGTTTTCATAATCTCTTTGTAATTGCTGACTATTAAAGTCATCACACATACACCCTGTGCATGATTCTGCAAAATCTCTCCTTTGGTACATTTTGGTCCACCTTCAGGGGAATAACTACTGCTTCCAGAGGAGACATGCTCTGTTTTGCAGAAATGCCATCACCTCCGTAATGATCCCAAGGATCAGCCCTGGAAAACCATCCTGCACCCTGGCACATCACAGCATTAATGGGTTCCACACAGTAATTGCTGAGTCTTCAGGCTAAAAGCTACTTATTGCTTTTCTTTCAGCCTATTCCCTTCTTATGCCTGGATCCACGTTTGTGCAGAGCAGCACCAATTAGGTCCGGAGCTTATTCCCCTTTGTTTTATTGCCTGCCTTGACAGCACCTGGGTCATTCTCGGGGCCATGCAAACAAGAGATAATAATGCATCCCATTCATTTGCTCTGGTAAAACCCACGAGCCATCCCCCTCATCCCAGGTGCAATGATGTGTGCCTGAACAAATCGTGCGGTTTTGGTTAGAGAAACTCTATCAAAGACAGCCAATTACTTCAAGATCTATTTGTGGGAAGAATGCTTTTAATCACAGCTTTTAGAAGCCTAAATGATGGTGTTAAATAATAGACAGAGAAAAAGTAATATTGATTGCCCAGGCTGATGTAAAAAAACATTAATCCATTTGAGAAACTGAAGGTCATTTTATATTGTTATATATCATACTATGTCGCTTTTTTTTTCCAAAATATTTAGATGTGACTACTTTGATATTTACTACAAAAATAATAAAGGACCTGAAAGAACCTTAAGAAGTCATCCTATTTATGCCCCAGAACTGGATACAAAGTCAAGTATAACTATGCTGTCCATGCAAGTTATTTACCTAACCTATAATTAAAATTCTGCTGTTAAGGGCATTTCACAGCCTCCGCAGGTAGCCTTTTTTTGTTCTTAAATATCCATATAATTAATATTTATCCTATCTAAATCAGCTTTGCTTAAAATTGAGGTAATTAGTGTCTTCTTTTCTAGCCTTTCGATTCTTAGAAACTACAAAAACTTCTTCCTCCAGCCTCTCTTTTCTGTGCTAAACAAATATGATAACTCTTGTCAAGCATTTTATAAATCTTGCATGTACTGTGTGTTGCATTTTACATAAGTCTATATTTAGGATCAACTCTGAAATTAGAAGAGGGCAATAGTGTGTTTTGAACTTGCTGAAACAAAAGAATTTTTTAATATTCTAATTTTTATTACCTAGGTATGTTGTTGCAAAATTCTGCAAATAGTTGGCATTTCTGAGTCAGTACTTTCCACTGAAATATAAAGCACCAAAAGAAAATAAAATCCACAGGACCTTTTCTCTATTGGCAACATTTAAAAGGCTCAAGCATACCCTCAGATATAGATTATTTACTAAAATTAGGCATTATTTTTTGCAAGCATTCAAAGTTTGACCTTGTATTAGGCAATAACTGATTCAGACTCATATGTTGCCAAAATTGTTTGTAAAAACAGTCCTGGGTCTTGGTTTCACTAGCCCTAAATCACATAGCTCTTTCTAAAGGAAATTACCTTTTCTTCCCAACCAGCCTCTTACCAAAGACACTATTGCTTACAAAAAGCCTATAGGATTTCCCTCAGATTCAAATTTAGTCATTTCTTTCACCAAAACAAAAGCTTGCCTCTGAGCAGCTTTCTTTCACAAATCTGAATTCTCACTAATAGAACTTTACTAAGAAAACAGACAT
This sequence comes from Sitta carolinensis, assembly GCA_032173965.1. Taxonomy (NCBI): domain Eukaryota; kingdom Metazoa; phylum Chordata; class Aves; order Passeriformes; family Sittidae; genus Sitta; species Sitta carolinensis. The sequence continues at coordinate 10,568,742 of CM063289.1, read as the reverse complement.
CACTACAAACTTCAGGTCTACTACACCATAAACCATACTTTTATATGTGACCTTCTTTCTTAGTGAAGCCAAAGAGGATAACAGAAAAACAGTAATTTTAGGTTGGCTCAGTGGACAAAAAATCTGCAACACATATTAAAAACTGTTTGTGAGTGCTGCGACAGCAGCAGGGAGGTTAACAGCAGCCACTGTGTTAAGTCAAGAGCAAACATCAAATCTGTCCAGTTTCCTTTCAAGACAGACTGTGTGAACAGGAGAGAAGGAATAAGTGTCATGTTCTTTGGTTTTAGTAAAGCTTTTGACAGTTTTGCATGACATCCTCAAAGGGAAGCTTCAGAAATATGATGCAAGTGAAATTACTATGAGACAGATATAAAATTAAGTAGATAACTGACACAGAACCAAGAGGGACTGCAGGTAACATTGACAAGCAGGATTAGAGTTCGAAATAATCTTGACAGAGGAAGAAAGACGACAGAATTCCAAAGTGAGAAATCCAAGTAGCTGTGTGTGGGCAGGGGAGCTGATCTGTGAGAGTTCAAGTGGCTGCCCAGGCACCTGCACTGCAGGGCAGAGGCTGGAGGTGCTGCGAGCTCCCAAAGCCAAGGGAAGCCTTGTGTGAGCAGCACAAATGCCCTTTCAGGAGGCACCACCTTGCACAGCAAAACAAACCTTTCACAGACTGGGATTCCTCCCACCTAACCCAATATGGTTAATAGTTGGCTGTCTACACTCTTCACCCAAGTTCACATCATTTTAAAGACTCTACAGAGATCCCATGACAAAAATGATGAGCCCTTTCTTTACCTGCAGCAGCAGTTCCAGTGGAGCAATCCTCTGTTTCTCCTCCCTAACTCTAAAGGGAGCCCTTCAGTCACTTGGAAATGTATCGCTTGTATGAGTGACAGAAACCCTTTCAATACTTATTTATGCACGCTCATTTTTATGATCATCATCGAGTCCAGAGGAATTAAAAATTTATTATGAAGCTAAGAAAATAAAATTATTATATGTTGTTTGTCTAAGTTGGTCATAAAATTGGACCAAGTGAATTAGACCCCAGATATAAAGTAATTAGGGAAAAAAAAGGATGTCCTGTTTGTCATTAGAAGAGAACAAGGTATAAAGGAAAGCTTATTTCTAACGTCAGGCTAGGAGAAAAAGGCTAAAATTCAAGGTATTCTTGCAAAGTTTATGTAGCTCCTTTGACCTATTATGTAAAGTGAACCAATTTAAGTGAAAAAGCACTGAAAAATTTAGCAAGGGTCAGACTTTCATATCTTTTTTTGTTCCTCCTGTTTGCTATATTTCAGTCATCTCCCTTTTAAATCTGATCTTCTCAAGTGGGTCAGATAAAGTATATATGTTGCACTCGAGTTCCTGTGGGCTGATTCAATGTGACTCTAAATCAACAAGTCTGAGTCACTGCCTGTGAAATCCTTTTCAAAATCCCTTTACAGGGCCAGGAAAGTGGTACAGAAAGCTAGAAACTGGTTCTCTAAACCCTGCAGGTAGTGTCTCTATCCTCACCTCCTCTGGGCCAGAAAGGGGCATCCCTTTATCAGTGTGCTCAGGAGGGATGTGTGTGGGTCTGATGATGTTTGCCTGAAGCACAAAAAACCTGATGGGCTATGCAAGAGAAGAGCTCTGACTCAGCTTTCCTGTTTATTCCTTTCTAGGTACCTGATTTATTATAGCATGACTTAAACTTGGCTGTCCACTAAGGCAGAGAGCAGGAACAGCTTTAGAGCTGGGACTCAAATACACGATTCCTAAAGAAAAAAAGTTAAAATAACATCTGAAGAGTGAGGTTCAGCAGGACAATCTTCCATTTCATACCCACTGAGCAGGACTGGCCAGAATATCCCTAATTGCCAACAAACACTCAAACATCCTTGCAGCAGGCACTGTGAGCTGTTGGAGTAAGACATCTGAACTGTGTGAGATTCAGTCATCTTAACACACTTATACTTGAGTTTTTGAATAGATGGTCAAGGACCATTTGGCTCCTTGCTGAATATTGCCAACGCAGAAAAAAACCATAAAATATGCCTTTTTTCTTTTCTTTTTAATGATAACCAGTTTTTCCCTGCTATAGGAATGAATGGTTCATATTATAAAGCATGACCCTACCCTCTTTCTTCATGCTAAGCAATGTCATTTTCTCTCAACACTGTTGAACACACAGTATGAGTACTCGTTAATATTGGTAAGGCAGCAGGATTTAGCTCTTGGTCAAGATACTTTCAAAAAACACCAGATCAAAAATCAGTCCCAGCACAGATTGTGGTTTAGTAACATCCAGTTCATAGATGTTCTGATTCCTGGAAGCGACATAAATTGTCAGGTCATATAGTTTGGCTAAATAATTATTTAAGAGTGACATTGACTAAAACACAAATGATGTTCAGCAGTTCCTCAGTCATTTTCAGCTGCTGAAAAGTCTGCCTGTTAATGGCAGTTGTCTTATTCAACTGCACTTAAATTAAGACTTCAGACAGTAAAAGAAAATAAATTTTTAAAACTATGTTGCATTATTTCCTTCAGAAAACATTTGCTGATGCTATATGTTTAATTGAATAAATTTGGTCATAGAAAAGATGAAAAATTTTGTAAGCTGTGTTGACATTTTGCATTTGGTGGGAAGGATACTTCAATAAAGTCAGATTCGAGCACTGGAAATCAATAAGGAATGTGAGCAGAATGAGAATTCTACATTGCAGAGAAGTACCTCTGATTTCTATTGAAAGTGGAAGAGAGATCATTATTCTGAGCATGATACTGTTATACTGCAACTTCATCCACCATGGGCTCCTCAAGGTGGCCTCTGACTTGCTTTGAATTTGTGCAGGTAAAAGATTTCCCTGCAAGGACCAAATGAATGTCACAGAAGACCTCGCAAGTACAGAGTGGAAACATTTTGTAAGTAAGAACGAAATAGCGAGAGAAAGTAGAAGTAGCTTTAAAAAACCCTTTCCAGTACTTAATACAAAAACATAGAAACATTTTTTCTCAAAGCAAGAAAAGGTTTTTATGCTGACAGTCTTGCTGTCTCAGTAGGGCAGCTGGACATAGACACAATACCCAGGCAAAAGCAGCTCCTCAAGCCTTCTGTATCCTAATAAAGTTTTGTGATATCAGTGGATATCATGGAGGAAATGTTACAGTTTCCTAACAGCTCCTAAGAATTCCTACTAACAAACCTGCATGCAGCATCCAGAGCAAAAACTTCTGCTCTCCTTGCTGGAGTAAGGAAGGGTACAGGGAGGGCAACAGGTGTTACTACTGGAATAAAATAAAAAGTGTGAAAAAAAAGAAAGGTATATTTTAATAGATCAATAATTGAAATAGAAATAATAGAAATATCTCTCCTAATGGACTATGCAAGAAGGAACACTTTTCCTTGGTACTCTAAGTTTCTCACATGATACATGTGAAGTTTCCAAAAGGATCTTCATCCTCCTGCACTCCTTTCAAAGCTGGACTATATCTGAGCTGTCATATTTTGTTTCCGTGAGCATTTAAATTCCAGTAACAGAACAAAATTTCATCTATTTTGAATAAACAGATAAAATTCTCAACCGTACATTAAATACTGAGTTTGAAAGTATGGATAAACTGAAATATGGACCCAAGGACTGGCAAGATCTTCCTTTATTTCAAACACACAAGAGCTTGCATGCGAACCATAGTATGTCACCCTTTTACCCAAACAAAAGGATTCCCAGTGATATCCAATTGCCACGTAATGCACTGAATGACCAAAGACCCAACAGTCTATCATGCACTGCAAGTATGAAAAAGTAAGAATTCATCCCATAAAACAGCAAAGAAGATGTGCTATAAACTATCGGTTTTTTTCCATAAAGCTTTTGAAGAGCCTTTTCACTTTTAAATGGCTTCCACCAGTGAAATGCATCCTTTGACCTTTATGTTTGCTGCCCCTGTTTCAAGGCATAAGGTATCACTAAAAACACCAACACCAAAGTCCTTTTCAGCAAAGCATGCGTCTGTTTCTGTGAGCAAGCTTAAGGCACCAACACTTGTCCAAAACTCTCTCACCTTCTCAGCAGACAACTAATGATTATTCCCTAGCTCCACTAAACCCTTAGGAGTTTATTAACTCACTGGCAGGTTGAATACCTCTTTTTACAAAGGAGGGCCCAAAACTGCCTGTTATATGATTTCTCATTTTTCCTGTGGCGTTTAAAGTGTCAGTCATACTCAGTCAGCATTGGAACAGCTGTACATGTGATCAGTTCTGACAGAGCCATGCCAGTGACTTTTATCACCATGTCAGTGGTGATAATGGTCTTGAGCATATGAGCTTCTCAACCCCAGGCTCACACCAAACAGCAGTTAAATGGTGTTTGTTGTAAATATAGTAGTACATAATATTCTTCCTATGACTAACAAGAGGTTTAAAATGTAAGAAGGGTTATTCAGCTTTCATTGCAGTGGAATCCAGCCAGTACCAAAATAACTGCATTAAACTTTCCTTGCTGAAACTTCACTCTCTTGAAAACAGTCTCACATAAGAAGCTCTGAAAACAATCCATTGAAGCATGAGCCATGACCCAGCACCATGCACTCTCCTCCACTTCTATTATACTTCCAGCTTACATCAGTGAGAAGACTAAGTTTGATACCAGTCATTTATAAAATACACACCACTTGGTAATACTTGACTGAGTCAGATTCTTCTGACAGTAATTTTTGTACAAGTTCACACAGACCTTACTAACTAAAGCAGTTCTGGATTTCTAGAGGTTCAGCTGAAAGCTAAATTTGACCAAAGTCTCAGCAGGACTCTTGGCAGAATTGCACTCTTTTTGCTAGATATAGGATCAAGAGCAAAAGTGTTAGAACATAACCCCATAGATGGAAAAACTTCCCTTCAAAATTAAGCAAATATTATAGTATTTGCCCTACACCCACTATAAATCACAGATACTTCAGATCTCTTAAAAAAGATTGGATAGATTCAAATCTGCTAACAGTTCATCAGATACCATTCTTACCATATTGTTGTTCTCAAAGGACCTGTCAAATGATTCTTAGAGAATATTTTCTGAAGCCAAATTTACCTCAGGGATTATAGTTTTCTGTCAACACATTATATAATTTGTTTTCAGAACTGTTCTATTCAAGGGCAGAACCAGAGCATATGCTGTAGCATACCTCCCCCATGTACTGCTCTACTGCTCCTTCCAGTTGGTGGCTTTCACAGAAATTAATTTAGCAAGTATATAGTAAAAATCTGGACAAAATAAGACTTTATTGGATTATGGCCAAATATCTAGATATAGCACTGGTTTATCCCTATTCAGTAAATACTTGACAATCAATCTGATACCTTCTCCTGCCTAGAATTTATCAAGGCCAAAACTTTAAAGGTTTTTGGATGCGAAATATCTGACATCTGCCTGATTCTTGCCCCAAAATGATTTCTTAGTATTACAGTTACTACAATCCATCTGGTGATTTATCTAAAAAGAAGAAAAAAACCTTTATAACTGCAATGTTTTTTCCGTGCATTCTATCAAATTACTGTGCAAATATTACATTGAAAATGGACACATCTTGAAACTCAGGTACCTACACCTGAAAATATTGGTTTTTTAGTCTGTTCATTTTTCTTTAAACCCTGTCCTTACAAGGCAAATATCTCTAAAGATCAAGCCCATCTCAAATGCTAATTTAGTCACATTTTCTTTAATAGGTCATGTAGTCATCCAACAGCTCCAACCCAAGAAATTAAAATCTGAACTGCTATCATTTTATGGTTTCCCCTTACTACTGCCTCTCTGGATTCTTTCCTTTCTCCATTTACTCCTTCACAGTCTCAATTCTATTTGTCTCCAAATGTCTGTGGTGCTTCCACAAGGTTCTTTTTGACTCCAGCCCTTACTCCTGCTGGTTTGATCACAAGTGCTAGTTCAGTTATTCCCTTGAAACTGACGGTCCAAAGCCAGGGATATAAGGGGTCAGTAGTAAAAAAGACAACCTCAAATCTTAATTGCTAAAGTCGCAACTAAGTTCTAGATGTCAGATGAAGCTCCCATGAGATATTCAAACTGAGAAGGTTCAACAAGAACAAGAAACAATGCTGACTTACATAAGAAGTGGGAAAACAATAACAAAATCTAAGAAAAAGAAGTTCCCATATTTTAACAAGTTACGACATAGTGCAACTTAACACATGACAGATTTCTGTTCTCTTGAGTTTCTCTTTTGTTATGCCATCGCTGCATACCCCTATAAAGTCAAAATATAGAAAATTATTTCAGCAAATTTAATAGGGTTCTGGTGGGACTCACTATCCTTTAGCAAAGAACCACCCCCTTTCTAGACTCACTACATTCTCCACGTAGCTTTAGTCCTCTTAGCTTCTGGTTACTCTGACACCCTTTACTTCAGCTTGCATCCAGCCCACACAACCAGAATTCTCCTGTGAAAATGATTCCACATCTGGCACTGTACCTCTTGATCTTTGCACAGAAACATCTCTCCCCCTATTCAGACATATATTTGAAAACAACATATCTGTCAAGGCTATATAATTAATTTAGTGCTTGAACTCTATTAAGTGCCGCATGTGATATCATTTTATAATGCAGGTAACAGAGCAAGTTCTAACTTCCAGTCCTGGCACATCTCCAAGCTCAACAGAAACCTTGGTGTACGTCACAGTGTGTCCTGATTAACTTATTCTCAGCTACCTGCTTCCATTCCTCCCTCACAGTTTCCATGAGAAATATACAGATAGTATATAAAGATAGAACCCTCTAATCCTTGTACCTCGGTCCTAACTATCAAAGTACAACTTTTCTTCCTAAGCAGTCAGCTACCAGTTTGCAATGGCAATGTGTCATTTGAAAAACATGCCAAAACCTTCAGACTACAATGGGGGCATTTGCTGTCACATAATTTCTTTAGTTCAAACTTTATTTCTTCTTCTTTGAGAAGTTTCTTCCATATAAAGCATTGAGGTGTCGCTGGTCATCAGGGCCACAGCCCTGGGCCCCTTCACATGGGAACAGACTGACATGGCCCCTGCTGCACACAATAATCTCAAAAAACTTGTCCATTGCATTCCCTCTTATGCACCTCTCTCCATGTCATACTCCTTAGAGGCTGCTTCTTTTGCAAGCATATTATTAAAATTATATCAACACTTTCTTACTCTAAGCTATGCAACAAGTTCATCTCATTATAATTTTCTACAAGCGGCTTCAGAGCCAAAGTTTCTGACAGAAAAGACACTGATAGAAACAGCATCTTAGTTCAGAAAAAAAAATTAAAATCTTTGTTTAGTGTTTCTTCACAAATGAGATCACTTTATATCTTATTCATTCTGGCTCCTCACTGAGGAAGCCTTAAGAAAGTAACTGTAAACATTACTCCCATAAAGAAACTTTGGTATCTATTTCAAGCATTCTTTTGGTTTGGAGAAGGGGGCATGGGGGTTACGGGTTATTTTGTTTTGGAGAGGTTTGTGTTTGGTTTTTACTTTTTAGGCTAATACTCTTCAACATTGCATTTCATACTTAAACACTTTATTTGATAACAGGAATAGGAAAACATGACCAGTCACAACTGAGCGAATGCACCTTGAACTACCTTTTTGTAGTTTGAGCCCGTCACAAATGCAGATTTCTAACATGGCAGTGAGCGTGAAGACTGCTTTCCATTCTAACCTGAAATTTGTTTTGTGCATGCCTTCGTCCCATTATCACAACTTGTTTATAAACTGCTGAGCATTTGTGATTACTGGGATTTCATTTGAGTTTTTCTGTGAAGCAGTCCTTCCTTTGAGATAACAGGATGCTCAAAAAGAAGTTTATTCTCTGCCACTCAATAGGTGCAGCAGAGAGCTCTTCTCTCTCTGCTCTGCTTTACCTTTGCATTTTGAACCACACAGTGTGAAGCAGATTTAATTACCAGCTTACTTGTTGTCTTCTTGGTTTTCCTTTACAGAAGGAGAGAGGTTGGAGGACAGCTTCCCTTGAAAATCCACAGGGGAAAAGAAAGACAATATTTTGGTTCCTTTTTTTGGAAATTAAAGTGTAGTTACTCTTAACATTTTTTTTTCTCTCTTCCCCTTAAAAACATAGGAAATTTATTTGCCATAATATGAAAAAAACCCACCTTCAATCATGTCATACATGCCATGTATTTTATTTATTTATTTAGTAAATAAATAAATAAGCCATGCTTTAAATTTTAAGATGGAAAACCAGAAAGAAGTCTCAGAGACTTTAGAAAATATTAAGTTATGTTCAGAGATCATTACCACACTCTTCTTCAGATCCTTAACCTATTAAAGGTTCCATTGATTTAGCACACACACAGCTTGATTCCATCATTTATGCACCCACATGACCATTTGTTACTAAGTCTTTACTCCACAATTTCATGTCTGCCACGGTTAGATGCTGCTAATGAAACCTAAACCTGAACATGTATAAGGCAGTATTTCTGGCTCTTATATCCCCTTAGGGGTAGTTCTGATCAGAGTGAATTAAAGAATAATGATTTGCATTATTACAACATTTTTGCATGAAAAGTGAAAAGCAGACCACAAAAAAAACATGCCAACTCTTTAACGCCAAATTCCAACGTGAAAACATTTTGCATTGATCTGTTGTTCACCAATACTGGTTAGGGTTCCAGTCATACTGCCAAGTTTCCCTCAGTAACACATTTTTATTATCCTTCTCTTTATAGGATAATTTTTAGTGCTTGATGTGGGGGTTTTCTTCTTTCATTCTTTTCTCTGGATTTATGTGCAATAGCAAAATCCTTTACAGATCCATCCCTCTTTAAGTTTTTCATATTCTGACTTAGAGAGACTGTACCAGAGTCTTATTTTGTCATTTGAGGTGAAAAGAAGTGAATTCATTTCTTGCTTTTTAAATTTAATCATTAAATCCATTTACACTACAAGTGTTCCATCATCTAAGACTTTTTTTTAAAATAGCTCTATTTTTTGCCCATTTTCTCACATCTCTTACTCTGCTTATCTTTGCATATTCAAATCTGCAGAGTCATGTCTTAGTTATTGCCATACCCATCAATCTCAGAATTCACAGGACCCCTGGGAGTGTTACTTAGTTATTCCACACAAATCTGTTTTCAGGTCTTACTGAGAATTCCTATCAATTGTGCTAGGAGATTCAAGGCAATTACATGGAAGTGGCATAAACATGATATGCCAAAAATGGGGTTCGCTTTATAAACATTCTGAGGCTGACTTGTACACATTTCACAGTTTAAAGAATAGATAATTTTCAATTATCTTCTGCCAACATGAATTTTCACTGGTGGGGTTATGCCTTTGAACCAAAAAAGCAGTGGACAGTTTACTTCCAGAAGAACACAAGACACCCAGAAATGTCAGTGTGAAAGAGGCGCGAGGGAGGCTGGGCACTGGAACAAGCTCCTCTGGGAAGTGGCCACGTGGCTCAGCATTTTGGTGCCCAGCAAGCATTCAGACAATGCTCCCAGATGTTTAACACACTGCCCTGGGTGGTCTCCATGAGCCTCATGGGGCCCTTACAACTGAGGATACCCCTGTTCTGTGAACAGACCACTGCTGCTTTGGGTTTTATACGCAAAAATAAAGTCACACACAAAGTCCAAATCTTGATGACTCACCCGATTACACAAACTAGACAAGGTCAGAACACAAAAAAAACCCCAAAACACCTACCAAGAGAGAAAGTGTTCAAAAACACACCAAATAAATCATGGAACCACACCAAAGTGGAAATTACTAGTTGGGGGATTTTCATAAATTATCAAATAGCAAACCTCCAAATAGCCTAGTTAAGCACTGTTCCTGGCAGAAGTATGTCAGCGTGTTCAAAAGATATAATCCTAAGAGGCTACCAACATATGGTGATGTTTTTGTTGGGTTGTTTGGTTTGGGGGTTTATTTAATCCTTCCTTAAGGGCTTTGTTTCCTGTTTCAAACTCAGGTCACTATTTGAAATTCAGTTTATAATTTTGGGATAGGAGCCCAATGATTAGGCTCAGCTAGGAAGTTTTTATTCATGTACAAACAGCAAGACTAGACAAAAAATAGTAATGACATAAATGTGACATATGACACAAGTTGGATCAAATTAAGAAAATGACAAAAATAGCTGTATAGCTGACAAAATGCCCTGAGATAGAGGGGAAATAGGTCATTTAGACCCCTGCATAAAACAAGGCAAATTCAAGAGCAGCCTAGGGATAAACAGGAAAGGGAAGAGAGAAACTGATTTCTTAGACCCTCTCTTTTTATGTCCAGTATTTTTAATTTGGAATTTTCCAAAGAAACAAATTCTGAAAATGGGTTTCCTGTTACAAAATCATTTACAGTAATTTTATTATATTTATATTTAAATAAACTATGCAGCGTGAAGTCAGTCAGAATAGGATGGGACTCCTAAAGATGTAAACTTGCAATGCTGTGTGATGACTTCAGCACAGGGGAAAAGAAAACAAAAAACAACACCCTCAGAATTAATATTTTGAGGGCAAATGAAGGCATTCTTAAATGTAAAAGTGTTAGTTTTAACAAACTTCTTAAACTCCTTGAAATGTCTTTTATGAAATTCTCTTGAGAGTTAGGGACAGAAACCAAAATATACCCCGTAGAATTGAAGAAAGGGATTAGTTCGGAATGACTTGAAACAGTTCAAATTCTATTCTAGACTCGGGAAGGAATTTGTGAATGTATATGCATATGGTGGAGAACTATTTAATAGGAGTATTTGCTTATACATGTGTACAGACAAAGATATTTGACAAACTTCCTGAAAAATCTTTGCCTTGTGTGAGAAAGGAAAAAAAAAAAAAAAAAAAAAACAAAAAACATTCTGTATTTGGTATATCTCAGTCTTTTTGAATGCAATTGCTCATCATTCTTCTAAGGCATGGTTTTCAGTAAAGGAAAAGCAATCCTTCATAGTAACAACTTGAAACTTTCTGGAAGCCCCAACTTAGAGGTTCTCTGGGAACTATGTGGTACTGCCAGAAATTCTAACATTCTGGCAAGAAAACCTCATTACAGCAGTATTGCAGTAGATCATAGTGCTATACTTTGATTTGGCCAACAACATAGTTTATGAAGGGAAGAATTCTAAATGGATCTGGAGAGGACTAAGCAACCATTTTTTGTTTAAATTTCAAAAGGGTAGGTATAAAAATATAAATCTTGTGATAAGTACTCTTGAGTAGCAATATCCTATAGCAAAACCTTAGAATATCCATAGAATTTTACTTTGAAAAAACAACTCTCATTATTAATAGCATGGTCTACATCTAATGTTCACCAAGCTTTTGCATCCATTGCTTTAGAGAGAATTTTAAAAACAGATTATGTGGTCTATGCCTTGTAACAGTTTCTGCATAATGTCCTTGTTCTGCAGGGAATTTCATTAGCATGTGCCCTGATCTTGTCCTCCAAACCCTCATTGCTTTAGACAAGCATGGATTTAATTGAGAGAAAAGCAAGCTGTGACTGTGGCTCAGGTGTGAAGGCTGTTTCCCTCAGCAAATTAAATCCAATATAATGACTGAGCTTTCTTTTCCTCACTGTCCATTTATGAGAGATTTAATACTGCATATTAATTATTTTGTTGGGCTATCTTACTATTATATTGTTTTTCCCATCATTTTGAGGGAGATTGATGCACAGATTAAATTGACTGTTTAATGTACTGTGAGCATGATTAACACCTTGAAGATGGATCACAAGGTTATTACAAGTCACCAATTTTCATGTGACTTCTACTTTAAATCATAGCAAAAACTGGTAGTCGCTGCTGACAGCATGCTGTGTTTGGCTGAGCCCCACAGGCCTTGCACCAAAGGGTTCTGCAGGAAGGCCTGACAATCTCTCCATGCCAGTGAGGAGCTCTCAAAGTGACATTGACTTCTACACTGACATCCAACAACTCATCCCTATTTGTCAGCAGTACCAAAGCAAACACTCAGGGAATATTCAATTCATAGTACCCAATCCCAGAATAAACTAAACAGGTACAAACCACTTTCCCCTCCTCTGAAAAACTGATAAAGGATGCATCCCCCCAGCAGAAATAATGTGAAAAGCTTGGAAAAAAGGAGCACTTCCTGTATGGAAAGAGTGACAGTAGCATAGAATCTGAGTTGGGCCTGATCAACCCAAGATGTGCTTCACAGTCACTAAATGTAAATGAAAGAACTAAATATTTCTAATTTGCCATATGATGAGTATATTCCATGCTTGCACACACACACAGACACACATCCACCAAATTCATGAATCTAAAAGTTACAGCCTATTTCTCACTTCCAGTCACAGGGAGGGAAGCAATATAACCTCTCTGTTTGGAATGCAAGCAGTAGCTATTCCTGCATGCAAATCCTGTTTATCACTATTGCCATCAAGTTTAAGGGCACATAAATTTCCTTTCATAATACTTTTTCATCAAAGATCAATAAGCAGCCAGTAGCAAATCACCTAAAAAGAATGAATTTATATAATTGACTTGCTGTATTACATCCAGAAAATCATTCTAAAGTTTCCTATACAGCATGCAAAGCTTCAGTTCTAAGGAATTTAGTAAATGACAGGAATTTAAGGAAGATAGCTGTAGTAAATCTACTGAACCTTTTATCCTGAGGAGTTGAACCCAACACATTACTTGTGTTTTAAGATCTTCAGTCCATATATCAAATTGTTAAGCATGCTAGAGAAAAGCAAATAGAACCAGCTCTTGATAATTATAAATTAAATGGGTTTATAATGCCATAAAGTTATACCCCAGTATATTGATTTGCACTAGAATGGTAAGAAAAAAGGAAATTTGTTAACTAGTCTATCATCTATCGTCATGGAGTCATAGCACCTAGAAACATTTGCCACCTACTGGATCATAAACTGACAGTTCAAAGGATATATCTACATATATAGCTAGTAGCTGGAGAAAGCAGCTCCTATTCAGTTGTGTGTGCCCACTTAGCATCCACCATTAATAAGCAGCCAGAAGTGTCAGAAATACTGCTACATGTTTCATGGCCTTTGTGAAGAAATATAGTGCAATAAAAAGAGGTGGGACTAAAAAGCACTAAGACCTAGAGAGAATGGGACTGGCAGCTTGGAAAAGCCCCAGGCTGAGTTTCTCCAAGCCAGGACCTCATCTCACTGCTCTGACCTGGGCTGCTCAGAGAATAACCTGCACTGGGCACAGATGTGCTCTTAAAAATGGAGGCTCAGATGTAGCCAGCCAGTTTTAGTGCAAGTCTTCGAGTTCTTTCTTTTGTATAGTCAATTTATACTGAAACTTAAAAGTTGACATATTTCTGCTCCAGAAATCTGTAGTAAAATAGAAGACTTCCAATGGAAACAGAATGCAAATGAGAATGAAGTCAATGTATCCAGAATATCAAATAAAATAATGTATCTTCTTTTTCAAGTCAACAGTAACAAATAAATATAAACTCTATAGTTTTAAGGGACAGAAATGGTAACAACTCTGATCATAACCAGAAAGAGTGTTAGACTCAACTGGTTTCTTCCCCACCCCCTCTTCCAAACATCTCCACTACTCTCTCAGTTTCCCATTTTCTACATGAATTCTGTATTTTCCATCTTATAATTCAGACAGAGGGAAAAAAAGACTTTTTTTCCCCCCAAAATAAAAGAAAAAATAGAAGTCTTTTTGTACTTGATTTGCCCCATTTTCCTCAATTCCAAGAAAGGTGTTTGTACCCATCAAATGACACATTCCTAAGAAGCTTAGCAAGAGCTACAGCCCTTACTGACCTCAGTGAATTAAATCCTCCATGAATAGAACTGGTCTGAAAAAAAAAAAAAATCAAAACCAACCAGACCACGAAATATCTCAACACCCCCACAAAACAACAATAAAAAAACCCTACAAGCTAAACACCTACAGCAACTTAGACTCCACTGGCTGTGGGGCAGTAGCAGCCATATTTATCTGGCATTCCTTCATAAAAACTGACTTTAGTTTCTCTGCTAATAGAAGTGTCTCTGCACATGGCTTTCTAAAGGAAAACCAATTTCTTTTAGCTAAAAATATACCGTTATACTTCTGGAAAACTTGCAATGAGTTCCTTATAAGACCACAGTATTCTTGCACATTACAGAGAAGTGCTTCTCTCAGGTTAATCCCCTAAACTATGCAAAGGGCTGTTCATAGTCCTACTAACAAGAACAGCACAGAAGTTGGCTGGAGTGACCTTAACCTTGCACCTCCATTATTCAGAATTCTCTAGTTTCATTGACATTCAGCCTTGAGAGTGCATTGGACTGCATTTTAAATTTCGTGAGAACAGTGTAGGGCTTTATAAATATATTTATATATATAAAAATACACAAAAATTACATGCTACACCTACAAAATTGTATATTCTTTTAATGCTCTACATCTTTAAACTACTAGTATGTTCTCAAACTTCTTAGCACTTTAACAAGGTATTCTAGATGGGAATAATAGAAATTGCAAAACAAGAGATCAGATACTTCTTTGAGATTTCCTGAAAAGACCCAAATGACTGAAATGAAGGACAGCAGAAGAAACTAAAGACAAGGAAAGCAAGAAAGTCTGTTGAATCGATAATAGACTGTTTCAGTCAGAAGTACTCTGAAGAGACTGCTCTTGGGTCATGAGCCTGGGCAGGTTTTTGAACACCCTGCTCTTCGGAGAATTTACCCTTTTGGCTTTCCCTCTTCTGTGTAAAAGTTATCTCACTGCCAAGACTGTAAGATGGTATCTCAATCAATATCTGCTTTAAATATTTCTGGCAGGTAGTCTGCTCTGGTTGACAACAATCTATTTTTTTTTTCTTTTTTTTTTTTTTTTTTTTTTTTTTTTTTTGTGCTAATTTTTGCCATAATTTTCTTGCTATTGAATATTTCATAGGCAAAAAATATTTATGGAAGGTTAGTATTCTGGTGTGCAGCTCTTCTTATAAAAAGTTTCCAAAACATTTTCATAGCATCTAGAAATTACTTAAGAACAACTTACTTTTCTCATCAGTAAGAATTATTTTTCAAATGCAACATTTATTTATATATAAATGTAACAAACTGTTTTACCATAAGTATAAATAAAATTCTTTTGAGAAATAAAATAATTATTTATTACTAACATTCCAGACAGATATTCCTCCTTGTTCAGGCTGGCAAAATGTAAAATTTAGTCTAGTGTTAAATAGTTAAAGATATAAATCCTTCTTTTCCCCAAAGGGGAAGAACACTTCTGTACTTATAAAAGGCAAAGAGAGGTATTTAAGTCCATGTTCCACCAAGAGGCACAGGTTTACGCTTCATCTGGAAAAGGTGGGTGATGACAAAATTTTGTGTAATTCCTCCTAAATTAATTAATGGATGACGAAGGCCAATGGTTTTTTGCTAATCCCAGGAATTTACCCAGCATCAATGTTTTATTATTATTTTAAAATATGTCTCTTATTAAACACACTTATTTTTAGTCATATCTTCAGGTAGCTGGAAAGCTTTAGGTCATGATTTAGTAATGCATTTAAATGGGTGAGTCCTAAGATATTCAGCATGACTGTTTAAACATCCTTAAAATGAAACATATACTTTCCTGTACCAGCAGGCTTCCCAGCATTTGTTCCTCAGTGCTCTTTACAGATCAAGGTGCTCTTTTGCAATATTTTCAAGTAATTGTAAAGAAGCTACCAAGGAAAACTCATTTAAATTGCCACATTCCACAGTAATAGCTAATGTGGGATGCATAAATACTTACATCTACATATATATTCTCAATCTATTCTCCCCTTTTTTTGTCAATATTGTTTTTGTGTGCCATTTTTATGGCAGAGAACTGCTGAGCTACAAGAAAGTGAAGGAAACAAATAATGACTGCAGGAAAAATGAGGGTAAGTGGCTAAAATGGGGCTACTGTGAGCATTTGCAGGTTTAATATAGCTAGTAGCACTTCAAAAAACATTTGTCAGTATTTGAAGCTTAGCATGCTGCCCATCCTGTGCTGTCCAAGGAAAGCAAGCTGCTCCAGAGACTCTGGGACCAGCCATTTATTTTAGACCACAGTCAACCACTTCCTCCAAAAACACCCTTTCTGCGGAGTTATAGCCTCGGTTTAAAACTTCAGCCACAAAAGTATCTGAGTACAGGTACAGTACTATTCAGTACAGTCACATTTACATCTTCAAAAAGGGAATGGTGTCAAAGCAGGATGGTTTCAAACAATGCTACTAAACCTGAAGCCACACTGGACTTATGTTTTGCTGGTTCACTGCACTTCACTACCACTGAAAATTGAGCTTCTTCACCCTGTTTTGGTACCTGTAAAAACAACCCAGATGTACAGGCAGGTGGGATTTCTCCTCCTGTATTATAAGCCTGACTTTATTACCTCGTTTACCTGGTGCTCTCCGTTAGTGCTTGTTGTTCAAATTCATAAGTTTATACAACCTCAGGGGTGCTGGTTAAGAGTAAGTTTCTCTTGCAAAGGTTTAAGTAGATAGATATTTTGCAAGTGGGTCCATAATCATCCTCTAATTTCAGCTGGTTAGTGAAATGAGTGACTACTTCACCATATTGACAAAAAATAAATAAATTAAGTTCTTTAGAACACAGGATTAGAGTCACTGCTCAGTCACTGATCCCTCTTCTTAGGTTCAGAATCACAATTATCCTGCAGGCTCTCCACCACAGAGGAGAGGCCAACATCTCCACCAGGAAAGGACAGTGCTGGTACAGAAGCAGATGGCTCCTGTTTGACCAAGAGAGACGTGATTCAGCACCTGTCCCTGGGCAGGAGAAACTCATTTGGCAGAGGGCTGCAGCAGAGCCTTGAACAGGCTCTGTAAAGGCACCCTCCCGTCAGAGAGCAGCTCCTCTGCAATGCAGCTGATCTCCAAGGGTGCAAACTGGTGCCAAATTGCCTAAGGCCAGATTCATAGCTAAGATTCAGTGTGCATTTGTTTGATTTATTTTGTTTTCCATTACATTCTTGCTGCTCTTTTTTTTTCTAGAGAGCAGCCTATGATTTTAATGGGATATGCCTTGTTAAATGCTGTTTAACACTCTGAATGCACCCATAGGATCTATTTTGCCTACTTTAAAGTGATGCTATAAAGCTCCTAAATCCATACCTTGATTATTAAAAGAAAAAATACTGCTTTCTTTACTTAATGGATTACAAGGGAAGTAGGTGGTCCAGGTTAATAATGAATATGCATTTATAAACATTTTCTGCAAGTGAGCTCTTATATCCATACAGTCATGTCTGCAATACGGAAGCACTATAAAGAAAGGTATAAGTACAGGAATCCTCATAGTGCTGGAATACTTGAGGAATGCAGGGTTGGAATTAAATGACCTTTCAGGTCCCTTTAAGGACCAGTTTGAGGCAGACCATTTCACAGGCTGCTGGGATCCCATTAGGATGCAGCACGGAATTGCTCACATAGATGTGACAAGGATTCATATCTAAGAATAATGTTGTTGCACATTAAATCACTGTGGAGGTACAGCCTATCTATCATTATTGGAGGATATCTATAGTTTGTGTCTAGTTCACTGGAGGATGTGTCACCTATGCAAAGCCCTTTGTGTGCCTGTTAATTTTGAGTATATGAGAAATACTGAGTGTTGCTGCAGCTGTTCACAGAACTCATTCCTCAAATCTGCTCCCCAGGAAAGGAATAACTGCAGATATAACTTCTCCCCACTCCTTTCTTGCCAAGAGCAAAAGCAAATCGGAGCACACTTCTCTCAAGCATTTGTCAGTGTTATCTGAAGTTCTTAAGTCAAAAGTTAATTTGTTTCAAGATTTTTATGTAGTAAAAATAATGGCCACTTTATTGTTAATCACCTAAAATAATAAAGGCTATAAGTAAAAAAAACCACACTCTAAAATTATCACAGGTGTTTTTCCAAGCTAATTAAAACCACTTATGGGAAAAATAAAAATTACATTTCCATGATGGTGTCCTTTGAAAAGATACCTGGAATTGCTCTACAAAGAACAATAAAGTATTTTAGTTATATTTTTACATCAAATGTGTCAAAATCACATGTAAAAACAGTAGCAGGAAAATCTTAACGTACATTTGAAATCAAACACGGCAACAAGCACAGAAGGTCTTGGAATTAGATCCTCTCATTTCAAGGCTGACTGTGAATAAAATCATTGGCTTGTTTCTTGCCTGTCAGAAACACTTCTGGTTTGGTTTTCAATGTATTTTGTTTTCCTTCACTTCTTGTTTTCTCTGTCCACAATGACCAGGTGGACATATTACCCATTCTGTGCTAGGTCAGTAAAAGCCTCAATACACACTGTACTCCAGGAGTTTCACTGCCTTCTGCAAATGCCTCAGTCATGCCAACATTAAAATCACCACAGGTTGGAAAACTCTTATCTATGTGAAACAACAACTCCAAACTGTTATTTTTACCCTTTATTCATCAATTTTTACTGCCTGAAAACTAAGATAAAGTCTCCCTATGCTTCTACTAAAACTTGGGACTTTTGAAAACACTACTTAATAGCCTATTAAAACACTACTTAATAGCCTATTAAAGAAACTCAAAACAAAACAAACCCTTTCAAACAGTAATGTACTTAAAAAGATTAGTCCAAGTCATAGAAATGCAGAAGATGCAGGCAAGAGCATAAAAAGGATTTCCTGGCAGAGATCATTTTTCATTCACTTACAACAAAACTGATGCATCCAAACATCAGAAGTTACTTTTTAAAATGGAAAGGTCATAACTAACATCTGTCTTTCATGTTCTCATGTATAAAATAGAGTTTAGGGTTTGCAAAGGATCTGAGATTCTGAAAGAAAAAGCTCTTTTTAGGTGCCAGTCAGGCCCAGGTGTACCACTAAGGAACCAAAGCACCCATCATTTACTGTGCATTGTTGTTTGAAGACAGAGGTATATAACAACCTTTTATATAATATATAATAACCTTATTCCACTGACAGTCTTCCCTCTTCAACAAGGAACTGCAGACACAGGGAACAATGTGATTTCTACTGTCTACAACAAAAAACATCCATGAAACAGAGGGACTGTATGTAACTTTTGTGCAACACAGGCTCTCCATGGTATGAACAGAAGTTAAGAGATAAGTGATGTACAGGGATACAGGTTATGAGTGAAAGGGATCATTGACTTTCATGGATGATAGGTTATCACTAGTTAAACTGCATGGCCTAATCTTTGAACCCTGGGCACCAAGAGAAATGAATTATTATTTATCAGACAGAAGTTGTTCTCTCAATACTCCTTCTGTTTGTCCAGCTATTAATAGGTTCACCACAGGACAAGCTTAGGATATTCCCTTAGATTAATTAATCCATAGATATAAAAAAGGGGTCACTTTAATGTATGTCTCTGTAGGAAGGATGATATTCTCAATTAGGATAAATCCAGTGAGATTAAAGCTGTGCTGTAATAGAATGTGACTCCCAGTTTTGCTCTTACTGCAAATCAGGGGCAGTGTAGCACAAGTTCTGCTGGATTACTGTACTGGCTATGTTCTGGCAAATTATTCAACCATGCAAGAGAAACTGAGATGTAATGCACACCACATAAGGCATATGTGACAGTACGTACTCAAACTGCTTGTCAACAATCATAAAAATCTACAGAACAAAATTTAAAGTTTTTAAAGATTATAGATTGAAAGAGTATACTGAAAATGTGTTATGGTTTGCCAGGGGTCAAAGCACTATTTTAGCAAAACCACAAATTATTTATAAAAATGGGTAAAGTGTATCATTAGTAAAAACCACAATTCCACATATGGATTGAACTCTTTCAGCCAGAGGATCACAGTGTTTTACTGCCTGAATTCACAGCATAAACCTACTGTCTGAATAAGTGGGCTTCTATTCTGGAAAACACTGAAAAAATAATTGGTTGCAAGGCTCATGCTTGTTCTCAGTTGTACCAATTGCTTTCATGCATGACATCAGCTAAGCTGTGACCTTCTCTGCATTTTCCTGAGCATAGGCTTGCGCTCTTAAGAACTCCTTACAATACCCCAGAATTTTCAAGTTGCTGCAAAACAAGTAATAAACTAAGTTAAAAATATAACAAAACAGGTAAAGGTGGACCACAGGCCCTGTGATGACCTCCTGATATGCTGAAACCAAAAGAAAGTTGTGAACAGATCTCTTTTATGAGCATCACCAGGAAGCAAAGCAAAAAAAAATGGGGAAAAGGAGGAAAAAAATAATCTAGAAACACTCTCAGATGTAATTTATTCTTAATTATTTCTTAAACTTACTTCTCTGAAGTTAGTCAAAGTAAAAAGTATAGAACAACTACTGTCTTAGTAAAGGCTGTTCCACTGACAGGGAACAAAGTTTCTCCCAGCATTTAATCAAGTGAAGTGTAATTTACTGTGAAAAAGATACATGCCCCTAACAAAACAGAGAATAATGAAAACTATGCCAAAGAGATTTGTAATAGTACATTAAAAAATTAATAATAATTCTTACTCCCAAAATATATTTATTCTTATGACACAGTAATTTCAAAATAAGATAACCAGTTCTAAAAGAATTCAACAAGGAATGTGAATCTGCATCACAAGAGCTCCCTCACAGCACTTCCAGATCAAACAGATGCAGGACCAGACTTCCATAAGAGCCCAGGAGGTTAATCTTCAAGAGCTCAGCACTCTCATTTGTGGATGGACAGATTTTTCAAGATGCCAAGGTCATATTTAGACACTTTCATGATCTCAAGAAGCAGCTGCCCCCATTGCCCTGGCAGTGCCACAGAGATCAGGACTCTGCACACACACACAACACTGAGCTCTTGGGTGGAATATGATCACTTTGTTTTGGTGCCTAAACTGGCGATAAGCTTTCGAAGGAAGTCTGGTTCACATTGCGGATAATGACTTTTCTTTTAAAAATCTGGTACATAGAGCATTCTTTGGATTTCTGACAAGAACCTCCTTTCTCAGTTAAAACCAGACAGACCAACTGGGTGACCTGCTGTGCATAGTTACATGGAAGCTGAGAGCTCATTGCTCTATCTCAAGTGTGTACTGGACAAGAATCCTAAGCATAAGCAAACACGAGTTTTAGTTTTTCCTCTTCATTTATTGTAAAATTCTCAGGTCTCCCTGTCCTTCTAGAAGGGGTTATGTGGCACCACAGTAACACTTGCCAGCTCTGCAAATGAGCTTTGTGATATTGTATAGGTGCACTACTACCACCACCAGAGACTCCAATGGATATTGGGCTCTAACACGTTAATTGTAGCACAAAGAATGTTAAGACAGGCTCACATGAACAAAGACTTATTAGTAGGGTCCATAGGCATACTCTAAGACTGCAAGTTATTTTGGTGATAAAATTACGAGAACAAGATAAAGAGAAAAGACAAATTGGATCTTTGTCCATTAAGCAGCTGGGGGAAAATGAGTACCCCACCCTGGGCACCCCCACCAGTTGGCTGGGGACGCAGCAGGTTTTCTACCAACACATTTAAGTAACTATTTTGATTTCATCAGGAGAAAACTCCCAACAGGTTGCTCCTGCTGCTGATGCTGCTTGCACTGACAGGAGCAGGCATTAACCAGGGCAGTTGCTGCACAGCAGCTGGTTTGTCACCTCTACAGACATGTCATTGGGTCACCTGCTGGTAACCAAGAGCTACCCCAACTGCCAGAAAAAAAAAAAGAGGTGGGCAGTGAGAGACAAGTTTGTTATTGGTAGTGATCACTTCCCATAGATTTGTACACTGTGTTATTCTGTATTTTGTAGACACACCTGAAGTGCCATTCAGAGCAAAGATTTGGTGAAAAGCACCCTTTGGTCCTCTTTTCCTTTTACCAGACACTATAGAAAAGGCAACATTGAATTACTATCACTGTATTATGAGAATAGTGTATACTAATGTTTGCTACATCAAGAAATTCACCCTTTTTTAATAACAGTATAAATTTAGTGATCTGTGACAAATAATAAAAATTGCTGATTCTCAGAGAATGCTTTACTCAGATATTTGCTGTGAAATCACAGAAAGCTCAGATAAGTCCAATGTGTAATTCACTGTGGAAAAGATGCTGAGCCCCCTGGGCACATACACAGTGCACATTTTAGAGAGGGCAGTGAAAACCAGGTATCACTTGAAAACACGTGAAACAGGCACCTGTTTCTGATTTTTGTGGAAATGCTGCTTGACTTGCAGGAAAGCCAGCTTGTCAGAGCATAAAACAAGGGGTCTGCACCCCCTGGCTTAGAAAGACAGCCCCTATCCAAGGAGTTTACAGGGTTTTGCTGTGTTTGTACAGTACCTGGTTACAACAGAGTGCAAGTCAACTTGTGCTCCTCAGAAATGTTGAAAAAAGAGTATATTTCTCTGCCATGTCACAGAGTATTTCATGATGTACTTTCCTCACTCCTCCACTCTTATCTCCCTAGAGTGGTAAAACTCAGAGTTTAAACATATTCCCTCCCACTCTCCTGTTAAGGATGCTTTGAGCTTTAACTTCTCAACAGACTGCCTCTGTTTCTCCTTCCTTGTTGCTCCCTGTGTAGGTGAGGGAAAGCTTCTGCAGACATGCACTCCCCAGGTTACACATCCTTTCCCTCACAGAGAAACCAGGCATCAGCCTCCTACAAGGGCTTCTGCTGCATTTGTCCTGCTAAATAGGACAGGCAAAACCAACCCCCTTGTCCTCCACGATAGCCACAGGTTGAGCTCTTCAGCCCACTGAACAGGTTAAATCCAACAGGCATAAAGACGCTGGCATTAAGTCAGAGGCAGGAATTCATGAGGAAGGAGCATTAGTCCTCAGTAAGGAAGCTCTGGTTCAGGAACAGCTCACTTCTGAAGACACCCCCTGCAAATCCCCAAAGCCCTTACCTCAATCTCTTAGCCCCTTTCTGCTCTCCCTTCCACATGGCCACTTCCAGCACACTCTCCTGGAAAACAGGGTCAAGGCAGAGGTGGCTCCACAAACTGTCCTGGACTGAAAGCACTTCTGAACAGATCAGCTTTTGTGGTTCAGCAATTCCACAATGGCAATGAGTTCTGTCTCCTCAGGGAGGGGGAGCCTCACTCTTCCTCAGCAAAGCTCCTGGCTGAGAGCACGGCCCCATGTCCACCTCAACATCCCAGGGCAATCCCGTGGCAACAACCTCTGCCCCTCAGCCAGCTCCAGCCTTCCTCCTACAGCTGCCAGGCCCATTAAAATCACTAAAAGCTGAAGGTAGAAAAGTAAGATTTTCTTCTTATTTTCAGCTCAAGTGAACCACATCTTCCTGCCCTCAATGAGACAGAAGGAAACGGAAAGGAGAGCCAGCCCCTGGGAAAGTGGGGGCAACAAGGCCCCCAATAAGATAGGGGAGACACTGCATCACTGAGGGTGCACACCAGAACCTGCATTGGCTGCCTCAACAGACCCCAGGCTTCAAACTAGTGCCAGATCTGGAGAAAAGACCCTTCATCTCTTTGCCTTCAGCCTACATCATTAAAAGAACATAGCACATCACTGCAGCTCCAGACACGTCAGACTTTCAGCAGTGGGGACTCAGTCGGGAATGTCCAAAAACCAGGAATTACACTGGGTTACATTCCTTGTTTTAAGTTTCTCAATCTTCTTCCAAAAAGCCCATCATATTTTATTTGGGAAGTAGTGAGGCAGGTGTAACAGCAGGCCTGCTACACTAACAGTGATGAAAACCCAGGCTTCTGCTGCGAGTAAATCCACCATCAGCATAAAAGATTATTTTTTTTCCATCTTGTTGTAATGTCTTCAAATTACCTTAACACACCAACTGGCATGACAATGTTCTAAAATTACCATAACTGTTACTATAAAAATGCTAGAAGATATTACTCCTCTCTTTCATCTTTTTAATTTTTTTAGCTAAAATAAAATGGAAAACTGCAAACAATGTTAGAGAAAAAGGGCAAACAAACAACTGACAGTTGACAAATGTTAATATTTTATATTACTAAATCTTATTTTCATTTCTCTAAGGTTGTTAAATACATATTTCTTCTATCTGGTGCCAAGTGCTTAGGAAATATACTCTATGTATTTGGCCTGGGAGAGCCCTACTTGTGATACAGTGGAAAACATTTCAATCTCTGCTCCATCCATACAGAGCCATAACAACAACTGACTTCTGTGGTGCTCTGCTACATTTATCCCAGCACAAGTGAGTCTAGACCCTGACCCTTGAATTGTTCACAGAGAATCAAATGCAGCCCTTATTACTCTTGAGAATAGACACATGTTAGTGAAGTGGGTACTCGGAATAATGCAAAGTGCCTCTTCAATAATGCTGTTTGTGAAGCTGCATTGTGTTTCATTCATAACGGACAGCTTCAACCCTGGTTCAGCACTGGGCAAGAGTTCTTAGAGAATGCAACAAAGATCCATAGAGTAGCTATGTTCCTGCAACAATTAAAATCACTTTGAAGAAGATAAAACATCCAGATGGAAAAGATGAGACAACAACAATTACACAGTGACAGTGGTTTGTGGAAGATACCCGAAACAGAAAGAGATCTCTACAGAACAGAAGGAATTTATGTTGACAATGCTTTTAAGAAAACCTGTCACAAATAACCCTTTGTCCTAGGACCAAAATGTTTTCCAGGACCATTACCTCTTCCAGGCTCCTCATCCCCTTCATTTTTAATTAGCTTTTTCCTGGCTGTGCTTGGTTCCATATCCGCTGTAATAGCTGTCTTTACTGCTGTCCTACCAGAAACGTTAGCAGGCAATCAGTGCTCTTGGGACAGGGACTTGGTTTACAAAGACACAAAGAATCACATTTACAGGCCAGGCTTCTCCTGCCTTTGGGCAGTAAGCTGGTCTGAGTAGTGGGGTCTAGTCTAAATGGATCAGCAGGCACATCTGCCCACTCCTAGATATCTGCCTAAAGGTAAAAGCAGAACCAGCTCAGAGTAGTAATGAGGCAAATACTTGAACACATTGTTTTAAAAGCAAGCATAATTCCACAAGCAGAAACCAAGGCACCAGGGCCACAAGATCAGATTTTGTTATACTTCTGTAGCACCTTTCATTTTTATAAAGTAATTCTTGGCTTCTACTACTGCATCTTAGATTAGAACCTAAGCTCTAGTTTTCTCCAATAAGAATCAATAAACCTGTACTATCTCCCTTCCATTACGTTCCAAAATTGTTAAACTTCTCAATGAGTTGATCCTGGGGATTTTGGTTTTATTTCCTCAAATTTCTTGAAATATTCCTAAATGCTGTGGCTTAATCTCCCCAGATACAATTTTCTGCTCTCTTGCAAATGGATTTTTTGAATTCTTTGGCAAGAACTCTGTAGCAGCTAAGATTATTCCAACATAGTAGAAACAGTCTAATTAACATCCAACAGTCATTTTTGCTGTTCTCTTTGCACTTGAGCAGAAACTTGATACAAGTCACACATTTTGTGCTCTCCTTTTTCACAGATCACTCAGATCCGATGTCACTTCTTCCAAGGAGTGTAGCATAGCAGAGGGAGCTAAGAACTACCACCTCCTTTTTACCTCTGACAAAGGGCAGTACAAAGCTCATCATTCCCAAATACAGTCAGGTTCACAAGCACTGCAGGCATTCCTCACAGAGCTGATGTTGCATTCATGTGCTGTTCTTCCATACGGTTTCCTACTATAGTTATTTGTAAACACAATAACAGACATGATCATGTAAAAGCACATAGAAATTCCCAAATAGTTAAACTTAGATCACTAAACCACTTCCCTCTCCATAATTACCTTTTCTATTACGTATCTCCTTGCTCTCCTTAGCCTCTACTAATCAGATGAGTTACTGAGATATGCAAAAAGGATGATCAGTTTCTCAAGCATTCACTATTTTTCAATATTAACTATAGGTTCAGCTTAATTCTATTTTTATCTGAACTAGTCTGCCCATTTCTAATGATTTGGTTATGTTCCAAAAAAAATCCCTTTCTTATTTTAGCATAGAGATTGCAGCACACTCTCCTCCTCATTTATAAATGTTTTAAGGTATCAACACTACAGTGTTTTTTTTCCTCTTTTCCATGTTAATAAGGAAAGGTGCATTTCATTTTAAACTGCTTAATTAATACACATTTTGTAAAATATCTGGCAGTAGTAACTTCCCCAAAATGATGATCTTGCAATTATACATCTTGAGTTGTAATGACAGAAGACCAATTCAGTTGCTGCAAAATTAACATCAGCATCAAACGGCTGTCTCCCTGAGCCTGTTTACTCTTATCTACTGGTCTAGAATTCTTATCAAGAGCATGATAAATTATTAAGATGTATGACAACAAAGACTCCTCCTTGAGCAATACTACAAAGGCATTCTTCTAATGCTAAAATTCTTATTATTATCAAAGCAATTGAAAGAGGCAGGAAGATGAAGTAGGGCCCTGTATAAGATTCATTTCAGGAAAGTGTGTACTAAAGATCCTCCAAGAGGAGAGCCAATCAAGGGAGAGAGCTGAATCTACAGCATTTCACCCCAACACTCTTGCCATTTTCCATTCAGATAGTGACTGTGGAAAATGTTGAAGAAAAAAAAGTTACGGTTAGCAAAGTACAGTCGCAGGCATTTATTTTGTCATCATAATAGCCCTTGGCAGGCTATCCTTCCCAGCATACAAACATTTTAAATGCCTTTTCAGCTAAGCAGCATGGAGAGCTGTGCAAAAATTGACCACAAGAAAGCAGTTTCAAACTAAGAGTTAAAGCACAGTAAATGGTACTTAATTCCTACTCGTTTACAGTTCCCATTGTGACAGCACAAAGAAAGGAGCCAGTCAGGATTCATTGCTTAGGAAGAGCAAACAAAACTTATTAGCTGTATAGCTGTCAACAAAGATCATAGAACAGTTTGGGTGGGGAGGGACCTTAGAAACCATCTGGTTCCAATACCCCTGCCATGGGCAGGGACACCTCCCACTAGATCAGGTTGCTTAAAGCCATCCATTGTAGCCTTGAACACTTCCACAGATACAGAGTGGAGTGTTCCAGTGCCTCACCACCCTCAAAGCAGAGAATTTCTTCCTAGAGTCTAACATAAACCTACCCCCTTTCAGTTTAAAGCCATTCCCCTTGTCCTAGCACTGCAAACCCCTTAAAAGGTCCCTCTCATAGGCCCCCCCCTTTAGGTACTCAAAGGGTCTCTGAGGTCTCTCCAGAGCCCTCTCTTCTCCACACTGAACAGCCCCAGCTCCCAGCATGACTTCATAGGAAAGGTGCTCCAGCCTGCTGAGCATCTTCGGGGTCTCCCCTCTGGTCTCACTTCAACAGATCCATGTCCTTCCTGTTTCCAGCCCCAGACACAGCACTGCAGGTAGGGTCCCACCAGAGCAGAGGGTCTTTGGATGCAACCCAGGGTGCAGCTGGGTTTCTGGACTGCAAGTGCATGATGATAACAAATTTCACTGGAGAGATACATTTGCTTAGTGAAATAGAGTTAATAAGCCTATGGGATGAGAAAACAGTGATTGAACACAAACAGTAATTCACTAATGAAAAGGCCTACAGATTGCTAGCAAATAAAACTGAGCACTAAACTACTGAACTTGCATCAACAGCAAGTTTTCAGCCCAGAGGGTTTTCTTAACTTTCCTTTTTTACTTCAATCTTCTTCTAGGATACTTGGATACATGATCATTTTTATACAGGTTCAAATCATACCTTTTTCAACAACATTACAAATGGCTTATATTGAGGAGAGATACCTTGCTGTGGACTGTAGGAAAAGAGTGGACTCATGGAGGAAAAAAAACAAGGAAAGAGGAGACACTGAAGTGCTCATTTAAAAGAAGCAGTAGCTTAGAATGTAAGACACTTTTTTCCCCTAGCACTACACTTGGATCTTGGACCAGTCACAGCCTCAGTCTCCCTTTTGTCTCAGACTCTAGTATTTGATAAGCCTTCATGATCCTGACAAAGAATATTTTCTCCAGATCAAGAGAATCTCATCTGTCATCTTACTACTGCTTTAATGGGGCAAGGACTCAGCTATAAATGCATGTGACCCAGAGAATGAGCAAATTAATTTAAATTTAGAGAGAGTTTTACTGGTAGGTACTAAATAAATGTACAAGACTCGGCCATATTGCTCCCCAGTACACATTCTGAAATGACACACTCTGAAGCACCAAATATATTGATCACAGAAGCAGAGACTTGGTCCTTCAATCTGTGAATTAATGACCCTATGAGACATAGTTCTGAGAAATAATGTGTTCTTTAGGATAAAATATGCAAGACTAGAGAACTAGAGCTGAGTCACTGGACACCCAGTCTAGTCCCAACCCCACATTACATGATTGTCTCACTAAGTGACTAATTTCCAGTTTAAATATAAATTTACCTTCTTGTTTAGTATTAAGGTGACAGTCCACCTTCAACATCCACTAATAGAGAAGCAGAGGCACAGCCAACACTGGCTGTGTTGCCCTCTCCAGTGCATGTCAGAGGAAACTGAGTCATAGGACTGCATATTTCCCACTTACAAGTCTTGCTGGAAGGCTGCTTCAGGCCCTTACTCCAGAAAGATTAGAAATCTATTTCTAAATCAGTCTAAACATTCACAATGTATCTTTTTTTTTTCTTTTCTTATCTTTAATTTAAATACACATAATGCTTCCAGTCTTCATACATTTGTCATTCTCCATTATATTTCCCTCCATAGACTTTCAAACAATACCCTTGCAAGTATTTTCCTGCCAACTAAAATTATGAAATGTTGTGCATTCCCTTCACCAGTTACCCCTCTCAATGTACAATACTGGTTTAATCTACCATTGGCAACCTAATTCTGATTGTCTAGTATTTATTTTCCTTCTCTCATCATGTATCACTGTTTACTTTCTTTAAAATTTTGTTTAAATAAGTAATTTTATGGTCAGACAAAGGTTGTTCCAGTTGACTGGCTAAATGCTGTACTTTTCTAAAATTACTCATTTATTCAACAGCTATTAAATGCCTGTTCATTGCTACAGTTAAATTATCAACCTGAACAGCAGTCTGGTTACCAGAGTTAAAAACCTTCTAAGATCCACTCCTGCAAATATGTTTTCTTTCTCTATGATAAAAGAAGCTACAGGAATGATTTGGCTACTTGAGAATGTGTCCTACAAACTTGATCTTTCAAGGTGATGAGTCATTAATTCTGACTGAATTTAATGAGAGTTCAAATTCTCAGCACATTTTGGGTTAGAGTCCCAAGCTCAGAACCAAACACCGGTAAGAAGTTTTCAGTGAACACAGAGCAGCCATAGAGAACAGGAAGATTGAAGCGTTTACAGAAGAATAGGTAAAAGAACAGGAAAACTGAAAAAAAAAATAATTTGAACATAAATCTTTAAACATCTGAAAACCCAGATCAGCAGCCAATGCATATGTTGAATAAATGAGCCATTTTTCTTACTCAAATAATCACAGCAGCATACATTTTGATGCCAGTTTGAAGAGATTAGAGCAGCGATAATATTAGATTCAGTAAACAACTACTGAATGTACATTAGTATTCTGCATCTTTTATTACTTAACCCTTTGGAATACCAATTAGTTTTCAGTTTAATTGATCAAGTAAAGTTGGTAGAATGACAAAACTGAGACATTTTATTGATCATAGTTTTTAATGCAAACTCAGGACTGCTGAGGTAGCAGAACTGTCCACAATAGGTTACAGCGTACAGTGATAAACTTCCCATCTCCTATCAAGCCTTCAGCGTGCTGTTCACTACACAGTCTTTATCTTCACATGCTGACACATGTAATCTAACATTCTCACTTTGCCACAGTAGAAGCAATTGCTTGACAATTTGATTATGGTTTCCTGTCAGCTCATACACAGAATATTCTTGGAGCTTTCAAGATCTGCAAAATATTTTGATTTTACAATGATAATAATCTTGTGGGGAAAACATCATTTAAAATATTGATTTCTGATGGGCAACCTGCTCCAGATCTGCATGCAGAAACTGCTCAGAACATCTAGAAGCAGATATGCTGCACTTGAGGAGAGAGGCAGAAATGACATTAATGTGCAAATAACAGAGGGAAAGGCTCGGTGGATGAAAGCAGTTGCTGTCTGACAGCTGCTTTCCTCACTGTGCGAAATGAGTGGACGGTCCCAGTCTGGGTTGTGGGAGACAAGCATCCTCCCCACAAAATTCCAGACAGTCTGAGCATAGAGGCCAAATCCTGGAAGGACACAAGGGACACCTTTGTGCCTAAAAATGGTTTTAGAGGGCAAATCCTGTGTGAGGTTCATGGAAATAGGAATGGCAGAAGACATGCCCAGTTGCTGCCTTTTTAGTTGCCTCACTGAGACAATTGAGCACTGCACAGCAATTGTTGTCAGTCTAGCACCTTGGGTTTGTTTTTAAGAACAACACCTTCTGTAGCTCTGTGTTTGTGGGCTGCAGCCAAAGAGCTGTTGCCTGGGTCAGAGGTTGGGGTCAAAACTGAACTCATGTCACCTCCTCATTCCCTCTGCCCTGTGGTGGCTTGGCATTAAACTGACCCCCACATAGGTTGGTCCATTTTATACTACCTGTCGAAATCCCCAGGGGTTCAAGGGGATGTCTAACATCTCACAGCAAGGTCTCAGGCAAACTCTCGGGCTCCAGCCATATCATAGAAGCTTAGTGCTCACACAGATCTCCTGGTATAGCCAGAGATGTCAAGTGGGCTCTCTGTGCTAACAAAACCACCAGAGCAGCTGCAACATGCTTGGTAAGCTGAGCCCACGCAGTTCAGTTTGTTGCCTTCAAATGAAATTTCAAGACACATTTTTGTAACAAAAGAACACTTGCTTCCCTGAATGTCAAGTGATATAAAGGTCTAAATCCTGAGGAACAAATTGTGTGAACATTTCAGAGACCAGTTTCTTTCACCATATAGTCTGGATTCCTACCTCTGACTGAAGCAAATCAAAGATAGACATCCAAAGACTTTTATTTATGTGGCTTTTGAACATATGTGGAAACATTCTAAAACCTAAATTGCCTTGGCCCAAGAAATTCAAAGTAGACCTTTTATTTGCTGAAAATTTAAAGTTTTTTGGGTTTGGTTTCTGTTCTTATCTATGTTGCTGTTTTCAAACATCAAAATACATTTCCTTTACATTTTTCTAGTTGCCATTGTTCCCGAGGTATGACAGTTACATGAAAGAGAACAAAAGAATAGCTACAGTGATGCAAGACAGAGCAGTGTTGGACATCTAGACTCGGACTGAAAAGCGAGCACATTAAAATGGCAGAGATACTACTGAAAATAATCCCATTAGTGAAACTGCATGACTAACAATAATTTATATGCACCCAGAACATATGTGCACCCACAGAACACAATCAATCACTTCACCTGGAATACAGCCACTTCAGCACTATTATATTCATACATACAAGCTGTTAGCTCTCATTAATCAAAAAGCTTTTAACTAATTACTTAAACTTATAAACAACAAATTTATGAATTTACACTAAATTAACAAATTGCCATCATATCTTATTTCATCAAAAGGTATTCAGCTAATAATTTGTGTTGTGACAAATGCTAGACAATCTTGGTGTGTCACAAGAAGCAGACACGTCACATTACACACCCTGTGTTGTGAAAACCTTCACAAGTGAGAAGAGCTGTGGCAGGCTGTGAGACAGGGAAGCCTCAGAGAGGCTAAGAGCCACATGGACCTCAGAAGACAATATGTGGCTCCCTCACATCTAACGGGATCACACAAAAACTCCAGACTGAAAACAGCCAAATGTAAGACATCTTCACTTGCTGTACAGGGTACCACGGCTCGCTGAAGTCAGTTACTGTTCAACAGGAAGAGCAGCTTAAGAAATAGAAATTATCTAGTGTGATATAAAAGAGGCTTTCTTCCACCACACAGAAAAGTACAGAAAGCTTCTCTAAGCCCTGTTAGATGAGACTGTTTAACCTAAGGCACTCCAGTTTGAAGAGGAATTATTTAGTTGTAACCTGTTGATTCCACTGCTGTGCTGTAGTCAGTCTTGCCAAGAGTGTTAAAATACCATTACTATTTCATGATAGACTTTTCATTAAAAAAAATATGACAGCCTGTATGAGATGAGAGTATGAACTACTAAAGCAGAGTACTTTGACAAATGGAGTCTCAGATTAGATTAATTGAAAATGTTGTATTTCCTAAAATGTAATTACGTATACACTTTATAACTAATGCTGACTTACAAATACAAATGGAACAAAAAAATAGAAAGCGATGCTGAGCAAAACATAGCTCAGCTTTTTCAATTCATATGAAGCTTTTCATCTTTGAAGTGATCAAAATTTAAACTGAAGTGTTTTTTAGATGATATCTAAAAGCTGAAGGGGCCTCTTTTCTGTTCTAGCTTAAGTTTTTTGTGACTAACATAACATTTCTCACCAAACTGCTCTTTTCAGAAGCACAATATCTAAGGCTGCACAGCCCAGCAGTGTATGTACAAAGCTGTGATAAAACACTTCTGGAGTATTTTTCTTCCACGATTCTGTTTTCATTACTATGCAGACACCCTTCTCAGGAACTGCATGGAATTCATGAATTGCGTGGCATCACAGCACGTTGTTGGCCCTTTGCAGTCAAATCTAATAAACATTGACAAGATAGAGAGATAACCAAAAAGAACAGCCTCTCATCTCTCTAGTTGACTCCTTGAAGCACATAATTTGTTTTATAAATGAAGAAAGTATATTTCTATAATTGCAGCAGGTGTGGAATATAGATGGCTCTTTATTTATGCTAATAATTAAAAACAAATGTCAGGCCTACCACATCCTTGATCATTTAAGTCACTTTAATGATACATGAATTATAAAATAAGTCTTCACTAAAGGTCTCTAAAGAGAATAGGCCGACACCAGTAAATGAAGAAGGATTATCATGATGGGGCAAACTTGAAAGGAGATGATGTTCATCCAAAATGCAATCTACTTTGACAGTAATTTTTTGTATTTTTCCTCCTATTATTGAAGACATGATTTTGACCTAGAATTTTTTTCTTTGAGAACCATTCTCTTTGGTTCAAAGTCATATAGTCCTCTTAAGTCATGGGTTAATGCCTTCACTATTTACTACATAAGAAAAATGATCATGATGTCATCAATTTGTCACTTAGAGCCTTAATACAGGATTAGGAAACTGAAGGAAGTGTCTTGGGACATGAATTTAAAATCAATGAATTCAGCTTCATAGAGCTGAAATGTGAACAATGAATGCACAATCATTTAAGAATTCTTATTTTATGCCAATAGTTAATAAGGTGAAGGCATTTCCTGAGATTGTTCCTGAATTTTTATAGGTGATTATTTGTTTGGCTTTTTCTGTACTTTGACCTTCAGAGACCTCAAATCACTCCAAAAAAAGGATAACTCTAAGAACAAGCATGAATGTAATCAGGTACCACTGTGGCCCCTTCCCATCAAACACAGACAGGGCCTGGCATTGTAGGAAGACATGGTTGATAGCACTGTAGGAAGACCACCTCAGTGTGACCCAGGCTCTAATCTGAAACCTTTTGATGTATTCAATGGAAATCAATATAGCCCAAAACAAATGCATTATCATATTTTCATCTCCAACTTACACAAAGGTCCGATGCAGCAGTTAGAGGACACTGAACCAGTCTTCTCCTCCTTTACACCTCAGGGGAAAAGCAGAGGGCTCCCCCTTTCCCTTGATCTGCACAAACCAAGGTGTGTGAGATGTGTCACCAGCTCCTTGGTCCCCTCACTCCCTGGAAATCCAGCACACTCACACATCTCCCAGCTACCCAGCCCTGTTACCAGCACTCCCTGGCCTTTATCAACCAGTGCCCTACATTCATTTACATGCACCCTCCTTCAGACCCTAAACCCTGTTAGTGCAATCTCCCAGAATAAGTTTGTATTTATTATTTTTCCCCTAACTGTTGTCATTTACAAACCACGTAGCTGAGAACAGCCCTTTTGGGGAGCACTCTTTTAGTAATTCCATTCAGTCATGATGCAGATATTCAAAGATCAGGAAAAGCAGGAACACATCTATATTTTAATGCTATTGTTCTCTGCATAATTTAACAAATCACTTCCCTCTACTGGCAACTACTTATGCCACCAAAAAAAAATATAAAGCAGCTCACAAATCATAGCAATGCTGACTTTTTCACTTTACCACTGTGCTCTCATATTCTTACAAGGTAAAAATTAGTATAAGTGGCAGCATGTTTCCACAAGGAACAGCAATGAAGCTGTCATATCAGGAAAGCTGGTTCATCTCACTAAAAAGTTACAGAGAACACAAGCCACAGAAGGCTTTTGCTGAGAAACCATCTGCTTTAACTATCAGACCATTTCCTGCTCACTATCCTATGTTTACTGCAGGGTAAGGACTATGAAGGATTTCTCCCTCTGTCAAGCAATATTTTTGCACAAGAGCCTGAACTCTAGACAGCTTAGATATACTTGCTTCCAACATCCATGATTTACAAAACAATCTTACAGACTGAAAAGTGTCAGAAGTGATGAGGAGAAATCCCACCATTGGCAACAAGAACAGGAGTGACAAGCAATGGGGGGCAGGGACCAAGCTTCAGCAGCTGAGGTCAGAGCCACCTCTGCTTCAGGAGTCCTGAATTTCTCATAGCTTATCCAGCCTGATAATACTCCTGTCAGGGGACTACCAATACAAAGGCCGTTATTAAGCTACTATTCCTGCGAAGTCAAAGTGAAAAAACAAGGTAGACAAGCAAGAAATAGCAGAAATTGTTATTTAATAGTCATGGTCCTATCAAGGACAGCTCATCTACTCTTTCCACTCTCTCCTTGCTGCTGAGCATCTCCCTACCACTTCTGAACTCTGCTGCAGTAACTGTTCTCCTATAAGGAATTTCCTTGGGGCCTTGCAATGTCCTCATCTAGCCTTCTTGAGTAGCCAGCATTTCATTTGTGCATTTTTTCTTAATGATTAAAATATGGCTTAGGTTTCTTCTTTCTTAAATCACACCAAGTTTATGCCTTTCTATTCAGCTGGTATCTCTCCAGTAGCTGGTGTGAAATGAGTTGGTAACAATTTTTCAGTTTTTCAGCAACACACACTTGATCCAGTTGGCATCACAAGCTTGAGCACTTCAGCCAAAGTCCGGTAAGCACCAGAGCTCTGCAATGTTATTGTGGCAATGAGGAAGAGCTCAACCAAACTAGGCTTGTTTCTGAATGCAGTACCTGCATGCCATACAGGCTTCAGCTTGCCTGGAGATACCAAGAGATGGTTGGAGAAGGAACACCTCTGATCTGCAGAAGCCTGTGGTGTAAAGGCAGCAACACAAGCAATCTTTCAACTTATCACAACTAATGCTGCCTGCTAGAGCTGCTCTTGGTTATCTGCACCTAAGTACCAACCTGCTGGGGCTTCCCTGCTGGAAAAGGGTGCTGAAGCAAAATGACTACACAGCATGCCTGTCCCACCCTGCCATGCAGTCACTTTTATTAGTGGTGATAGCTGCGCTCCTACTGTTAAATCTTCCCTTCCCACACAGGGAGCATAGGAAGGGATTTCATACTGTTTTTCCATTCAATACAAAAGCTCAGAAGTAACTCAAACTGTCAGGATTTATTCTGAATCAATTTTTCCCATAATAAATAGAAGTTCAGTTTACTTGTGATTAAACAAAATTACATGCACACAGTGAAAAAAATTAAAGCTGTCAAGCCATTAGATGTCTCACATTAATGTGCATAAATTCAGAATTTAAAAGGGAAAGGTGTGAGCTTTTGTAATTAATATTAGATGTTGCCAGTAAAAATTTGACTTAGTTTCAGAAAACTGGTTGACCTCTTGATCCTGCAGATCATTGCATATAAGATCCTTTTCTCATTACACAGTTAAGTGTTCACATACAACATCTATCATACAACCTATTTCTGATGAATATAGCAAGCAGAAGGGATATTTCTTGCAGTGATTTCCCTACAGGTTTGCTAAGTGTGGAGTGGGGAAGAAGGAATTTAAACAACCAACTGAAATGTTGGTTTATACCATAATTACTGGCATAAATTATTTTTACCTGAATATTCTGCTCTGTATTCCAGTTGCAAAAGAACAAGAGTTTCTATTTTTTAGACTCTGCATTTGAACTATTTATCATAAAATTTTCATACCAGGCAGTGCAATTCCTGGTCTAGTTTCCAACAGGACTTCTCAAGAATTAGGAAAAAAATACTTAATATCTGTTCCCCAAAGCGCCAGTTTTTGGTCACTGAATGAGTAGCCCACAGCAGCAGATGATGTGCTGGACAGCCTCTAGGGAGCGAGGCATTATCCTCCTCTACAAACCTCTTCTAATGCTGGAAGTAGAGCCCCTGTTACTCCCTTGCTTACTGCTTGTTTCTATTTCCAGCAGAAAGCAGCAGACCTGTTTAGTACTATGTTTGATTCAGCCCAGCTGCTAGTGGGTGGCCATATCCTTCCTTCCTTATCTTTTCCATGACATGATGTGCTCTGGAGCCCATGTGAGGGAGAGGCACTGCTGGCACCACAACTGTGCACACCGACCCTTCATAGCCTCTGGGGCAGGGACTGGAGCAACTGGGAACTTGCATGCAGCTCATGGTATGAGCACACAGTGAAGGAGCACCACTTGGAAGAGGGAAAGGGCAGCAGGCCAGGAGAACTCATGAAGAGCCACAGATGCTTTGAGCTGTCAGTGCACCAGTACCTGGAATGACCCTGACCCCAACGCTGCACAGAGCAGCAGAGGAGCAGATCCCAGCCCCTCAAACACGGCACCTCTGCTGGCTCCATGTGGGGCAGGCAAAGCAAGGGCAGACTGTGCTTCTCCAGCTGTCCTCATGCCTCACCTGTACTTCCAGACCCCTCTACTGCCTGCTTTTTTGCCACAGCACTGTCACCAAGCTTCCTTTGGTTAAAGTTATGGTGGTATGCAAAGTGCTTACTAAGATGGAAGCTATGAAAAGCAATTAATTTGCACTGGCCATTCAAACTTGACAGCAATGCCTGAACAACCTGGCAGCTCAACCCTTCCCTTCTGCTCCCCACCCCCTATTTGCTGCAGCATTAGATCATCCTGAAGGGAGGGAAAATGGGATTCTTTTCAGGAAAGCACACATAAAAGTGATTTTTCTTTTACCTACAAGAACATTTTAAAGAGGAGAAAATTGCATTAAACACACTCAACTATATTTACTAAACTATTAATCTAACAAAAGCCAAGCAAAGATCATACATTCAGGAAACACAGCAATTTTTATTAATTGGCTGAAAAGTCCCCTGGTAGCTTCCTCTAAGACTGACTATTGTTTAGGAATGAAGAACTCTTAAAAAAAGAAAGATAAATTGGTTTATATTTAGAATAATTTGTAATTCACCAGGTATGTGAACTAACAGGTATACTAATTTCACTGTTTCTACTAATATGCCTTGCAAAAGCCCACCCATGCTATATTATACAAAGGACTCACTCTAGGCTTTTTATCACAAAAAACAGCCCTCATGGATGAAGCAGCTCCCAAGGTGCCAAAAATTTAGAGGTTGCACTTGAGAATGCAATAGCTCCTCCTCATGCAGTAGGTTTGACAGGCTATTTCTGACCAACCTTCATAACTACTCTACCTCAGAAATACAGTGCTAAAATAATCCTGGTTTTGGATCTGAACAAGGCAGTGGTTTTACTAGCAGTCATCCAGCATGCACACCACACAGCACTGGCCTCCAGCCTGGCTCAGGTTCCTGGGCTGGGTAAAAGACTTGCCCATTTCTCTCCTCAGCTATGATACTCACAGAAAAATATTGGCTAGCTGGGGTAGCAGGCAAGGTCTTTCCAGGTGCTGAGGCAACACTCATCAGGATATGTAACTGAGCCCCGGACAGTTTCTAGTGAAAGGAAGCATTGACCCCAAAGGAAGGCCATCCATTCTACAGGATCTCCAGCGATTCCACAGGCAGGAGTGAGCTTTATAAACCTGTCCTATTCCTGGTTTACAAAGATGTCCGCTACAGTTTCTTACACAGATTCCTCAACCCTGCAGCTAAAAGCAATTAACAAGGGGAAAAAACCCTTCCATTCCTTCACAAATAAAATCCATGTTTAGGAGTCCACTAGTCCTTGAAGTAGTACTCTTTTGTTTTGTTTTATTTTGGTTTTTGGAGGGGTTTTAGAATTTTTAAGAAAGCATAGTAGAAGATTATTTTGTTTCTGTAATACGTAGATATTTACTTACCATCATTCAAATCCTTCTTGGACAGGGACCCCAAGCCAGCCCCTGCTCTGAGCTACAGGTTGGAACAGCACTGTAATGTTTGCAGCATTACTTATGGAAGCTGTATGAAATGCATAGCTGCCCTGCAATAGCCTTAAGAACAGTTCTCTGCTATTACTGAGACAGTTGCTAGATGTCAGCCAGAAAAAAAAAAAAACAAATACACTTAGTATTACATACCTTGTAACTCAAGAACTGGGAATCTATTTGTACATCAAAGTACCTAGACAATAGATCATGACTCTCCAGTAAGATTTTGTTTGCTGATGAAATTATCCACTAGGAATGTTATTTACGATTTTTTGCTTCTTGCCTTTACTGTTGTCACTAGCAAAACCTTTTCCAACTCAAAAGCACAAGCAGGACTTTTTGACAGAGACACAACTGCTAATAGCAGCAAAGACGTTTGATATGGTTCAAACCCAGCTCACTGCAGAAGATCCACAGAACTTGGGACAAGTTTCCTACTCGTGTGCAGAGCTGTGTTCCAGGTTGCTGGTGCCTTTCCACATCACTGCACAGCAATTCCAGCCAACTACTGAACAGCAGCAAGAGCTGATGATGGGCTCTATCACCTGGCAGCAGATGGGAGTCAGCCCTGAGCTTCTAATGTCAGCACTGCTGACTTGTACCAGCCACAGCTGGGCATCGCCTTCAATACCACAAAAATTCCTTAGATAAACTACTTATTAAAAGCTTTTCTGCCTGTATTGTATTGAATAACATAGGCTTCTCTCTGACCTGTGCCTCTACAGTGTATGCAAGAGGTATTTATTCATCTATAATACAAAAACCCAACACCAGCTGAAGCCCAAACTCCTCATTGCACAAGGAACAGAGGGAAAGGCAAGTTGGACTTTAGCTTTGAGAATTAATACAAGTTTTGAAGTGCCACTTAGCAAGATACAGATGTCCTCCAGATTTATTGTCAGTTCTTTCCTACTATAGTTCTTATATGCACAAGGGTATAAAGCTTGGACACTTTCACATTTAAGCCTAGAAACTATCTGTTCAGTATTTTTTCAATTTTTATGGCCATAGCTACATAAATTATATAATACAAGTCTTTATTTTAAAAGCTTTTTCTCATTAGTGTCTGCTCTCAGCTCTATAAATCACTGTACTATATACATGTGATTGTGCCCTGCCATACAGCTCCAAGTACAGAATGGACAAATGAAGCTGTTACAAACCCATACTAAGTGACATTTTTAACCCATACATTTTGAGAGCTTTTTAATTACATATTTTCTATGATTTCTGATTAACCAAAATTGCTTTCAATGGCACATAATAAATCACACTATGGAATTATTCACATTCTTCCCAAATGTAGCCAAATGATTTGTTTGCCACTTTTGGGACTCAAGTCCATCTTCCATTAAGCAAATAGTAAATTAAAAGAAAGTACTTCAAGATACTCAGATATCTCCAGACCTTTACTATGACTTTTTCTTCTCTAACTCACATAAGCACCAAGGGAGGTTTAGTACACTTTCTTTAGATAAAAGAAAACTTAAAAGCAGGTCCATGGGTAGTACTGTCTGCCAGTGACAGTGCTATCTCTGCTGCCTTCTATCAGAGTCCCTGCACAATCAGAAGGATTGCAGTTTGTTGCCAAATTTGCATACAGTATTACAACAAAACAATCAGAAATTATCCTATTAAGGAATACAGATTCTCCACAGCCAAAAACTTTAATAAAAGTAAAATATCCAGCAACTTTTCTTTATCTGTCCAGGCCTTGTTTCTCTAAGAGGTGACTTTTTGACATTTCTCACTGTCTCAAGCCATACAACTCTTATTTCCCCCTGCTTCAAACATTTCAATGTCACGACCATCAGCTTCTAGAAATTTCTAGACATGAAGAAAAATTGCTTGGTTTTCAAGTATTTTATGTAAAATCCAGAATTGAAAGATCTTTTTATACTGATATAAAAGAAGTCTCAATCCCTTTATCATCATGGCATATGCAAATACCTGTATTAAATGTAGTTATAATCACTTTTTCACTCATGGGTCTTTATCCCTGTATTTCCTTGCATTAAAAGGTATGGCTACTGCCAGCTGTAGATACCTATACACATACACACCCCCAGCTCTGTCTCCTCTGAGGGTTTTGTAGCTGTATCTCAGTACTTTGGGAGTATAATGCCACTCAATGTTCTCCAATTCTGCAAGACACAATTTAGAGGCCTTTACTAGGAAAAAGTTTTTTTACTGTCTTACCAATTACGAGATAGCAATAGAAATCTATTAAAATTAAAATTTTGTTGTGCTTGCTAGTATTAATTTACCCTTTAAAAGTGCTCTTCATACAAAACATTTGGGATTCTAAAATCCTTGTGACAGCCTAGTTTGTCTAACACTTCCTTTGGGAGATGGGAAGGCTGGGAAACCTTTGTAATTCTTCGAGTAAACAGGAGGATATATCTACAATATAGAGAATATTTGTCTTATAGAAACTATTGGACAGAAAATTACTATCAGTACAATGGGAGCAACCACCAGGCTGAGCTATACCATGCTGACTTCCTGAGGTGGGAGAATTTTCAATGTTTAAATTCTGTTGTTCATGTAATTGCTACAAGCAAAAAAGCTGTTTTCCTCTATCATATTCCCTACCCTTCAGAGAGCTAAAACAAGATAAGCTCTTTTTTACTCCTAAGTTCATGCATCAATTTCTGAGGAAGAAAAGAAGCCATTAACAACTCAAATTCACCTCCTCAACCAAAGTAGACTAAATTCCTTGGTTTGTTTACTCTTTATCTTGAGAGAAGCTCCAGTTTATCACAGCTCTCCCCTGGCAAGTTTTCATCAGAAAATACAAAGCCATTAGCCAAAAGCAAAAAAGAAAGCAAAGGCACGTGCCTGCCTTGAAACTTCACAGGGCAGCTACATCAAAGGACAAACCTCTCCAACCAGGTTTCTAAACTGATCATGCAAAACAGGTACTTTGAAACACTGGAAAACACTGTTTTTAAATAATTCTCCTGTCTCAACTGTTGGTTTCATGTGTTTCTAGGGGAATCGCACCACAAAGGAATTTTAATTAGACACTTCTTTACTCAACAACTTGTGTACAAGCTGAATGGCAGGAAACAATCAATGCCTTGATGAATAAATTGTCAATCAAACCATGCCCCTACATTTGGTTACCTTGAGCTTCCTCAGCCAGAAGAGCACAGTGAAAGAATACTCCTGTTATTAACCCTCTCTGCACTGTCAGGAATAGGATGATGAATCCATTTTCCATTTACCCTTAGCAGCACTGATAGAATTGATCCTCACAACAGTAATGTTTTGTTTTAGTCTCTAAGGCTGCCACTTAAGACACCCTGCCAAAAACATTTTTCAGATAATTCTTTTTCTACTGAGTCATTTTAAGCATGAAGAGTGCTAACCATACAGATCCATTTTGCAATACAAAACATTCAATTAAGCTGGACCAAAATTAATGGTGATTACTAGAGATCAAAGTGAAGGGCAACCAGAAGTGACTTATCTATGCTCAAGTCTGGTGACCCCTTCATTCCTTGCCAGGGAATGTGAAGAAACAGATTAATCAAACACAATAGCCATATGTTTACTTTATTTTTTTTAAAGCAATCAGATTTCCACAGTCAGAAAATCACTGACAAGTTGTTACATGATTTTCTCAGCACCCATGGCTCATAAAATCTTGTGTTTGTAATCAAACTGTGGCAAACAGCTGTAGCTGTACCTGTCATCATGGCCCTAAAGGGAGGACACGAGCACTGTGCAACTCTTACTCCCAGCATGTATTCTCCAGATACTGGAAAACCCTTTGACCATACTGTTTTAAGGTAAGAAAGACAGATGTGTAAGCAGGGCACGAGAAAACTACTTTAATGTCTGCCTATATTTTCATAGAAAAAGGCCCTAAATGTAAGACACTCTTAAGACCTTTGCCTGAAATCCCTCTATAATTTAAAATAAGATTTATAACTTGAAAATTATTTTTCCTTCCCTTAAAGGCTTCATTAGGGGGGAATGGAAAAGAATAAACATACTGATGAGAATAATCTCATTTTAATGGATTGACAAAGACAATTTTGTGGCTGATGATATGACTGCACTTATTCATTTTTAATCACAATGTATTAACCTGTGGTGGAGAAGGCCAAAATCAGCAATGCATTTAAGGAAGTCTTTAAATCAAAGCAGACAAACAGCCACACTACTGCCTACTACCATTAGACTATTAAAATGCTTAGAATTAAGTACCAGCTTAACATATTGTTAGATTGTGTCCTTAATATTGGCAAAGCAGAAAAACAGGAAACACAGAGTATTTAACTCATATCTTACAAACACATTCTGTCATCACAGGTTTCCAGACTCTTCTATGGGAAGAAAAAAAAGTTCCTACATTCCTCCAGAGTTAGGGTTGCATGTTTAAATTTAGGAATTTCATTTAGTGAGTGACATTTTCAGCAGGATGGTCAGACAGTGCAGCTTACAGGAAAACATGCTGGTATGAACAGCTACCATTGT
This sequence comes from Sitta carolinensis, assembly GCA_032173965.1. Taxonomy (NCBI): domain Eukaryota; kingdom Metazoa; phylum Chordata; class Aves; order Passeriformes; family Sittidae; genus Sitta; species Sitta carolinensis. Next base: position 10,525,928 of record CM063289.1, on the reverse strand, counting down.
GTCCCAGCAAATTATGTAGAACAAGGATTTTGACCCAGTTTTGGCATGACTCTTGTTTACAGCTCAACCTGCAGCTGACTGGCTTTCCTGGATTTATTCACTCACTCCAATGCATCTATCTGGTTTTAGGTTATTTTTTGTTTTCTTTAATAATTCTATTCTAGACACACTGCAAAGCACCCTTCCTGATGAAGTGGATGAATTTACCAACAAACACCTGGTGCATTTGAAGCCCTAGAACAGCCAGATGGTAAAGACACAGACTCTGCAAATGTCATTACCACAACGAAAGCAGTGCTGCTGCAGACAGAAATGGCCCCTTGGGAAGGGAAAGCAGGAAAGGGAGCAGGTTGGTTGGGTCCAGGTTTCCTAAGGGCCAGCTACTTGTGCTGCTGGAAATACAGCCCAGAGCCACGCAGCACACACAGCCTCCAACCAGCAGGTGCACAAATAGCTGAGCCTGCTCACAATCCTACTTCTGAACTGTCAAAAGGATTGCCTCAAAAGCCGTATTATACAGCAGCCCAAACAACAGGTGGTTTTGTGGAGCTTCAGGATTACCCACCTAATCTTCTTAAGGAATGAAATAGAACAGCCATAGAGGGCTCTACAGAGGAAGATCACAAAGTTCATCAGCTGAGATGTGATTATAAGAGAGCTAATCAGTTTAGCCACAAAGTAGATCATACTATTTGTTCTTTGGAAAGCTCCTCAGCTTCTTCAGAGATTTTCTTTTCTCCCCTTTCCCTGTCCTTGCCACTATTCTGTTTTCTCTCTTTTGTCCAGATACACAGAAAACATGCCATGTCAAATACTTAATTTTAACCAAGGAAAACCAAGTATATATTAAAAATATTTCCTACATACCAGTAGAGTACAGCAAGAACCTTAAAAATCTAGGAAAGGATCACTCCAAAATTATCACTTCCATTCGTCCTTCTCACTTCTATGTGCATCTATGCTCCCTATACGTTGCTGTTTCCAGTAGAAACCAGCTCCAGGGTTTGCACAGCAGGCAGTGCCATGAAACCACTAAGACTCCATAAATCTGCATGACTTGTCCAGCCAGAACTCAGTCCAGAGAAAACAGACAGAGCGTTTCTACTGCAACAGGCAAAACACTGCTAACACCTTCTCTTCTAGTCCAGGGTTCTCCAGAAGCTCAGCTCTCCCATCAGGGAATAGCTTGCCATGTTGCCACAAGCTCATTTCAGACCTTGCAAACCATGAAGGAGCATTGTCCCCCATGAGCATTATTTTTACTATGAGCCATCTCTAGCTATAAACAGAAGCAGCATCTAGTGGACAAATGGAAGTGGAAACCTTCTTTCCAGTGTTATTCCTGACCCTTATATTTTAGCTTTCAGCCTCAGTGCCAAATGACAAGTTGCAGGGTACTTTCTCTTAAGATTAGCAAAACAGAAGTAGCAAGCTACAGGATTTATTATCTGAACACACACTTCTGAGATTTAGATTAAAACCAAGTTTATTTCACTTACCAGTCAATAAGCAATCAGCTTTCTGTAATTCCTCCAGCTCTTCAGGCTTCATAGGTACACACAGAAGCTAAAACACTTTATACCCCAAAGTACATACATAACCCTTTTTTCAGTTGGTGGGTTTGGGATTTTTTGAGGGGGAAAGGGAAGAGAAGGTAAACTCTTTACTTTATAAGGCATAATCTGAAAATCTCGGATTCAGAAACAGCTGCCTTGAGAGTTCCCTGATATTACTTGGGGAATAGGCTGATTGGTCACAGAACAATCACCCCCATCTGCACACTGAGTCACTCAGGTGCCAGACTTTGGGTCTCCTCATCTCCTAAGCTAAAAACCTTTAACACATGGAGCTTCCATGTAGAGTATTTACCCGGATTAGACCCCCACTTTGGGGGAAATACTAATAATTCTTTTTTGTCATATGCTTATTTTCTGTTCTTTTTGCACTTGCTCTCAGTGACTTAATATAATGAAGATCTGTAAGAGATCTGTAAATCTCATGGGATACATTGATAAGTCTATATAAACCCATGTAAGAAAATATTACAGAGACTAATACAAAACCTAAATTGTTTTAACTTGCATAATAAAATTTTAACTTCCATTTATTTTTATTTGATTTTGAGCCATCTCTGAGATTGGTTTAAGTTGAAATTTGCATAAGGATTTTCCATTTCCTACTTTAAAAAAGTTATTTCATAATAACTCCAAAACAGTTGCTAATTTTTAACCATTGAGACCAATTTAAGGTAATCTACAGCAGCCAGTCCTGTGGTTCTAGGATCACAAAGGAGCATCACAATGATGGTGGTGTGCTCTGTGTGCAATCAGAATTTGCTTGTGGAGGTTAAGAAATTACATGAGAGAGTTCTTTCAGCAACACTTTTAAACACAAGGGAAGACTTGTGTGGGAACCTCCTCTTCAATAAATGAAAGAATTTTATTGAAGTGCAACATTTAAAATACAGCCTGGTAATCTTCATTACACAGATCTAGCAACACCTTGGCTCTGGACCACTTCAACAATTACATCCGTCAGGTTTTTTGAGGTTTCTTAATTTTTCCTATTCTGGAAGATTTACAACAGTGCTACATACATATTCTTCTATCTTAGTTGAAGAAAGAATTTGCACACATTCTGCAGCCCACCTCCCCCTCAGAAAAGCATGCAAACACAGGCATTGTGTTTAAGTGCTCTCCCAAAGACATTTTCTTGAGTCAGGACTTGAACCAAGGTCAATAGCATATGGATGAGCAAACATATATTTCTTATACATATATTTCTTTTTGAATGAGATTACATAACTCAACATTAGATCCCATCCCATTTACTTTGTCATCTCAGAGGAGAGTCATTAGCCTGACAAAACCTGCAGTATCAACCCATCCTCCTAAGGTCACTGAGAAATTCAAAGGAATTCTGGTTACTTTGATACTGCTTACATAGTTATGTAGAGTATTCTACTTGCTGAACATTTTTTCTGAGATTAAATTAAAACCATAAAAAACTTTGTCATGTATTCCTATAGTCTCTTCAGGCAGGGTTTTATGATCAACTCTGATGGTATTATATTTGCATTACAAAAATGCAAGTAAACTTGCCTAACTAGGCATCCAGACATATGCTACTACACAATGTTTTTTTTTTCAGTGAGATATTAAAAAATAAAAGCCATGTAGTCTTTACTGAAAAACAAAACCAGTACTTGTCTAAAAATGTTCAGTGTTACAGGGATTGTATGAAGGGAACCAAAATCTGAGTTCAAAACTACTTTTCTTTAATATACACTATACTCTAGATTGCCTGTCAAGTTGAGGAACACTGCAGATATGAATGCAACCAGTGCATATGCCAGCTTTCTAAATAAAACCTGTCAACTTCATATTCAAGGGTCTGCTTTCCATGTCTGTCTTCTCAGGCTAACCTCCCTCAGCACTCTACTGTAAACTCAAAAAACAAACTTCCCAGGAGTGCTGCTGTTGATAAGGAGTGGAGAAAATGTTACAAATTTTTGATGACTTCCGCTGCCTCAGGCATGGGCTTAGGAAGAGCTGTGGGCATGTGCCACTGTTCCCTGCTCCCAGGGCTGGGTGGTGGTGTGCTCTGCACCATTCTTCTCCACAAACCACCTAGTCACATCAGAGCTACTTCAGCCTTTCCACATGAGTTATTTCAGCCCCTTTGCTGGGCTTATGTTTCTGGGATGGCTCCAAGGATAAATTATCAATTATGGATGAAATTATAAGTTCTTTGAAAACAATGACAAAAATCTCAATGAATATTTAAGATTTTTGCCACTTGACTACAAGGGGTCATTTTGCATTTGAGTCATGTTTTTTATCAATTAATTTAAAAGTCTCTTTTCTTCCTCATAGAGAGTATAAAGGCAGTTCTTGAATAAGTAAAGTAGTTAGCTAATACTAAAGTCATTGTTTCACTTACTTCAAAGCCCATTTGAGTTTCCACTGCTCACACTAATGCCCACATAAATTAATTCAGACTCACTACTTCTCTGAGTTCCTCCACCTATCACCATTGCCTCTTGTCTGACTTAGTTTCAGAAATTGCTTAGCACAAGGTTTGCCTTTCTGACTGGTGGGTACCTAACACTTGGACTCCCCCCTGTGCATGGAACATCAGGTTCAGCAATCATTCCTCTTGGAACTGGAAGCTCTGAGTCTGAAAGTGAACAGGTGCATGGGCCATTTCCAGCTTATGTGTGTGAGATCCACAAATTCGGTGGCAAGAAAGGACCTACAAATCATCCTCTGCCAGTCCATGTCATTTTGGTTTAGTACATCAGAGTGACAATCTCACAGGTAGCTGCAGAGTCTGTGCAGAGGGCTTTGGATCTAAGAAAGAAATCCTGAACCAGACCATATTCAACTGGAACCCAGCAGAGAGCGTAGTGCAGGGTGACTTGTTGATGGTAATCTGCATTACTAAGCCAGTAAGTGGCTTGCAGCAGTTAGAGGGTTTTCACAGTATTTATCTTAAGACCTTGATGTAATGAATTGCAATACTGAAAGTTAATAAGCTTATGTACTTGGATCATGATTTCTAGACCTTTCTAAGAAAAGGAGGCTCAATCTTCAATCTGATCAGTGGCAAATATAAAGATGTGTGCTCTAGATGCAAGAGTATGACATCAAGATAAGACTGCTGGATCATTCCCTTGACAGAGACACTGTGGAAATAAGGCCTAAATTCATACCTCAAGAAGCTAAACAGCTAAATTACAGTATTAGCTTCTTAAAAGAAATACTTTGTTAAAGGAATAAAGCAGGATAGAATCAATTTTTATTGCTCTATCATGCCTCTAAACCGATTGCAGCTGTAATAAAATTAGGGATCCCATTTCATTTAAAGCAAGGAAAGTAATTTTATTTACTTTTTTCAGTCACACCCCCACACAAGTGCATGCACAGAGCAATCAGCCGCTGCACTTGTTAGCTTGCTGATTAAAAACTTTGTCACTTAATGCTGCACTAATTAAAGAGAATTGAAGCTGCCTGTGCGTCAGCTAACACGGCATTAACTTAAACTGAAATCCCTATGCTTCATTCATTCCTTCTGTGCAGAGCCAGGAGGAGGAAGACCCATTCTGCTTTTTTTCAGCCAGTAATTCCAATATATCCATCCCCAGCTGCTGAGATTTCTTTGGCCAATAATTTCTGATGGCTGTACTAAAGCCAATGAAATTTCCTAGTACCTGCAGTCTTGCTGGCTTTGTGGCCCACAAGTGCTGAGCATGAAAGTGCAGTGGTGAAAGTCAGAGAACTGCTCAGCCCTGCAGCTCCAGCTCAGCCTGATACACGCCATGGGGTCAGAGGGCAGACACTATTAACCACCTGCTGAAAGTGTTTGCTTGGACAAATAACTGTCAATTGTTAGAACACATTCAAAGTCCCACCCCTGGCTCTCTGATAATTTGTGAAAATCATGTCTATGTTTTAAGGAGCCTAGAGACTAATTAATAAGATTCCCAAGCCTTTGCATCTCAAAAGTCATGATTTCTAAGCCGACAACAGCATTACTGAGAGTGTGACTCCCCAGTTTCATATTTTGTTACCAAAACAGAATTATAGATGAGGGAAAACATATAGATCAGGAAAAGCCTCCTTATTGCAAAGTTAACCACATTAAACATATGAGTTTGTTCTCTCCTCTGCAAATCATATGCACTGAACTGACAAATGAAGTCTAGATTGATTAGCTGCGTAGGTGTGTGTCTGTGTTTGTAGTTCATGGAGCTGATCACTTAATCTAAACTGACACTTAGACTATACATGTTTCACCATCACGTTCTTTTGGAATATAACCAAACAGATGGTGCATGAACATCACAATATAGTCACAAGTTCCCAGAAGGAGTTAACAATTTTTTTTAGAATGGCAGCTCATTATATATCATAACTAAGGTTGTATCACCCATTTCCCTATAAACTGTGATTTTCAAGGTTTACGATGTAACCATGAAAATTCATTCAGACTAAAATATAGCCTGAAACCAAGAACTCAGCTTTTGTTAAGAAATTTCAAGCAAGCTATCCCATCATCACACAGTTTTCATTTTTAAAAATTCTCCCCATGCATTCTTAAAAATTGGGAGAAGAGAGAAGGGAGAGCCCCTAAAAGTAAGTACTTTAAAGGGGGTAAATAGTTTGCATTTTTCTGCCAAATTTTAAAGCATAACAGTTTTTTTATTATTTCTTCATGTTATAAGCCAACAAAAGCTAGGAAGTTCAAAACAAAGAAAAATGCTATTTCCTGATCAGAGCACTTTTTTTAATGTTTCAATTGGAGGGACTTTAGACTCCAAAAATCAGTCTTTTAAGATATCCATACAGACCATGCACCCCAAAGGTTTGTTTCTCCATGCCATTTGTCAGTTTCAAATATGTTAGTCACTGTCCCGAGAATATTTTAAAGCATCAGCAAAAAAAAAAACAATGGGGTTTCATCAACATCAGCCTTAGCCAGTGCTGTCAAGCTGTGGAAGCATCATCTTGCTACCACTACAAGATAGGTTAACTCCACTTTTGGTTCACCTCAATCTCCCTGGGGAAAACAGAAGCAGAATAAGGTCTATACAAAGAAAATACAAGGTTTTCCTTTTAAATTTATGGTCACACTTGCAAAATTTGGTTCGGAGTTTTTTTAGAGGTAAGCTCAGTTTTCTGCATACTGACACAAGTACATGTGTCTTTTTTTATTGCACTTTGCTTTAAAAATATCAAGCATGTCCTGCAGAGCATCCCTCCATGTCCATCTCAGTGCCTCACTCCAATCCATTATTCTGTGGCTTACACTGTTATCCCCAGAATTTTTGGTCCTGTATAAAGTGGGTCATATCCAACTCCAGACTTGTTCTCCTTACTTCCACAATCTAAGCTGTATTTTATTTCTTTCTTGGAAGAGCTACAGGTTAAAGAGCAGATGAGATGACAGAGAAAACAAAACCATGCAGCATTTCAGAGCTGCCTCACTATCACTGCATTCTCTGTCTCCAGTTTTCATCTCCTTCACGTTCCTTGTCATTTCTCATATTGGTTGGGTGTGTTTTTTGTCTTTCTGAGCCTGTAAAATGGGGCTTCTCTGTAAAACTCCTCAGACACCCCTGTAAGTAATTCCCCGTGCACACTGCATAGCTGTGCTTTGGAAGAAAGGCCCCGATGGCATGGCTGTGCCAGCACTGTGCCAGTCCCTGACATGCCCAGCCCAAACAGCCCCTGACCTGCTCCTGAGCAGCACTGCTGGACTGCCCGCACAGTAGTGGGCACAGGGAGCTGGGCACCCAGGGAAATCCCTGGGGGCAGGCCAATTGTAGCAAATTCTGACTACAGAACAGAAATACCTGCAGTGGGAGGCCAGGGACACATCACCAGCTCTGCTGGGACACAGCTCAGTGCTGCCATGCAGGCTGTAGCTGACTCACTTTGCTGTGCCTGGCTACAGCATGAGCTTCCAGACACCTCTGCAGGCACTGACCAGGAACACGAGTAGGATAAAAGCCATAAGAGTGTACAGGCAGAACTAACTGGCCCAGAAATGGACAAAACTAAGGAAGAACCATCACCACACTCTCGTGCCCTTGGAGGCAGGAGGCCACAGAGCCAAACTAGTGAGCAGAGGCAAGTGGCCAGTTGTGACCAAGGCTGTGTATTACACATCCCACAGAAGCTCCAGGGCACAGCTCTGGTCCCCAGAGTGCTGCCTGCACTGGCTTTTGCACATCTGAACACCAGGGTGTTTCACAGCTGTTCTTTCAGGGCAAGTTCTGGTTGGGCTGTACAAAAACAGAAGTGAAAAATGGGATTCTGAGGACATGTTTAATACACAAAAGTTACAGGCACTCAGGTCTTGAAAAACAAAGTTTGATATCTGTTGTGGAAAAATATTAGTTAGCTATTACTTTAAATGATGAATTCTGGCCCATTCCCATCTGAACAGCTGGCAAATATCCTGCTACAGTCAGGCTGGATTTGGAAGGTTAGAAGTGGTGGGATTTCTTGATCAAGATATTTGGTTACAATTACAGTTTATTAAGATTTTTTATTAGCTTATTAAGACTTTTGCTTGTTGTCTGTATTAATTATATTAAGCAATACTTAATTGAATATAAAACAATGGCACTACAGGCAAAAAAATCATCAAATACATTAATAAAACCTTTTGAAAGCAATCATTTCAGTGATGAAAGACATTTGTGCACAGCATCCTTGCTTATTCAGATGGTTGATTGCTACATGATCACGATTTCTTTTGTTTTGCTCACTCAACATATGTTCCATGCCTTGTACACTGCATACCTGTAAGGAGCATCCCATTTTACAGATGGGATTAGATTTAGATTAGTGAGATTCATACATCCTGCGCTCTTTTTCTGAACAGATTTGCCTGGAATGTTTTCAGGCTGACATTAACAAGATACAGCAACATGCAATAGAGATGTGCTGTACTGCTTAGAATAATCCATGAGCTTAAATGTGTGCACGTCTGGATTGGGGTTTTTTTTCATTTAATATTGACCCACCCATACCTATGATATTAGTGATGGTCAGTGATTTTTTACTAAAATTTTTTTTAACAATTTTTTCCTTTGATTTTTCCTGTACCAAAGAAAGTACAATCTGTTCCCTGGCATACAGAGTGAAAAACTTGATTCAGCAGTTCCTAAATTATAATGTTGCAAGTATACTGCAGTCCTTGGTGGTTCCTGGCATACGTAGCTGAAGGATAGAATCAGACAATTTAGGGTTAAATATTTCCTAAACCTGATGAAAAATAGTCCACTTCATATGCTCAGCAAAATCAAGAGAAACCATTTGCACCATTGGCACTAGAATTTATTTTTATCAATAATATTCCAGGAAAAAAATAAAATTAAAAATCTGAGAAAGATTGGTTTTAATCACAAACCCTTTGGGGCATGGGCTGCCTTTCCTCACAGTACTGAGAACACAATGAACCTTAGTCATGGCTCCAGCTTTTAAGAAAACTGGCACAGAGAAGAATAAGACAGCAATGTCTGTTACATGTCTGTTATAGCAATGTCTGTCCTGTGGTGTCTCTGCTGACACCTTGAATATGGACTGCTTACTGATTGAACCCCCTTGAAGAAGTGAAACACCAAAATTCCTGCTTTCGCTGGCCTACCATGCACGTCATTTAAGACTCTTACTTTGCAATTTGGCACCACAAATAAAATACAGGAAATGTCACTTATTCTAAAAGGCTATACTTAACACACAGAGAAAATTCATTGAAATGCAAGTAAGATTGTGACAAGCCATGAAATGTGTAAAATTACAAATAATGCAAAATTAGTTTCTTAGTCAGAGAGATTAAAGGTTTGAAAGTGCATGAAACCTTTGCCTCCTTCCGATATAACACAGCAGTACAGAGCTGAACAATTGGTAGTTTGCTACACCATCAGTAAAGACAGAAAGGTTTCATTTTACTCTCTCTTTCTATGGAAAATTATCTTCAATTTTTATTATAATGCAGTGCAAGCATCAAGTTCAGTCTTAGCAGCATGTCTCCACTCATGCTGTGGATGTCATTGTAACAGAGGGAATCTGGAAAGTCCTACTAGTAAGAATATATCTTACTTTTAGATAGATCATTTTGGCCAGAGGGGTTCTGGTCACTTGAAAACCATTGCCAGGATCTTGTTTTCACACCCTTAAGACAGTGCTCAGCCCTGGTACCTGACTGTCCCTATCTGTCCAGAGCCCAGCAGAAGCATGCTGGCAGTCCAGCACAAATGAAGAAATCATGATGTGGAAAGTCACATCCTGTTCATGAATCTGAGATCTGAAATTGCTTTTACCTCTGCAAAATCCTTACTTCCCATTTTACCCATCTCCCAGCAGCTTCTGGAAAAACATTTCAACTCCTTGGAATTTCTGCAGAAATCTTTGGTCTTCTTGTGGAACTGGGGTCAAGATGGATTCAGCTTTTGCAAGCTTCCTGTATGTGTGTGTGCTCTTAAACCTGTAAAAGGACACTGAAGAAGACAGAAAGATATACCACCAGCTCAGAGAAGGCAAGCTTCCTGAGGACAGTTTGTACTCAAGGGTCATGGATCCTTTTCCTGATTGAAAAACAAAATACATCTGGATCAGCTGTTTCTTCAAGAGTAGAGGGAAATTGGGCATGCTGGTGTGAAAGTAGGACTCCCTCAGAAACATTCCCTTGAGCTTTTTCTCTTCTGTTTTATACAACTATTGTACACTAAAAGCAAATATTTCTCTCTGTGTCTGGCTGCAATAACGCTAAATCCTGATAAAATGCATTACATGACAATTTTGCTTATTTTCATATAGTATTTTACCATGTTAAAATTCTTGCTGCTGTCACAAATAAAGCAGTGTAATGATTTGTTTAGAATCTCTGAGAGAGAAAAATATAAATTAGTAAATCATTATGTAATTACCATTTTCTGGATCTTCCACACAATGGTACCTTCAGCAGGCTGCAACTCTGATTTAGTAGCAAGTGATTAATTAAGTTATTTTGATGTCAAGTGGAAGAATTTGATGTTTTCTAAAATCAGGAAAAGAAAACTGCCCTATAGAGCAAGATGCCCTGTTCAATCTAGAAAAGGAGTTGGACAACACATAGAAGGGCCAAGAACTGAGGCCTGAAGTTGCATGATGCAAACTTGCATGATGTGAAGGTGCAAGAGGACAGAATGGACCTTCAGACCAAACACCAGCAAAATGTTCCAAACTAGCCAGGAGTAGAAGAGAAAGAGAGAAAACAGGCTTTTAAGGAAAGAATCAAACAAACAAATAAAAACAACTGCAAAAAAACCCAAAGTTAGAAGAGCAAAAATGTAAACAAACAAGTCCTAAGCTAATGAACATCCATGAAGAAAAAGACAAATGAGTGTGCATGCGAGTGTGCATGCGTGTATGCGTGTGTGGTGTGTCTGCACATGCACTTGGGTAGGCACCCAACCTCCTGGGCGACCAGCATCTTGGAGGAAAGGAAAGCCTTTCCACTGACAAGAACATATCTCTTCCTCCAGCGTGGCTTTTGTCATTGATTCAGTTTTCTGGCTAGAAATAAATGGTTTGGCCTCAATAAACTGTCAAGAGAAGTAGCATCTGTTATGGAAGGCAAATTGGCAAGGCCTACATTGAAGTGGGATTTGAGTAACGGTTGTTTTCCTCAAAATTTAGACTATTTCAAATTTTTTTTTTAACTACAGATGTAATTAAATAATTCATATAAATTCAGGGCACACACAGGTTTCATTACTGGGCTTGGACTTCAGTTATATCTGAATATATATTATGATTAGATTCAGGCCTAAATAACAGTTTCCAAAATTCTCCCCCAAACTGGTAAGGACTCAAAGTTAGGGCTTTATTTGCCTCAATTTTATATTTGTTTTTCAGTCTAATAAATTCTGTGGTATTGTTTCAGATTTATCCTTGTATCGTTACAAAGAAAACCCTTGTACAAAGTTTAGTCACAGACAGCAGCTTACTCTATTGTTCTAAATTTACTTGTCACATTTCCCTAGTATTCATAGTCCTATTTCTATTCCTAATTTTCACCAGAAGTATATCAGCCAAAAATGTGATAAATACACATGCATATACGGTATTTCTCTTGAGTGTGCCATGGAAAAATACTTTGTGCTGTAATAAAAAGAAGTGTATATATAGTAGGAAGCATTAAAATGTAGGATCAGTCACTATATTTTGAAGATGCAGTTTCTATTCCATCTAGTGTAGGCCTACACCTCTTCTAATAATAACGAACACATCAGGAAAAAGGTTTCAGGTTTTACATTCCTGATAATAACACCTTTACTGGAACAGCGTAGTGCAAACACCACAGGCAGCAACATATCTTTGTTATGCATTCTTTCTTAACAGAAGAAAATGCTAAGTATGCATTTAATCCAAACTCCTTTAAAAGAGTTGAGAGGACACTAGGAGGAATATATGCTCACCCCTGCACAAGTTCTGAATTCTTACTTAGAAGTCTGCCTGAAAGAGAGATTGGAGCTGGGAGGCTGCCTCATTTCCAGGGAACTCCAGGAAGGATGCCACCAGCAAAGACATGAGAGCTCCTCACTGCCTGGAGCCAAGGTCACGTGGAGGAACCCTGCTGAGGTTTGATTTTAACGTGTGAAATTGCCCCCAGCTGATGGGGCAGTAAGAACCTCCTGCTATGGCATTCCTGATCTAAAACTTTTTGAAAGCTGTCTTGTGGAATTGTTGAAAACATAAAGTTTTGTTCTAATTTGAACCAGAGGTACTACCAAATTTTAACTATTTACCCATGAGGGATGTTTCAGTTTCAGACACAGGGTAAGAACAGGGAGGGAATAGTAAGTTGCTGCCATGAATGAGCACATGAACTGCTTGTGCTTTTCCATCTTTTTTTCTTACTGCCATATATACTCCTCTTCATGTTTTACCTGAGCAGACCCCCTTTTTTAATGAGAATTATGCCACTGTTTATTCCAGTACCAAACTAATGCAGATTTTACACTCAGTGTTGAAAGGCACGGTTTCCATTTTGCATCTAATTAGTTTAGGGAAATAAAGCAGAAGAGTCAACAATGCCCTACAACTCCTGTGAGAGGACACTTGCCCAGCCTGGCTACAAACCTTGTCATGTTCACAGCACATCCAACCAGAAGTGTTGCAAGCATTGCCAGCAACACAAGAGCTGGCAACCCACACTGGAACCTCGCTGCAGTTCATTGATTCATAAGGCAGAGAGGAGGCCATATAAACAGCTCCTGAAAACTGTGCCACTGAGGCACCAGGAAAGGCAGCTCCTTCCAAGAACAGGATCTGCCACAGCAGTGCTGTCTCATCAGGAACAAGTCTAGAGCCCTAGGAAGAGAGAAGAGGCAGGCAGCTGGCACACTGCATCTCCCCAGCTGCCTCCTCACTGGGTTCAGAAAGGTGCAGGAGGAAGGAAGGTGGCAGTGGTCAAACAGGGCCCTCCAAGGGCCGATTTGTAAGAGCAGCACAGCACTTACAACAGCACAGCTGCCAACAGGGTGGGCCATGTGCCAGAGCCTCAGTGGGCACTGCCCCTGCCCTGCTCCCAGGCAGGGACCTTGTCTGGTGACTCTGAGAATGGTGACACCATGAACGAAATCCATCCCAAGAAATTTCAGCTCTGGCAGGGATGGGCCCGCTACTCTTCCCAGTAAAGAAGCTTGTGAGAGGAAGCCTCAGAGACCCAACACAATCTTTCAGGAGCAATCCCAGCGCCCATGTGGAGAGGCAGCTCAACTTCTGGGGGAAATAAATGCCAAGGTCCCGGGGATGGTGACTGCTGAAAAGCCCTCAGCATTGTCTGTAAGTTTGGGAGTGCCAAATATAACATATATACATATAATATTTTTAAATATATAACATAAATATATAATATTTTTATAAATATAAAAATATCAGTATCCAGGAGAAACTGCAATTTGGATAAACTAAATTATGCCTGGATTTACAATCAAATGCAGAATTATCTTTTCTTTCTCTGCCAAATTGTTCTGTGATATTTCTGAGTTACTGTGGCCCAGACCAGAAGGAAGTGAAAGGATTTATGCCTTGGAAAGAAAGCTGTCTTTTCATTTTCCCTGGTTTTTTTGGCTTTTTTAACTTACAGAGCAGCTAAAATTGAAATCTAGAAGTAGTGATAACTGTATTAACTCTATTTTCTATACTATTAAAGCAAATGTGTAAGACTGAAGTGCTTTTACGGTATCCTTGATTATTTCTAAAAGTACTTGGTGGAGGGTGACCATCAGATCAGCTCTGGGATGAGTAAATCTATTACAAATCTGCTATATTTTAAAAGGAACAGCAGAGGTGTTTTTCTCCAACTGGAAACTAGTATTTCTCTTTTTCAGGGATTTTTGTCTTCATTATTGTTTCCCATCTTGTAGATTTGCCACTATAACACTTGGCATTCAATGGATCAAAAATGAGCATAACTGAAAGGGTATACCTCTATTTATTTTTAAAGACAGTAAGCTATTTCCTTACTATCTACATGAAATTTCTAGGTATTATATTATTAAATACATTTTAAAATTGCATGCCAAATTTATTTATAAAAAAGCAAGTCAGGTAAAAATATTGGAATTGGAAAATACTCTGCACCAAGCTTCTTTGCAGGTTTGTGACCTGCAAAATGCAGTTAGCTTGTTTAAGTTGTGATTTTCTTTTATGATATGTGGGCAGCCATTAAACTGAAATGAGCCTCTTCAAATACAGTTTACACATTGGACCAAAGTCTAAAAAAAGAAAAAGAGTATTTTTCTAGATATACACATATAAATGGAATAAATAATAATAAGAATAATAATAATAGTAGTAGTAGTAGTAGAAGATCAAACTTTAATTAAGCATTTGTAAAGGTTTCTGAATTTCTCCTACACATACCTCTGTGGAAGAAAAAGATAATTCCTTTGATGCAGGAATACTGAATCAAAAATAATCCCATTCTCTGATGGGAAGCAAGAGAGAGTGACTGCCCAAGTTTGCTTCTTACTGGCTCCTATGTCATTGATTCTTTTTGGCACTTTCCGCCTAGAATACAATTAAGTTGTTCATCTTCATCATCATGCTACCTGCCAAGCTTTGTACTGCCTGAATTGTGCTGCTTTATTTGGAAAGAATTAAAATTATTTACTAGAAAAGTTGAAAATGCCTGATGCTTGGCTTTTGGAGTAAGTGGCTGTTCTTGGTCATCTGTCAAAAGTATAAAGAACACATTATTGTTGCATGTGCTGTGTACAACTCATGAAAACTAAGTGTGAGGCAAAACAAGAAATTTTTTTGCTTTTTTTTTTATTTTTTGCTTTTAAAATCTGTGCTCATGTTTACACAAGTTTATCATCATCATGACATCACCCATCTGATTCTTCTCTTGGTCCTCAGATAGTTAAGACAGAAATTAGCCTATGGGAGGTAAAACAGTCTTAGCTCCACTATTTCATGAAATCTTGCAGATATCAAGGCCAGCAGGAGATTTTAGCCATGTCTGTTCTAAAAATTACTCAAGATAAGGTTACTTTCACTCCCTTTCACAAGATGAAGTTATTGTGCAGCAATGGAGGTACATGGACAGCAACAAAGAGGCACTCCTCTAACAAAGAGAAGCCCAGCTGGTAATATAAAACACTGGCCAGCAGTTACAGCATTTGCTGCTGTCCTGATCCTACTGCATGAGTTGTGAGATGAGGAGCACTCTACAATTCAATTTTAAGAAAATAGCAGTATGCCTGAAAAATATTTGAGAATTGTGGACAGCCGTGGCTAGGAAATCTCTAAGTAACATATAGCGTGAGTATGTCCCTGGCTGGAGGAGCCACTGGCAGGACATTTTTTTCCACAGATAATTATAGGAGGTGCAATGTAAAGCAACCAAAATGTGCTTTTAAATGATCATGATTACGTGAGGAACCCAAGCCACAGCATCAGTAATAACAGACAACAACCATGTGAGCATTGCACCAATAGGCACTGCTGTTGGAAGGCAGAGAGAGAACAGACTTACCAGTGTTCCCCAACTAAAACTGCTGATCCAATGAAAGACATTATCCTAAAAACCCTGCCCATTTAAATCCTAGAATATCAGCACTACAAAAACAGTACCATTAGCCTTTTGTATATACAAATATAAATATACACATATCTCCATTACAAAGGCTTGTATTGATAAGCAAATTGTTTAGAGTATTTCATAAGGTTTTTAGCACAGTAATGATCATCAGGTTATTGAGGAGGGGTGACAGAATATGACAGAAAGGAGAATTTTTCTAGCTCATTTACCTCAAATAACGGTGAATCCTTATGAATCCTTGTGGTCTTTATGACCCTGGGATGAGCCCTGTGGGTTAGAGCATGGTGCTAATAACACCAAGCTTGTGGGTTCAATCCCCATATGGGCCATTCACTTAAGCATTGGGCTTGATGATCCTCATGGGTCCCCTTCAACTCAGAATATTTTGAGATCTGTGATTATGATTTATGATCAGTCATGAAACATGTATAAGTTAGAGCTACCTCCCCTCCAGGATAGATGTGACTATCAAATTTCTCCACTTACTCACAGTTAAAACTACACAAACAGCACCTAAAATGCAGGTACTTGGTGTTCTAAACCAACGCAAGGAACAAAGGCTACTTAAGAAGTCCTCCATGGACTGCATTTAGATCACACTTCTCAATTTCACAATACCTCTATAACCCCAAGGCCACAGACAAAATTCAGAATGCCCCATTTAAAAGAGCACCTTTTATGTTCCCCAAAACACAGATTGCAAAATTTAATGTGAGGACAGAGGTGTGCTTGTACAGCAATGAGAAAGTGCACCATCTCTCAAGGAGCTGGCTTACACAAGGCAAAACCACCTTTTCTTCTTTTCTCTTCCCTCTACCCCATCCTTTTTATAGTGAGAGAACTGAAATTGCTTGCACTCACTCTGTACAAGTTCAGCCTGCACTAAATCCCAACATCAGTGCTTGGCAAGACCCACCTACACAAAGAGCAGGAACCTAAATGGCAGCAAACAACTTCCCAAAGATGTCCTAGCTTCCCACACCATGGCAGATCCCCCTTGCCCACCCACCAGGGCCCACAACTTCTGGAAGACAATGAACAGACTGAGCCCTGGAGCGACAGGGTGCTTCTGCCAGCCAGGCTGTGGGAACAGGGCTGGCCTGGGAGACTGCGCTGCTGTTGACGGCACTCCCCGGGCCGGAGGAGCCGGCAGTGACCACAGGCGGCAGAAGGAGAATCAGGCAGAGGAAGAATGAGGGTCGTTAAAATGCTTGCAGGGAAAAAGAAAAAAAAACAAAAACAAACAAAAACAAACAGCCTGGCAAGTTTGGAAACAACTGAAGTACAAATTCATAAAATAAATCCTATTGCAAAATATATTTTTCTGAGGTTTTCTTTTTATAGCAAGCTTTATTTTTTGAAAATTGATATTCAGTTTTACGAGATATTTACAGCTCTTATGAGCACAGTGATTCCTGCTTTGATGTTAGAACTTACTGTTTTGATGTTAGAACTTGATGAACACCTTCGGATGTGCTGATCTTTATTATCAACTGCAGCTACACTAAACAACTTAAAGGAAAAGGATGTTGGCTCACCTGTTTGGAAGAGCCATCCATTACAATATGCGGAGAGAATTAGGCTGCACACAAACACTAATCACAATAAGTAGGAGGCTGGAAATATTTCCATTGCCAAAACAAAAAAATATACCAAAACCCAAAAATCACCAAATCAGGGACATTAGATTTTATTATTCTTGGTTGTAAAACAGCTGAGGTGATTCTGTTCTGAAGACACTGAACTCCACATCCATGAAGCCAATTAGCATAGTCACTGTTTGTTCATTACTTAAACCTATGTCCTCCAATTTACACTACCCATATGCTGGGCTAATTTTGTATGGTATAAGATGCCAGAGAAAGGTGCCAGATCCCTAATACATAAAAATTACTGATATTGCAGTGGCTCGGCTGACAGGCAGGACTGCTTCCAGGATGGAGTTCTGAACCAGACTGTCACAAAAATTCACCCTACCCATATGAATCCTTTAAATCTTCTTTTTTCACAGGCTAAAATTAGACTTTAGCAATGCAAGGGGGCAGAAGGGGAAGGATTTTCCATGACAACTGATTTTGGTGGTGACTGTGCAGAATTGTAGGGGAGACACTGAAAAATTTTATAAAGATCACTCTAACAGTCTGACTGGGGAAGGGGGAGCAAACACAGAAATAACTCTTATAACACATAGTTTTCCACACCAGTCCTCTGCTCTGTGCCACAAACAAACAGTATATAACATAAGACAGACATATGATTACACCTATACAACAAGGCAGTGCAGAGTTGCTGCTGAGGTACAATCTGAAAAGAGAAGACCAGGTTTCCCAGACAGCTGAGAGGGGAAAACATCTCCCTGTTTTAAGACCCTGAGACACGGATGCATGGGGAACCTTACCAGAATCAGTAAGAACATGGATAATTTCCTGGCTGATACAGAAGGCAGCAGTGAGACTTTCTGGTGTCTGAAGGAAGGAAGAGGTCTTCCCTGCTTAATCTCCTGGTGGCTTACAAGCACTCTCTCCATGAGAAGAGGAAGTAGGCAAGAACATGGCAGCCACCCACAGAGTGGCCTGATCTGGATGAACGCCTAGCCTCGACCCCACCAGGTCAGCCTGCTGCAAAGAAAAACAGGGCTTTAGGAGACGCTGCTCTTGCCCAGTCTGGGCTGATTTGAGGCTCTAGCTGCTCTCTGCTGCTCTGCCTTTCCCGATGAGCTCCCATCCTCTCTTCTCCCACAACACCAGATGCTTTCTGCACACCTTGTATACGGACATGCCAGTACAGTCAAAGGAAAAAGTCACTTCTGTCTATGACAGCAGAGAAATTCAGCAAATGTTGAAACTTTCAAACTAAGTGGAATATCAAGAGAAAAGTCTGAAAATAAGAAGAGTGGTTGTGGAGTTTTCCCCCCTACTCCTACTAAGGAAGACAAAGTAATTGTGCAGAGGCCATGTGAGCTGCTCACCATGCACTGGCAGTTCATTACAGAGCTCATCCAGCAGAGAACATCAATCAAAGAGGCCATGGGAAAACCAGAAACATGATTAGCACCCAAACAGCAACAAGGGTGAGGGTCCTCTGTAAGGGCAGGAATTCAGATGTGCAGCCTCCTTCATCTTCATTATCCCATAACATAAGCACATAGAGCTGTTAAAGGAAGATCCTCCTGCCAAGACCTACTGCAGATGCAAACATAACTGTCTCCAGAAATTAGCAAGGGAAATAGATAAGCAGTCTTATTGAGGCTTGTGACCACTATTATATATGACTGCCACAGATTTCCTGGTGGAAAACAAACACCAAGAGAAAGAGAAGAAAAAACCTTTTGCACCTTGCCTGTCAGTGAGCCTTATGCAGTCCAGTCTGTAAATAGCTGAG
The DNA here is from genome assembly GCA_032173965.1 of Sitta carolinensis. Classification (NCBI taxonomy): domain Eukaryota; kingdom Metazoa; phylum Chordata; class Aves; order Passeriformes; family Sittidae; genus Sitta; species Sitta carolinensis. The sequence continues at coordinate 10,506,938 of CM063289.1, read as the reverse complement.
CTAATTCACAGCTGCCATATTTTTAAATGCCACCGAAGTGCCAAAGGGAAGGCAGAGATCCAGAGCCATGCATTGTCCCCGAACAGCCAGAACAACACTACCCACCCCAGTCCTCTTCTGCCAAAGGCTGCTGGGCTAATGCAGTTGAAGAGTGTAATTCAGAAGGCCAACTGTCAAAGCAGATGAAGTCCATGTTTTCTTCCTGGCCTTGTAATGCAAATCAGTACATCCTGTCAAAAAATGACAATTTCAGGTTTCCTTCTCGTACCCAAGTGGAAAAGGCACCGGTTCTCAAGACTTGCAAAATCATATCCTCTTTATGCACAGGCCAGTGAGGGCAGCCAGCTACACTCTGAGCCTTGCCACTGTGCTCCATGGCAGACCTAGAGCACATGGGCAGAGGCTGGATCAGACACAGTTTTGATGTACAGTCACATCAGAAGTTCCTTTTGTGCACAGTATGTAATTCCATAGAAAAATGGAAACTCCCTGTTTGATATTAATTGGGAAAGTAATAAGACTGTACCCAGAAGTACTTTTGCATCTTGTGACCTTATCAAAAAGCCAATGTCATCTACGTTAGTGAACACACAAAAGCGTTCCTCATGTCTTGCCACTGGCATGGGAATCTCATTGCTTCAGAAAATATATTTAATATTATAGAGTATAAGCCTCTGCTGAAACCTTTTAAAAATGTCACATACAGCTCTTCAAACCTCCAATCCCAGAGCCTTCCTGAGAATAATGGAGAAGTTAAATCAACTTTACTCTGGGATTACCTTGCCCCTCCAAGTCTTCCCTTGGTCAGAAATAATTTATTGTAAGATTACCACCATTAGAAACAATTCTCTATCCTCCTTGGAAGTATTTCCTTCCAAAGACTAAAGAGCTTATGCTAGCTAGACTTGGATAAGCTGGCTAATCAGAAGGACATCTCCGCTAATTTTTCTAATGTTCTTTGCAAAGTGCTGGCATCGCAGACAGGCTGCTCAGGTGTGTGGCCAAGCATCCTGTCCATTTTCCCTGAATTTATCAGAGATAAAAATTCAGTCTCCACTACAGCTGTGATCATCCTGCTTTTACTAACATCTCTGACATGTGAGTGGTAGGAGAGCTGTCTCATTAACAGCAACTGTTTTCAGTCTGGGTATAAGTGATTTACAGTACAATGGCTGGAGCTTTCTCTGCATAGCTATATAGCATGGTAAAAAATACAACATAGAAAAGTGTTAATGAATTTGTAAAGTATGGGAACAAACAGAGTCAATGACATATTTAATCAAGCCTTGCTAGAACAGGACAAAAGGTGGTTCTGCCAGTAGATACATGTGAAATCCCTATCTGTTAGTCTATGACACAGCATAAGCCAGAAGAGCTTAAACACCACATTTTCTGTTCCAAGGAAACTGTTTCAGAGAATGCATATTTCAGTCTTTTGAAAGGGTGGAGATAACTTTCAAGCTGTTTAAATTATCCCTAATTCTTGCTCAATAGCAAGAAAATGTGAAAACAACATTGGCCTTAGCTTAAGGGGAGCTATTGTTAGGCATATCCACAGCTGTTCTCTGTTTCTAGCCACCCCATGCACCCCAGCACTGCCTGCGCAGCCTGCTCTCCAGGCTGCCCTGCCCCTGGTAGCTGGAGAGCAACCCTGGCACATGGGCAGAGAGGGGATACCCTGTACACAGTAGGAACAGGATCAGGCTCCCAATCCAAACCCCACAGCTCTCCAAGAACCTTAATTCACCAAGAACACTTAGTGAGAAATAGGCTGTACTTTGATGGTAAACAGACTGGATTTTAGCTGCATTGCTTTAAAAAAATGAACAAATATAAAGGGATGATAAAAGTGTAACTTCGGATTTCACAGAGAAGTAGAGCTGAGTGTCATCAATGATGCCCTGACATAAGCAACATTAGAATAGAGGTTTTCCTCTTTTCTGACATCCCACCTCCTATTTGGTGGTATGAGCTGTATCAGTACAAAATCTCTCTAGCATTTCAGATGCATCTTCTACCTGCCCTCCTCTCTCCCCACCCTCTCAATACTCTGTCATTTACAAAAGGAAGGATTTTGATTAATGAGTTCTTCCTGCCAAAAAAGATAGCCTCACAAGCTGCAGAACAAAAATAAGTTAGAATCTATGAAGCCCATAAATACAATATTTCTGCACAAAAATCTCCAATTAGTCGCCAGGCACACTTGCTTATGAGTCATTAATGAATACTTCTATATGCTGAACATTCATATCTTTCTGTTTGTGACACCGCCTCCAAGCCTGACCCCCTGTCATCACATCAAAAGGATCAAGATTTTAAATGAGGTATTAGCAATTTCTTAAATAGCTTTTTCTAACAGCAGGGGAAAGCTATTGAACCATGACTGTTCAGTCATAGGCAGCTATTGAAATCCCAACACCTCATCTCTTCCATCCTCCAGCAGCTGAAGGCAGGAATGCCACGTGTTTCACCATATATAGTATTCCTGTATAAGAGTGATGGAACTTTGGGTTATTTAGAACCCAGCCATGCAGGGAAGTCTCTATGGGCAGCTTCCTGAGGTTTACAGGTATAAACAGCAGAAAAGATAAGTTCTGTAAGACAGCATCGGGAGGAGCTCACCTGTAATTCACTTTGCTTTCTAAAATGCAATTTGATTCCACCAGGTATACAGATTAGAGAGAAATCTAATTAATACATCTTTCACTCTGCTATTCTTTCTACTAGCCCTAAAACTATCTACAACTTATTCTGTGTTTTAAAATGAGGTAATTACCAAGTGAGGGTAAATCACTTTTTTTTTTCAATGTACCACTGCCGATACCATTTGGTTCTTGGACAGCATCACTACCAACAATACAAGTGAGTGTCACAAGAGTAGTAAACAAGGGGTTTGAGTGACTTTGGCAAGCAGGGAAATGGTTTCCCTCTGCTCTCAGCCATCCTCTGCACAGCCAGGATTTCGCCCTCCCTCAAAGAAATACCAGCACTACTCATCTGATTTTTCTTTCTCCCCATAGCTCTCTGCACCCACAATGTGTTTGTTCCTGCTTTGCATGGGATTTGTTTAAAATCCCCAACCTCTGTGGTACAAAGATGCTCCCAGGTTTGGCATAGCAGGGCTGGCCATGGCATGATCCCCAGTGCTGGACACAATTCTTACCCCCTCTACAAAGCTTTTATATTTAAGTCCAGCACATCAGCAGCTGTGAGGCAAGGTGGCCTCTCCTGGGGACATGTGTCATTGTTCACCTTCCCCTCTGATGAATCAGAGGATTTTACTGCAACCTGGTTCACCCAAAAATGAAGCAGTGAGATTCAGATATATTCAGCTGCCCTTGCTGCCTAATAAATGAGTGCTGTCAAAAGAAATCCAGTTCTTGTTATTTTGAAGCTTGCATAGGGTCATTGTATGATGATTGTTCCTTGGGGAGAAAAAAAAAAAAAAGCAATTTTTGTGCTAGATTGCTCCTTTTAGATACAAAAACCCATGTAAGGCAGAGGATGTTAAAAAAAAATTGAAGTATGTGCAGAAGAGGCTCACATACACTATTTTAGGCTGGAGGAAATACCTTACAGTAAGAAACCTGAACAGCTCAATCTGTTTATCTTATCACGAAGAAGATTGAGTGGTGAGTTGATAACAACAGATAAGCACCTCATGGGGAGAAAATACCAGGCACTAAAGGGATCTTTAATCTAGCAGAAAAAAAGTGTAACAAGAGGTAATGGCTGAAAGCAGATTAATTCAAACTAAAAATTAGGAACACATTTTTTAATAATTAATTCAGCAACCTATTGATCATGATAGCAAACAGAGAGAACTGAGTAGTGTAACAGAAAGAGAAGGTTTGACTGGACAAAGTCAAGATCCTTCTGGCCCTGCACTCAGAAGGGGAGCAGGGGGGAAACTGGGAACTATTCTGGTGTAAGAAAGTGCAATTCATATTTCTTGCCAAAATCAGACAACTTCACTTGCCCATGCTTCACTCCTCTCTGCCCCTGGTTGGGGAAACAAATATTATAATTTAGTTAATTAAGAACATTTCAACAGCTAAATCATTCATGTATTTCAATGCATGCTTATATTATAATGTGCATCCAGAAGTCATATCCAGATAACATTTTAATAAATACCAGGAAGTAAAAATTTTCATAGTACACTTTGTTAGGGAATATTTTATATGTGTGTGTGTGTGTGTACGTGTGTGCATATATATATATATATATATATATAAGTATTTCACAGTAACCAAAGAACAAATCTGGAGAACTAGAACTGGAACCAAACAAAAGTAACTTCTAAAGAGTTATTAGAAATGACAGCTGAAAGGGTTAAGCTGAAAGGCAGTGTTCACCTCTGAAAGAGCCTGAGATGCACCCCCTGAGCCCTGCACCTTCCCCCTCCTGTTGCAGGCACAGAGCCTTGGCTGGGATGGGCAGAGTCTCACACTGCACAGTGTCACTCAAGGGAGCCTCATCTCAGACAGATCAATACAGCTGAAGCTTGGGGATCTGCTGCATGTCTCACTGGCCATTTCTTCATCAGGCCACTGGACAAGTGCTGGAGAAAATATTTTGCTTATGTGAAAGGAATATTTTTCTGCATTTTCATTTCAAATTGCTGGAGAACCAGCACTGAAAAATAAAGCTTGTATAGAAATTGACTGCTTTCCTGTAGCAGTCCCTGTTGTGCTATGGGGAGCTACAAAGCCATTGATATTTACCTTGGGGTTTACTCTTCTATTTACTGTGAATTTCAGTTAAAGCCATTGCTCCGGTAACCTCATGACAATTAGGATGATATACTGAATGTTTCTTTAAAATACACATGCTACAAAGAATGCAAATAACATAGGAACTCCTACTTTTAATTAGAAATTGCATTTAATTAAATAAAATTTAATAAATTAAATTCTGGCCAGTTTTAACAACATAATCCAATGTACATTAATACTATTACATTAATGTAAATTATGTATGTAATTATGATTATAGGATTTTGCCCTGTAAAGCATGAAAAAGTCTAAATATTCACTAAAGAAACAAGGCAAAGAGCCACACTGTGATCATCCATCACTTCACCATCATTAAAACATGTCGTGTAGGTACTAGCCACAACTTTGCCCAGTTGGACAACCTGGTGGGTAAAGAGGCTTGGCTATTGGGAACAAAATACAGTAATCTCCCAACTTGGTATTAAGATTTATGATCATTCTCAAGAAGAAAGTTGCATACTATACACCAAAAATATTTATTGGGTCACTACTCCAGGTGACAGCCAGAAAGCTTCAGGAATTACTGTAAAATATTTGACCAACACTGGAAATTGCTCATGATGAGCACCCAATTATAAGACATATTGATTATTTCAGAAAGAAAAAAAACAAACAAAAAAAAAAAAAAAACAAACACCACAGTAAAGATATTGCATAAGAGTTTATGCAGTCTGAAGATCTCTTTAGCATTTGGGCTTTCCATATCTATAGTAAATGCCCTTTACTAATCAGCTTTAAACAATGATTTGGAATCCCTATGGACAAGTCCTTTGAGGTCACACAGGGAGCCTGCACTGATGGACTACCTCAACTGAAAGACACAGGAAAAGAAAAGAAGCTTCTATGCCCAAATGACATATCAAAAAATCCACCTGCCAAACAGTATTTAAAGTAAACAGAAAATCAGATATTAAGCAGTTATGGGATGAACACATGGAGTAAGCAAAAGTAGAGCAACCCATTCCCAAGGCCACTGTGTTATGGGAAAAAAAAGCATAAACTGAAGATAGCTCAACTTGTCTTTGATACCGTCTCATGTACTTCATACAAAAATGATGAGACAGCTGAGGCAAGTCCAGCAATGCAGCAAGTATGAGATCACAGGCAGAGAAACCAGCAGGTCTCCATATAGATATGGGCAGGGAAGTGAAGGATGCTCTATTCTACAAGCTTGGTCTCAGTTGATAAGCAAAAATGGTAAGACAAGAAAAGGTTGCATCAAAAATAAATTATCCACAGAAAAATTATTACTGGATTTCAGATATGGAAAACATAGGTAGAAGTCTGGCATAATGAATTTGAGTATTACTCAGTTTAATTCCATCTGTAGTTCTGACTGTCTTCTGATTTCCATGGAATAGAAAATATCAGAGAAAAGAGCTAAGAAGAAAGTAAAGAAAAAAAAAAAAAAAAAAAAAAAAAGAGGCAGAATTAGCAACCATGCTGATGAAGAGCAACTGCAGGGAACAAAAGGCTATAGCCTGGGAGGGGGAAGATCCCAGGGGCCTGAGCACCATTCAGAAATGCTTTTAAGGGCAGCAGTTGACATGAAAGGTGGGGATTAATCACGGACTCAGAAAGCAGCCTGACGAAAGGTGGCGAAGCTGCGGAAGGAGGGGGTTTAAGGCTTTTGCCATTGAAAGCCGTCGCGCAGCGTGGGCACTGTCTGGAGGGCGGGCAGGCGGGAGGCAGCGGGCACCCAGGGATCTTGCCGGAGGGGAGGCACAGGATCGGGGCCCGGAGAGCCTCTCGCAGCCCTGCCTGCTGTGATTCATCTCTTCTGCTGGGGCACAGCGGCTCCCAGGCTGTGGAGGGAAAGCCATGCACAAGCAGGCTAGTGCTCAAGTATGGGGAACAGTTCTCTTAACCATCTCTTAGGCGACCCCCTAATCATTGTGTAAGCAGGTATTTCTTATCAGAACACTATTCTGAAAAGGGTTTTCTCTATTTCCTCCAATTTCAATCTAATCTGGCAAAAAAGAAACACAATGCTGAAGGCTTTATAGTCGTTGCAGGAACAGTTGCTCTTTGCCCATCTATAATTTTAATACATTACTGATGAGTAAGGTTGAATCAGATTTACAATTAAGATATTTGGTCATGCAATTAATGATGAAGATATCTGGCACATGTGTCAGCAGAGCAGCATGGTTGCTGTGAAGGCTGACAGGACTTCCACTTTTTACTTCAGTGGCAGCAGAGCCACCCTAATGGTGAGCAATTCAGAATTTTCTGCCTTAGAGATTTTTTAATGCCATGAATAGCATGCTGTATCCTTGGTAGCATATCTTTGAGGCTATCTGTTGGCATGGCTTAATTATCCAGTATCAGCTTTCAACGATGAGCATATGAATTCTGACATGGCTGTTAGAAGTCTAACAGCTCTTTACCCAAAATGTACATGCATTCTCTGGAGTCCTTAGGCACAATTTTTCTTTTCCATCACAGCAAAATGTGACCTCTTTACTGGCATTAGCAGTGATATTGTAATTCATAAACCATCCTTAATTGGGGCTAAAAAGCATTGTAATGATGAGAAATACTTCCCTGAAAAAATAGATTCTGCTTGCTGAGGTACTGCCTGACAGCTTCAACACTCAAGAATCAGAATGCTAAAGATATTCTGAGTCAAAGAAAGCTTATGGTAATAAAGTATAGCCTGGTATATAGAGGGAGAAGTCATTGTCTTAAGAGTGAAACTAGAAGACTGACTTTGACTGCATTTTTTTTTAGTCTTTTCATGCACCTTATTACATGTCTCCTGCAAGTGTGACAGAAGAACTGCTTTAGAGCAAGCCTTCTCCTTGGCTGCAGTCCTGGACCTCACAGCAAATCCCAGTATTCCCAAGGACAGTCCTCTCCTCTGCTTACAATGAGGAAAAACAGTATTGGAAGGAGCAGGCTATGGTGAAAACTGCTCTTCTAGAGAAAAGCTTCCTAATTCCATTATGATTTTCATTATGTTTCCATTTTAAAATTTCCAAACAATAAACTCATAAAAATTCATAATGAAAATAGTCAGACCATTAACTAAAGTCAGATGCAATGCCACTATAATAAAACTCACAGGTGCTCCTGTAATCAGCAAAGCAACACGATTCTGATTAAACCAAGAAGAAGGGATTCTTTGAAATCTTTTACTCCTGCTTCCAAATATATTGAAAATGTAGGTTTAATGTAGCAAATTATGTTTCTTTATGTCATTATTTTCCTGAACTGGATGCTGTGACAGCAGTCTGCATTTCATAAGGCATGGTTTCCAACTAGCAAAATCTATTCTCAACAGGAAATATGCTCCACTTAGTCCAAATGTTCTGAGGACATCAAACATATTTGTATAAACATGCTGTATCATAATTGAGAGGGTTGCTAGTACTTGGGATTTAGATAGCACTTTACAGCTTCAAGGTGCTGTACAAACATTTAACTTATTTATTAATTTTCTAACTAGGGACATAACCTAGATTTAGACAGAAGAAAGCTGTGGATGAGAGGAGGTTGGGTAAACAGGTTTATCATATTTATGTAAAAGACCATACAGAGCATACAGAGTCCTCTTAGAGGTGCTTCCTCACCAAAACAAAAAGGTAAAACATCTCAAAGGCTTCTAATCCCTGGCAGGGAAACTAACGGTCAGGTCTATGGAGGCCAGCTCAGACCACCAGGCTGAGGGTTTCAAGGTATTTCTCACTGGTCTTCACATGTCCTCTCAGAGAAGAAAAGATGATTTCCATTGGATTCAGTGGAATATCAGGGAATATTTTAAAAAACTTCCTCCTGTCACTCAGCCATGTCCTTCCCTAGTCCATAAACTAGAGCACTGCAAGCCAGCAGGCTCAGTACTCCTGCTCTGGTTTCTGGGGTTTATTACCACACTCAGGTATATTTTCAAAGGCTCAGGAGTTATGACCTAGATTTTTAAAAAATATGTAGATTTGTAATTCCTATTAGCTGCTTAACATTAAGTGACATCGATAGCCTCAGAGCCCATCTCCAGAAGGGTTTTTGGTAAGAACTATTTACTTCACAGCTGATTTTTGCCCAAATTACAAAATTGCTCCGAGTCAAACAGGGTACAGCTAAAATCATCTGACCTCTATGGGTTTATGTTCTGACAACAGAGGAGAGTGAAACTCGCTCATCTGATATAGGAGTGTCTCTGCAACTTATTACTCTTTCATTGGCACATAGTAAATTGAGCTCTGGCAATAGCAATGCTACTGGGAAATAAAGATAATTAAGAAACATAAAGCATGCCACTCTTCTTGAACCCAGTTGGAATCTTGGTTTTCTGTGTCTCTCATTGTAGGATTATGAGCCTGGTTTTAAGTTTGTATTCTCATAATTTTACATAATTGACCATTTGCAATCTTTTATAATCTAAAATGTCTAATAACTATGCGCAGAAAGTGAGCCCTTTCCATAGTATTTATAAATATTTCATATGAACTGGAGTTAATACAATTTATTTATAATGCATGGGAGTCTGCAGTGGGTTTATAAAAATAATGTGTGTTAACATGCAGTCATGATTTAATAATCAGAGACTAATTTCTAAAATACATAGGGAGAGTGGCTGATTCCAGTAATTGGCAATAGGATTGAGAGGTGCAGATATTGAGATACCAGATGACAGAGCTATGGATAACATACCACACAGGGGAGTGCAAAGATGGCATTAACACAGACTTCATCCTATTCATTCCTTAATAATTTCAGTATCCACCAGGAGAAAACCAGAGTAGCTTCTTCAGCAACACCCAGGATTAATTCTATACTCCTGCTAACAACCATTGTGGTAGAGGATGACATCACATATATTATGTAACCACAGCGCAACAAGACCTTCCAAGGATTCCCACCTGTTCAGGAAGCTGCCAAGAAGCCATAAAGCTACATAAGCCACTAACCATCTATTAACTAAATGATTCAAAACTGCTAAAACGGAAGGAAAGTTCTCTATCTGTTCCACAGAGCATCACCCACCTGATACACTGAGGTTGCTGAAGTAATTTCCACACCACTTTGGAGATCTACACAGCAGATGGGAGTGAAGAAGCCTATCTGCAGGAGAAAATAGATTAAATTATTGGATTGACTGGAGAACATGCAAACAGCTGAAATGGACCTTCTCATTTTAATCTGTGGTGAATAAAAGGATGCAAAAATAAACAAGCAGATACAATTGATGGTGATGATAAGAACACAGCTGCAATGAGATATCCAGACACAAGTTATCATAGAGAGCCCCAAGGCAAGAAAATAGACTTTCCATGCTAATGTCATTTTTGACACACAACTCAATTCATTTTCCAATTCTCTTTTAGCAGCCTGTACATCAAAGACAACAGAAAAACAATTGTTTGTGCTGCTAGATGTTCATGTCTTCATTTGAGGGAGGGGAGAGGACCTTAACACACACAATTAACCTACAAGACCTCTACTGCAGTCATGCACATGCTTCCTGCCTGCAGTTTCAGCTGCACATTGCTTATTATTCATTTTGAGACTAATCACACTTTCTATAATGCTCCAGTGACAAAATTACTCTAGATATATTTGTTCACGTTTTTTTTCACTACTCAGCATCCATAAAGTGTGAAATGTTTAGAAAACGGTATTTCTAGTGGCTTTCTTTTAAAATATATTTCAGGTTGTTTACGTCACAAAATGCTTATCATCTGAACTCTCAGACTTGGGCTGAGCAAAACAGGGCCTTAAAACAAAATTAAAAACCAACCAAACAAAAAAAACCCAACAAAAACTACTTTGGATCCCTATTTTAAATACAATTTTTAAATAAGAATCTGAATGGAGTGAGCAGCTTATTTTAGGGCAGCTGGGCCAAGTTTCTGAGAAGTAAATGAGTGTTCAACATCTTATCACATGACATGACTTCAAATACTTCAATTTCCTATTGTAAAAGACTTTGTGTTATCTGTTTGGTAAGATAACCTACATATTTATTTACAAGAGAATGCAATTACAAAGACAAAAGAACCCTTAAGAACTAATATGAAATTATTCCCCTAAGTAAAGTTACTTACAAGCTTTAGCACCTGCAGTTATAAGCTGTATTGCTTCGGCTCTCCTATGAGTATTTATTTAGCACACCCTTCCTGCTGATTCCCTGCCCCATTTTGCCTGCTGGGGTTGCCCATTATGGAACATTTCAGCAGGGCCACTGCAGACTCCAATCAGAGCAGCACACTTATATTTCCTGTAAAAATACTGTTTAGCTCCATGCCACTGAATATATACAAATATAATATATTATGACACTCTATAAAAATTACATTTTTTTAAAAGTTGCAATATATACTAGTTGAGCACAGTATTTCTCATTTTGGATATAATTTGTGATTTCAGACATCAGGTGAAGCATGTGAAAAATGAGAACACTTGCATAAGACAGAAGGATATACATGGCCAATACTTGAAGTGACAGCTGTAGCTGATATTGATTCTGATCTGTGTGAAATGCTGGGCAGGACTGGAAGTTGGTGGCAGATTCCCCACTGGGACAGATGTTAATGTCAAAACATGCTCTCCCAACTCTCAGCCCCTGAGAACACAGCCCCAGACCTGCAAACAAAGCTGCTGAAATCAAAGAGCCCAAGAGGGCAGATGGTCCAAAAGACACCTGGCAGGCAACTTTCAAATCTAAACCCTGCACCTGCTGAAAGCAGTTGTAGCTTTACCATCAACTACAATATGGATGCTAGATGCATTCCCTTGGAATTTAAATTCTCATTTTGGAAACTTTTCTTTCTTTCAATCCCTTTTATGTGTTTGTGAATCATAAAAATATTAATTCTCTTAAAATATTTGCTTCCAGAAATCCTTTGTACTTTCTCTTTTATCAGCAGACCACATCCATTTCCAAGCTTTCCTCTTTTAAACCCCAGGTTCTGCTTAATTCAGTTTTGCTTTCCTGAAATTACTTGTCTATTGTTCATACTTCTTTTAAGGCTCTATTTTAAAAATGAAACATCCAGGTTAACATTTTTTCTCTCCCTACATGAATTTTGGAGCATATTACAGTGCGTTCACATCCTCTCAGGTCTTGAAATCAGTCCCTGGATCCCTCAGAATGTCCAAACTCAGAGAAGGGGAGGGCATGTGTGATGTTTTATATAATGTCTTTTCAGAGCATCAAGGAAATGATGCCTGGGAGAGCCGATGCAGCCCCACAGCACCATTTCACCTGGGACAAACATCTGCCCTCCTGATCATTTTTTCTTCCACTTTGGGTGGAAGCCCTAGCAATGCATGGAAAGCAGAGCTCCCCAGGACATCTGAGCATCTGCAGCAGCCTGGGTAATCAGTATACCCCACTCAGGTGAACTAGTAAACTTTTAGCACAAGAGAATACAACCATAATGATGTATATAAGAACAAATTTGTAAATATTACTGATCAAACTTCAGATCAATAGATGTTCTACATACCAGAGTAAATATATAAACTTCACTGCCAACTTAACCTTTTAATCATTTTATTCATTTGTGGATTCATTCATCTTTCTATAATCTGATGTATTGGTCTGGTTCTCCAACATAAAAACCATCATTGCAGCAAATGTCGCCATTTTAATTTGTAACCAGCGTCCCAGAATTTTTCATGAATTAATTGGACAGTCTTGCACATTAAATATAGTAATAAATGTCTTGCAATGCAGGTGAAATTAAAATTTAAAATATAAATAAATGTTGTTGGCTATAGGAATGTGAATATCCTGATATTTATGTTTCGTAAGTACACAAGTCTGCTAGAGAAAGAAAGCAAATAAGATCATCTTGGCCCTGACACCCTCTCTACAGCACTGCAAGGCTGAAGGAATTGTCCATCTGTATGAAAAAGAAGACAATGAAATAAAGCCAGGACTTCTCTCAAATGCAGCTTGGAAGAGCCATCCTGGGGCTGGAGAGGTAGCACCAAGGGGCTGTCTCCCCTGGAGCCCACCCCTAAGCCATAAGGCTCTTGTTGGTTTCTCACTAACTCAGATCTTACAGGGATGATGAATCCCTGCCTATCTAATCCCCTCACCTAGGGAGCCAAGGGTAGCCTCCTCAGCCAGTACCTACTTTTCTCTGTCTGAAGCACCACAGGTGAAATTCGGGCTCTGGTGCACACCAGTTAGACTTCTTTTTTTTTTTTTTTTTTTTTTTTCAGAAGAGCCAGCTGTATGCCAAAAATACTTAGACATTTAAAAAAAAAAAAAACTAAAGCACTCACATGCAAGGACACAGTGTCACCATCTGAATTCACATGACAAATACTTCAAATCCAGAACAATGTATAGCTTTGCTTTCACAAGAAGTAGATGAACTGTTGTTAGCATGGACTTGTAGTATAAGCTTCCTCTGGAAAGTCAAGGTATTATTTTTCGAGTAAAAGCCAAAACGTTATTTTTTAGATGTGCATATGGGCATAGAACCTTTAAAAAGAGACTAAATAGCAGAGCACCTTTTAATTTTATTCCCTCCCAAACACCATAGTAAATAAGATAGCACTTTGAAAGGGTTTGTATAAGTTATACAGCTAAATTTTCACATGTGAAGAAAAAAATCAAATGTTATGAAATAAAATGTTAATGAAAGTTCTTTCAAATATCCTGTTATATTGAGCATAAATATGAGAATCAGAAACATTAATTCCTATTGAAAAAAGCAGAAGGAAATTTCAGAAATAAAAGTACACATCTCATCTACCAATTTGTGTAGAAAACTGTACCTCCAGTGTTTTGAACTATAAAAATATCTGCATTATTGTTTACATATTTCTGATACTAATCATATTTCAATTTGCTAAAATCTGCTTTGATGTGTAGACCCTATGCTGCAATCCTATAAAGCAATTGAGCTTAACATACTCTTAGCAAGAGATTCAGCTTTTCAATAAATGAAATGCCCTTCCCTAAAATCTGTTACAAGTAAGCTGTTAATTTTTAACTGCAGAAATCTAGCAATGGTTACAAAAGGCTCTTGAAGTTACTGTTTTGCAGTAATACAGGAACACAACAATTTTCATAGCAAATCCAGTCAAACACTTAATGTTTACATCACTGTAAACTTGAAAACATAATTAGTGATCTATCTAGTTACCTGGAACAGTTGGATAGTGCTGCCCTTCACTGGTTTATAATGGTATACCACAAATCAAAACTAATGGCTACCTGACAAAACTGTGGCTCAGCCGCATGAAAACTGAGTTTTCCTTACTCCTCCCTCCAGGACTTCCACAGTCCTATCAAATGAACACCCCAAACTGCCTCTTCATAATCCAAGCTTTCAATGAATGCTTTTATATACTTATTTATGCCTTTCACAGGGAGCAATAAGATAGTTGCCAATACCTTCCCTGCCCATTGTTCTTGTGTTTTATCCCATGTCAGAGCACTACTGCAATCCCCTCCTCAGTGCTAAATTATGCTTTTCTCATGAAAGAAATCTCTCATTAAAAGAATAATGAAAAATTTTGCTGGAATGTTTCTATTCAATATTAAAATTTTAGACAGATTAAAAGTGGTACTAAATAATGTCTGTATTTGTGTAGGAACAGGCAAATAACCAGTAGTTCTCAACATGTGCCTTTTGCCCTGCTGAGGGAACAGAATATAGCTGGTTCAGCAAATGCAATAGTCACTGTGTCCAAACACTAAATTTCATTTGGGAACTGAATTTAGATTAGTTGGTTGTTTCAGCTAGTTGTCTATATATATTATATATATATATATAAATATATATATATATATATATATTATATATATATGTGTTGTGTGTGTCTTTTAAAAAGTGATTTTTCCAAAGGAAATACATTTAGGATAGCATTAACAGCTAGAAAGTATCTGATGACAGATAATGAATGACTGCTAATTACTGTATGCATTATATGCAGCAAGTCCAACCTTAGATGCATAACTGAGATGAGAGCAGTGTTTGGTTCTGTACACAAACATAAGCAGTAGTTCCCTGACTCCAAGTCCTGACATGTCTGTCTGCTAAAAAAAGCCCAAGTACAAGAAATATTTTCAAAATACAGAATCAAAAGATAGACCCTCCATTTCAAAAATGGGCTCAATATTTTTGACAAATAATCTATGCCTATTTATAATATATTGTGTTTACTATTATGTTTGAAAAATGGCTGAAGCTTGCATTGGTGCTGGCCATTTCTAAAGAACATTTCATTTTTAAAGGCCTTTTTGGAAGTGCAAAAAAACCCTTGCTATGCACATTTTGGATCAATTGTATTGACAGCTGTACCCTATGATCACCCTCGTGGGTAAGTAGGTTCCCCCAGAACTCACTTTGGTTACAGCAACGTGAACGTCCATGAGGCTCTGTGTGACTGTGTGTTTCTGAAACAGCATCCAGAATTTCTGGAAAAAGCACCCAAACAGAAGGTGAACTGGGCAGAGAAACATTCAGAAAACAGGGAATTTTGAAAACTTTCCTCCAAAGCACCTTGGACAACACCATTTAGGGAGTTAGTTGCTGTAAAGATGGCTAAGTCATCCCAGCCCAGTTACTCTGCACTCACCCTTCCTAGGGCACCTTATTTTCATTTGATTAATAAGTATTGGCTCAAGAGCAACTGGACTTTTATGATGTTTGTCATCTATAGAGTGCATAATGATAGCATGAAAATACTTCAGATAAATCTCCTTCATCTCTTATTTCATGGTGGAATATTAAGGTTTACTTTTTCTAGAAGGTTTGACTAATTTCTGAGAACCCTTATGTCACCCCCACTACTAACCACAACCAATGAACTGTCAACAAAGACAAGAGTTAATGACTGGAGTAGTATAAATAAAAGGAAAACAAATATATAAATAAAAATTTCTTTACAAAACAGCCTAATGGAACATCTCATGTTTCGTTAAGCCTTTGGTGTTAGCGCATCACTACCTTTCCCAGAAAGTCAGCTCAGCCTGCTCTGGAAAGATGGTTATTTCCTCTGCAGTTTAGCAAACCACAGTTCCACGTGGCTTCCCTGAAAATGAGACAAACTACGTTGCACCTCGTACCGGAAATCAGTGCTAAAACACCATCTAATTCGTTAGCCAGGGCTGCTGAGCGCAGCCACAGCTTGCAGCCAGCGGCTGCTGCCGGCTGTGCTCACCCCGTGAGGAAGAGCAGACACAGCGGAACCGAGAGCAGCCGCACCCCGCCCGCCAGGTGGGACAGCCATTAGCGGCAATACAGCCCCAAGGCTTTGTCAGGAGGGTTCTCAGCTACTGCTGGTTTCTAGGAAGTGATGAAACTAAAAATACTGGACTCTGGAGGGAGGAATCAATAAGTCAGAGAAGGGTGTACCTCTATCTGCTACCCTGCACCACTCCAGTATCTTGCTCTGCACAGCATCGAGCCATTCTCTGTCCAACTGCAGGACTGACCTATGACTGTAGGTCATTTCCTTCTTTTCACTGCAGAAAAGAACTGATACTCTCATATCTGATCTCCATTGCTGTGATTTTCTACATTTCTGTCTGTATTTTTCTTAGAATAGAGCTGTAAAGGCTTTTCTATTAGCCATGTGCCTTTTTAAAATAATTATCAACTATTTTTCTTCCTTTTTTTTAAGTGTGAAGTATTTGTTAATTGCAAAGGAAAACATTTAATTTAATGACATGTCTGTTCACAAAACAAAAAAAACAGGGACTGAAAATAGAATATATTCTGCCACTTTGCAAGAGTCATTTACAGCACAGAAAGACCACTTTGGCAGATACATTTATGTCTATACAAGATTAGATTTCACATTTATTATGTGCATGTGGCATATTATTAATTATTAACACAAAAAAAATGTTTATGTTTGAAGAAAAACAAGCTGCTAAATTCTGAAAAAATATTGTTGAGGATTTACACATTGTGTCATGTATGTTATGTAAATGGGAACAGCAGAGATTCAGTATTTATTATTAGAAAAACACATTTTTCATTCTGCAAGTGGAAGTCCAGGCTGTAATTTACACGCATCTCTGAATCAACAAGTACAATACCTAAGAACAACACTTAGTATAAAAAATAACTGACTTTGCCTTCTCACAGAGGGCACATCTCATGGAAATTCTTTGCCTGCATTCCCTGGGGAACTGCATGGGAATTACAAACACACTGCTCCCAGGAGACCTGAAATGGTCCATTTTCTACCCTGGACCTGAGGAAAGACTAATGGGGCTCCACAGCCTGCTAGCAGGAAACAGTCCCAGCCAAATGAAAAACTCTGCAGATGAAGTACTCTTTCTCCCAGATTTCATACCTACCCTATTTCAAGATTTCAGACCCCAATGTTCTGTTCAGAGAAGCACTCAGCCCTGAAACATCATTGGGAAAGATCTCCTTACCCTCCAAGGAGAAAAAGTCATTATCACGCTGTATGGAAATGGAGGCAGGAGTAGGATGACTCGCCTATCTCTTGATGTAGTGTTCATCAGTGTAACATCATACTCCCAGCTGGCTGCCCAGATTACCTTACTGAGGGGTGTGCCTCCACAGGTCTTTCCCATTAGGACTTCCCAGGCCAGCTAAGCTGGGTCTGCTGGTGCAGAGTGCTGTGATGGAAACTGTGGTCTAGACAAGGCACCTGTAGCTGCAAGCATTTTTTGGTTCAGTCACTCAGCCTGCTCAGAGAAAACCTCTCAGAAACTGTACTGCAATGGAGGTTTCAGAGCAAGGGCTGACAATTTTTGTTTCAGTAGCCTCTCTGTCCCCTGCCCTTGAGCTACACTGAAGCTCGAGCAGTGTCAAAACATTACACAGGGATGTCTGTGTATTCACTGCTTCACTGGACAGAGGTCAGGATTTGTCCCCTGCCTGTACAAATCATAGAATCCTTCAATGTCCTGAGCTGGTTTCTAGTTCCAATCCTCCTGACACAGGCAGGAACACACCTTCCACTAAAACAGGTTGCTCAAAGCCCCATCCAATTCCTCTTTGAATGCTTCCAGGAAGGGAGCATCTACCACTTCTTTGGGCCACCTCTTCCAGTGCCTCATCACCCTCAGAGGAAAAGATTTCTTCCTAATACCTAATTTAAATCTAGCTCCTTTCAGTTTAAAGCCATTTCCCTTTCTCATATGACTATATACCCTCGCAAAAAGTCTTTCTTCAGCTCTCTTGCTGTTGGTCTCCTTTAGGTAATGGAAGGTGCTATAAGGTCTCTCCAGAGCATTGTCTTCTCCAGGTTGAACAACTCCGACTGTAATGCAGAAACCTTTTGATTTTGTCATTTCTCTAAATACAACAATTCTGCTGTAAGCACTGGAGGCACTAAAGATGGAAGCCCAGAACAACACTCAAATTCTAGACAGCCAATTGATTCTTTTAGAAGGTTAAACTACTGTAGGCAAAGCAGCAATAAAGTGGACAGACGAGCTCTGCCTCTGGGAGAATTTGCCGTTTCTTGCCATTTCTACCCCTGTCTCAGCTCAGCAGTGTGAGGCAGGGGCAAATTAGAACTACTCCTGCTCTTATCTCCCACATCTTTTGCCTGCTGCTCTGCAAAAGCTCCTTCAGCTGGTGACAAAAAAGGTCAGAAATACGTATGCAGTGTGATGGAGGAGAAGAGCAGCAGACGGAGCAGGTAATGGCTCGGCAGAGCAGAGATGCACAGAAGCCACTCTCTGCACAGCAGGACCCTCCCTGCCACCATTCAGCCCCAGCAGCTGCACCCACTGCCTCCTTTCCTCTGTCCTGCCAGGGCACCGGCCCCACCGTGACCAGCCTCTCTGTTTTGAGGTCATGACCCAGCCACTGCATCACTTCGCACCTGCCTTTTCACTTTGTTTCAGCCACCACCATGCTGAAACACTGAGCTTCAGGCAGGGAAGCTCCCTGTGTCTCTGGATACATTTTCAGGGACAGCTGCTACTTCAGGAAAAGCCAGGTATTCTGCTACTGCCCATTGCAGCAGTACTCTGCTGTGGGGAAAGGCACTAATAAAATAATTCTGCTGTATCATTAGAGGTCAACTTGGACTACAGCAAGTAATAAAAGATTCATAATGGCACATGAGGGGATGCACTAAATAGCCAAACCACAGCATGAAAACATGCAAAGCTTGTTTAGATTTAGGACTTGGTTAAAAACTTGCAGTTCAGCTGGTGTTTCACAGAATTTTTGCAATCAGCAATATCACTCCTGTACCAGCAATTTATGCTGCTTCTAGTATAAATTATGCCTTGTAGCAAGGAGTGTCCTAGCAGGCATAGGTGCTCCCATGTTCAGGCCAGTAATCACAAATTAATCCCTTCCCTGATTCTGTTAGGGGCCAATGCCAGCTATTACTAAGACAGAAGAAATACTGCTGGAAGCACTTTCAAGATAACACTTTCCCAGTGTTGTGACTTTCCATCCTTTGGTATTTAACAACTGGCTAAATCTTCATTTTAGTCGATTTCCAATCCTGTAACGCAGGCAGTGGGACCTGCGGTGTTTTTAAATATTCCTTTCAAACTTCGGTTAATCTTATCTTCTGTCTACATATCAAATCTGCTTTAAGAATCCTACTAAAGTCCAGTCTCAAGTGCCATGACAGTGAGTTGCCCAGTCCATTTACATGTGAACAATCATTACTCACTACTAAAAGAGCTGTCAGAAATTTAACACAGGTATTGGCACAGTATTTTCAGTTTGGTTATAAAAGCACTGTCCCTTCTTCCTTTAACTCCAGCTTATGACTCTAAAAAGAACAGAAACAACACACATAAATTCTAGCAGCTGAATTCCATCTGTTTTTCTATCCTTTCAACAGCCTTTGACAAAGAATTTAAATCAGATCCCTCTTTTCTTGTGAGCTTAACATTTGGCTGAAAAGTTTGGCCACATACTCCGACTAGACTTGATTTTTGGCCATCTTTTTTACCAGTAAGGCACATCTAATCTCAGACTTGGTGACACTGCACTCGAACCAGCTACTCTAGCTTTGATGCAGAAGAGGCCAATACCATTAGCATGAAGAATTTAATGACATTTGACATATCCAATGACTTGGTCCTGCCTTTAATCTTTGTGGCCAGTCAGTCCCACCAGGCAAATAATGGTCTCAGGAGAGAGGCCCATGGCTCTGCACAGAGCAGAGAAACTCCAACACATCCCTGGAGCTGAGGTTTAGGGCACGTGACTGGAGCAGCACAAGGTGCAGAGCAGGTGCTTGTGGCATGCCCGGCTCTGCTCTCAAGTACACCACTACCAGTGGCACAGCTGTGACGTGAAGAGCATAGCTCTTCACGTGTGGAAAAAAGGCATCCTGTCCCAATTCAAGTCTAAAGCAAGACAATGCTCCTCCAGCACTCCCAAACCACTCCTCTCACAGCACCTGCAAACAGCTGGTTCAGCCTGGCCCAAAGACAGATAAAGCCACCGCACTTGGAGCACCACGAGGCAGAGGAACCCCACAGCTGTCACAGGCAGCAGGGCTGGTCCATCTGCATGTGTCACTGCAGGGACTTGGCTCAGTGTGTACAGTCTCTCGCACTTCGCTGTACAGGCCACCATCTGTCTAGTAATTAGGAAAACAACCCCTTTCTTCCAACTGCAGTGAAACTCTGCCCCTCTTCTTTACAAAAGGTCCTATGGAGCCTCGATTCCTGACATGCTTCCAGTTCTAGTAGGAAGAAAAAACTGA
Organism: Sitta carolinensis; assembly: GCA_032173965.1. Taxonomy (NCBI): domain Eukaryota; kingdom Metazoa; phylum Chordata; class Aves; order Passeriformes; family Sittidae; genus Sitta; species Sitta carolinensis. The sequence continues at coordinate 10,486,521 of CM063289.1, read as the reverse complement.
TTTCCATCTTCTATCCTTTTGTACCATATCTCAGGGACCAGGAGGCTGCAAACAAAGCAAGAACTGCTTTTGGGGATTGAAAATCCCTGAAGCTGGTTTTTCCCACCCCTTTGATCATTTCTGGATTTCCCACACAAAGAACTTTTCCATGAATGTGGTACCTGCACTAACACAGCCGCAGAGATTCCAAAGAATGAATGGAAAGGCCAAAAGAACACCACTGCCCACACAGGGAAACAAAAGCTGGGAGGAACTAGGAGGCATATTTTTTACTTTGCTGGGTTACCTGACTTAGGGGAAAGAAGAAAACTGTCCTTCCTAATGGCTCCTGCCAGTTATTTCCACAACCTACCAAATTCCATGGTTCAAATAGAGAACAAATTTCTTACTCTTCCAGAAATCCCCTGCCTCATTTCATCTGGTTACCTCCTGGCATTGCAAAACGCCAAATTTTCTCAACAAAATACAACGGCACTGCTGCCTACACAAATACATTTAACACCTCTTAACATGCAAAACACGCAAACAAACGATAAACGCAGCTTCTGAGCGTTCACAATGCAGCCAGTGTCCCACTGCCCAGCGCTGGCAGCTGCAGTCGGTCAAATTCAGTAACCAGGTAGTTGCCAGGAGTAAGCACAATTCCTGCACGGGACTTGCTAGTTACTAGTTTTAGATACTGTTTTGTAGCTTGGAGGACTCTAAAAGGGAGAAGTGCGTGCGCCTCTCGTTTACGCGACAGAAGTAGAGGGCGTGCAGGAGGGAACGAGAAAGCGCAGCAAAGCGAGGAGACCGGGTTTTCGCGTCTTTCAGGAGCCCCGAAAGGCTGGTACGGGCCGGGCGGTCACAGCAGCACCACAACAGGACAAGTCGCGCTCCCTCCCTGTGTCGGTGGCACTTCGGTGCTGCAGGCAGAGGACGAAGCGGCGCTTCCCCGGCGTGCCCAGCACTGCGGAGAGACCCTCCGGCGAGTTGGGCGGGACGCTGCCCTGTCCCTGCAGCCAAGTGCGGCTGCGGCGGGAAGTCAGCCCGCCGGGCTCGGGGCTCGGACGGCAGCAGCACGGACAGCACCTCCGCCTGTACGTTACCAGGCTGAAGCCGAAATAACACGGGAAAATTAAGGCTACTCCAGCGGGCAGGGAGCAGCCGGAGCCCCGCCGGCGGCTGGGCGGCTCCCGCTCGGTGCGGAGCGGCGGGTCCCGTCCCGTTGCCCCCCCGCGGGGCAGGCGGCGCCGGCGGTGCGCCCGCGGGGCGGCGGGGCGGGGAGCGCGGCGGCGGGGGGGCGGGCGCGGCGGCGGCGCTAGGGCCGCGCGTTGCGCGGGCCCGGAGGTGGGGTAGCTGCCGCCGCCCCGCTCGCCGGCAGTCGCGGCGAGGTTGCTCCGAAGTGAGGAGGCGCTGCCGCCGCCGCCCCCCCGAAGTTTGGCCGCGCCGCCCGAGCCCTCCGCGCCTCGGCCCCGGCCAGGGGCGCGCTCCGCTCGCCTCGCGCCTCATGCCGCGGGCGCCGCCGCCCCGCGCGGGGCCGCCCCCGCCCTGAGCGGCGGTGGCGGGCGGGGAGCCCCGGCCGGCAGGACCCGCCCGCCGCCCCGCCGAGCGCCGGAGGAGTGCGCCCGCCCGCGCCCTGCTAAACTTCGACGCCGACAAGTGCCTGGGGCCAGCCGCGGCCCCCCGAGTCATCCCCCCCGCGAGCCTCCGGAAACTTTCTTGGGGAAGAGCATCTCCCCCTCCTCACGCCCTCCCCGCGGCCCTTCATGCCGCCACCGAGGGAGCCCCAGCGCGTCCCAGCGCCTCGGCGGCTCCGCGCCGCCCCGCGGTGAGGCTCGGGCGGCCCGAGCCCGCAGGGTGAGTACAGCCCGCCCGCCGCTCCGGGGCGAGATGGGTTGCGGGGGCTGCGCGGCGAGCAGGGGCCGGTGCGGGGGCCGCGGGTTGCGTGCGGGGCTCGCTCCGCCGGGCTCGGGCCACCGGCCGCGGGCGGATCGGCGCGGGCCGCGCGCCCCCTGCCGCCCGCGCGGAGCGGAGCGCGGCGGGGCCGGGCTGGGCGGTACCTGCGCGGTGCCTCCTCCGCCGGAGCCGGGGACCGGAGCTTGGGCCGGGCCGGGCTGGGCTGCGCCGCGCCGAGCTTTGAAGGGGCGCGGGCGGTGGGGGAGCCCTGAGGGAGCCCTGAGGGAGCGCGGGCCCTGAGGGAGGGGCGCGTCCCTCACGGCGGCGCCCGCCCCGCAGCGCGCGTTCCCCCGCGGCCGCCGAGGGACGGCGGCGATCCCGCTGGGCAGAGGCAGCGGCGCAGGGCACTGGTACCCAGCCTGGAAACAGTTCCTCCTTTGCATCGGATATTACAGGCGGCTTTTCTAAACATTCACACGCGCACAGAACCCCCAAAGAAAAGCCCTCATGGCGGTGAGCAGCGCAGATCAGCTAAACGCGATAAAACAGATGCTTTTCTACTCTCAAAGTTGGTGCATGTGTGGTTTTGGCCTCTGATTGATATACTTTTGTTGTTCTGCAATCAACTTTTCAATATTCCGGATCTGATGTGGTAGGAGCCAGCACTACTTCTACAGAGATGTTAGCGGAGACAGTGAGTGGTGGAACAAGCGGTGGAGATGCTTTTAAAGAGGGAATAAGTCACTGTCTTGCCTAAGGACAATGCGGTTGAGGATGAGAAGCTGTGGCCTGGGGAGCCCGTGAAAGGGAAGAAAACCACAACAGAACTTCTCCTGGCTTGTTTTTTGTTGTTATTGTGGTGGTGGTGTTTTGGTTTGGGTGTTTTTTTTATTTTGTTTTGTGGTTTTCACATGGAAAAAATAAAGGTTAACTTCTGGTATATTTCTGGACCTTAAAAGGGTGATTACCAGAGTGTTTTGTGCAGTTAGTGGCCATACTTTCATGGAGTTACAAACTTTATCTCAGCCCTCAACCTTCTGACACTGATAAACATCATCAACTTTCTAGCTATTGATGTAAAATACAGCAATAGCACAGAACAAATTCAGCAACCAGTAAGCATTTATTTTTGAGGCTAAGAACTTTCAGTTAGAAAGTCATCAGCTCACACCATAACTTGAAAGCTTTGTAGCCCTATATTCTGGATACACTGTGTGATGAGTATGCATCACCTTATTCAGTGTGAAGAATCATTAAAAAAAAACAAAAAACAAAAAAACAAAACAAAACAAACAAACAAACAAAAAAAAAAAAAAAAAAAAAAAAGAAAGCCTGTAACTGCCCCAAATGCTAACTTAAATTCACAGAGCAAAAACTTGCAGAACAGATTGATACTAGGTACAGAGATATTTAAGGCAATAAGCTACAATTATAAAGATGCAAGAGAAAAAGAAGCAACTATGTACTAAGTCTCTAAAATTTGAATAGCTGAAGTGCTTTTTACTCCATGTTCTGACAGCTGATGATACCTGGCAAGTAATGGCAGTGGTAGTATGATGTGTCAGTCAGCAAAGAATAATGTGTGAAAACCAAAAGTATTTCAAATATAGTGCCAAATCGCAGGGGTTTGGTAGCTGTATTTTATTTTCTTTAGCCAATAGGTATTGACATTTTAAATTTCTCCCGAGGCAAAGAAATCTTTTTTCTGCTAAATAGTTAAATAAGCTGGATAAGAATAGAACTTAAACTTTGATTGGAACAGCATTTGAGGCAAAAGACACCAAGGCAATTGATGGAGTATATTGCATTTCATACAAGTATTGACAGAATTAATGTGTATTAAATCGTTAAATACAGGTTCCCTTCTCTGAACAGATGAATAATTTTGCCTTTATAAAAGGGGTGGGTTTGTATATGTACAAGGTTCTCAAATTGCCTAAACACATGGTATAAAACACAAGGTTAGTAAGTGTAAGTTGCATGAGAGTTAGTTCTGTTTTCTAATATACATTATTTTATATGTTCTAAACTGGCTTTAAATAATTAACAACTGGAGTGGAGGCAAAGGAGCTTTTTACTTGGGCTTGATTGGGTACATTCATCTGCTTAAGCTGTTCGGGATAGTTACTTGAAACATGTTTCCTTTGGAAAAATCTGTTCTGCAGCTGCTGCTATTGGGAGGTGACAGCCGGCACTCCTTGCCTTGCTTCTTTATTTTAGCCAGTTCTTCGCAGGCAGTGTAGTAGTATCTGGTGTTGGCTCTCGTTCCTGCTCGTGTGTGGTGGAGGGGTACACTCGGTCCTATGCCTGGTCAGTGTGGGAGGTGGTCACTCTTTATTTTATTACCTCCTTCACGTTCCTGTGGCTTGCCAAAGAAAGGCCCAAGAGCCCACCCCTGTGGATCTCACACTGATTCCCAGTAGGGCGCTCATGCAAGACATCCAGCCGCTGTGGTTTGTGAGGAGGGGGTTATCCGGGAAGTGGGTGGATTTTCACAATGATGGAAGGAGGCAAAGGAGTAGTGTTTGCTAGCAACCCCTAATGAGACCTGAAGTTCTTCCCTGGCACTGATTCTACCAAGATGCATTTTATCTATTCTAAGGGGGGGTGTCTCCTCCATCTGCAAAATTAGCGCGCTGCCTGAGGCGTGACTTCTCCACCTGGAAAGGGATGCATGTGCTCAGAGCCTCCTCACAGCTGATTTCAGTCTGGGGTCAGCTGCATGCCATTCTCAAATGGCTGTGACATACTCGCCTGTGGCCAGAACGACCGCGCTTTGCAGACGGAGCAGCGCTCCGAGGGGAAGGCAGAGAGCAGATGTGGCCTTTGCCCCGGTGCCTCCCAGGTGCCTCCTGGTGCCTTCCACGGTGCAGAGGCTGTGGCACACGGCAGTGTTCAGGGCCCCAGCGCTGCTGCCCCGCACAGAAGACGCCGGGAGCGGTGTGCTGTGGGGGCTTTGCATGCATTAGCTGGAGTCCTCCCGGCAGCCTGCCGTTCCCTCGCCCGCAGCCAGCAAGGACGCTGATCTCTTCTTTGCCACCCCCATGGCCCCCAACACCCAGGGTGTGCGACCAGCAGGGCAGGGCAGGGCAGGGTGGAGGGAATCAGGGCAGCAGTAGTTATTCTTGGTTTGTTCGATTACCTTTTTCTAAGGTAGAATTACAGGGGACCAAAAACCCCATTGCTGTGTGTTGCCCACAGCTAGAGGCTTATCACTAAACATGTGGTACAGCTGTAAACTTCAGAAATGTTACTCTAAACGGTTTTTTACAAAATAGTTCAAATAGATATGTCCTTAGCAGTAGGGCAGTGAAATGTAAAATGCATATGATGAGTGACTCTGCAAGAACAAACAAAAACAAGATAAATTGTATAGCTCTCTCAGAAAAAAACGTGGCAGTGCTCAGCACATGATCGTTAATGTGCTTTGGTCAATATCTTTCTCTGTATCAATGGAAGCTCATTAAAAGAAGATACTGCAGACTAACTGAGCCATGCCATACTAGTTCTTGCCAAAGCTTGACATTTTTAATACATTAATAATATGTCTGTAATGTAATGGAAAACTATTAATCAGAACTGGTTATATGCCAGAAATTTAAGCTATAATTGGCTGCTTCTTGTCAGGAGTGTCTGTCGTACACGGCTACAGCTGCCTAATGCTCAGATGTCTTGCACTCCTCTGCACTTTTTTCTTGTCAATGCACTAAATTCAATCGATGTTATAGTCTATAATTCTGTGTAACGACCATCATTATGACTGGCTTACTTTAATGAGAATTCGTTATATGGGAAGTATTTTAGCAAAGTGTGTTACGGTAGCGGCTTGCTTCATGTTATTTAGTCCTGTTTATTAGTAAATCTGAGTCTCAGCAGTTATAAAAGTTACGGGGTAACTGAAGAGCTAGAAAGGAAGATATTAAAAAAACCCAAACTTTTTTTTTTTCCTGATTATACTAGCTGGCAGTCTAAAGATAATTACAGTCAGTAACTTCTTATTTCTACACAGAAAAGTTATATTTATTTACTTACTTACTGTTTATTCTAGATATGACCAAGTCATCTCCAATAAAGGGTATTTGATTTGCCATAAATTTAAAATAAACTGGGGCCTCTTCTAGCAAGGAGTTGTTTCCCATTTTCACAGTGACATAGTTTCCCATAAACTTAAGCTATGGGGTCTTGTGGATGCGTTTTTTTCCCCTTCAAAATAGTAAATCCATTGGAAAGGAAACAGAGGGGAAAAAAGTGTCTTTAGAATGACATGGAGTGTTCTCTGAATTACTGCATTCCAAAATAATATGCAAATACTCCCACTGAAAAAAAAAAATAGTGTAAGGTTGCTACAAAACCAACAGTACCACCCAGTGTGCTTCTTAAAGAGATTTAAATTTAATTTGGTCTCAGATATTTCTGCTTTTGTGTCAAATTCAGACTTGAAGCTTAAATATGTTTGAACGAATTGAGAATTGTTACTGCAGGAAAATTCAGATATTCTCTGCATATTCTGATAAAATACATGAGAGTTGTATGGTAACACTTGATAAAATGAATATAATGGAAAATTGCATTTACGTCCATACAGCAATTATTGTAAATTACTTTGCTATGGAAACACAATTCAACCATCTGTTGGCATTTCATGGTGTCTGTAGTTTAGCTCAGTTTAAGATGAAGCATTATTTAAATATAGGGAGGCTGTTTGGGAATAGCTTTGAAGATAAGTTTCAAAAATGCATATTCCCATCGTGACACGTTAAGGAGCTTACCAGGTCACACACCTCTTCCCGTGGCTGTGGGATGTAGGAGGGTTCACGACACTGGGCATAATTTAAAGCTAGGAAGCCAAGCAGGCTGCAGAAAGTGCCGACTTAACGGTTCTTTCTCAACATCTGTCCGACGGGTCAGCCTGGATTTTAGCATCCAGACAAAGGAAGTGAGGAAGTGCTGCAGCGTCTGGCTGAAATCTGCCGACAGCACAGCGCCCTGGCTCTCCAGCCTCGGGTGGCACAGGCTGACAGAAATGCACTGGAATTCCTAGCCCTGGTTTTCCTTGTCCCTGTTTAGGGTACTTACTCTGACTTTGCAGTTTTCCTCACACATAATTTGGATTTTCTTTCCTATTTCCTTATTTAGGAAATATTTGAAGTTGCTGTGGTAGCATTCTAGCATTTTATACTTGAAGTTATGTGATTCAGGTGCTACAAAGCAAGGGAATTTCTGGTTGCTTTCTGAAGGGGGGAAAAGGCACTTTCGGAAAGGAAGTCTGCTGTGAAGTAAGTGCTGAGTACTCAGGTACAGCCGCCCTCAAATCTAAGAAAATAAGGAGGGAAAAGCATCTTTATAGTAAGCTACAAAATAAGCCATTATCTTTATCAGTAGTTTGTCTACAATGTGGTCAGGAAATCACAGTTCAAAGGAACAAAAAAAAGGCAGCAAAGCTCTTGCAATGCTAATGAGAAATATCAAGGAAATTGAATTGTACTTGCCATATTTTTGTTATTCTTAAAATAATAATAATATAAAAGAAATATGTAAGGCTTTTGGAGCTCCATGAGGTCCTCTTGCCAAGAAACTACCAGCACCTGCTAGCCCTGATGCCCATCTCTGTGTCACTTTAATGAAAGAACCTTGCTGCTGCTGCTGCCCCGCAGTGCTGGTCTGCCGGCTCCCCCGCCTGCCTGCACCATCTGGGCTGTGGCTTGACTTCAGTAGTTTGCTCTCCAGTTTTGCTAGGGTGAAAACACAGTTTTGGAAGCAGGAACCTCTAACTCACCTGAACATTATAAATCTGTCTTTGTTAGAGTACAGTTAAATCCTTCATGTCAAAATACTTTTCACTGTGAATGATTTTGGTAGTTTGTTCATTCTAGCACAGAACCCACAGTAAAGGTTATCCATATTGTACCAATTTGCTTTATATTGCATCAAACCTGCAAAATGTCAACATATTGTATATTTTGTAATGCATTGATTCTTGGACAATAACTCTAATTTTTATTGTTTCTAAAAGGGTGCTGGTGCCAGAAGAAAAGGATGATTGATGGGAAACAGACACCAGCCTATAGACACTCACCCTCTTCCTTCAGATGCTGATTTATCAGTGTGTCCAGGCATCCCCTGCGAGCCCTGAACACGGAGGATCACTCAGGGTTATCAACAGTGTAGCTGAAGACCTGCAACTTCACAAATTATTATCTGCTGTTGGACATATTTTACAAGAAGCCCTGACAGATAAGTTATAAGATGAAGGACAAGCGCTGCATGGCTGTTAAAGGTTGTCATCAGGGCCTGGGTGGCTTCTACCAAAGTCTTTAACATAGTGAAACAAACATCGTATCCTAATGCTTCACGTTTGAGTTGGAACCTATTTTATAAATATATACATGTATATGTACGTGTAATCTCTAGACCGCACATACGCCAGCACTGAGCATCCTTACGAAGCTGACATAAAAGGATTTAGAAATGTATTTGTCAAGATTCCTGTCACTTCACGCCCTCTGGGTTACTGTATCCTCTGTGATGCAGCACTACCCTTCTGTGTGGGGACACTATGACGTGTGTAAGACTCAGATTTACACGGAAGAAGGAAAAGTATGGGATTACATGGCCTGCCAGCCAGAAGCCAGAGACATGATCAAGTATGTAAAAGTGACTCTGGATCCCCCAGACATAACATGTGGAGATCCTCCTGAGACTTACTGTGCAATGGTAAGGCAAGCTTTTTGTTTTGCATAATTAGTGGGGATATATTTGTGATCATTTGCTTCAAAATAGAAGCCTTAGAGTGCACACAAAATTATCCAAGAAAACCTCTATCATATTCCAAGTGTGAAAGATTCTGTTGTACAAAACTCTGAGCAGTACATTAAGCTAGGCAATGAGATGTCCTGCTTACGAGGACTTGACTTTATCTGAATTCTGTGTCTCTCTGCAGCAGCTTTTAATGTATCAAAAGAAACCAGCATAAAACTCCTGTTGTCTTAACCCGTAACTGAGGAGACCTTTGCCTGATCAAGAAACACTTGAATGAACCACTTCCACTAAAATCAGTTTAAAGCATTGTAGCGTGGCATAATTAAGCATCATTTCCAAGCAGTGAGACCAATTGAACTCAAATTGCTAAAGCTTAAAAAATGGTGGTGCGAGTTGGGCTGTTGAAGTTTTCCCAGCTACCCAAGGAGCTGCAGCAGGTGTGTATGGACAGTGCAGCTAAAAACACCTCCAAGCTCTAGGAACTACTCACTGCTTTTCTTCCTAGCTGAAACTGCAGGCATTCAGGCAAACTAAGAGAGACCAAAGCTCCTTAATTTACATGGACCTAAAATAGACTGGGTTTGGAAGTTTTTGGCTTGGTAAGTAAATGCACAGGTATAAGAAATCATGCAGACGCTATGCATGTGTATACACACACATATATATATATGTATGTATATCAGTCTTTTACAGCTGTGCTGCTCCCAAGTGTTTGATAGATCACTCTGTGAGAAGTTGTTTCAGTTAAAGGAGATCTTTAACTTGTAGGTAACTTCTTTGTCCTCACACCCACAGAGTATTTCTTTTCTTTGCCACTGAGTATTTCTGTTAACTTAGTGAATGGAAGATATTGAGACCTTCACTAGAAAATATGAGTTTGGGGTACAAAACATGCATGCTTACATCTGTTAATACAGCACTGGAAACATGCACCACATTACCTACATTATTTAGGACTGAAAACCAGTAAGTTCTGGTAAATGAGTTCATTGCAACTGAGAAAAGCCTACAAGATGTTTGCCTGTGTACAAATCATCATTGCTGGGTGACAGCATCCCCGCAGGAAGGAAATTTGCTTTTAAATGCTTGTGGCATCATTTTCCACCACTGCTGTTCTGTAAGGAGTTCAGATCCAACCACACATACATTTAAGGCATTATTTGCACGCATGCAGCTGCTTCCCACGTACATTATGGTAATAGCCACGTGATAAATTGCGGAGCTACATGAATAAATTACATTCACTATGAACCTTTGACTGCACCACTTGCTCTCTGCCCACTAATCCATCTCTGCTGACATGTCTTTGACGCTAAACCTCCAAGCAGGTTCAGCAGACACTGTTTAAAAACAAAAGGAAGTAATGTAATATTGTTGTAAGGGTTTTTTCCCCTTAATCTTGAAATACATTTTTAGCCTCTGAATAGTAATAGCTGTGATTTAGCACTCAATAATATTCAGTAACTCATCATGTAATGCAAAAAGTTGTTCTTTTAATGAAAAAAAAAAGCACAAAACAAACAAACCTGCTCAGTAAAACTTGTTTCTTCCTTTTAGTGCAGATAAACATTGCAGCAGTTCCTATCTTAAGTAATTCTGTAAGTTTCTGAAGGCCTTTTCATCAGTATGCACTCTAGTTAGAACAACAATTTTAAACGAAAAACAACCAGGCAAACAAAAGACATTTTGATTAAATCTAAGTGTTAAAAATGGTTCTAGAACTCCCCTTGAAAACATTTGACCGCACCAGGTCATCAGTGCTGTGATGTGGGAAAAAGTTTGCTTGGGAGTGACCTGAGGTAACAGCTGTAACTCACTTGCAGCTTAAGCCTGTGAGATGTAGAAGGCCACCAGAATACTCCCATGAGAAGCAGAGAAAGGAGTAACTGGGGAGGAGGGAGAGAGAGCATACAGAATGAGAGTGTGTACTTAGCTACACAAGTGTAGAGTGACTGACTCTTACATGATAAACTATGGGACTTGTCTCCAGGATAGATGTAGATTGCACATATACACTATATTTAGATACACATTGGTAATGGCTTGGCTTGCTTGAAACATAAGGAAAGTGACAAAAATATTTAATATTACTGAGGTACTGACCATGGCTCACAGCAGAGCATTCTCATCCTTAAAAATGCTACCTGTCTATCTGTACTATAGCTACCTGTACGAATGAGATATTTTTTTTCATAATGAGGTTTATATAATTTGTAGGACTGAGCCTTTGGCATTTTTGAGATAATTTATTTTTGTGTTCACTTATAGTTTTAGAAAATGAGTTAAGAAGATAGGCACTGACACACTTGGAGAAAGTGGGCAGTGGAAAAAAGAGTTCTTTCGTGTTAGGCATGTTCTTGTGCTAAAAATCCCAAATTTGAAGTGACAAAGATGCAAAGGTTTCTTTTCAGCATGGTGAAGTGCCAAACTGGTTTATACAAACGCTTGGTTTTCTTGTTGAAGTACTGGCTCTGTGCCTGCTAAACCTGTACCACTGTTTTGTTATTGAGATCAGGTCAACACTGACTTGAAGAACAGGGTCTTTTCAGCTATTCTAATAATAAGCAAGGGTACCAAGCAGCCAAGTCTGCTTCTGCAGGATGACAAGGAGGTTGAAGCAGCCTCCTGTTTTATTTGCGTGTGATCAGGCTTACTAATTTTCTGTTCACCAAATGGACTAAGGTGCTAGCCGTTGAGTCTCTGGCAACCTTCAGTGTAATATACATTAGAACCTTGAAACAAACCAGACTGAGAATTTCATTCAAGTCCTGCTGGGAGATTATGGTAGAATCTAAAGCAATCTGTGAGAGTAGCTGATAATAATCTGCAATAACATGGAATGCAGCCTTGCATTGCAATGTGTGCAACCATACAATACAGAGAAGATGGGTGGTTAAATTGGCCCCCTACTTATTTCTGCATATTCCCCAGGTATTAAATGTTCTTATGAGGCCGTGATGAATTTGTACTCAGTGGGCTTGTTTAGTTGACAGACTGAATAACAGGGCTTTGCATATGTAAATTTATTGCAAAATATAATAGCCCTAGTTGGCAGCTAAAGCAAGCATTTGATAGCTCACCACTTGCAGGTACCTTTGTGGTGTCCCCCCCAGAACAGCATTTGTAAGTGTTCTGGGGAGCATGCAGCAGAAAAAATATCCCACAGTTGCTTTTAAGCATCTATTCTGAGAATAACATTATAGTTTCTGGCGACATTCAATATTGACAGCTCATGAGATTATTCTGAAACCTCAAACCCCTGGAGTCCTACAATTATGATTATGTTAGATTCTCAGCTTTCATTTAAAACATCATCTTTATTTCCTTAGTCCTTCTGGTTGCAGGGAAAAGTTTGAAAATGAAACCAAGAAGCTCCAAAAGCAGAAGCCAAATAAATAGCCTTCCAAATTATTATTAGTTTAAAATCTCATCAGATTTAAAGTCATTCAGGATTTCTACAGCTTGGAAAGGATTTTTGCTCAAGAGGAAAGATGCATAAAAGAAACTTATAAACAAATAAGTGGCTAAGAGCAATGAACACTTAATATTGCTAGATGTGGAGTTACTTGTATCTGTGAGGATGTGACAGCATCCTTCCAGAATAGACAGCACTCCTGCCTATGGGATTACCAATACTGTGGGGAAGGCTCACTGGTCACCTCTGGCTTCCCTGTCCATTTTAAAGCAGTCTCCAGAGTCTCAGAGTGAGGTACATATGCTGGCAGAAGGTGCATGACTGCTTTCTGTGGTATTCCTTCAAGGAAATTTGGACATCTTTTGTCAGTCACAGACTTGGACTAAATAGCCACAGTGTTTAAGCCAGCGTGACCCCTTCCTGCAGGTCTGTATTTTATGAACTTTGAGCATTTGGCATTGTTAAGAGTGTCTGGCACCATATGCTTGTGTATAGTTGGCCTGGGAGGAGAGAGGAGAAGAGAAAGAAGCTATTCACATTTTCAGGTTTGAACTGCAGGTTTCACTGTGCAGAGACACTAAGCAGATTCTGAAGTACCTGGTGGGGCTAGTTCTTGTGGCCTGCAGCATTTCAGTGCAAAACAAATCTGCTTGAAATCCCTGGGAGTAACTAAGAGTCAGTGAAATCTACTTCCCTCTTTGTAAGAACAATTCCACAATACTCTGTCCGGTCATAAAGAGAAATAAGTCTGACTTCTCATGACCATCACCATCTTTTGCTCTACCAGAACAGTGAGTAGGTAGTTTTTAGCTTTCCTTCTAAAACATGTACTAGCTCTATCCCTGGTACAGGTGTCAGGAACTTGATGATGCTGCTCACAGCTCAGGGAACCTGTTGCCCCAATCCCACCTGCCCTGCACATGGGCTGGCCCTTCTGCTGAAATCCAGCCTTTAGCATGGAGCTTGCATTCAAACCTTGGCCGCGATTACTGTGCAAATCCATCATGAATTTGACCAGGAGACTCCTAGTGGCTATCGCTGTAATTTGCAAACTAGAGACGGATTTATGTTACCGACCTGTGTTTGCAGCTCAAATGGCAACATGATAATATAATTTTCTGTTTGTGTTTAGACCTAGACATCATAACACCGTTCCAACAGCTAAAAAAGGATGAAATTATCATCAATTATAGTTGCCTGCAGCTAATTTTCTTCGTAGGTTAAACAGAAGCTTGAAAAGGAGCCTGCAGATGGGAGTCCTGTGCATCTGTACAAATTTATAGAGCAGAAATGCTGATGACAGTAGATATTTGAGCCCTTGAGTGCTACTCTGTATTTCATACCCAATCAAAACTAAATTAAGAAACAAAGATTATTAAAAAGTATTCTGCACTTGTAATTCTGGCATAATATTATGAGGTGGACATTAAATTTCTCCCTCTGAGACTTTCAGCATCATTAATATAGCATTCCTTTAATTACAAGTAGACTCATGTTCATTAAAAAGGGGGAATACTGTGTAGCATAGATAGTAATACCAGTATTATGTTTACTAAAATAATTAAATGAACAGATACTTTCCTGAGTAATGGATAAATCACTGTGAAACAAAAATTATTTTTGATTGCCTTTTGGCATTCATACATACTTTTTCAAGTGAGGCATTTTAAAACAGTGTTGTGTGATGTCATTAAGAGATGCTGTTAAGAAGAAAGCTTTTTTCTTTTATGGGCTAAATTTGAATAACAATAAAGGATTCTAAATTCTATCTGTATAGTCCTACTAGATAGCATGGGGTAGAATGGAAACAGGAAGTTAAAGATGAAGCTATTGCTACTGTCTTGTTTAAAGTGGATTTTCATAGTTGTATATTTTTAAAGTATGTACGGCTCAAAGTTATTGCAAACTTTATTTACAACATCTTCATTCATCTAATTTGAACTCTTTGGACATATACAATTATTACAGCTGTTGCTTTGTCATTGTAGGAGAACATCTTATCCTTCAGGGAGCAGGGTTGTTTTTTTGGTGCCTCCTCTTAAGTTACTAAATATTTAATTTCATTTCTAACACTCTGAGCCCTGTGAGCTTCAGCCCCTGCCTGCTGGCCTGTCCCCAACAGGGCAGGACAGCTCAGCCCCCACTGCTGAGGCTGTTCCCATCCCAGCCCCACTGAGCCCCTCAGCAGCCAGTGGGGCAGGAGGGACACAGAGGGGCACTGACTGTCCCTGCCTGTCCCCCAGGGACACAGAGGGGCACTGACTGTCCCTGCCTGTCCCCCAGCTCCCTCCCACTGGGCAGTGCCACACTCCAGCCTACCTGTGCCTCTGGCAGCGACTGCTGCACACTCTGCAATGGCTTCTTGGTCCTTGTGGGAAGGGATTCCTTGGTTTCCTGCAAGATTTTAAAAACGGATATACTTAACAACAGCAGGAATAAAAAAATAGTTTGGTAAAACCTCTCTTCCAATTGGAAACAATCTAAAAATTAATAATTGCTCATAAATCAAAACTGAGGATTGGCAGTAAAACAGATTTGCATTTTATTTGTTATCACACATCAAGATGCTCCAGTAAATCATTAACAACACTCTGTCCAGTTGCTTTTTTTTTTCCCTCCTCAGTTACACTTTGGATACTGTAATGTTTTCAAGACTGAAACAAAATGAAAGCACGCCCATGAAGTTCTTCATTTGTTAAAAATATTTGAGGGTAAAATAGGGTTCCTAAACAAAATCAATGGTCTCTACATATTTTCAGTTGCAGTTTTAAAGCACATGTCTCTTGTATGTGTAGAAGAGCATCCTTTTAAGGAGATTTATATTTTATAAATACACTTTGTAAGAGCAGCTGTTAAGCATTTTCTAGCATTGCCTTTATTCCATTTGCTACTTGCTCTTCTAGTTTGGTTTGTTTTTCCCCTGAAGTTAGCTGGGAATAGTAGACATTTTTAGACAGTTATTTTAATAACAATTGATCTTAAAAAGTAAGGAACTGTGCCAGGGGAGATTGTGGCTCTCTGGATGAGGTTCTTAAAAATACCTGAGCTGGTGCCTCCCCCACCTGGCACCGAGGCGGGGGAGATACCCAAGTAATCTGTGGGAATTTGGAATTTTGCCCTGGTTTGGGTACAGAACCAGCAACACTAATTTTATAAAAAAATAAGTATTTTCCACTAAAAAATAAATACCCAGACATCCATGGTGAGTGTGAATAACTTGCTGTCACTGCAGTTGGACCAGAAACATCCCCTCAGCAGCACCTTTAGTGAATAATACTACTTTATACATAAAATATTTACTAGACCTATTGTAATTTGAACTGCTGCTGGTGAGGCAGAGGTGATCTCGAGCCCATGGCTCCCTGCATGGAGACTCCTGACCAGATTTCTGGGGTGCAGGGACACAGTGCAGTACAGAAGCACGTCCCAGATGGTTCGCCTCGGCCGGGGCAGGACAGCACATCCCTCCTGGGCTGACGGGAGGCACAGCTGGGTGACCCCATTTCTTCTCTGCTAGAAAGCCTGAACTGAGAATTTTTCCAGGATGGTAAATCCTCCTGGTGTCACGCAGGCAGCCAGGAGGAGCGGAGCAGCAGCATCGCCCCCTCAGTTTGGTCAGGGGCACGATGTCCTGCCATCCCAAGGGAGCTGTGCAGCCTCGGGCTTTCCAGGCTGAGGACACTGTACAAGCAGCATGATATTACATTTCTTCCCACTGTGGTAGACAAGTCTCAGAATGTGAATTTTGGATTTACTTGGCAGAACTGAGCAGAGCTAGTTCTGTGCTGCTCAGATTTGTCCAAATTATCTGGATAAACATATTTTTCCATCTTCACTTAGTACCTGTATGTCTCTGAACCCCAGAATTTCATGTCTTCTTTTGCAGAGCTTCTGCTTTGTAAAAGCTAAGAATCACTGGAAACCAAATTCGTGTTCCTGAGGCACTTCCATATATTAAAATTTCCATTTGTAAGCATCTTGTTGAAACAAAGCCAAGTGAACTCAGCTGAGCGTTCTCCAAACCTAGTGTATGCCAGGACAACCATTCTGGTTAGCGGGCTCCCCAGAGTCCTCTGAGAAGGAAGAAATCAGTAAGTTGACTCTCAAGTAATGATTTTACCCTTTACATGTTTATGTTACTTATGAAGCATCCAGTCCTAATACAAACCAAATCACCTTCATTCATTCAAGAAAAAATAAATGGGACAATAATCTGAGCTTCCTCTGCTTTACTCTGGGAAGCAGAGGGGAGAAATTCAGGCAGGCATTAGCAATCCCTCTTGACAAAGTATGGAAATTACCCATCTCATTATGTGAGGATGAAAACCTGTCATTTATTTTTACCCACAGAGTTTAGAAAGGGCTGAATCTGTGTGAGCTGGTCAGTTTTAGTGTGAGTACCACTGCCGCTTTTCTTTTCTAAAGACTGATACTGTTTTGCCAAAACTGCCATTTCCAATACTTAAAAGAACATACCTATTTAAGAGTAGCTAAAACCAGGCGAGAGATCTGTTAATACAAATACTTCTTGACTTGTTTCAAGACCTATAAGTAGTGGTTGAATATGAAAATAAAAATTAATCCCAGATTCTGTTAAGGCCATTGAGTGATGAGATGCAGATCCCTGCATACACTGGAATGCTAATTTCCCTAGCTAAAAAATAGGGGTAGCTCTGTACCCGATTTACTTGTAGAATCAACAAGAATTGTACACATTTTAGGTATGGAAATTTGTATTTTCACAGGTCACTTGTGGTAACATCATCTTGATCTACAAGTACAAATATAGCTAAGGACACAAAAATTCTTGGCATTGAGCTGACTTGGCAACGTGCATAAGCGATTTCATGTAGCTTTGATGTTTGCTGTGTTGTATTTTCTGGAAAATGGTTTTATTTCTTCTACTTCTTTAGGCAGATTGTTTATATGGAATTTAGGAATAAAAAAGGGGAGGAAAGAAAAGGATACAAATTAATTTTAATTATTTTTAGTACAAGCAAGAACTTGTATTATATCATGGATATTTTATGTCAGGCTTCAGCCCAGACAGAATTTTTATAGCTAAGTGGTTGTAAAATCTCTAAAAGAAGACACCATTATGATGAAAGGAGCATTTTTTTACATGTACGTGCCATGTCTTTCCAACATCTTGGTGCATTTTAGATTTTTATCTGTAAAACTGTCACGAGCCACATTTTAACTCATCAATTTGATTTTTGCCAGCTACACCTGCTCATAAGACACTTTGCTCCAGTGAAAACTAGAAACAGAGCTACTTGTGGGTGACATTTACAAGTGACTGGGAGTGGGGGGATGGTAAAAAAAATGAATAAAAAGGAATAACAAGCAACTACACAAAAACCCTCATTCTCTAAAAACTGCAACGTGCATAGCTGTAGGAAAAAAAAAGTACAAAATGCAATTTTCTAACTGCTAAACCAACTTTTTCTACACATGCTATTTTCTTCCTCTGTTTTTGACACAGGCTTGCAAACTGACATGCTTCTTGGCTTCCTTGACCATATGGATCTGCCAAGTAGTATGAATACTGCAGGGATAGCCTGCAGAAATATCCTAGCAAGGTGTCTCACTTCACAAGGGTTGATTCAGACTTCCAGACATGTTAAGTAGCAGGTTTAAGGGGTTAAAGCATTGTAGCTCCCCTCACTACATTTGTGTGGTAAATTTTTGCCAACCATTTGCAGCTGAAAACCCTATTTTCCTGAAAAAGAAAATATTTTGAAGATAAAATGTTAAGAACATAGAAGCTCTTTGTCATCTGAAGCAGTGTCTTTGATTTTTTAAAAAAGATACGCTTCAATAACTAAAAGGAAATTAGAAATGACTCATCATATATATTTCATGCCTAAGAGCTAGTGTTGGACTTTACATCAACAGGACTTAAAATATGATCTTCCATTGAAATTAATGTGTCCTGTGTTAGGCAACAGAAGGACTCCTACTGACAAGCAATGGATGGCGACAAAATAGATTCCTTAGTAGTGAGCATTATCCTCTGCACTGTACCAGTTTGAAACTCTCAACTGGAAACCATAAAACCATCTTAAGTAAAGGTAAAGTTAACTGTATGCCTTTATATTCAAATATTTTTGTTATCAGAAGCAATTTCACTGAAGTTCACTTATTTCCAGCATTTTCAGTTTTAAAATCTACTTTACTTATTTTACTGGTGCTGGTTTTTGGATTAGTTCAGCCGTTCAGCAAGGCTCTTTGTCCCTAGTGACAAAACAGGTTTTGAATAATGGGACATTATCCATGTTTTCTTGGGACAGTTTTGTGGCATACAAGAATACACTGAAAGCATCTAACTGGAAAACGCCAGCTAGGGCACACATACAGAATACATAATGGAGTTTGCATATTAAAATATACAGTTTTAGCTTTATGCATCTCATGGATTATTTACAAATAATTGAAAAGGACAGAAGACTATTATTGACTAATCCTCCACAACTGTACCATCATTGCTTGTAGCACTCAAACATCAGCCAGGCATCATCAATCATGAACTTCAAGTTTTATAAGTTTAAAAACAGGTCTTGGGAAACACTACAACAGTTGTACTTCCTTTGTTAATCAGAAAAGGTGGGGGTTTCAGCAGAACGTCTTGTCAAATTTTAAATCTTGACAGAAAGTATGCAGTTTTTTTCAGTGTTAAACAGTAGACTGATGTCTGAAATGCCACTTGGGGTTTTAAGTTTTTTGAAGCCACACAGACAGTTGTTTTCCCTCTTCTACAATCTGCAAGTCCTCAGCTTGTGTTAAGTGTATGTACATTTACTGGGATGGTGTGGTACACATCTGCCACTTGTGCAGCCCATGCAGCCCTCCAGGGTGTCAGCCCCTTTCTCCCGGTCTTGAAAATGATGGAGAAAACAAAGACAAGAGAGACATGAGGACTTGTTCCAAAGAGCGGAAGAGCCTGCCTGCCTTCCTTCTGGCAGCATCCCTGTCTTGTCACACCTTTAATGCTCTGCACTTTGAGAAGCCACTAGGGCTGATGGGTTTCTTCTTACATAGACTTCTGATACCTTATTAGGATAATATTCTTTGTGGAAATGATACAGACCACACAGACGTCATCTGTGAGCTTTAGATGGGTACAGGTAAAGTGTTTTCTAAATGTTTTCTAAGTTTAAAGGGTTCAAGAGCAGGATGGGGTAGATTGCAGAAATTCCAGTTGGTTGATGAGGACCTGCTCACCATGCTGCTTTTCCCAGGTGCTCATTCTCTAAGACAGTAAATACATTGCAGGAGCTCAGAAAAAGCAGGCACAGCCCTTTTACAAGGCAGTGTTTGACTCTCCCAATCAATAACAATCTGGATAAGAATTTGAAGTAAATCTTGTTCTGGTGATTTTGTCTTGTCAAGGGCCTCGTACTACTAAGTGATTGGTTTGGAATAATAAAATAGTGCATAAGATCAGAAACAAAAATCAGAAAGCAGCAGGGCAATTTTACCTTAGTATCAAGGGCTTTTTTCAGTTCCCATCCTCAAGGTCATTACACCTCTACTAATGCAACCATCAACATCCTCCTCCTGTCAGGCCAGTTCTCATAACTTCAAAATATGATTTACAGGAGCTGACCAAGAAAAAAATAATGTTCTTCACAAATTATTACAGAGATGAACGGCACCTGTGCCTGTGATGACCTGTTTACATTTTCTTGATGACACCACCGTACATGAGCTTCTCTAAACTCCTGTCACATAAGCCTCAGTTAATTCTTTTGTCTTTCAGCCTAACCAACCACCAAGGCTGCAGAAAGCAGATGTAAGGGCAATGCTGAGCAAACCTTTGCTGTCACTGCCTTCATTCTGAATTAGTAATTGTTTTGTTGATAACTATGAGCTGTATAAAGCATCACAGGAAAAGGAGAACAAGTTTACTTTTACAATGATTAAATAAATCATAAACTGGAAACACTGTAATTCAAAAATTACCCCTCCCAACCAAAGATCAGGTGTACAGCATTTTGCTGAAATGTGCAAACACTGGCAGTGCAGCGATAGCAAAGGGCAGCTGCTGAAGAAGGGGACAATAAACCTCCTCATCTGAGTAGTAGGGAGCCTAAAAGGGAATGCTGATCGTGGTGGAACAGCCTGCCCTGTATCCAACATGCACCAGAGTGTTCCAGGAGGTGCTGCAGCCCCCCTAAGCAAGCCATGCACTCACAAAGAAGCGTACAGCAATGTTGCATATCGGAAGAGGGTAACAAAGAGCCCTCCTATTTCTATGGGGAACTTGAAGGATTCTTGGATAACTTGTTTCCAGTAGAAATCAGTTTTCTGCCACCTAAGGAATGCCTGTGAGATTCTAGCAGTGTTATCGCTGAGACTTTGTTAGAAGGCATTATCTGGCCCATAAACACCTGAGACAGAGGAACTTGTAATTGAGCCTGCAAGGCCACTGTACCTGACAACACAAACTTACTTCCATCCTGCACATTGGAGATCTTCACATGCCAGGTGATTGGGTTCAGTTATTATTGGCTTTAATTACTTAGAGTTTTTTGACCTAGGTTTCTTATGCTTTATACAGAAAAGCAATACAGATAGTATACAGGCACGTGTTACAGGTAATTTACAGAGCTTTAGCTAACGAGAAATGAGAGTCCATTCCTCAATATCTTTGTCTCAGTGTCTTACTCTGCAATCAGTGAAACTCCCAGGCATTGAGAAGCCATAGAAAAGAGCTATTTTCTGATTTGGTTTGGGTTTTTGGTGGAATGTTTTTATCTTTTCCAAGTTTGATGAGTCAAGTTTAAGCTTTTTTTTTTTTTTTTTTTTTTTTTTTTTTTTTTTTTTTTTTTTTTGCTAATTGTATGTGCAAGGGTCACAGAACTAAGATTGCTAAAAAAAAAATCAAATTTTAACTTGTAGTTGATTTATGAAATGATACTGAGTTCCTTGAGTTTGGGAAAATAACATATACCACTAATAATCTCTGGGAACTGATTTAACACCGCATTCTATTGCAGTGCTAGGAAGAAGCCAAGGACTTGTAACAATCTGTCATTTGCAGTGACATTTTTATTACTCTTTCAGAAAGGCTGTTCTTTAATTGTCTCCTTGCTTCAAATCAACTGCTTAGTTTGCTTTAACAGTATCTTTTTCGCTATAGTTACCATTGCCCTTGCTATAAGAAACCTAAACTCTGTATATTTCTGGCATGCTAACTGCCAACAGGAACAGGAGCAGAGAACCTACCCGTGTCCTTCTAATTTGAGAGTGAAAATGCTACTGATTGCAAGTCACATTTTCATGGAGTTCACACCAAATCCTTCTAGACCTGCATCCCAGGCAATTCCCCCTCGATTCACTAGGACTGACCTGAGAGAAAATCCATCAAAATAATATACCATTTTTTTCCAGTATTGTGGAGTTTGCAACAAGCTTCCCAATGGCGAAATAGCATTGCTTTCAACTATTATAAAGTAACTGCAAGCTCTTAATTTAGTAGCAATGTCGCTAGTGCTTTAGCATCTTCTGCAGTGTGCCTCCAACTGATGAACTGAAGCACAACTATAAATAACTATGATGTCTTTGTCAGCTTGTGAGAAAAAAGGGTTGGATCTTGGGTTTGTTTTTTGGTTTGGTTTGGGGATTTTTTCACATTTCCTGGAAGTACATGTAGTAGGATATCTCTGATCTCTTCTTTTGCTAAATACATTGATTTAGCTCTGATGGGTTACTGAATCAAGCCACCAATTTGTTGCCTGCTGGTTCATGGCAAAGCTCATTGACCCATGGGAACATGGCCCTAACACTGTATTACATACATTGTATTACATACAATGGACACCCCAAAGGTTAGTGATTGTGTCAGATTCTCAGCTTTACACTTCAGAGCTCTGAGGTGCACTTCCCTTTTCCAAGTGAGAGGCAATTTCCCTCCACGCCAAACTGGACTTGACTGAACCTGGCCAAACTGCATTCTCAGACCTCTGGTTTTCTTGCATTCCCTATACATCTCAATGGTGGGAGATCCTCTCCTGGCATCCAAAATCTATGGGATCTCAAATCCTTTCATGGTTGGGCAGCCCCCTC
This sequence comes from Sitta carolinensis, assembly GCA_032173965.1. Lineage (NCBI taxonomy): Eukaryota > Metazoa > Chordata > Aves > Passeriformes > Sittidae > Sitta > Sitta carolinensis. The sequence goes on along the minus strand of CM063289.1, from coordinate 10,464,398 downwards.
ACCACTCTGTATTTGATAACTAAAAAGTTGTCCAGGGAGCAAATGGCTTTGCTCATTTGGATGTACCAGCTCTGTATTTTAATAGAGTACCAGCCAAAAAAGCATAAAGTGTCACAAACCCCCAGACTGGGGACTCAATGCAGTGATGAAGAGGAGGGACTTGATGCCAGCTATGGCAGCATAGCTGGTTTGCATGCTAAGAGGTTTTAATGGAGCAGATGAAATCCATCTTGGATTCTGAATCACATATGCATTCAGGCAAAATATGACTGGGAAAAAAGAAGAGTGGATTTTCAGGGCTTGTATGCCTTCATATTTGTTTGCTTGAGTATATTTTTGGAGGGTAATGTTATATGCTAAGGGAAAGTTACAGCAAGGCTTGTGACTAATGGATAAGATGCAGTATGCTCTGTGATGCTATGAGAAAAATGCTGATGCAGTTAACTGATATCAGAGAGATAAAATAGCACCAGCATTAAAAAAAATAAAAAGCCAAACTGAAAGATTTTGTCAAGTTTTTGAGATCCCTCCTTGCTATCATTTTAGAGGATGTTTCCAATTAGTAGCCACACAAATAATTGCTGATTAAATTGTTGTACAACTCAATTAACGAGGTGAAGGAAAAATAGCAACATTTTCATTTTAATGAGATGTCTGCTCTCTCCTCCTCTCTACTATGCATCTTAATGTACCTTGCTGTCTGCACTGACTTGGGGCTCCAAGGCTTTGTCATTTCTTGGCAATTCTGTTCTCTAATTTCTTCTGACACATGGTGCTTAAATCCACACGAAATGTGAGGTGAGGCAGAGAGGATCCTGCAGACTGCCATGCCGTAAGAGGAGCGCTCATTTGCATTATTCATTAGATAAATGCACTGATTTGCATCTCATTCTGGTCTCCTCCATTTCTAGGCAGGGGATGGAGACAATTCACAGAATTGCTGATTTTTTGAATTATATTAATAGTGTTCATTTGGTATTAAGTCTCCATTGTCTAATGCCCTATATTTTGTCCCACACTTACTTTAAATACCTAAGAAACTACATCCTTTTTTAAGAGTGAACTGTGCCTATTTACTGCATAGTAAAAAGGTGCTAATTTGTTTATCATTGCAATTTTAAAAGCATTTATCAAAGCCATAGTTCAATGCTTGATCATTATTTGTGATTATTGCAATCTTTTCCCCTGTTTTTCTGAGGTTATGGTTCAAAAGCAAAAGCTCGTAAATCAACTGCAGTGATCTGACAGCATCTATAATTTTTTTTGCCATTCAGTATTCTTGAGCAGTAAGCTTTTAAGAACTACATGCCCTCTGTTAACTAGCATGTTAATGCAGTAAAATTGAGAAATACTATAGCCCTAGATAGCCATCAACATTGTCTCTCTCTTCTAAGTTTTATGAACCCATTTACATTATGCTTAGCATTAATATTTGATTCAGAAATCTATATTGTAAAAAGGAGGGGATATCACTGTTCTGTCCTCAGGGTATTGGGGTAGGAAGGTTAATTTTGCAGGATGGGGGTTAGGACTATTGAGTTCTTTCATCCTGTTATTAAACACAAGGTACTGTCTGGGGAAGTTGGGAATTTTAAAGGACTTAAACCAGTATCATTATTGTATCAACACTTTTTGAGAAAACCTGCATGATAAACACCTTCAACTGCTGCTGCAACCCAGAGCCATTCCCTGAACCATCATTTACCTCCAAGGACAGCAAATTGCAAAAACAAATAGTGGTTTATTAGCTCAGTGGGTTAGAGCATGGTGCGGACAGCACCAAGGTGGTGGGTTCAATCCCTGTATTGGCATTTTCCTAAGAGCTCGACTCGATGACCTTAGTGGGTCCCCTCCAACTCAGAATTTCAAAGCCCTTCTTTACACCTAGTGCTGCACTGGGCTGTATATTGCCCGAAACTAAGGAAAGAAATTGCCACCATTTTAAATAGCTTAGAGCATAATTGAAACAGAGATGTTAAAAGCAATTAAAAAGTGAGGCTCTGAAGGCTGACTTAGGCACATGTTAAGGTTAATGATTGTGCATTAGTTTTGTTGAAATTGTGGCATGGCTCTCTGGCTGATGCTGTAGCTCTCTGATTTGTCATGCTAGACAAATTCACTTCTTGAAATAGAAGGTGAGAAAGGCAATGACCCTGAGGAACAGTTAGTTGGGACTCTTCATCTGTAAGCAGGGTTATGGCAGAAAATACAATTGAAATGGGATATGAAAATGAAACCAGTTTATATTAGGACTCCACCTAATACACAACTTAATTATAATTGAGTTTGCCACAAGTTAGTGACAGCTGAATCTAAACAAATCACCTAGGTAATGTGCTGATTGCACTAACAGCAGTTGTTGTCAGGGGTGGAAGATGCCATATGGCTCCTCTTCTCTACCCAGGTCAAAATATCATTAGGAAGAAGCTTAACTACATGGACACAAATGAGGAATTAGCTGGTCTGGCTTTCCTCCAGCCTGCAGGGAGTGTGCACGTCCCAGGGTCTGGCCATTCCCAGGCACAGTGAGGGGCTACCCAGATTTTTCCAGAATGTATTGAGTGGAGAAGTATCGTGGTACTTGAGGACAAACAAAGGCAGCTGGTGCTCAGTTGCATTGCTCAGGCACAGCTTAGCTCTCCAAGACATGCCCAGATGATGTTTGGGCACTTGGTGAAAGCAAAACAGCGTGTAAGTGACGCCGAATGCACCCCGGGGCAGGGGGACACAAGGGCTGAGCGGCACACAGCCAGTCCTGCCCGGGCCGGGTGCAGCCACAGGGAGGGCTCTCTGCAAAGGGGGACACCCAGCAAAATACCAGGCACTGCATTTGGTGCAAGGCTCCTCAGGTTTGCACAGCCTTTTGATTTTGTGAACAGACTAAATCTTGCAGTGCCATGACCAAGGTGTTCCCCTCACATTCCCTTTTGATTTCAGAATCTTGTCCATTTACAAGTATCAAATGCTAAAATGAGTCACTAATTATGATGCAGAAGCTACTGCTCCTGCAAGAGCCACAGAGCCTGCTTGCACCACCGCTCTGAAATGAACTCCTGGCATGTCTGTTCTAAACTGTGCCGCTTTTTTAGGTTGCACCAGAAGTACAGTTTATGCTATATTAAATTGTTATTAACTACAAAATGTCATCCAAAGTATAATATTCTGCCAGTTTGAATTTTATATTTTTGTTACGCTTCTTGCTTTGAAAAATACACAGTTGAAAGTTTTAAGCATGCCAAGTAGGCCAGATGCTGCCCTTCAGAAATAAAAATTGTCTTGACTGATTCTATGACGATTTGGGTTGTACAAAAGCCGTAAAATTTCTGGCAGACTTAAAATATCTTTCCTTGAACAGTGGTCCCACTGTGCTGATCTTGCTGTCAGCAAGGGTTTGCAGATCCTCAGTTATGAAACACCTTGTCACCACTCACCCAGCAGCCTGCTCCTGCTTTGCTGTGAAGTTTGTTAAAGCACTTTGTCCAGATTTTGAACTATAGAATGTATTTTCTAATGATTTTTTAGGAAAATGGTTGTGGACAGTCCTGTGATAAAACTCAGGGTAACTATTCTGAAGGGTGTTGCAGAAAAGGAGGATAACTCATTATGCAGAAGCTTTTATATTATTCTAAACAATACCTACCCTTAAAAATGTCCTTGTCTAGTGCAAAGTGAGGAGAGCAGCTGTTCAAAATTTATTTTTATCATCACTCTTCAATGGATATTCGACCTCTTTCTCTTTTGGGGCTTGCCACAGTGTCCCTGACGAATTTACTGCACAGCTTTGCCTCATTCATTACCTATTTTATCTGCCATGAGCTTCTCTGCATTGCCAGCGCCACCTCTGAGTCTGGAGCAAGCCTACTGAAGTCACTGTGGAAGCACCTGGTTTGGTTTCTCCATACTGCCTTTACCATGTTAAGTAGACCAAAAAAAATAACCCAACCAGGCTTTAGGATGGAGCAGAGGATTTTTACTGGCACAGGAAAAATTCCTCCAGTGGCAGAGGATTGGCAAAATCAGCTCAATGCCATCTTATTCAGGAGACAGACCATGCCACCAGCTAGAGGACATGGAGCAGACCTGAGAAAAAACTTTCCAGACAGTGAGAATGGTGGGACTTGTGTAGCCAACACAAGCTAGAGTAGCCTACATAATGGTCTAAATTATGTCTAGAGTTCTTCCAAGTCTTAATCGGGATGAAATGCTCTTTAGGACTACTTTCCTCCCTCTTTGTTTGTGATGAGCATAAACTGGAAACCAAAATACACAAATTTTCTCCATATTGTAGGTAACAATTTCTGTAGTATGTACATAAATTTAGAAAGTGAAGCTGTTTCAAATAGGCTTCAAGAATGACAACTGAAATAAAAATTTCAAAACTTTTTAGATAGAATAGAATCATAGAATCACTAAGTTTGGAAAAGACCTCCAAGACAGTCAAGGCCAACCTATTATTGAACACCACCTTGTCAACTAAACCATGGCCTTAAGTGCCACATCCAGTAGTTTCTTAAATACCTCCAGTAATGGTCACTCCACCACCTCCCAGGGTAGCTCCTTCCAATGCTTAACTACCCTTTCAGAGAAGAAATTGTTCCTCATGTCCAACCTGAACCTCCCCCGCCACAGCTTGAAGCCATTTTCTCTTGTCCTGTTGCTGGTTGCCTGGGAGAGAGGCCAATCCCTACCTGGCTACAGCCTCCTCTCAAAGGGCAGAATGTCTTCCCTGAGCCTCCTTTACTTCAGGCTAAACACCCCCATCTGCTCCTCCCTCATACAACTTAGTCTCTAGACCTTTCACCAACTTTGTTGCCTTTCTCTGGACATGTTCCAACTCTTCAAAGTCTTTCCCAAAGTGAGGGGCCCAGAACTGGACACAGATCTTAAGTGCTTCTTGGTAGTACAAGAACAAGTCATTTGCAGCACAGAAAACTTTACAGGATGCAGCCCTTCTAATATGCCTCACTAATAACAGAAAACTGATCCTCATTTGTTCATCCCTCACATGTGAAATTCTGAGAGCTGCATCAAGTTAAGTTCCAAGTATATTTTTGGTTTATGCTGAGAGTTGCCACTATTTCAGCAAAAAGAGAAAAGGAATATTGCTTTCCTTCAAGCAGTTCAAACAACAGTGCAAGGAGCTTACATCTGTTACAAGAGGAAAATGCTATCTTTATGCATTTTTGTAAAGCAGCCAGTGGCTAATGGACAGGAAGTCTTTCCAAAAGTTTTGCAAATCTACATAATGTTCCTGAGGACTGGAGCGTGCATTCGAATCCCAGATTTAACAGAGAGATGAAAAGCGGGGGCATTTGTGCAGCCAGATAGCTCACTGTTGACTGTGTATCTGAGAAGGATCAAAATCACAAGTTTTGCCAACTAAGAATAGCATTATCTTAAGTTTAAAATACTCCCTTTATGATGTTTCCTTTCAGTTCATAGAACACAAATCAGTGCTGCTTCCTGCCCTTCACAGGAGACCTAAGCATTTGTAGGTGTTGTGCCATGATAAATGTGGATATCTGTGAGTGCTATCTGTGAGTGCATGGAGTTTGTCCCTTCTCCAGAGCAATGACTCACTTGTAACCAGGGTGCCTGACAGAAATCCTATAGAAGCATGCACTAATCTAAATTGCAATGACCAGAAATAAATGTGTACAGTGATAGCTGATTAGACTACAGTTTCTTACCACGAGCTGAAGCACTCGTGAGACTGCTCCTGAGAAATGCAGTGTCTGATGGACTTTCATTGCACTTAATATTTGTGTGTTGTGGAGCAAATGTGTCATAGGGTACTCTCTAAAACCTGAAGACCTCTGACTCAAATAACATGATTTATACCATTATCTTCCTGTTCATCTGCAGTGCCTGTGACAATCCATGTACTTGCAGCAATGTGCCGCAAACAGGGGCCAGCACCTGCACCTCAGTTCACGCCAGTTCTGTGGATGAGCAGTCAACTTCCCACAGCAGTAGACTGATTCTAAATGCTTTAGCATACAAGCTCCTATTAAATACTGTGATTAAGGATTCTCCCAGAGGAAAATTAATATAAGAAAATTATAGAAAATCATTCTTGTCTATCTCACTGTTCACTCCAGGTACCTTCTAAAGAATACTTTTTTATTTTTTACTGCTTTAGAGGTTATACAGGAGATCGCAAAGTATTAAAGTTCCTGCTTTCATATAGAATTCTTAAAAGGCAGTCACAGTGGTAGCTTTCAAGGAATAGCAGTTATTTGCTATGCCAGCTAAATTTAGGAGATTACTGCTATAACTCAGGCATTCCAGTTAGTTGGGGTTTTTTTTGGTTTTTTGTTTTTTTTGTTTTTTTTGTAAGTTCATGGTGCTATTACAGCAGCTTAATTGATTTGCATCTATCATTTCTTAATGTCTCCTTCAGCCAAGCAGTCCAGATTTTCTTTGTCTAAACACCTTTCCACGCTTCTCATCCTTTCTTTGTCACAAGGTAATCAGAGTTCTCTGAACGTCAAATAGTGTGAGAACAGCAGTACAGTAACAATTTACTGTAAAAATTGTGGGAGTCTGCAGGGGAAGTCAGGCAGAGAGTATTACCACACGCTGCATCGGCACTTAATGATGCGTCATTTCCATAAACTTAGCAAAGTTGGGGGTTTAACTGGTTGATTCCCAAGTGAGCATTTTCTATGCTGTCACTGCAAAAATATTTATACAAATGTATTATTTAGGGTAATATGTGTTTATGAGCCCTTCTTGTGCTAACTGCATGCTGTCCAAACGTCTGGGTGGTCCCCTACCCCAAATGCAAGCTCTCGTTTTAGGACAAGTTTGAAGTAAAGGAATCAGCGTGAACGATACTAGTTGTAACAGAGCACACAATTAATATTTAGTACCATATTTCCACTTGCTGAAAAAGAGGGGCCCCTTTAAGGAGATTCATGATCTCATTGCCCTGATTTTTGTGGAGAACTCCTCCCAAGTGTGAAAAGCAGCACAGAAGAAAGTACAAGTGTTCCTGTGTAATAAAAAAATCATAAGTAAGTAAAAAACCAAACAGGTAAGAGTAAATGCTCTTATCATCAAGCAGTGATATGAGGGCAGCACTGACTGACTGATATCAAACTGAAGATAAGTGTGGCAGGAGCAGGCAGTGTTTCAAAAGTGAGGGTGAACAGCTGATGGCTGGCGAGATGGAGAAGGAGTAACTGGTGCTGGAGTGCAACAAGAGCATGCAATGAGCTAGAAAAGAAGCATTCTGGATTCCTGGATGGTTATCAACAGGCCTAGATTACTTTTGTCAATGCCAGAAAAAAGGCTGTTGCTGTAATCAAAACACGTTACGGGAAGAGCCTCAATGAGAGTTCAGCTAGGAAGATGGATAGAAAAGGCTGTATTTCAGTGATATGATAGTGATGCGGCATGGAAGCATAAATCATCTGGCAGAGCCAGTCCACTGTTAGCAAGGCCAATTAGCCCATGATGAGCACTGCACTGCCAAAGCAAGGCGTCTGCTACCCAAGCTATCAGGTTTTTAGCTATCACAAGAACATCTAAACAACAGATTTATAGCTAGCTCAGTTCTCTGCTCTGTGCAACTAAATACAGTGGAAACATATTTAGCCTAAGTGTGACTTTCCAAATTAATCCACCTGACAGGCGGGAGGTACAGCAGATCCTGCTGCTTTAAGTCATTCTTTGCAGAATGTTTCTTGCAATCACAGTTGCCCTTCTCTGCAGTCCTGCTTTTGATTCACAGTTCTAAACTTCAGTCACTTACAGCCTCTCCTTTTGCTGATCAATTTCCCTACAGCAACTCCATTTCCTCCCCCAGTACCTCGAGTTTAAAGCGGAGGGTCCAGTTCTGCTTTGTTCTTCGATGTCATGGCAAACAGTGTTTGTCAGGACAGATACTCAGCAGTGACATGCACTAGGAGGAGCAACATACTCAAAGGAATAGACATCTTCTGGGTCTGTCTTTTTGCTGTATTTCTCCTAAGCAGCATATGGTCATTTCTCTTGCCTCAGCATGTCAGATTTTTCGTGGCTTTATTCAGGGCAATTAAGCTTATGGAGATTTCAGATGCCTACTTCCCACAGGATGTGCTGGTCATTGCGAGACACACCCATCCTAGAGTCACTTGGCAGTTCCAGGCTGCACTGGTACAGCATGCACACATTCCATCATAGGCCCAAGCCATTCAATACATTTGCAGTAATGAATTTTGTGTACCTGATAACATTTGAGAGGTTTCTAATGATGCTAAAAGATAAACACAGTCATTCTGGATAGGAAAAATATAGAATTCAAAATGATGCTAAAAATGGTGTCAAAAATCCTTGAAAATTCATGCTGTAGTACTTTGAATCTGATTATATATATACAGTATACTCCCTGTACATGTGTACATGTATACCATCAGTATACCGAGGTTTTTTTTCTGAATGACCGAGATACAAAATTATCTTTAAAAGTATTTCATATACTTGGGATGATATTTTCATAGTTGTTAATTCAGTACCTTCCAGATTTTAAGCCTTTGAAACAAAAAATTAAAACAAGTGTAATGTGCTTGATTGCATAAAATAAGACCTAGCTAAACAACTGTATGAACATGCTAAAACAGTATCAGTCAGTGAGTTTTTGAGAAACTAGAGCTATATTTACTATGAAGTACCTGTCTATGGAATGAGAAATTTAATGATTGAGACACAAATAAAATTTAGAGGCTAGCTTCAGGCCATTCCTCAGCAGCTCAGAAGGTTTGTCTTTTTGTGGCTGGGGCCCATAGAAAATGTTCTGGTCAGCATTAGCCAAGCCAGAGTCCGTCACTGTATTCATCAGCGGTGCCGTGGAACACTGCAGATCCTGGCTGCTGCCCAAGCACTGGTCCTACACCAACCCAAACTCCCAGGCTATGAAGCTTGAGGTTTGATAAAAATGTCAGTACTACATTGCTGTGACTGCACTATTCCTGCACATTTTGGATTTTGTTTCCACCAGTATTTACCCTGTGTCCTTAATTTGTCCTGATTTCATCCACCACAACCATTTCAACCTCTAAAGCACTTGCTTTCTTTAAAAATTCGCGGACTAACACAGGAAAGGAATGAAAGATTTCAGCTGAAGAAGGGTTACCTGTTGTGACTGAGTAATTGTGAGTGTTAGAGAACATTTGATTTCTATCTAGAATTTGTATTTAGGGTTTTATCTCAATTTTATCTGCTTTAGACCAGTATAAGCGTGATTTCCCTAGAGTGATATGAAAGGAGGAACATGCAAGGTATCTTTGCTTAAGCATGGGCACAAACTCAGGCTGTGCTTGACAAGTAAGTGGCTCCTACCTCATGTCCCCAAAGAATGGAAGCAAACCTGTTCCTGCCTCAAAAAAAAAAAAAAAAAAAGGGGTAAGAAAGACCTCTGATCCTTTCATTTTTCTGCAGAGCTGGCACTTCAGGATGCTGAACAATTAGTGGTATGTTTATAAAAGTCATTATAAAAAGTGTTGTTTTCAGCAGAATAAATTCAAGGGTCTCACTCATCAATTTTAAATGAGAGTAGCAGGACTGCAAGGTCAAAAGTATGAGCTTATGCTGTTGCTGCTTTGAAAATGCCAAGAGGGATTTTCACCGTAACTGCTTCACTCCAGAGAAAAGCCTCCTCCATTATCTTTTTAAATTAAAATGGCCACCAAAAAGCTAAGTTACATGAATTAAGAGAAGGGACTTTGCACTGTGGCTTGATTTGTAATAACTATAATTGTTGGGAAGTATTTTTACAAGTACACTTTCTGTCTCTAATTAAATCCATGGAAATGCCTCATTTTTCGGTTATTGCCAAAGCGTGTTTCAAACTCACATAGAAATGTGCAATTGTGATTTCATTAGAATTCCATTTCTCCAGGCTATACAGGTGCAATGAAAGAAGAGGTAAAATTAATTAAAACTGTGGACATGTTTATACCCGCCAGGTGTCATAAAAGGTAGTGGCTCAGACATTTTTCAAGTAATTAAGCAGACAGTTCTGCTTTTTCTGATGAGTTATTGCCCTTCCCTCTTTAATCTGTGCAAGAGATTTCATCACAGAGCTATTGTCAGGTGATGGGATTGCTCTTTACCGTCAGCATCCCCCTCACACTCCTCTCGTTAATCGAAATCACATCATCGCTGCAGAGAGGCAGTGACATGCCATCGGCACGTTTCCAAAGGCAAGCTTCATGTGCCAAGCTCTGCCCACAATTCAGGCTAAAAAGGGGATAACACAATTTTCAGTTTAACCATATTTGGATTAAATAGCTTCAGTGTTCATTCAGGGCATAGCACATCTTCTGAACATAAAGCACAGTTCTCCTCAGTGAGGGCAGCATTTAATCAGATTCATATGTGTTGGTGGTGTTTGTGTTATCGAGTTTTTTCATTCCATTTCTATTTTGTCAGGAGTTTTTCTTCTGGCTGTGTTGAGATAATCACTAGTTTTCCTGAGGATGTGCAAATTGCCATGGTCACATCCTCAGGCAATATCGTACATAAGACTGTAATGATGGCATTTTCTAAGATTTTAGTGTAAGTTAGGACCAGAATTTTGTACATTTCCTTTCTCCGCTTTGGTGGTGGATATATATATGCATCTTGGCTCCTCTCTTTGGGCTTCCAGTACATAAATGCAGCCTCCACATCCTGCTGTGTATCCTGTGTACACAGCCCTGCCTAGGGGAGGAGCAGGTGCTCTCTGGGCACAGACATGACCCACATCTCTGGAACCGAGAGCAGGGCCAGCCTGGTTCAGTCAGCCCAGACAGAGAAGGTGACTCCTGGGACAAAACAGTGCTGCCATTGCCCCTCCTGCAGGGCATGTGCAAGAGCCCAGCTAGCCCTGTGCTCCCCACAGCTCTGCTCAGCATTGTTAACAACCACAGCTGCTCTGCACCTCCAGTACCATCACCAGCACGTGAAAGCTGTTTTCCAGCCCACAGCCAAGGAAATGGGCTGGAGCCTGCATTCTGTAGCAAGTTGTGCATTGTCTCTCCCAGTCCTGCAGCACTGGTGCAAACATTTTTATTTCCTTTTTCAGCTGGCTTGTATTCTGCAATTGCTATTAAGTATTTTCTAATGGGCAATTTTAGTTTTTTTTAATACTGCAAGAAAAAGAGTCAGTGCAAAATAGATTGCCCTCTATTAGACAAAGTGGAATTTGCTAACTGCATTCAGTTGCAAATATCCATAACAATGGACATACTTAGAGGAAAAATAATTCAGAATTACAATATTCACTGCCTACTTCCATTTAGAGTTGGTGCCTTCCCTAAGCTTGTTTTTTATTTAATGCTGTCTTTATTAACTTTTATCATTTTAATTAAATTACCTTTCATAATATTGTAATATTCTCCTGCTTTCAATGTTATCCCTTACAAGGTCATCTCTGATACATGACTAATGCATTTGACTAAACTGCACGAATAAAATATGATAGTCACATTAAAGCCTATGGGATTATGCTGAGGATAACAACTCAGCCAAATTTTAACAAAAATTTACAAAAAAAAAATACAGTAAACCCTTGGAGATGAAGGATAAAGTCATACAATTCTAGCGCCAAATTCAGCTTGTGTATACTTTGTGCCTGCTGTTCTCAGGCTGAATTTGACCTTTTGAGGGTTGAAGATGGGGTTTGCAACTGTTGGTTGTTGGGTTTTTTCTTTTCAAGTTTTAAATAGCCATTTTATTCTATTTCAGTATTGTTTTGGTGCTGCTTCTGCTACAACCAGCAAAAGTCTAGAATCTACCTTGACCTAAATGGTGAATTGTTGCATTTCTGCTTCACATTTGTTAGCTTTTTTGCAATGGCCAGGCATTCAGTCAAACATCATAGGATTAAGCTCCATCAGTAATTAATTTAAAATATATTGGCCTGTTCCACTGATTTACCTCATTTCATTAGGTAAAATAACAAATAGAGCCCTTCATTTACTCCTTTTGTGTAAGTCACACTATTCTCCCTAAACACACTCATTTTTCCTCCTGTAGCAGTCAGTCCAGACATCTAATCATTTCTATCACATGAACCTGAGTCTTTTCTATTTCTGCAATGTCCTATGTCAGGTGAGGAAAGCGAAGATATATTTTAAGAGAGGGTACAAAAATGATTTATGGAGTGACATCTCAGTATTTCCAATGTTTTTATCCTATTCTTTTTGCATCTTAATGTCATGAATTTTTTTTCCCATGGAAGTTTCTGCTTCATATACATTGTGCTGTCTTAGGTTCTTTTACAGACTTGACAGAACTTCAGTCTACCACTGAAAGTACTTTAAAAAATGTTCAGTAGGCACCAAACTCCTCAGCTTAAACTAAGATCCTTTGAAATCAGCTTTAAGCAAAATACAAGATGGAGATTCTTAAATTTATCAAGGAAGAAGCTTATCTGAGAAAGTTTTGGCAATTGATATTTTCCATCACTTCCTGGAGGAGTCATATGCTTTTAATGTCTTGGAAAACAGTTTGTATGGCAGCCAGGTGCTTTCAGAGCATCTGACACCAAGAGCAGTCTCTTACTGCTCTTTTGTGAAGGAGCACAAAAGCTAGTAAAAGTCTCTGTCTCTCTCTTAATAGAGAGTCCCTTATTACTTAAACTTACTTCTCACAAGCAAACACATACTGTTTGAAGGGTTTTTTCTTTCACAGTACATACCAAATTTTAAATTAGGAAAAAAGAGATATTCTGATGGTGGATGCTCCAGCACCTTGGACATGCTACTGCAGCTACCCCCTGCTTGCCTTTTGATGTGGTGTCTCCTGATGTGCTGCAGCCTTCCCTGGTGAGCCAAGGGGACACTGCACACAACCTCACCAGCCTTTAGCTCTGAGAACTTGAGAACTGACATTACTGCACAGCTGAAACACACTGAGCACAGCACTGCCACTCAGGAGATCCAGACACATCCATGGCAATAGCACCAGCTCCAGCAGTGACTCAACATCAAACAATCAATTTCTTTCCTTCCAGTGTTGTCCTCTGACCATCACCACTTGCTAAGGGCCCTTTCAGTAGGAGCAAACACAGTAACACATAGCAGAGGGTAGCACACAACACTTTCAACAGGTAACCACAGCATAAAAAGCAATTGTACTGGCTGCCCATGAAACACTATCCATAAAAAAATAGCTCCAGAATTCTAGGAAAAGAAAAAACATAAGTTTAATTCAAGTAATTTGAAACTCACCTTGCTCAGGACTGACTAGAAACCATCACAGCCTTCCAAACACTTAGCAATATCTACAGACTACCTTTGACATGCTTGCTGAAGCTCTTAGTTAACAACCACCATTACCAACCTTAATTGGGTAAATTTGTGGAGGTTTTCAAACAGAAGAATCATCCATGTCTAATTATCACCTCGCTTCTGAAAGCTGGGTTCATGATGAGGCAGAGTTTTCACCATGGCTCTCAAAAGAAGTCAACCTAAAAATTGAAAAAATGGAATTGAAAGAAATAAATGCATGTTACAATACTCACACTTTAATTGGGAATGGAGCAGTCCATCAGTACTGTGTTTTTATATGATGAAAACATATTCATGCACTGCATTTTTAGACTTATATTTTTAGAAGTAACAGTCTAGTGTGGAGATTATTTAGGATTTGAAGAATGCGTCTTTTTAGAAGGATAATACTCCTTTTAAAATGTGAAACTGGAAGCAGAATGGTAGCACCTGAGAAATATGTAGGTGGATAAAACTTCAGTAAATAAATCAAGCAGAGCAAATCCACTGTTATCCTTGGATATCTGGAGTGTGTTCTGATGCTTTCTCAGTAGAGGATACTTTAATTTTATAAAAAAGTATTAATTTTATAAAAAAGTCGTATGATCAAAAATCCAAGCCTATAAATAAATAGGTATCTTGGAATAACACACTGAAGCTTAGCATTCAGTCAAGCTAACTAATCATACTGTTTGTACCTGTCCTCATCCCACTCTTTCCCTAGCCCACATACATGTGTTTTTCTAGGTATGGGATCACTGAATTTTTATATAGCATGTAGGCAGTTATATATGTCATTACCAGTGTGGCAGAAACAAGTTAGTTCTGATAACTAAACTTTTCCAGTGCAATTTACTAAGTGAGAAAAAGCAGAAAATACTTGTAACCTGTCTGTGGCTAAGTGGGACACAGCTGAGCTGTGCCAGCAGGGTCTGGAAAGCTGCAGTATGCATGTCTATGCATGTCCTGTCTTCTCTTGTCTTGGGACCACAGTCCTCTTTTGTTGCTGATAAAAGTAAGATTGACTCCATCACTTCCAGGAACGGAGGCTGAAGCTAGACATATGTTTCAGTAAAGCAGATGCTAATCTCATGAAGCATCTGGAAGAGAGGTGATAATCTTATTTGTCACTATTGTCCTCTCTATGGTCTACCACCTCTGGAGGTCTTCTAGTTTCACAGAATCTGATGTTTCAAGTGTCTTTTAATCCTCATCCAACAAGTGCACCGCATGGCTGAAGATAGATTGTCCTTTGCTGCCATGTCCTCCTCTGCTCGCCAGGGTTATTGCCCATTTCCCCTCAGCAGAGGCCACAGAAGCCCCCTTCTTCAGCCCTGAGGTCTCGTGGTTTAGCTCCAAACCACAGCCAGCAGGGCAGTCAGCAGAGCTGATGAATTCTGTGCTGACGTGAGCAGCCAGTCTCATCTGCCAACTGCTGTGGGTCTGTGACCTCCAGGGAGGGGCCATGAATTCATCCCTCCAGCCAGAGTCACTGGGGAGCAGATGTCAAAAGCCCTTGTGAGCTGGAAGTGTCACTGTGTCTGAGCCCAGCAGTGCTTCACGTCTCTTGGTTTTGGATGGGTGCATTTATCTAAACAAAGCTCCTTCTCTGTTTTGTTTGTTGTTTGTTTTTTGGTTTGGCATTTACAGAGGGATCAAATTCCTTCAGTACCAGTTCTCCTCTGTATCCGATACTAGTTACAAGCAGAGTAACCAAGGAACAGTAAACTTGTGCTTTCTCATACCAAGTTCTCACCCTCACTTGTTTTATTTTGGCCTTGTGGGAACATCCCAGCTAGTCCTCTCAGATATGGTAGCCACATGGAGTCATAAGATCTTTTTGTTTCTTTTCCTGATTTCCTTCAGCAGCTGTGTTGATTTAAGTCCATACTCAGCCTTAAATTGCTGCAGAAACAACTCCCCATCTTTCTTCTGGACATCCTGTAAACCACTGTCAGAATTGTTTTGTGCACCAGTCTCCTGCCAAGTCTCTTTCACATTCAGGCGATGACTTAATGTTTATTCTTCTAGAGGACCAAAAGCTATCCATGAGTCCTTGTTTTCTGGAGCACTGTAAGCTTCCCAATGCAGCTTGGGAAGTTGCTGAAGCTGCCTTGGCCATGTACCATAGGCACCCTTCATTACAGGTCCTGTAAGGTGGGGTCTGACACTTGATGTCTGTCCAAAACATTGAAATGAATACCTTGCTTATGACCCATGACTTCCAACATGCACATAATTTTTTGTTGTATAGCCAGCACTGCAGCCAGATAGTTTTGTGCTTTAAATAAATCAGAAAGTTGCATTTTCAAGGAATACAGTAAAAAGTCTTTTCACTTAAAGAGAAAATTATCACATTTCTTCTCTATCAGGTTGGTCATTTCCCATTTTTCTCCAAAAAATGGACATTTCTAAGGGAAGTGGTAGAGCCTTGTACTCAAGAGAGGCCCAGGCTTAGTCCCTCAGGAAGGCTGAGCTGTGATTACATATAACCTCACTGTACCGACCCCACTATGCCATTATTTACTTGAGACAAGCAGCACAAGGAAATGTTTCCTTCTTCATTTTCTTACTACTTCTACCTAAACAAAATTTTTGCACTAAAGGATTCATGCCTGGCTTTGTGGGTATACAGTATATTCATACAGCTATTTTAGGGTTGTGTTCTTAGATATTTCAGTGTGGTAGTTTGGAAAAAATGAGTTTTTCTGAACTTCAGTGGTCAAACCAATGAGTGCTCAGGTTTAAAGACTGGCACCTGGTGTGGCCACTGAGGACAAGGATCTGCCTCTGAGAACACAAGGGGTTAAAAGTAGAGGGCTCTCTGGAAAGCTCTCTCTTGGTTCCGGTCCCTGAGGACGGAGGGATCTCCCCTGCCCAGCGGCTGGCTGGGCGGGGGAGGGGAAGCCATGCAGCCTGGGTGAGGTAGGGCCAGAACCTCGGGCACAGAGGGGGAGAGGAAAATCCTGTAAGATGGAAGGGTGGCAGACAGCCTTCTTTTCCCTTTCCCTCCCCCGTTTCCCCCCCCGGAGGGAGACTGAGAAACCGTGTCTGATCTTCGTCACCTTAAAATTTGATATCAACAACTAGACAGCACGGCCAAAAGAGTATGGGGGGGTGGCGCGAGAAGAGTGCCCAGCAACAAAGATACTGTGAGAGTTCTGGGAAAACAAAGCCCAAGATTTTAACCCTTTTCGTAAATGATGGAAACTTTATGAATGCTAATCCTCCTGAATTTGAAGAAGAAAGATAGAAAGAATTAAGCGAAGATGATGGAGTAGGAATGCTGAAAAGAATCCTAGGTGGGAGGAGATGATAGAGTGGCTTTGGCTGGACTCTTTTGTATAGCCATAGACGGACTCATTTTTTTTTTTCCTATAACATAGAAACTGTATCTGAGGAGAGGCATTGGCTTAGAGCCAAGAGTGGACAGTAGTGTGAACAGAGATGAGAAGTGTCCCAAATTTTGAGAAGCTGTCGTTTCTTAGAACTAACCAAAACATCTTTAAAAAGAGAAACCCTAGAAGCAGCTCTGGTCCATGCACAGTAGTGAGAGCACTGAACATGGAAAAAGAGGCCACGATGTGGTACAAGAAAGACTCCTATCTCTCCTCAACGAGCTGAGTACTGATTATCGGAAAGGTGGTAATAGACTGAAGATTAATTATTTAAAAGGTAGTAACATGATAGGAATTTTCAGTTTGTTCTGTTAGGTCGAGAACTGGGGGGGGGGAAGGAAGAGTGTTTTTTTTTTTAGAAGTTTCCATGTTCTTCTGTATGTGTTTTCTTTACCTATTATTAGTAATAAAGTTTTTTCTCTTACTTTCTAAATTAGAAACTGTTTTGCTCTGTTTTTGGTCACATCTCACAACAGATACCAGGGACAGTATATCGTTATAAAGGCACTAGCCTTGTGCCAACGTCAAACCTTTAACATTCAGAAACTGTGCTTTAGTCTGGCAGCTTCCGTTAAACTCCATCAGTGAGCTGGCTAGAAGTCTGACCTAAGTGGTTTGTGTATTCATTTGTTTTAAAGCCATCAGTATTTGGGCAACTCAGGATAACTGTGAATGGAAGTTCAAAAATACAGTAATCTTTTGTGTCTAGTGTATGTTATGCAGAAGAATATTTAAATCAATAATAATGCTATCAGATCTGGAAATGAAATGCAAAATAATTCCCTGGGCTTGCCATGTATAATGACATTTGCTCTTTTGATGAATTGCTAATGTATTCTTAGACAGAAGAGCTGGCAGCCCAGCCAGCTTCACTATATAAATGGCAGGATGGAGAGAGCAGGATTGTATTTACTACTATTTACTGCTAACAAACTACGCACCTTTCAACATGTTTCTCTGAATATGAATTATTCCTGTTCTGAAAATGGAACATCTAAACAAATTTCAGACTAGTCTTTTAAGAAATTACTATTTTCTTCAAGGAAATGTTAGTTCGCTTTGTTTGTTTTGAAGTAACAATACAAAATTGAAACATTATCTTTTCAAAAAAGCAGAAATTATTTCAGCTGTGATGTCTGCCTAACGCTCCCAGCAATTTCTGTGACTCTTACTGTAGAGCATTTTTTTCCTCTGTGTTCATTTCTCTTGTGTTCATTTCTGACACCCTGTGTAAGAGAAGCAGCCTGACCTAACCTTCAGCAAACCAGCACTGGCCACAGTGAAATGAATTAAATCCACAGTGCTGTCCAATGGAGAGATGATGAAGGGATGAGAAAGCAGAGGAAAAAAAATCCTCATTAATTTTCATTTTCTGCTGGTAGTAATTTGGGGGTTTCATCTTTCACAGTAATTGGCTAAAACTCACTCAGATGATGAAGCAAAGATAAATCTGAGAGTTGTTTTGCTTCTTTGTTTGATAATGTCACCGTAAGGTTAAAAAGGCAATGATTTTGAGTTTTATTACCCTGAATTATTAATTTTGTGAGCATTTTAAAAGAATAGTAGTTTTGAGATTATTTTTTTTTCTAGATACTGAAATATCTAAGATTCTGGATAATATCTAGATTCTGAAATATCTAAGAACACAACCCTAAAATAGCTGTATGAGTATACTGTATACCCACAAAGCCAGGTGGGTATACAGTATACTGCTGTGCATGATTCCTTTTCATAGTGGATTCATAAAGATTTTCAAAGCATGAAGCATTTCTGATTCCCAAAGGACTCTGGCTGGAAGACAACAGCTATAAGACTGTATGGAAAACTTTATATTGGTATGGGCTCTTGTAATTTTTAGCAGATGCATCTTTTTATCTTCAGATTGGTTGATGCTCTGTACCTGTAATGTTTAGGTATTTTGCACACTTAACTCTTAAGGCGTCAGTTGAATTATATGATTTGTATCTGCAGTCCAAGACAATCTGCATTAATCCTGCTCTGATTACCTTGGCCGTTTCTGCTGACTGCCACCAAATTCCACAGACCATACTTAAAAATCCTCAGCTCTGATATACAGTTCCCAAAACATCGCACAGAAGGTGTGAGATTGTCAGAGGAGAGCAAGCTAAAGCTTTCATCTTCGCAACCATCAGTCTTTTACTTGACCAGCAAGCAGAAAAGCCGAGTGCCGTGCCCCAGCCAGCCCCCCGTGCCAGCCGTGGCACGCACAGCCACATTATCTTCCATTCATTTCTTTTGGATTCCACAGTCATGGAATGTATGGAAGTTAGGTGATTCTTTCTTTTGCTTCCCTGCTTGCTCCATTGCTCCAGAGTCCTGCATGCACAGGATCAGGCTCTTTGCTTATGTAAATCACTCAGCTCAAAATATCCCCAGTTTTGTGTCCTCGTTACAGACTGCAGCATGCGCCATCGCCACTCTCCCAGCAAAGAGTTTATAGCCAGTTTATTCCCTAACAGAGCAAGTGCAAGTTTTATCCGGGTGAAGGATTATGTAAGAAAATGCATTTCCCCCATTGATTCATTTTTTCAAAGGACCCATTATCTCTTCCATTTTCTGTAGCATTCCCCTAAAGGTCATATCACTGTTTCTGGAACTTTTTGAGGAAAAAATAAAACCGTGATTTTTTTTTTTTTTTATTTTTTTTCTTCAGATCTGAAGAAAAAGAATAATTTCACAGCTGTTGGCAAGAGGTTAAGAGTGTACCAACAGCTCTAATGATTAGCACAGGCTGCTTCTGTAGCCTTGTTTGCTCAAACACTGTTTGCATGTTTCTCCAGTTCTCATTGCAAGGCCTGGAGAATTCAGGAAAACTCTGTGAGAAAACAAGCTTGATGTCAAAGCAGTTTTGCTGATAAGATTCAGTCTGGCTCACCACTGGTACTGATAAAGCTTTAGGTGGATAGTAAATAATAGATCTATTTATGCTGTATGTGTTAGCTGCTACTACCTTTATAAGGAACACAGTCTTGCTGGCTTTTGGCTTCTTGTAACAAAGTGTTTCTTAAAAACATCTTCTCTTGTAGAAAAACTTCATTGGTCTCCATTTCAGGTATTTAAACATATGTGGGCTATTCATTTAAAAGACTGTCTAAATGCCTGAGGGTTTAGATTATCAACAGGTCTGTGATACATACAGGCATTCACATGTTCAGAGCATTAGTCCCCCTTAGATAAAACTTTATCTCTGGACAGAGTAGCTTAAAAAAACACGGGGCTGGAGAGCAGACCTGCTCACTGTGCTCCTGTGCTGGGACTAGGCTGTGGGGACAGGCTCCTGCCTGTGCAGGTTGAGCACACAGCCCCCAAGCCCCATGGAGTCCATGATGACTGTGCCACAGGAGGTTTAACCTATTTCTGAGCAGTCACTTGAACTGCACAGACAACATTTCTCTTTTTCTGTGCCTGACATGGGTGCCTTTGCTGACTGTCTCTTCGCTGATCATCAGTGTCATTCTCCATGGCAGGTTTAAACATGAAACCAAACCCTGGTGTAAAGCAGGCACTCTCCTGAGAGGCAGATGAAGAAGCTGCCAACTGTTTGGTGCCAACTGCTGTGGGCATCAAGCCGCTCACTGTATCTTCCCCAGAAATGCAGGCATGCATTTAAAATACCCAGCCACTCTCACTGGAGGCTGTATCAGTCAAACATTAGATATTCATCTTTCATTCCTGCTATTACTAATTGATAGCCAAGGTCTTTAGCATGAATCATATCTCATTGCACATCATAGCCATAACTAAGTTAAAAATATGAAGACCCCTTAGAACTAATAGACTTTATAGATCTTAGATTTATGCAATGCTGCCTTTTGTACAGTAGTTCCTATTCTCCAGCTGGTTAGGTCCATGCTGTGCTCTGATTTTGATGAGTTAAATTCAGACTAACATCAGTAGCTTTAGCAGAATTAGTACAAGTTTGGTCTCCTTTTCTCTATCAATATCAGTATTTTTCAAGTCCCACCATAGCAAGGATTAT
The DNA here is from genome assembly GCA_032173965.1 of Sitta carolinensis. Lineage (NCBI taxonomy): Eukaryota > Metazoa > Chordata > Aves > Passeriformes > Sittidae > Sitta > Sitta carolinensis. Next base: position 10,443,762 of record CM063289.1, on the reverse strand, counting down.
TAAAGCATTTAGACAAAATCTGCGCCTCAGGAAGGATGGAGAGATGTGAGAGCTGTGAGAGCAGGGGATGAGATGGGGTGAGCATTGTGCTTCCTCTCCTTCTTCCTGCACCTTGCCCCTAGCCCAGGATTGGTACTGAAGCTCTCCCTTGATGCCGTGTCTAGGGAAAGCAACCCATTATTTAGAGCTGGAGATTACTAGTTAGTGGGGATTCTCACTAATTTTCATTAATTAATAACTCATTTCTAGTTGAGAAATTTGCAGAAGGAGGAAAAACATAGACTAAGATAATTTCTCTTTTCATTAAGCAAAACTGCAGAGAGGATTGCATGGCCAAAATAAGCTTGAAATATTATTTCCAGTTTTGTTATCTCCTTTCTTAGCTTTCTCTCTAAAAACCCTGCAGAAAATTTGCTTGAAATGCTGATCTATGTGAACTTTAGGCTGTCAGCCACATGAACTCGTTACCTGTGGGTTTGGGTCAGCTTCTTGGCTGCTGATTATACTTTTAACATTTTTAATCTTTTTTCTTACCTTTTTTGCACTTGCCAGATTTCAATATTTTTGCAATAGCATATAGAGGCACCATTTTTTTCTGTTATCAATCAAGGGAAAGCAGAGAAGAAAAGGAAATGAGAAGAAAAGAAGAAAAAGAAAAGGAAACGAGCAAAAGCACCATTATTTTTTGAGCAGGCAGCTGCTTCTGACAATTCACATAAGACAGTTTTCTTTTTCTCTGTAGGACTTGAATGCATTCCTCTCAAGACTTTGTTATTGATCCTATTTCTTTTCAGAGTTTCTGACCTTCCTCCTTTGCTGTCCCAGCCCAGCTGGTATGCTTTCATACAGCTTGGTTAGCTCCTCAGCACTTGAATTTTACATTTCAGCAGGGATACCCTTAACATATTTCATCTTCTCAAGTATACCAGAGCAACTGAACTGGTGAGAGATATTCTGCAGGTCTGGCTTGGTTTATTTGGTTTTTAATAGATGATGTCACCTGTTGAAATAAAGAGTCAGGTTGATTTTGTCACAAATATATGTGTGACAAATATAGGTGTGACTTATGAAAATGTCACAAATAAAATTTATGGTCTGTCTACAGCTGCCATTTCTTGCTTCTCTGTATCCCACTTTTTTTTCTCTTTTCTTTCCTCCTCCAAAAACCTGAAACAATTTAAAGGGGTTTGTGTCAACATTTTTTAAAAGTTGTATTTGCTAGATACAGAAATTGGTGGAAATTTTCTTCCAAGTGAAATTTTCAGATTTTCAGTTTGATCAGCTTAGAGCACCCAGACTTTGAAATCTCAAAGTCTTTCACGAGCTCCAAGTTCTGCCCTCCTCAAAGCACGACTGGAAACCGCCTGACCCCCCTTTCACAGTCTGTTCCCTGCGCTGCGTGGAAGGGATGGTTCCGCACGCCCTGTGCCATCTGAGAGCCCATCTGGCTGCCGTGCGGCTCCGGCGGCAGCGGCAGAGCGGCCGCGGCGGGGCTGAGACGGGGGCACCGGCGGCCGCACAGAGCCAGGGGAGATGGCCGAGCCCTGTGAGAGAGGCAGGACAGAGGCAAGGAGGAGGCTCACTTTCCACAATTCGCATCTTCTCTGGAAGGGAAGACAAAAAAATTGACTTTGGAGTTACTGATTCCTTCTGCGGTGAAGGAAAAGAAAGTGTAGGGCACGGTGGAATGGCAACAGGCCATTTCAATGGCCGAGAAATTAGGAAAATAATTATTTTACTTTGACACTATATGGACATAGATAACATAGAGTATGTCTAACCATGGCAGAGGAAGTGAAAACAAAAGATGTGTGTGATGACTCCACAGAGAAGAGCAGAAAATAATTATTGACGATTAAAAAAATCTTCAAAAAATTGTATTTTACATTTTATTAGTTGTGCTGGGATATTTCTTGAGCCATCATTAGTATGTTCCTGTTCTTGTATTCCACTCTTCTCTGATTTTTTTAGCTTTTTTTCCATTGCTCCTCATGTTCTTTCTTTGTGAGTAAGCCAGGTTATTATTAACAATTCATTTTCTTCTTGACGTGCAACTGCTCAACAGTTACCTGTCAGGCTTTTCCATCCTTTAGCCAGCCCCACCTTTTCATGGACCTGGTAGAATATGCTTACTGCATGGTTAAATTTAGGTGATGGATCTAATGACTCACAAGACAATTTCAGTGTCATTTGAAGAAAATGCCATGATGAGCATTTCACACCAGTCCCTAGGGGGCATCTACCCAGTCTCAACCAGTGTGAGCTACCACCACAAAAAGTACATGGAATTCCATTTTGTTTTAACCCCACATCATTTTGAAATGACAGCCATACTAAATAAATAGATAGTAAATAAAATAAATCCCATCTTAACATGTCTGATAGTGAAACTCAGTAAGAATTACCTGTATTTGTCCCAAGGAGGAGTTTATTTTTGGTGGCATTTCTTCAGGCATTTACTAGGTTAATTTTGGTAGATGGATTTAAAAAAAGAAAATCTGTGTAAAAGAAAAGATTATTAGAGGTGTGTTTGTTAGAAGACACATTATTTTAGTCTTTAGGGAAGTGCTTTTGCTCTTTTTTAAAAACACTTCCACAGTGCTGCCCTGGAAAAACATTACTGTGCACAATGGCCTCCAGCCTGCTAGCTGGGGACTGAAACCTGCCCACCTGCTTCTAATGCCCAACGCTGATGCCAAGTGAAAAAACACATTCATTTTGTAAAATCTTGAAGTGTTACTTACTAATTCAGATTTTAAAATGTATTTTTTCCAAAAGATTGCATTACTATCTTCAGCTGGACTGAGTAAGATGGCACTAGGCTGACTTACACTGGCTGAAGATTAGCGTGCAGTTTTCAAATGACATGTCCTCCTAATTAATAAAGGACAGCTTACACTGCTTAATTTGAACCTGTGCCAAACACATCTCTTTCTCCTCCACACAGGGCTCACAGCCCTCGATCGCTTGTCTGAGGCTTTGTGGTTAAAGGACTGGGTTTGCTGTGTGATTTGTGCTAGGTTTGATGGCTTGGGGTTTTTTTGGTTTCTGAGTGTATTATATCCTTCCTGTTCTACTTTGACACCAACATTGTGTTTTGCCTTAGTCTGAATATGTAAGAACAGACAACCTGATCTACACGCACCACTTGTGTCACATTCCCCTCCTGAAATTGATATTCTTCAAAACAACCCAATATGTTTGTATTGCCTATAACAGACTATCTGTGACAGCCAAAAAAATGAGTACAGTATGCACACCATTTCAAGCTGATTATATTCATTGTCATTCAGGTCATGGCTTAGATTAATTATTGCATTTGTGTAGGATGTTCATTAGGAGATTTCCTGATTGTTGTTCTGAAGATTGATTACTTGTTACATTTACCTTGTGGTTTCTGTGGGGAAAACATCTTTAAGGTTTCAACATTTACAAACATACTGAGGCCAGGCAGGGCCCCTGAGAAGTGAGAATACCTACACCTGGCACATCAAGAAGCCATGACATACGTCTGCATTAATACCATGTTAGAAAGCAGAAGATGCATAAAACAGGCAGTTACTTTAAAGTGTCTCAGTTTAGCGATAGTAACACAGCCATAGGGACTAATACCTCTCATAATTAAAATAAGGTAAAGAAATTTCAAAACTTACAGAAAAATGCCAGTTGGCAGATTTGTGTAGATGGACAAATGATTTACAAGAGAGCCCACCTGAATCCTGGCCGTAGCTGGCACTCAATTTGCAAAGATCCAAGATTCTAGGCCTTGAATCTCATCATTTGACAACAGAGTAACCCAGGCTTTGCAGGCAAATGCAATGAATTGCTTGCTATTTCTCCTAGAAATTGGCTGGTTTGAGGCAGAAGTAGGAATATGAAGCTTCATGCAGGAAAAAACCCCACAATGTTCCATTTAGTATCTAAATGATTTTACAGGTATTTTTAGGAACACTAGCTTTAATGGAATTCAAAAATATATTCAAGTCCAATTAGGAGACATCCTTGAGTCTGGCAAAGGATAAAGGCAGGAACCATTAGATTTTCGTTTATCTCCTGTACCTCTCCTGAAATATGTTTATTAACCAGATAGTCTCACAGGTCATATTTCCTGCTGTTCATCTTTTTTGTCTAAACACATGATCACATACAGTTGTTTGCAACAATAAAAGCATGAGGTACTGAAAAGAAGACAAAAAAAGTAAAACAATTCAGCAACCATAAATGCTCTAAATAGGTTTTTTAAATTGCCTTGCAGTGCAGTACTTAAAAAATAGGAATAAGCTATAAGGCTGTATATAACTGCAGCAGACAGGAAGTTTGTCTTTGTTCATTCATATAATTCATTTTAATTGCAGGCTAATAAAGCAGGAAAAAAAATTTTTCTTTAGACTTAAAAATAGACTTCACTAGAGCCTGATAAAAGATCTTACTATTTAAGATGGTAGTATTGCCAATCGCAGCTTTGTTTCCTAATTGTTTTCCTGGTGGAGCCAGTAGCATCCCCAGTCAGAAAGGGTTCAGAGGTCCCTTTTCCTTTTAGTTGCTATAATGAGATAAACAGTCAAGTAGAGGGTACTAGATGTGGTAATGGTGGATGTGACACAGTAACACCAGATAGTTAACAAGTTTTTGACTTGCTGCTAAATCTCTGCATCCAGCAAACAAAATGCTGTGCTGCAGTACCTCTCAATGCAGTGGTCAGTACAAGCTCTCACACTGGTCCATCCAGTAGGTCAATTAATGTTAAACTGTGACATCTTTCCCTCATCTGAAAAATAAATATTTAGAAGCACCTTAAACAGTAAACTTATTTGTCAAATGCTCTAGGAGACTTACCTGCAAAAGTTGCCTAATGCTGGAGGAATGTGGTGTCAGTGAACCAGACCAGCAGTTTATTTTTCAGTGGAAATGTATTCCTTCATTCATTCCTTCATGCATTTGCTGTGTCTCATACTTTTCCTTCTGTCATGCGTGTAGTTTCAAAAATGGCATATTAAGTAGAATTACTTACCTTCGCAAGCCATAAAAATAAATTATGGTTTAGTTCCATTAGAAGCCCATTTCTGTTCACAAGCATATACTCTTTATAAGTGCATCTTTAGACTGTTGGGGAAAAAGGAAGAAAAATACAACTTACGAAGTTGCACTTCTGGCTGTTCTGCATGAGAAGTTCTTGTCCTGGTCTTTACCATCTGTTTTGTCATTTAGCATAATGTCTACTAAGCTAGAGGAACGAAAGGAAATCAGGCACTAGGGAAAATTACTTAATGGTAACTCATTTTTTTGTGATCTAGCCCTTTTACATCCCGTTTTCTTTACCCATCTTAAGACAGCAACCTTTTATTTCCTTTTGCGTTTCTTTTTCTGTGCAAAATTCCTCCACTGCCTTCAGACTGGACACTCAATTCTTTGCCTCATACCCAGCAAAATGAAGGTGATTTTATATGCATGAATGTTGTTCAGCAATTTGGACTGTGCTAGCACAAATTTAAAAAAAAAAAAAAGTAGGAATGCCTACCCATGGGAAGTAGTGAATTAATTCCTTGGTTTTGCTTTGCTTGTGTGCATGGCTTTTGTTTTCCCTATAGACTTTTATCCCAATTTTCTCAATTATCACAAAATTTCTGACTTTTCCCCTTCCAATTCTCCCCCCAGTCTTCTGCAGGGGGAGTGAGTGAGCACCTCCATGGGGCTTAGTGGCCAGCTGGCTTAAACCATGACACATATTCAGGGGAAAAACCTAAAATAATTGAGGACTAAAGAGGAAGAAAACAGTAACAAAAAGTTGTCTTTCAAACTTCAATTGGCTTTTTTTTTTTTTTTTTTTTTTTCTGATGACCTCAGTGTTTCACACCCCTTCTTTCCTGTTTCATTCCATTACCACATCTCTGTTTCAGTTTTTCTGGTGTTGCATTTAGTTGTACTCTTTCCTCCCCCTCTGCTCCCCCCACTTTCTTTTCAGCCTTCCTTCTTGACCGAGGACACCCCCCAAAGCCTGCTTGTAGAAAAGCAGGAGGCAGGACTGCAGTGCCCCGGGAGGGATGGCTGCCGTGGCACTGCGCTCACTGATCCCATTTCTGCAGCGGCCATGCAGCTCACACAGGCAGCTCTCAGACACAGCTGCTGTAACCTCACAGCTGCTCTGATGGGGCCAAGGCTCTGAGCTGGGAACAAAGAACTCACATTTAATTCTCTGGACAGAAGATTATCAATAGCATGTGTCAGTAAATGCTGCCTGTGAAAAGCACGGCCTGACCACTGCTCCTCTGTCCCTGAAACTTCCCACTTCTGCAGCAGTTACCCATCCTGGGGCACTTCAAAAAGTAAAAAACACAATAATGATGCTAGCATCAGTTACAGTTAGTCAAACATCCAAAACTTATTTTAGTTCACATATTCAAATATCAAAATACTCAAATATCAAAATATTCAGCTTCTGAAGTCTTAATGTATTTTTTAGAGAAATTTGATTTTCATTAAAGGTACTGCAGAGAACCTAATACATGTTTAAAGATTTAATTTACTAATTTTTTTTGTTGTCCGTTGTAGCTTTAACAAAGTCAGAAGAGATGTTCCCACTTTATCCTGATTTACACAGATTTCCCATAGCATTTCATTAAAGATAAGAATATAAGCACTATAGTCCAGATTATCTGCATTTTCACAGCACTAAAGAGTAAATGTATATTTTTCTAGAGATTTTATTCAGTCACCCTTGATATCATCCAGAAAGCTAGATATAATCTCCCCTCAAACTCTAGAGCAGTTTAGGAATGCAAGGCAGAATCTACTTTGTATGTAATTTCTTCTGTATTATAACGTGGAGGAGTGTTAAAAAACAAGAGTTGCTTCTAAAACTGAAAAAGCAACTGTATTGCAAGAAGGGAAATGTATTGTTCTTACAAGTACTTGCTTGTGTTGAATCATTGCAATAATTAATAAGCCTTCCCCGACCCTTCCTACTCATCTTCTCTACTACAGAATAAAAACTCATAAATCCTTCCTGCAGCCTTTTCACCATTGATTTGTCTTAAACTGCAATGGCCCTTTAAAGAATTATTTCAAAAATACAAAGCATGGAATCGCTTAGGACACTGCAGTCAGGGTTATTGCCATTATAGATGAATGGTATATTTTCTTACAAGATCACTCTCACGAGTAATTATTGTTCTTGGTATTTCACCAGTCCAGAGAAGTTTTGTTTCCAAAGTCTAGCACACACATGCATCACGAGTGCCTGTCTGGCTTATGCCATGCAGGCAGCATGCTGCAGCCTGCCCTCAGAGCAGCAGTTCTATTTGCAGAACAGTCCATTTGTACCTTAATTAAACTCACTTGGTGAATTATTTTAAATGTCATCATTCATGCTTGGTGTTTGGCACTTTTTTAATGCAGATATATTAAGGAATAATTAATTTTACATCAAGTTAGGTCCAGTAATAAAATAATGCCAAACAATGAAACACAGTGGGAGATCAGTCCTCATCTGAGGTGACTAGAAGGGCACATTGTTTGTTGCAGTGTCATTTTTTTAACCTTTACAACTATTCATCATTAAGAGGTTGATTTTATTTGGTGTCCCACATCGAATACAGTGTGTCCCTTCATTATATTTTTCTCCCAGTATGAGAAAATTTTTTCTCATAAGCTCTTGCTTCTGTGTCCATAATTGAAGCATCTAGGAGCAAGTCTGCTTTAATTTAAATCAGTGCAAAAATTCCCACAGTCTTCAGTGGGGGTTGACTGACACATGAAGGACTTGTCCATCACAAATGCCAGAGTAACAGCACCAAATACATATATGTATATAGTATGTATTTTCTTCTTATTCTTCTGCTGCTTCCTGAAGTTTTGCTACTTGGATTTACTCTGGAGTGTAGGATGGGGCTGTTTTGCATCCCCTTCTCCAAGGCACAGCAACAAGCAAACACCTGAGCTTTGCAAAGACCAGCATATGCTTGACAGCTTGTCATTGTAATACTGACAAAAGAGCAGCTGGCCATCAACGAAATAGTAAAACTGACAATGAGAGATATTAAAATGCTGTCAAGATGGGCAATGCCTCCAGGCAGTGGTTGTCTTCACCCCTGTTTGGACAATGGCCCTCAGCAAGCTGTGGGCTTGCACCACTCCATACCACTGCAATACCAACATGTAAATAAATAGCAATATTTAAGACATTCAACAGAATTACAGCCAGCAGAAAGCTTTTTTCTCTATTTTGCTTCAACCATTGTATAAATCTTGTTCATGTAATTGAACTATAAACATTTTACTCAGACCTATGGTATTCATGCAGTTATGCCCCTTGGACCACTGCATAAGCTAAAAATTGACAACTCTGCTGCAAATAAGAAGCAGGATGACAAACATGGAGTTTAGACTCTTTCACATTTATGATTTTTAATGGAAAATGTGGACTATCCAATACATATTCCACATTTTAACACCATTACTATATAACTTAATGTTAAACTCTCCTGCAGGTTGATAAGATTCATTATTGTATAAAAGCAAGTCAGAACCTCAGCAAACCTGCCTTTTCAGTCTAATCTCTTGTAGTTACATCATCCCATGCCTGCCTTCACTCTGCTGGCCTAGATTCAGCTAATAAAGCCAGGAGTTTGTAGGTGTAGGTAATAAAAAAACCAGACAAACAAAATCCCATTTGTGATGGTGACTGACAAACACAGAGCATCTTAAATGAACATGTCCTAAATGACTTAGAACCTACAGTGTAATTTAATTAAGATGTCAAAGTGATAGCATTATATCAACTATGACAGCTATTCTATTATGAAGTATTTCTTTAACTAACAAAGGCAGCCCCTTAGAAGGTAAGTGAAACACACTTGCCTTACACTCAAAGAAACTCTGCAGACATACTTAAGTCACACTTGTTGTACTGTCTTTTTATTTGCCTTCAGGTGGGGCTCTGGCCCCCATTCCCTGTTTTCATGGACTCCCCCCATAGCCCCAGGATGCCACAGGGATCTTGCCCTAAGCCTTGCCACACCTACAAGCTCCAGGAGCAAAGCAGTGACTTAGTTTTTCCTCAGTCAAAAACTGCCTCCTCATTTTCCTCCACTGCCACTGGGGTGAGCAGCTGATGGCAAAGCAGCTTTGGACAAGCTCAGTGTATGTGGAGTTAAAAGCTGCTGGGAAGTGACAGGATGATCTGGGACTTCATAAGCACAGGGATACCTCCTGGAGCTTTTATTCAATTGCTATTCAGGTTTTATTCAGTAAGAACATCTGTTGGTTTCAGCAAATTCATGTCTAGGAATTAAATTAATTGAATCTCAGGATAGGATTTGCCTCATTGAAAGGAACTTCAGAGAATTTAAATAAACTATAAAGTCCTAATAAAATATTTTCTTTGGCATAGGATTGTTTTATAACTCTTTAAATATTCCTTTATATATTCAGCACACAGTTTTAAATGGTTTTCTTATGTGCTTGCAGATTTAAAAAAAAAATCATAAGTTTCTATTTTTGAGCATCATATCCAAACTCTTGGCTTCAGCCAAGTTCAGACACCTGCAAGTATGCAGGCAGTTTCTCCAGGTTTGGGGAATTACAGGACCCTACAAGAAAATGCTACATAAATATATATATATATAACGATTACAAAATAAAGTCTAGAAAAGCAGTCTAAGAAATATAAAGGAGCTTGGAAAGGAACTTGAGTAGGCATAATATCAGATGGAGGAATTGATTTTATGATTAGAAGCTAGTCAGTACTGTGTTGCAGATTTTATACAGATAAGTAGAGAGATAGAGTCACAAATGTTTGCAAGGAGAGAAGAAGTAAACAGCAGATTTTTTCTATAATAGCTCCTATGACAAAGACAAGCATCTCTCCAGCTTCTTGAATAAATTACATTAATACATAATTTCCATAACCTTACTATGTCACTGTGAGTTATTAAATTCAAAGATACCGTAAGAGGCTTGCTTTTTTTTTTTTATATGTATTTTAATTATTGGCCAGCTTTTTGAATTTTCATGTGCTCACAAAGTATTAACTGGTGCATTTAAGTCCTATATAACAGAATTCACAAAAATCATCTCAGTGCTATTTAAAATTATTTACAGCTTTATGTTCACTTCCATTATAAGCTAAAACTTGGAGTTATTTTCCATTTATATCACTGCAGCACTTTTAGTGAAAAATTAGGAGAAATGAAAATTGGAAGAATCCAAGGGCATATCTTTTGAAGTTGCTTTTTTTCTTTTCTACTTTTGCATTAACATATCACAGATGGCCATGTGGAACAGGGTGATTTTGTATGCTGTCTAAAGACATTGTTATAAGCAGAGCTATGCCACTTCTTATCCATAAAATACTTTATTGGGGCCTGAAAATACTCAGATGCTATATGCAAAGGGGTTTTTATATGGAAAAATGTAAATGTTGCATACCTTTAAGGAAAGGGGCATGTGGCTCTGGTTTGTAGCATAGTACAGCCTTAAATTCTCTGTCAGATGAGAGAACACCTCACCTTCTCTGAGGTCTTTTATTTTTGTACCCTTACAAGTACTGAGTCATTTTATAAACAGATACTTCTCATTCTAGTAAGCGCACTTCATACAGCTCCTTTCATACTAACTGGAACCCAAAATACCATTTAAAGATAAATGCTGTGCAGCACTAGCTTGTTTAAATTACAGAGTCCCTGTAGGAATGCATGGAGGAATATCTCTCACATTCATCCCTTTCTGGCTTCAGACACTGCCTTGCCCAGATGCCATCTGACATCAGGAGCACATCCAAGTGTTGGGGACTGTCTGTCCCTGTTGTGCTCCTCAAGAGGCAGCTGAGGTGGAGCTGGGCTATCCCAGTACTCTCCTGTCCCTCAGCACCCCTGACCTCTGGGCTGCACAGCCAGGGCACTGCAGCCTGGGGCAAGGCTTTGACCTCTCTTGCAGCTACTGCAAGAAACTGAGTCTGTTGGAAGGTAGTCATACAGTCAACCATCAAATCATTAAACAGCATTTTTGCTCAAAATTCATTGAGCAACAAGACAAGCTAGGATAAGAGAATGTAGTTTTTCATGTTTCAAATGGCAGCAGTTAACTGCATTACTCTATCCAAGGTGTTTCTTTTTATCACGTCTTCTGTAAGATGAGTCATGAGTAGGACTGATAGGGAACATAATATGCTGTCATTTATTACTTCCCAGGGTGGTACAGTGGAAAGAAGCGTACTTAGGGCTTCTCTTATCAACTTGCTCTGTAATAGATTGAAATGTATTAGGATAAAAGGAAACCCTGTCCTTAAACTTTACCTTCAGGCATCCCAGCAGGCAATTGTAGAAAGTCTATTTTTACCACTATAGAAAAATTACATTGAGTCTCTTCTCATAAGAAACTCCTCCACCTAATGCTTACCAAAGTCAAATTTTTTAGGTTATATTCATTCAACAGTATTCATGAGTTACAGTTGTCTTGTCCTAGCATACAAATGTAGATTTAATCTCTGTAGGGGGTTAATAGCACAGAAAAAGAATTGGCAGCACAACATCCCATAGGCAAGCAGCATTGAAGTGCCCAGCACCACTACATGGCCCAGGCTGCCCTGGTCTTACTAACAGGGTTACCTGAGTCAGTCCAATTCATGTGCCATGAATTCATGACTGTTCCTGGTAACACTGGAAGCATGCAGAGTTCAGAGAGAAACCCCAGCTTGCAGAAGTCTTGCCACAGCTCTGTAGGAAAAGAAGCCTCTCCATCTTCAGATTTTAATTACTTTATAATCAACCCAGGAAGCAAGTTTGCTTCAGTTCAAGGGAGTTGATTGCCTGCTAGACATCTGATGAGTTAATTCAAAGTGTTACATATCTTATCATAAGCCTTTCTTGCACTTGGAGATGCTCTTGCTATACTTTAGGTAGAATATTCACATCCATACTTGGGAGGTGCTCTGTATCATTCGGGACAGTGCCTGAGCCTATGAAACCTTGTTGACAGCTGGTTTTTATCCCCATTGCACCTGAGGCAGCATCAGGGATCATGCAGACATGACAGCCCTGCACTCTGCATGGGACAAGAGCAGCTGCTTTCCCTCTCCTTTTAGCAGCACTGCCACACAACCAATTGGGCTTCTCCATATTCCAGCATGCTATGATGAAATAAGCTTTTTAAATGACAGGTTGTTAGGAGGCAGTGCAAGCACATACCATACCTGAAGTATAAATTTGCAGATAATGGTATTAATGATTTTAGGAAGTCATTGTATATTTTTCAGAGCTGTGTGGTTATTTTTTTATTATGGATATATTTAATAAAGGAAATTACATGACATTCTCCAGCACAGAACGGAACAAATTACCAGCTTATCAAAAAGTTTGCAATCCTTCCTCAAAATATAATACGTGGAGATTTTTTTGATTGAATTACTTATATTGGTGCAGTATCCTAATGTGGATTTGATGAGCAACTTTATTCTTTTTCAAAGCACTCTGTGCTCTAATTTGAATGTGGAGAGATCACACAATTCATTGTGAATACTAATAAGACATCTCTTCACTGTATAATGAAATTCAACATTCAAATTTGTTTCTATAACAATTCCACATTATGTAGGTATACACTATGACTCATTAAAAATATTTATTTTATCCTGACAAACATAAATGAAGGGAAAACAATGTGGCCCACCTTTTAAGAGAAATGAGCTAAAATTGGATTTCACTTACAACTGTCATTATTGTTGATGTTCATTTTCATTCTTCCTGTAAGTGGTTCACCTACATGCAAAGGCCCTCTGAGCCTGGGAATCCTGTAACAAAAAACTTAGCAAATTCAACAGACATGAGTGCAGATTCTGTAGCAATAATAATATGGGGGGGTATATATATTAAGAACAACGTTTCTGCATAACATCAGCAATTCAAATTGTGGTGCTTGACATGCAGTGTTAATCCATCAGCTCTAAAACTTATTAAAAATGGCAGTAGACATATTAGTAGGTCTGAAATTGTCACAAACAATACTGATGTTAAGAATCGGAAATAAAATTACAGTTATTGTAGAAATACAATTTTGCATGAGATTCACAAGCACAGAATCAATAACACTGGAGCAGGATGAACAGTGCCTACAGATACAGACAGTCCCAAAAGCACAGCTGAGACACTGCTAACAAGAAAACTGTTTCTTCTGTCTCTTTAGTCCTTTTTATTTGCTGTCTGGCAAAGTGGCTTTGCACTTTCTTTTCTCTATGGCATTAGCCATAGAATTAATAAAAATATTCAACTTTAAAAAAAATAATTAATTAAAAAATTCTCTTTGAAAAAAAGGCCTGTGAGGCAAAGGAAAAGTGTCTGGCTTAGCCACTGCTTGTCTGAGCATTAATTACCTCACCTCTTTGTCTGATCTCTCCCACCTGTAACTTTGTGGGTAGTTGAACATGGTTGTAAGTCATTTGGAGATTTAGAGCTAAAAGGTAATATGCAAAACATTACATAAACATGCAATATTACATACACGTGGATTGAAAGGGATTTTTACAGCTTTAAGTGACCTGGTGTTGCTATCCTTATTCATAGCTACTACACTACATCCTATTCAAACTGGTGTGATAGCATGCAAAATAAAGGACTGTCAGAGCTGGGGAAGATAGCCTGCCTTGGCTTGGAAAAGTTTTCTAATTTCAATGACAACAAAGTAAAAGTTAGTCCAGCTTTGGGAAATTAACTGTCTATTGAATGGCACTCAGCATTTCTCTCATTGGGGTGATAGTAAAACATCAGCTCACTGTTTTGGTAATGCTCTAGTAAATATATGCATTACTTAGTGTAGATTGTGCAGGTATTTGATTAGACCATCTGTTCTAAGACAATTACTTCTTTAGGAAAAAATAAAATGAAATTGAAGATAACTTTTTTGTAACTATGTTTTGCATTACATTTGATAAAAGTTATTTAACTATTGCTACTACTTAGGAATCCTCTTTAGCCATCTCAAAAGTCTCCCACAGAGGAAGCAGGAATCACCCCAGGAAAACTATTAAAGCTGACAGTGGTTTGTCACAGGCAACCATTAATGAATACCATGGAGGATTTGGTTTTCTTCTGCTCATTGTCTTGCCATAATTCATAGTCAATATCCCACAGATTTTGCAGAATGACTGTGTAGCTGCACATCTAGGCAAGCAAATAGCATCTTTTAAGTTGGTGAAAATTACAAGTGAGAAATAAATTATAAGATCTTGTTTCTGAGGGTGAGTACTTAAACAAGGACTCTCAAGGACTCTCACAAAGCTAGATAAGGTTTTGGATATGGTTTTGTAAGTTTCCCTTTTAACTAGATCCTAGTACAGGACTTGTGTATTGCTGTGCATGAAAATACTTTTGTCTAAACTTCTCGTCAATTGCAATAGCTTGGTACGGCGCCTTTGGCTATCTCCAGTAACACAGTCTGCCAGTACTCAGAGTAAAACATAAAACCTACAATCACAATGACATAACACGATATACTGTCTTGGTTTGAAAGACAATGTGTGCTAAGGAAGGCAGGAGCCTCCCTTGGAATGGAAAAAATAAACCTTCCCTCTGAATTATTATGATTTTGAAATTAAGGGATGCTCAGGCAAAGAGATGAGAATAGGAATAGCAGTTCTTTGCCAGTGTGTCTGACCAGGCACACACACCCCAGCTGCGGCCGCAGCCCCGCACAGAGCCCGTCCCGCTTTGCCCTGGGTGCAGTTCCGGGCGCGGCCGCCAGGGGCGCTGGGGGCTGCCGGCGGGCAGGGCCGGCAGAGGCGGCGCCTCACACGCCCGGGCAGCCGGGCCGGGGCCCCGCGGGGCTCTGCGGCGCTGGGCGTCTGCAGGCGGGCGGGGAATCGGGGCACAGCGCCGCCAGAGCCCCGCACAGTGCCCGAGAAACAGCGGGGCGGGGCGGCGGCAGCCCGGCCCGGAGCAGGCGCTCAGCGCCCAGCGGGTGGGGATAGGGCCCTCGTTTAGGGAGGGGGTGTCAGTGAGGGCCCGGTGCAGTGGCTGCTCTCACGAGCAGAGGCTCACCCCACGGTAGAAGCAGCAGCTCCAGGCTGTGGTACAGCAGTGACAGTGAATTCCTTTCCCCAAGCAGCAGCTCCAACCATCCTCCTCCGAGGCCCAGGGCGAGCCAGCAGCTGCCCCAGCCCCGTCCTTCATCTGCCCAAATCCCGTGGTATCTCTGCCTCTCGGAGCTCTCCCAGATAAGAGAAATTCATCCAGATGCCTCCCTCTCCTAAACTTGGCTACTTCTGTTTTTCTTAAGTAGCCAGTTGTTAATGTTTCCTAGCAGCTTATGGAAAAAAATATATAAATAAAAAGGAACAAAAGGAAAGAAACCTAACCCCAATATACACCTTCCATCATACTGCTGTACTTCTTAGGTGTAGCATATTCAACAGTTCCACTTTCAGGAAAGAATAAAATTATCAGGTGAAGCAAATTAAAAATATAAAGCATGGTCACAAAGATGTGTAAATACAGAGGAAATAAAATACTGTCAGTAAAAAAAACAGAATTCTTCATACCTGAATTTAGATTGTTGAGATTGCAATAATACCTGCGGTGCAGACCAGGGTAAGCATTTGCAGGTGCTATGTTTCCATCTGTCAGAAAGGAAATAATCTGAATTTGTTGTCCTAAATCCTGCTGCTCTTTGTAAGAATAAAATTGTAATGATGCCCTGGGGAGACATACACAGTGAAATTCATTATGTTGGGGCAGAAATGGCTGTGTCTAAGTCCAGCAGACATGTACACCCCCTAAGTAGTCTTCTACAATATAAATAACACTTGTACATGCAAGTAGCTATTTTTGTATGTAAGCAACCTTTTAACAGATAAGCACAAGTACAACAGCATAGGCATAATTTAGCTCTTTATTCACTATTTAGGGTGCATTTTCATGGTGCCCTTAAGCCAGTCAATCTATCAGCACTGCTTCACTGCATTCCCAGCTGTTGCACCCCTTCTGCTCATACCAGTACTCATCTGGCCAAGCAGTGCATCAGAACAGAGACCTGTATCAGAGAAAAACTTTAGACTGGGGAAAAAGTACTTGTTTTTCCAACACATCCAACTCACCAATACAGCAGCATAATTTCTAGGTGCAAATGTAGGATCTCCCAGATTCATAGGAAATTTGTGCTTGGAGAGAAGCAGCCAACTCAGAGACCATCAGCACCCCAGCAGAATTGCAGGAGCAGGCGTTCAGGGAGAGGGCTGAGCAAGCAGCACATTGCTATGTGTGAGGATAATGCTCACTCGAGGCAGGACTGAGACCGTGGCAAAAGTGCAGTCCTGAAGGAGAGAGGGCCACTGGAAATTGCTGGACAAGAAAAGTAGCACAACAGCATTTCTTAAATTATTTTCCAATTTTGTCACAACCCCCTCCTTCAAAACCAGAAGAATGATGTCTGTGCTATTTTAAAGAGTAGCCTTATTTTAATTTAGTGCAAAATTTATTGTAGTGACTGGAAAGCCTTGGTGTGCTTTGCTGTGCTGAGGGAGAGAGCAGCAGGTGAATGGCTGGGAGTCCTTTGGGCCTGTCTGCCTACACATGCACCCACCCTTAGCACTGTGGCCTCAAAACCACCCCTTTGAAACTACATGATACTTCTTTGTAACTATAGTTTGAGCTTCACTGAATCTGAAATGCCCAATTTATTAAACACTAATTATAAAGTATATTATTTATCATATTGATCAGTCAGCCAAGCCTAACACGTAAATTGAGCTATGAGTATGAACTATATGAACTACACATAGAAGTGCTGAAGTTGTTTTTACATAATCCCAGAGAGACATTAGCATTTCAGACTTCTGCTACCTAGTATGAACTTGCACAGGAGCCAGTAGTAGAGGGGTTAAGTGGATGTTAATTTTTTTTTAAAATTCTTCATATTATTTGCTTTATAGTAACTAACTGCAATAATGCAGCCTTTTCTTATTACTCTATACTTAAAGACAAAAAAGCTTTGCTTGTTTAGAATAGTTTGTTGCTTTGCCCTTTACATTTTTGTATGTGTTTATGTAAAGCACTTCAAGTTTAAATCAACTTCAGCAGTTCCTCCCTAAGTACTTGGACACTGTAGAATAGCTGTGTGCTATAAAAAAAGTTATGACAGTCTGCTTTGGTGGACAGTCAATTAATAAAGTGATTTTAATGAGCTACATAGCATTTTAGAAATCTTCTGGATTGAAAAATATCATAGCCAAGAGAAAAAAGAATAAGGAGCTTTGTACATCTTTCACAATAAGTAAATAATGCATTCAGCATTATCATTAAGCTACTTAAGTAGAAATTCAGCAATGGAGAGTTTTAGTCCATATCTGTTATTGACAGAAGATTTTTAAACTGCAGTATAAATCCAGCCTGTTATATCCAACATCTTGTGATAATAAGATAACTAACCAGTAACAGCTTTTCACTGTAATTCCTTTTAAACTATATATGCAAAAATCACTGTTCTTTCCTTTAATGGAGAGATCCTGAGCCTTGTAGTTTTCATTCAAGTCATTACACTGTACATTTTTTTTCCATTAACTTCAGGATTTTAATGTTTCTATACTGCTCACTTCTAACCTGACATGGCATTTCATACATACACGACCTTTTTAGGGCAGTGATAAATGCTCTGCATAAAGAGCTGTCCAAGGAAGACACATTTACTGAAATTAGCACAGGATAGGATTGCACTGAATACTGTTGCAGCTCCTCAGTTAAACACCACATCAGTACTCTGTTCTGCTCACTTCATCTGATTTACACAAGTCAGGTAGAAATTTGCATCCTGGCCAGGACTCATGGCATCAATACTTTGCACAAGCCTCCACAGTTATACTCCAGAGCTGTCCACCAGGAGGACAAGCAAACCCTTACCACAGGAGTGGGGGCCATAGGGGCAGAAGATAGAGATTTGTTGGGAACCAGTTCGAAAGCTAAGGACAATCCTTTGCAGAAGCAAAGGCCATTTACAGCCCACCTGCCTCCAGCATTATTACAAGGCACATTTCTTCACTTTGCCTGTAGGCGATAAAGACACAGAACTAGTTACATTTACATACTCAGTTGTGTTATGCACCAGAAAACTCTTCTGACTCTCCCACACAGCTCAGGCTCTGAGAGGAGCACCAGCCCAAAGCAGCCATCGTGCCCTGCACGGGAGGGTCAGGACCTCACCCAGATTGCTGTGTTCCACTTTCCTCACACCAGGAGTCTTCCAGAAATTTTTGCTAGCACAGAATTCCCATGTTCCCATGATTTGGCATCTCATGATCCAATTTCATACTCAGCTAGTATAAAGAGCCCCACTCTACATACCACCCATGGGCAAGCTGAGGAGCTCTGCATTTCTGCTGTGGCCATCCCTTCACTCCCTGCATATCCCTTCACAAGTGCAAGGGAACAGCAGGAGAAGATGTGCCATCAGAGAGCCACCTCAGCAACACCCCACACAGCCAGAGCACTGCTGGGGGACATTGACACCCCAGGTACAGCGGGAGGCACATCAGGGTCATCAAGGGAGCCCCCTCTGGAAGAGAAAAGGATCCAGAGCTACAACAGAAGCCTGTGGTGAAAAAAGGACCAGGTGGAAAGCTCAGCCTGAGATTAAATAGGGTCTGGCCTGGGGCTCAGGTGGGGCTGGTCAGGGACATCAGCCCCTGCTCCCAGGTGCGGCTGGCCAGAGACATTGAGGCCTGCAGGGGCCTTCCATGCTATCAAAACCTGTTTCTCAGACTTTTTGGTATGCACAGTTTTCTTTCTCGAACCCAAATTCTGAACACAATCATTTATAACTACAAAGGAGAAAAAAAACAAAACAAAATAAATTTTTGTAGTGTTTCCAGCAACCTGGTCTTTTCTGTTCCTACAAGGATGATTTAATTTTGCAGATTTTGATGTTCATATTCCCTCCATGATCACTGTGATCACTGATAACATCCGTTCATGATAATGGACCAACGTTCATCTGTGCTTGCTTTTCCTTGCTCGAGAATGGCACCTTTCAGCTGTAGTGTTTTAGACTTCTTCTTTCTACCTTCTCAGTGTCTCCCATTCTAATCCGTGGCTAGTTTAAAATAATCAGAAAGTGAGCAAGATGAGAGCTGTATCAGAACACAAACCCTAAGGCAGAGACACCCCAATCTGTTGTTACTAGCAGTATAAGTTATTCTCAGTTGAGGACACCCCCTGTGTCTGCTGCACAGCTTCCTTGCCAGAGCTCCTGCAGGGCAGCAGGATGGCTGGAAAAGTGGCTCAGACAAAAATGCACTGATGGGAGCTGAGCAGGATGCTGGAGATGGATGCCCGCTGCTGCATTGTCCAAGGAGTCCTCTCAGGGATGGGCTGCTTTACCCAGGACATGTGCCACTGTTCTGAGAGAAGGGGGTATTACAACCCCTGGGATTTCAGTTTCTTAAATCCAGGTATGCATCTGGTAAAAAAGAAACTCAGTTTTTCTTGGAATATTTGCTGTATTGTTCAGCCAGAGCTCAGCACAGTGGGGTCCCACATCAGGCATGTCATGACACTGCAAAATCTATAAATAGGAAAGCGATTATATTGCCAGATACCTGCTGATGCAAGAGGACAACACCAATATTGAGCTTCTGAAATAACAAAACCACACTGGGGCCAGTGCCAGTAAGACCTGCCATAAGGTTGTGCCAGAATGGTCTAATGGCCAAAGTTATATCAGCTAGGTTGCCAAGTCAGAGACAGTTTCAGCAGCAGAAAGCTACCGGCGAGGAAAAGGAGGATTTTCACTCCCAATAAGTGGGTAGAAATATTTCAGAGGAAACAAAACTCTATTTGCCTCATGGAGAAAATTGAAAATCATTTCCAAAAAGTAACTAAAGTTACTAAAAATAAAGAATGTTCTCCTAGGAAATAAATGCCTTTGGCAACTGCACCAATGCATTTGATACTGCAAATATTAAAATGTTTTCCTATGCAACATCTTCAATCCATAGTATTGAAAAGCAGCAGTAATCTGAGAACTACTCTGTATGCCAGGAATACCTTCACATCATCTACCAAAAGGCTTTGCAAGACACAGTACAATATAATCAGGGATTACCAAGTTCATCATGCAAAAGCATTTGTCTCTAATTCTGCATCTATATGTAAATTTGGTATAGGATTCCATACCTCGTTGAGGTGTTGTCATGAAGAATAATTAGCCAGGTTCGTGTGCCACACAGCGAAGTGCCAGATTTTTAGAGGCTTAAATATGGGGGTTTTTTAAATCTGAATTACAAGGGCCTTCTTACATCAAGTTCGTTGCAGGATCAGGACCATAATCTACAATGTACTTTCAAGCTTAAAAGTGCATGAAGTTGTTAAGCATTATTGTCTATTTTTGGCCAGTCACATCCTCCCTGGTTTAATCTTTTTAAGTCTCCCCAGAAGGTATTGATTTAAACACGCTTTTATTTTCTTTTTTACTCATTTTGAAGAATGTACATTGTTCAGCCTGCAGCTCAGAGTTCAAAGTGCTAGTCTGGGCATCCAGATGCCCTCACTTGGGAGCTCTTGAAAGAGCATCAAATCTTCCACTCAGATTTTAGCACTTTTTCTTTCTTAACTTAAATCATTTTAACTTAAAATGCTGTCACTGCAGTGATGAAAGACCGTTGATGGTAAAATGTTCTTGTCTACAGCCATTCCTGTTGTCATCACAGCAATAATTCTGTAGACATTGACCGAGATGCTCTCAAACCAGCTAATGGATGTTGTGGCTTTGATAACATCAATTATCATGCATCAGATCCTGGGCCTTGCCAATACTCCACCTCACGACTGTTTGCCCTTAGCAGAACAACACCTAATAAGCAGTATCTCACAATTAATCGTTGCATAATCTGGGTCTGTCATGGTAAACAAGTAATTCCTGGTTAGAAACCACGTGCAAAATGTAAACATTAGGGCAATTGCTGCTGTTAGCTATTACTGTCTAATTCATCACCTACAATGTACAGCATGCAGCAAGTGAATTAATTGCAATGATCCTTTGAAAAGGAAAACAGAAATACTCTATTATTTCCAAAAGTGTGACTCGAATGTAGTAATTTACCACACAGTCACACTCCAGACATAAGTGAGGCTGTATTTATTTCTTGTCTTGTGCATATGATCTAATTGCCTTGTGGCAGTGGTATAAAAATCAGTTGCTGTGACTCACTTCTTGAAAATTTATTTTGGTTCTTCTTAAAATCTTGGTCAGCATGACCTCAGCAGCCTTCACCAGTTTGAAGATGCAAGTTATAATCCTCTCTTGGGATTTAGACAGGTGTCCAGTACAGCATGTAATCTGTGATACAGCTTCCATCTAGTATTCACGCTACAGAAGAGTTCTCTGTCTCTGTTCCTGAGTGAGAAAGTCCATAAGGTCTTAATGTGGACAGGGAACACATTGAAAGAAGCAACATCTTCAGTCAAACCTGAACCTGTGTGGTGCCACTGAGGAGCTGTAGGTGAGAGACAAGAGGCTTCACCTGAGCAGCAGCACTCAAACTTCAACCCTTTACCAGCAGCTGCAGCACTGCTGCTGCTCCACTGCTGACACTAGTACTGGTCACACTACTGCTGGACCTCTGTTTTTGACCTAAATCCTCACCCTAGGGTCATTGTGCTGTTCCTGGATTTTGGAAGGACATATTGCTGCCCAGGGGGAGCACGGCCAGCCGCAGCACCCCGTCCCAGCCAGGAACACCGCAGAGTGCCTCCAACACCACTATAAAAGTTGAAACTGGCTGCCACAAAGAGACATTGCTGTGTGCTAAAGCAAATGACATCCAGCTAGTTGAGGGAAAACCTACGGGGACCAGTCAGCCCTACTCAGGAGCTTCTCATGTAACTGCTTCTTCCAGCCAGGGCTTAATGTGCTCATGTCGTGTGATATGGCCACGTCCTCACTGTGTCTGCAAATCAGGTACCTCCTCCTAAAGCCAACACTTGGGCTATGTCAGTAGTTTCAGTAAAATTTTCAATTCCATGAGCAGCCAAAACCAAAATAAATAGCATCTCAGTTTACCTCCCTGCAAGGAGCTATCTAATATCAATCTCCCATTACTGTACAGGAAAATAGCGGGTTTCTTTTAGGTGGTCATGGTTGTGGTGTTGAGAAAGACTCAGCTACCTTTTATGCTAATTGGCAGTAAAGTGATTAGGAGTATTTATCAGTATTTAATTATTTAAAACTCTCCTAATGGCTTAAATATTTTCCACCTTGTCCTACTGAAGAGCTGCTTCTTGGAAGGCTTAAATGAAGATCTATTTACAGCTGCCTGCTAGGCACAAAATTACTGAGAGATGCTAATGCTTTGGTCCTTCAGATGGTCCAGCACTGACTGAGCCTAGTTTTCACAAATCGGGCAAAGTTTGTCTTTGTTGTATTCATTTTACTGAGACAAAAGTCTTAAAGAGGATTATCATAGAGATCAAGGCATTAAAATATGTAACTAATCCCAGTTAAATTAATTGTTTTCATAACAACATGTACTGAGGGACATTTGTGTAGAGTAAGACCCTTTTAGACTATTTTGGTAATGTAAGTATGACTTACCATGCAAATTACATTTAAGATTAATTAGAAGCAGTTGAAAGCCAAGTTGCTAGTAGAAAAAATGGGAACACAATTCCAAGCTTCTGAAGCAATAATTATGTTAAATATTTCAAAATTACATCAGCAATTGCCATGTCAGTAGACAGAGGGGAATTTATATAAACTCATAATTTCTCTCCTGTTAGAATTCAGAACATTTATTTTATTGGCTTATAATCAGTTTAGATTTTTTTCCTCCTAATTTTCTTTTTGAAGCACTTGAACTCCACACAGGTTATTTTGGTGTCATCAAATCATCTCCTCTTAAAACAGAAATCTGTGCCATAAAATTAGAACAATAATTCAGTTTATTATTATGCCTGAAGCTTTTATTAGGATTCTCATTTGCAGTGATGTCCTTACCCTGGTGTTTCAGTGGCAGGTTGTGGCACCACTGTGGTTACCCGTGGTAAGGGTTTCAGGTGCAGGACAGGATAGCACTGTGATTCTGACCTGTTTCTCACAGTACTCTGCCATTAATTGGAATAGTCTCATCTTTCCCTAAAAAGCTCTGTGCACAGAGTTGTAGACTGCATTTCAGTTGCAAGATAGGCCTGCCAGCTCTCAATGTCATACTATATTAATGTTAGCTTGTAGGGTGTTTTTAGAGCCCCTCTCCCAGTTATTCTCTGATTCACTTGGCACCTCAGCTTTTGCTAAAAAGCAGAAGATAAAAGGCAAAGGGAGTAAAATAAATCAACTAATATAGAGAAAGAAAAACTACATCCCATAAAACCTGGGTTAGCTGCTAAGAAGTCATAAAACATGCTCCCTCCAGTATCCAGGGACTAACGGATCAGAGTGGCTTTAGTTTTTAGCACAGAGTCACAACAGACTCAGCGGTTGCTTGTGGAGCAGGAAACTAAAGCCATCCCTCAGCAGTGCTTACTGCACCTCCCTGGCTGCACGGGAGCATTTATTTGTTGGGTTTTGATACCTGTGACTGCCTAGGGCAGTTGCTTTTGCCAAAGCAGAAGCACAAAGCACATAGGTTAGAGATACACAGATATAAATGACCAGATTCTTCTGGTCAACCTCAGACAGGTGTGATTTATGCAATCTGAGCATCTTCTGATAAACTGATATATACATAGAGCCAAAGGGTCTGGAACCTTACAGATTTCACAATATGTATATTTCCCCTGAGGAAAATAGGCCTGTATAAGTTAGCAAATTCTGCCGTTTGTATCTGATATATTAAATGGAGCTTAAGTATTAAAAAATTCTGTGTTTTCTCTCTTCTGCTTGAAACTTACTTTTAATTTTCACTGTTTTATTCAAAAGGAAGGCATGGAAATAGCAACCATGAGCTTGAAATCAGAGCTGTAACAGATTATAGACAATATTTTGCAGAATATTTCCAGTTACAGCTGCATGCTTTGAAGCTGTCAGTGTAACAAGCAGCATGCTGGTTTTCCAATAACCCTTTTTGTTGTCTTGTAGTTTTTTTTCCTAACTTCCAGTCCCAGTGAATCATTGTCAGTTTTAGCATTCAGCTGCATTAACAAGAAAGACAGAGAAAGAAAATAGTATTTTCCAGCCCAGGTAAGAGGCAGTTGCCAGTGGCGAGGTCAAAGTGAGTGCAGAAGTTCTTTCGCTTGTGTTTCATGGGAGTATGTCAAGGAGCAGAGCAGTGGCCAAGGTGGAAACTCTTGTCTGGAACCTGTTTTCCACACTGGATAGCATTGAGTCGCTTCATTGCCCTTTGAGATGGAGAGAGGTATAACGGCAATTATAAGTAAAGAAAAGGTTGATCATCATGCCAGAGCTTGTTCTCTTTTCAGGGCAGGTGCAGGGAACTCTGATTAATGACAATAACAGCTACATTAATTACCTCATCGAACTCTGCTAGGTATAGGCATGTGCATATTTTTCCCCAGCAGTGCTGACTATCAGTGAATAGAGGCTTCATCCACAATCTGAGTGTCAGGTGGGGGGAAGGATACAGAGCAGCAGTTGCTCTCTGGAACAAACATAGAATGAACAAGTAGCAAAATACTAATGTACTGTTGAAAGCTGAAATTAGATATACATGATTCAGGGCAGCCTACAGGGTCTGATATCTTGGCAACTGCTGCAAGATATCCCCAATCTGCGGACAAAATAGCCTTTGTGAAGAAGCAGAAGGTTGTAGTGTGAAAGTTAATGCATCAAAAGGCCAGAAAAAGAATAATTGACTTTCACCTTGCTTCAGAGGACAAGCAACAGTAAAAGCTGTGCACTATTGGCAAGAGTTTTTTTGTTGCTGTTCTTAACTCAACCCTCAGTTCAGAGCTCCAGCCACCTCAGCAGTGTTCCAGCTGGTGCCACTGGCATCTCCCACCTAATCAAGTGCTGGATTATCTTGTCCTGATAAATTGAACCTGGCGCCTCATGAAAAGTCCTTTCTGAAGTACTTTGGTATCCTGCAATGAGATGGCAGATAGCTGAATCAAGCCCCAGAGCTGACAGAGCACTGTTTTTCTAATGGCTTTTGGTGGCAAGTGTAAATGTTTTAAGGCAAGGCAGTGTTGAGCTGGGAGCACAAGTTAACCATGATAAATTTCCCACCTGGGTGAAACTTGAAAGTGTACTGAATACTGGCTCATACTGAGTACACACAAACTGCACTGCCAACAAAATACACTTGACCTAAAATTTAGTTCTTTTTTGGACAGAGCTCTGAAGAACATGTTTGTTTCAAAAAGAAATTCTCTTTGGCTGCTGCATCTTTCTAGGAAGAGCAGAAGTTATTGAGCTATTAGAGACTTGCATACTGTTCTTAGTCTTCTGTGACTCAATCACTGGTCCAAGATGTTCAGGGTAAATAAGGTTTTTTTATTTCTTTAACATATACTAAGAAAAATGTTTGTATTACAGAAGCAAGGGTACTCTCTATGTTATGTTTGCACATTCACTTTAACAGGTAAAACAACCAGGATGAATCTCATTAATATAAAGTTATCACTTGCAGGCATTTGTTTTTTATTTCTTGACTTCCCTCCTGGAGAAAAGCAGTCCTAGTCAAGAAACATTTATGTGTCACACTCACCTCTGTGGTGCCCCCTGTAACACTGCTTTGCTCTTTTCCAGGGGAATCCCTACATGTGCAATAATGAATGTGATGCGAGTACCCAAGAACTGGCTCATCCTCCAGAACTGATGTTCGATCTGGAAGGAAGACATCCCTCCACATTTTGGCAGTCCACAACTTGGAAGGACTATCCAAAGCCTCTTCATGTTAATATTACACTCTCCTGGAACAAAACCATTGAGCTTACAGATAACATAGTTATCACCTTTGAATCTGGCCGTCCAGACCAAATGATCCTGGAGAAATCACTCGACTATGGACGAACGTGGCAGCCCTACCAATACTATGCCACAGACTGCTTAGATGCTTTTCACATGGATCCAAAATCAGTGAGGGATTTATCACAGCACACAGTCCTAGAAATCATTTGCACAGAGGAATACTCTACCGGGTACATGACAAATAGTAAAATAATCCACTTCGAAATCAAAGATAGATTTGCTTTTTTTGCTGGACCTCGGCTTCATAACATGGCTTCTCTTTATGGCCAGCTCGACACCACCAAGAAGTTAAGAGATTTCTTTACCATCACAGATCTGAGGATAAGACTGCTTAGGCCAGCAACTGGTGAAATATATGTAGATGAACAACACCTGGCACGCTACTTTTATGCAATTTCAGACATAAGGGTATATGGAAGGTAAGAGAATGTATAACTTTAGAAACAGGCATATGTGTTTGATTTGAGAAGGTATTCAAAACTGTTTTTTTCCCCAAATGAGACATTTTCTACCAATGTTCATTGTCTGAAGGCCATTGCTGTCATACCAGAAGTTTCTGACTCAGTGGCACAAGATCTGGTGTTCACTGGCACTCACCTTGGATCTTGAGCCCTGGGTCTCACAGGCAGGATGGCATTGGTTCATGTGCTGGCTCAGGAATTCACCCTAACAGTGGGACACTTTCTTCTCTTTTGTAATTGGAGTCTGATCCAGTGTCAGTTAACTAAAAACTGAGATTCTGTTTTATCATTTGACCTTTCCAGGCCTCTGATGTGAGCTGTGATTGATACAGCAGCCCTTGCACAAACCCTTCTCACTAGGTCTGGCTGTGAACAAGAAAAGCAGTGGAGATTAAGAGTCCATTTCTTGTACTTTAATTAGCTCTGAAATTCAGAGAAGCTGAATTAAATTGGAAAAACCCAACAGTGTTTTAGATAGACTGATTTGAATATAACAAAGATGATTCAGCTGGGTTCAAGACAGATGGTTTCCTCTAGGGCAAGTGATGGCTGGTATCAAGTGCTGTAGTCCCAAATATAATAACTGCAGTGACATTCCAATCAGGAAATTTTTTTCCCAGCTTGATCTAGCCATTGACAGATGTTCTCAAGAAGGAAGGTGATTCCTTTGTACGGTCTTGGATGCCAAATTGTTCAGAAGAAGTGGGATCACCTCTATTAGAGATTAATTCACCAGTCTAATATACCTTTTCTTCCTCCTCTGTTTCTTCTATACAGGGTTTAAGATTTCATTTTAAAAAACTTTTTGTTTTTTCTTTAAGAGAATCTAAGTATCAAAACAAACAGAAAAGTTAATCTATCTTGGAAGTCCTGGGACTTTTTTTTCAGACTCAGAACTGAGTGAAAAAAAAATTCCAATAGTGATTATATAAAACAGTGCTGGCTATATTTTTATTATTCCTGTAGTAAAAATTAAAATCATCAAAATGCATTTTTTAGGCCAGAGATTTAACATGCAATTACAGTCTTCTATGTCCACACCAACTGTATATCCATATGTACAGAATTACTAGTCCAACATTGTTTTAAGAATTCTTCTTTCAATGCTCATTAGTGTTACTGTGATGCAGATAGGAACACACAGTAACACACACAACAGGTGTTTAGGTAGAAAAGAAGAAAGGAAGAAGATTCTAGTTTATTGTTGGCCTCGTAGATATAAGTTTCTGGACAGTGATCAGAGATTGGACAGAGAGGTTCCCACCTCTCCATCTGCACTGGTCACTTGAGAAGTCCATCAGGTGATATCTTTTACAAAGGAATGCAAACGTGATTCTTGTTTATCTTACAATTCATGAGAACTGATTCCACTATACTAAAACAAATCAGAAGGCTTATTTTCAGAGACAACACATTAGTTACATTGTAAATTATTTTTCAGAAGTCTCTTGGGAGGGCTAAGTGGATCATGAACAGCTTAAGATACTATTTGAAATAGTTCAGTAAAATTAGCCTCAATATTAAAAAAAACCCACCTATTTCATGTGTATATTTTTCCACTGGGCTCCACATAGGTTAGCTCTACTGAGGCATCATATCAAAGCTCAGGATTTGTAGGTCCTTAGGCTTTAAGGAAAGCTTGTTCCCCATCTGAAAACCCATTTGGAGCTTAGTTTGACTTCAATTAGATTATCATTACTTTATCAAAGAAAGCATCTGAAGGATTAAGAAAGAGTGTATTGCATGCAAATTAGAAACAGAAACCTTCTGAGCACATCTGGGCCTTACAAAACTTTTGAAAAATTATCTATAGAAATGAAGCATGACTGTACAGGGAACTTATCTGATGCTGATGCTTGTTGTCTAAATGCTGCAGTAATTGGACACGTGCTTTAAAAGAAGTATCTGATGTGTAATAGTACCTCACTAGATTAGATTAGATTAATGTGAATTCTTATCACTTTTCTGCTAATGAGTAGAACAGCTCTTTTGGGATTTGGTGCCATTTCTGTCAATATCTAGTGAGCCTTCCTTGTTAGTCTTTAGGGCTTGCTTGCTGCTGAGTAGCTGTGGACTGCAATACACAGCCCCTGGATGTTTAGTTGCACCAGTTGTAACTTGCAATAAGCCCACTGTTATTTAGTTTTAGGTACTTTTTGTCTCTTACAGAAACTTTATGGCCTCTCCCTACCAGAGTCTCCCAATCAACATTCCCAGCATGTGCCCTGGCATGCCCTGAGCATGGGAACCAGTGAAGGGAAGGAAGCAAGTGTTACCAGGGTAGTTGTGCCACTGTTTCCAGTTCAGCTGAGCTTTCCAGCTCTTGTCCAGATCCTTAATTTAGAATGTTAACTGGAAATTGTTACAAATTTTTTTTTTTTTTTTTTTTTTTTTTTTTTTTTTTCTGCCAAAATTCATATTCTGGGCTTTGAGACCCAGCTATTTATATAAATTTGGTAAAACTAGACTAGATTATTCTATGAAGACAAGATACAAAGGGTGGTTACCAAAAAGCTTGACATGTAGTGGATGAGAGATGCTGGCCGACACACTTTAAAGCTAGTCTTTTTTTCTCAAAAACATAACCCATAGGTCAAGTATAGTTAAAATCACCAAAGCTCATAGTAGCATGTTTCTGAAGGCAGCATAAAATGTAATTTGTTTCACACTTTGTTTTAAACATCAATGACAGTGAAAAGCATCTATCCAAAAGCCACTGTGTTAAATATACAGGATACTGTGATGGTTAATACTTCACAATAAATTATAGGTGGGATATTTGCCCACTTAATATAGGTTTGTTTTGTCATTGCTTTGCATTTTGGTGTGAAATAAGCCTGATGTGTGTTGCATTAGAGATGAAAACCTGTGTACTCTCAATGAATGTCTTTCTTCCTCTATTACCACCTGTTCATTCTTCTTCAATTTACCACTTCCATTTTGTATTTATTAAGGTGATGAAAAAAAGGAAACGTGGCTGTTAGCAATTTCAGCAACCCTATTGTGCTCACATTATTCAAGAAACCTAATAATCCACATGAACTAATTCTGACTTACTGATGGTCTGCTTCACTAAATCAGGGTAATCTTTTCTAGTGAATAATGGACGATGCAGTGTGCCAGTACCTTAATTAAAGAGAGCCTCTCTTATTCTTGATCTTATTTTAATTTACAGGGTAATACTACAATAATATCACTAATGGAAGGTACATTAAAGGGCATAAAGTAGCATTAACTGTATTAAATTATGGCACTTGTGTTAATTAACTGCTAAAGCAAGATGGTCCTAACAGCTAGAAAGGTCGAGTAACGCATAAATAAAGTCTTCTGGGATGGGAAGCCAAGAAAGAGCAGACATTTTCCCCTCATCTGGCCTTGCTGCAGAGGATCAGAGGGTGTCCAGTGCCACAACCTCAGGAAGGTTTCTTTCACTGTGGTGCCTGCAGAGGTGGCCTGACCTGTCTGCAGGCTCTGCCTCTCTTCAATTCCACATGAAGGACAGTTCTGGCAGTAAGCAGTGAGCCACAGCTCCCAGTTTTGAACCTATTTTTATAGAAGTTCACTAAAATGCTGATAATAATTCCTTTGAAGTCAAGCTAAAGGTTCCTAGCAGATTTTGGATCAGACTTCTGAAGGTTTAACCATGTTAATTTTAAAGTATTTTTGCTCTGTTATATTATCAATGACATGTACATTTATACACTGTAAATTAACTGTAATTCGGGATGCTTGTAAAAACCATGGTCCCAGTGGGTAACAGAATGACTAGCTGGGTAAAACAAAGGCTCTTATTGCTTTCGAATTATTAGGTTTTGATCTAAGAGCCACAAGTTTCTTTCTGACACCAGAATATCCAGTCTCTGCACAATGTTACTAAGCCCTTTGGAATTTATTTTTATACTCTTCTCTCCTTGAAGCTTCTGTATTTAAGCCCCAGGGCTTTCTGACCGCGTCTCAGCTCTAGCTGCAGTTCCAGCTGCAATAGAAATCTCTAACTCACAGCATGCAAATGAAAAGTAACCTCAGTTTTAACAGTTCCTTTTTCTCACATTATCTCTTCTAAATTTAAATCCACCTCAGTATCTGAATAAATTCATCTGAAGGAAAAGATGATATTTGCTACTTAGGGAGTTGGGGCTTTTTTGTCTTCTTGGTCAGCCCGCCCCTCCTGCCAGCTGTGAGCCTGAACTGCTCCTGAGGCTGTGGTGGATTTGGGGTGGGTGAGGGCCCTTGGCCTGAGTGGGAGCTCACCCTGCAGCTTCAGGCAGGCAGTTCCACCAGGCAGGCTGGGCTGCACTGGATCCCGTCCTCTGGCTTATTCTGCAGATGCAGTCTGTGGATGGATTAATTGGAGTAAATCTCTGTGTTATCCTGTCATACACTTGGCAACACTATATGATAATGCCCCTCTATAATTTACCCAAAACCAGAACTTTGCCCTAGGAAGTGATAATATATAGAAATGCTGTAGTTTTATTTATTATAGAAAATGTTTTCATTGATGTTCAGCTCAGAACCAGACCATCAATATTAAGATATGTAGTCTTCAAGCTTTTAAGGAGACAACTGAATACCATTCTTGACTCTAGTATTTATTTACCATACTTGAATACTCTTTGTTTTACAGGAACACTTGCATAAGCAGCTTTTCTCCTTCGAGATTTTCACTAGTATTTGGAGGGAATCTAGCAGTTTCTCTGATTAAATTATAAACTCATTAGAGAACAGGAAAGAAAAAGAAACACATGTATTTAAGAGCATGTCAATTGATCTGTAAGTCCCAAGTGCAATTTTTGCTTTTTTAATATATCTCCTGTAATCTGTCACTAAGGAAAATGGTCCTTCATTTTCTGTAAGCAAATCTAGGATCAACAGGGACTGAAATAATGAAATGGTCATGGTGTTAATTCACACATGAGCAGTCTCCAGGGGTTTACTCAGAACAGGTGTCCTGGGTGGTTTTTACTTGCCTATGTTTGGATAATACTCGTTTCCACCCTCCATCCTTGTGACACAACTCCTGTCCATCAGCTCAGTGCAGCCTCAGTCTCAGTGGCTGGCAGGGGAGCAGAGCAGTGGTGTCTGAATGCTGTCTGGGGCTCTCATTCTGCTACGTGCCTTTGAAATCAGTAGGTTTAAAGTAGGCTTCACTCACCACCTTTGCACATTAGCATCTGGTCATCTTTTCTTTTTTGCAAGACATCAAGTATTTCCATACTGATCTCCCCCAGCTGTCTTTCAAGGAAGCTCAGTATCATGCAGAATCAGGGGTTTTGAGGAGAGGCACCAAGCCTTTTTGTAGTATAAGTCATTTTGCCATAGAATATTAAAGGAGTAGAGATTAAAATCCTGATGAAAGAAATGAGGATTTTTCTTTCTGTATTGCTTTGTATGCTGAAAAGCAATCCAAAGAGCCTTTCTGAATACAATCAGTGACTCCAGTAGTTTGCAGAAACTTTCTTTCCTTTAAGCTTTTCATTTGAAAAGAGTGCAATTTAGTGCAAACACTGAAATAAGCTTAAGCATCTTCTGTATCACATATATAAATGATTCCTGGCACAAGGATGTCCTTCTGGTTGAGGTTAAAACCAGAGTGGTACAAATTATCATATTAAAAGTTTAAAAATTTCCAACTATTTCACAAGTAATAGGAACTATTTTTTAGGTGTGGATTTGTTTGGAGGTCTTTTAAGTTTACATTCTGATCCTTTCCATGGGTACCAGTGTGGTAGTATTGCCTGTCATTAGTTTTGTTCATGTCGGTACCTGACTGCATCTGCTTAGGAGCTAATTTTTCCTGGACACTTCTCAGTGTGTCAAGTGCCTCAGAAAGCAGTAGCTGAACACAACATATCCACGTACTTTCTCTTGACATAGATGATGTTTCTCTCTCTTTTAATTTTGGGGTTTTTTTTGGTAGCTGTAATAAATAACCCATCATTCAGCTGTGATCTAGGAAAATATGTGAAACTAAGAGTTAACTCCACTGCCTTTCCTCTCATTTCCCTTTAGAATGGTGCCATAGTATGCTCTGTATCACTCACTCTATGTTAAAGTTAAGTATTGAAAGAAGAGATCAGTCCTGATACTAGTTTTCCATGCCATCCTGTAAATCAGGAATAATTTGAGTGAAGTTACCCTTATTAACTCATTGAGTTTCAAATGCATATAGGAGGAATGAGGGAAAACAAGTGATGAAAGGAAGGGAGGACAGAAGGAACAAAAGGGAAAAAAAGGAGGGAGGGAGGGAGGACAAAAGTCAGAAGGCTATCTCAGCTTCTGTTTAAAAAAAAATGAGAAAAAACTCACACCTCTCAGTCTGTTCATCTTATGTCTGTATGATAGAGCTGATGTAAAGCAGCCAGTTCTGTTAAGTCTAGTGATACAGTCACACCTATTCAGAAACTAGAAAGTGAATTAGTAAAAGTCAAGGTCTAATAGTATTAGTCTAATAGTATGTGGGGTCTGCAAGACCCTTCCTACCATTCCCTCTGGAGTTCACCTCTGGGATTTTTGTGCCTCAGCAGTACTAGTGACCTGTGCACAAAGGGAATCATTACAGTCCCTATTTGATCACAGCAGGCTGTAGTGAAAAATCCTCAGTAAATCACAGGTGAAGCATATTGTTAACTGCGCTGAACTACAGGGTAAGTTTTCAACACTGATGTAATTCTGTTCCCTTAGACTATCATCTTATTCGTAGAAAAGTAAGAAAGGAGCTACAGAAACAAATGGCAATGCTGCAATTTTAGCAGACAGCAATATGGTCAGAGAAAAGGAGACAAGGAGTTGCCCTGCCAGTCGTATTCCCAAGAGAAAGTGTGGCTGCTGACGCATTCAGCAAAGCATAATGCTGGCTGCAGCCCTTTGCAGGAGAACAGGCTGTGTCCCAGGAGATAGGCGGGATATGGTAGAAATTAAAGGATGCTGTGCAGCAAGAGGTGTCCTAATGATATTAGGAGGGAGCAGGAACTGCTGAACTTCTTGACATACTGCCACTCCTGAATGAGACCACCTGTAATTTTTGCAGCATACTGAGTCCTTGGAGCCTTAGAGTCAGTCTGTCAACAGCACCTGGTTGCTCACACCACAGTTCATCCAGACTTTTATGCTGGAAAAGCTGCTATACTCTGGAGTAACCCAGTAACTTCACTAACAATTATTTTGACATATCTGGGGTGATGGCCACCATTTTGAAATAAGCTAAAAACTGAACAAAAACCATTTCAGGATAAGGCAGATAATCCCTAGCTTCATACCAGAGATTATGTCTGATCAGGCCTTGAACCATAGATAGTGCAATACATGGTTCACACACCTGCCCATATGTTAGTTGTGCAGGGCAGATTTCTAAAGTTATGCTCTTCCTCTGAACCCTTGAGTCTATCTTCTGACTTTGATGTTCTCATAAATGCCAGTGGTTTTCTGCTTCTTCCTTGCAAACTCCCTTGAAGACCTTGTGATTCTTTTCATTTTCTCCATTAAATCTATTTCTGTCTTTATTGTAGTTCTGAACGCCTTTCCTCTCTGCCAAGCAGCATTCCCACTTCCACCCTCTACAGATGTGTGTTGGCCTGTACTATGAGCAAATATCTGATATATTAAGATTTATACAGTACTTTGAAATACACTTAAGAAGGATTGGTAGAGAAGCACAATGGACTGTTATAATCTGTCCTGTGTGCACCATCATTCATAAAATAGGCATGTAAGGGAGTGCTGATGGAAATGTTAATGATACCAATTCTGTCCCAGTGGTAAAGTGACGTGATGGTTCACGTTTAACTGCCACCAGTATTTCTGTTACACTACATATTAGACCTATTAACAACCAAGAAGATGAAATTTTATTACAATAAGGATATATACATTGAGATAAGCATCTTCACACTCAACTAATTAGTTACCATCGACTGTTTTTACTTTGCTCAGTGACATGTGGTATATAAATCATTACAATATGTTAAATGCAAATGGCTGGTAATAGGGTAACCATCTGCTCACTGTTGGAAAGTTAGCAGAGGAATATAGTAAGCTGTCCTTCTAGTAATGATGCTAAACTCACATCCCTGAAATACCAAATATCTAAAAACAGCTGCCTCCACTAATGCCAACATTGCTAATACGTCTCTTAACCTTTTCATTTTCAGAAGTAAACTACATATTGTAAGAGGTAATTTTGTTCATCAGCTTGAACTTGATTTCAAGGCAGGAGTCTGTAACAGCAGTGTGAACCACCGTATTGGAGAGCCTGATGTTTTCCTTCTATTCTGTTGAGTGCTTCTGAACAGCCAATAAATAATCAGGCTGCACATTTTTCTCAGAACACCTTTTCATCCACGAATATAATTAAACCCCCTTCCTCCCCTAACCCCGATCGCCAGGCCCTTTTTCAGGGATGGCATTATTTTGTAAGCGATAGATAGGTGGCACATTGCTTTCTGGTAGCGTATTACACTGGAGACCATCAGAGGGTGCCTGCCATCTAATAACCTCCCTTGCCCTGTGAGCATTAAAGATCACCACTGCAAAGGGGAATCAATTATTTTGCCACAGACATGTATTATCAGGGGCTGTCACTTACCTTCGTAATGAGGTTTCCAGGATACCCAAGTGACAAAGTAATGCGTTGGAAAATTAGCAGTGGGGCAAGAGTTAAGGACAGCCTGCCAAAGTTGAGGTTGTGCCTTCAAGCCAGAGCAGCTCGTTCACTCCTTACCCATTCAGTCATCTGCTGGTCAGGGTCACTATCACGGTGCTGACGTGCTGGCTCCCCCATCAGTAATATATTGCACTATCACCTATCAGAGAGATTAATATGTTCCTGTATTGAATTCCCAAGATGTGGCTCTGAAGAATTAATTTGGCTTCCACTGTCTGAATGGAAAAAAAGTTTGTGATTTCATCAAAGTCAGATGCTAGTGCTGCTGTGGCTTGCTCAGACCGCATTGGGAGTGAGGACTGGTGTTTGTTCAGGAGGTTACATCTGGCATGGCAGTGTCTGATTTAAGATTGTGCTTCCAGGGAAGCACCTGCAGGGGTGGAGGCTGCAGGAGAGCTCATTAGCCTGGCAGTTTTTCAGTCCCAGAATGAATTACAGAATAATATATGTGGTCTACAGGGTCTCAAAAAGCTGTGGCATTGTGTAGGTGTGCTGTCCTGCAAAGCTTTCCAAGTTTAAAATGTTACAAGGAGACTTTTTGTGGTAACACATTTTCCTTTGTTACCTTGCAAGACAAGAACCACCGGCTGAAGGTTGCACGTTTGATGACTCCATTTTGATTCACAGTGAACACCTGCCTGTTTCAAAATGAGGTGTCTGCACTTTAAAGTTATTGGGAGCATTTAAAGACAGAGATGTTGTGATGAGCAGCACTTTATAATACCTCAAAGGCATGGTGCCAGGGCTGGGAATTTGATAAGCTGAGGTCCTGAATTGGATTCCAGCAATGGTCACAAGTTTTAGGAAGCTCGCATTTGAAATTGCAAGCAGAGGAAAAACAGAATTCTTTCTGTTTAATTACATTAGTTTTATTGAACTGAAACATTGCTTCAGTTCCCAGAACACTTTATATATATTTTAATGCAAGTTACCAGATACAGAATGGTTGCAGGACTGTTTATTGTTTCTGACTTTTATATGTGGTAAAACAGATTTTACTTATTTTCCCCTTTAACTCTCTTGTGCATTAAGGATCTTTAGATGTTGGGATGGTGTTTACCGAAAATTGTCATAACCATAGTAATTTAACTTCTTTGATTTGGTAATAGTTCTATAGTGCTTTGGTATAGGCCTGTTCAGAAAAGCCAATCCAAGCACATGAACATGCATTGGACTCCAGGAAACTGTCAGCCTTTTGTGCAGGAGAGGGAACATGAAATTCATTCCCTCAGTAGCTGATCTTTTTCATTGGCCTTAGATTTTTCTCGTATTTATACATTTTGTCAATGCAGAAAATTGCTTATCATTTAACAAGCTTCATTAAGGATACTGTGTTGATTGAACCATGCCTTCCTTCCTTTGAATGCCCCTGAAATAAATTCTTCCAGCAGGACAGCAAAACAGCAAGGAGCCACTTACATTTTTAATCACTTGTGTCCCATAGGAATTGCAGTCTGGCAGAAAGGGCAGCTCCTTCCCTCTGCAACACAGGAGAAGTATTAAAAGATGGGAAGCTGTGGTTTGAGAACGGTGGGTAACATTAGTAATGAGCTAAAGATAAAACAATAGGAGTGTCATTAACTGCTAATATTCTGCTACTGAAAATGTTTAACCTAATCCAGACGCTAGATGGGAGGGGGGTTGAGGCAGGGGTGAATAAAGGGCTTCATCCTTCTTTTCCATTTATTTTATTCCGGAGTGGAGAAAGAGTTGGATTAAATGAAAATTAAAATGAAAAATATTATTTCATTTCCCCTCTAGTGTACATGTTTTGAAAGACAGTTTCAACTGTGTAGAACCCTTACACACCCAAAGCAGTTTGCATCATTGTACCTTCTCATCAGGTAGGTCAGTTAGACACTGCAGGAGTAACCCTCAGTGTGGTGATTCTTTCCAACAGTAATCCTTCCAGGTGGATGACAGCAATGGCCTCCATTCTGACATGTACAAATATCTCATGCTTTAGACTTGATTGCCTTGAGATACATACTGGAACTTCTGGGATTTAAAGATACTGAATCACTGTATGGAGTGAGCAGATCCTGAAATACCTCGTCTTTCCAGTGGCTACTTTTGGAGACTAATGCTGACTTTGTGGTCTATATGTTGGTTGTTTGTTTGTCTGTTAGTGCTTCATAAAATATAGATACTTTAAATAGGAGACATGCGAGACGGCGATACCTGATAGAGGGAATGACAAAGGGTTATGTGTTTTGATTCCAAAGGATAGACTTTGAATGTTCCCTGGTTTCCTCACTGAACAGTCATACCCCTGGTTTGACTAACAAATGCACAAGAAGTGTGTGGCTGACATTCAGCCTGCTTGTGAATTGTGGAGAGGAGATACACATGCTCAAAAGGTTTCATCCAAAGAGCATCGCTTGATGCATCACTCACAGATTTTTAGAGACATTTGGCATTTAAAATTAAATTATGTAATAGTGATTGAGTGCTGACTCTTGGAAAAAATTGGAGACTTTGGAAATTTAGACCGTGTTTTATAATACAACTTTTGAAAAATCTCTTGCGCATATTAGGACCGCAAAAAAAGAGCTTACTGCCACTGAAAAAGATTCAGCAATTTAAAATGGGCTGAGTGTGTGTTGTAACAGGAGATATTTTGGACAGTTGTGCAAATATTGGTGCAATGCAAACACAGTTAATACAACATAAAGCCCAGTCTCAGTGTCCCATATGCAGGAGCTTCCCCCTAATTCCTAACACATAAAATGTGTACTTTTTATATCACCATAAGATTAACACATTAAGAAAAAAAAAAAAAAAAGTTTTAAAAATTCAGCTACAATAACAACAGTAGTCAATCCAGAAAGAGAAAGAATTGCCCTGAGGTGTAGGGGAGAGCAGGGCACTTGTCCTGCCTTGCAGCCACAGGAGCAGGGGCTGGTAAGACTGAGAGGGGGCAGCTGTTTTCTCAGGGGTCTTCAGAGTTGCCCTTGTGCAGTGCTTGCATCTCAAGAGAAATCTGTAACAGACTAAGACTTTTTTCC
Organism: Sitta carolinensis; assembly: GCA_032173965.1. NCBI lineage: Eukaryota > Metazoa > Chordata > Aves > Passeriformes > Sittidae > Sitta > Sitta carolinensis. The sequence continues at coordinate 10,405,732 of CM063289.1, read as the reverse complement.
TTATTTTATGCACGTCTTTACCTTCACAGGAAGGTCAGCATCTGAAGAGCCAGAGAATATTATGAAGGGGTAGAACTGAGACAAAATACAGGAGTTATTTGCATAGGGGAAAAAAATCCAAGAGTAATAAAAATACTGCATTTTCAAAAGACCCCAACTTACATTCAGCTTCTGTTAGAAGTAGAGATGTCAGAAGATTGTCCCTTTTGTAATATGATTATATGGCCACTAAGTCATTTGACTCAGACAATCTGCTGTGTATCATGATAAATCTGTGTATACCAGAAAATCTACAAGTGCTGCCCTTTTTCTCTCTTGATTTTTTATTTTTTTGCTCAGTTTGCAAGCAGAGAACTGTTTTAATAAGATTTGGGGACACTTCTGAGTCGTACATAATGCCTCTCCCCTTCTGGCTTGTATAGGTCAACAGGAGGAAATGATGAGTAGACATGAGGAACTACAAGAGTAGCTGAGGAACAACAATGAACAGCAGTGGTGGAAGGGAGGTCATGACTGTTGTGGGCACCATCCTAAATCCCAGTGAGCTGTCTTCCTCCTTCTCCTCAGCAGCCCTCCTTGTCTGAGAGGGAGAACACAACTATAAACACATCAGACACAAACAGTATTACTTACAAAAATATTTTCTAATTAAGTGGCTATTGTCTTTTTCTTGATTTTTTTATTTGCATAATTCAGGGACTTTCCTATAATTATGCCCAATTTTTTTACAGATAAAGCTCTGTGTCTTGCAAGCATTTTTATAAGGATTCTCTCAGAGCACAAGAGACCCTACTCATCAGGTCTACAGGACAAATACTACTTATTTTCAATGGATGGCAACTCTCTGTCAGTGTGCAAACAAAACTCAACTCATTTGAATAGCACACTTATGCCCTGAAGAAAGTTTCAGTGCATGGAAGCTCTAGTTCACCATCTGACTGTCTTTGCCCAGAATGAATCCTGTTCTATTTTGCTAGCTGCTTGAGAAACAGATACTGCTAAACCTCCCTGTATTAAGGACTTTTGGAGGTTTTTTTTAAAGCTAAACCTTTACCCGCATTTAGTAGTTCTCTGTTATTTTTCATAGAGATATTTATTTTATATATGCATACATTTTATTTCCAGATTAGCTCATTCTTTGAGAAACAGAAACAGCTTGTGTATTTTCCAGTAGAGTTTAAGGTTGAGGAAAACTGCTTGACATTTCAGGGAAAACTGAAAAGTTTGTACAGGATTTTAAAAGCTATGCTATGCAAGATGGAATTGCTAAGGTTTGTTCTTCAGTATAAACATGTACTGATTCTTTCTGTCAGCAGTATTTCACTGTTGCTTTCCCCTATGACAGCCTTACATTATTCATAACTTAAAATCTATTCTTTAAATTTTCAGTTATAAGAATTTCCTGGCGGGGTCGCAGAACATGAAGGGAAGTATTGATTTGAAACATTTAAAATATAAATGAAGATGTTTAGTTCTTCTGGTACATGGAATATTATAGTCACTGGATCAAATTTGACCCCCCAGCCTGTCTGTTTCCATAGACAACAAAAACATGTTCCCAACCTCTCAGCGGACACTGCAGCTTCTGTGTTAACATTCTTTGATTTACCCAGTATTTGTTAAAAACAAACATGAATAATAAATGTTCCAGAGCACTTGAAGGCCAAAAGCGATCACTGTTTTATTCTCATCTGACATTAGGTCAGAATTTTAAGACTTTAAAATACAGGGTTTTAAAAGTACCAGCCCTTTGTCACTTAAACTTCCTGAAGCAGTGTTAGCAACCCCATGTCACAATGACATACACAGAATCTCTTGTCCCATGTCACAGAAGTTAGTGGCTAGGACAAGTACTAAACCCAATGGCAGAGCTATTTTAGCACTGGGGGAAAACCAGCATTGGTGGTACCACAGTGGGCAGGCCTGTGTGAATGTCCACACGTGTCACCTGCTCATGTCCACGTGTCACCCCCTCACTGCTCCAAGGCCAGTGCCAGAAGCCAGGTCCCCTCTGCCCTTCACCATCTGCGGTTTATGAGCTCCTTTCCAGCTGCCTCTGCTCAGGACTGCCCAGCTCTGGCCACCCACCTGAGAAGACCACGTGAGCCATTAGGAGCCACACCCCAGACCATGTAGGGACCACCTTGCGGGACCTGCCAATTCAGAATGTTCTGTGATTCCGCACTTAAATTTTAGATTTTACTTTGGCAAAAAGCAAGTAAAAATGGGACCATTGCATCTATCTCAAGCATTCTAATACTAAAAAGTATTTTCAGTTTTCCCATCTTTGTATTATTCCACTGACTTTAATACAACATAATAAAATATATGCAGATGCTAGCTAGTTTATTGGCTTCAAGATAACAATGGTGTCATAATTAAAAAGTACTCTTATGGTATTTTTTGAAAATGAAACTAAGCTTTGTCTACAAAATCAGCAATTGAAATATATTAGATGAAAGAATTGTTTTCCCAAATTAAAAAGAAAATATATACTTAGAACCTTATTTCCTAAACTGTTTAAAATTACTCCCAGCATTGTGTTTATTGTGTTTAGGCATATTTTCTCTCCCTTGGAGGCAAATGATTACAGCCCCTAGCCCACTCATCTGTGGCAGTGACTACTGGGGACACATTTGAGCTTTTAAATGAGTCTTTGGGAGGTCTCTTAAACAGAAATGCTTTAAAAACTTTTAAGAAGAGCAGCAGATGTATGGCTTCACAGAGCTGGTTTCCCTGGTGTTAAATTCTGTGTGCACCGTGGACACGTTTATGCTGCTTTTCTCAATTATAGTCCCCAAAGGTTACCAAAATCAGTATGAAATTAACCTTGCTTGTTTGTCATGTAGCAGAAACACTGCTCTCTTGACAATAAATACTCTGTTTTCTACTGTGACACAACAGTATGCCCTGACTCTTTTTCTAAGGTAGTAAAGATATTTCTGCTTCAGCCAGGTCTGTCCTGCATCAGTCATGGACACAAATTCCTAACAGCTCGCTTGGGGTATTGCTGCATGCAAAAATAAAATTTGTTCCATTGCAGATAGTTAAATGACATTTTTGAATGGGATTTGCAAACCATGTCCACTTGGTAATGGCAATTTAATGGCCACAGTTTTAGACCTCCCACACAACAAATTGTTCCTTTTCAGTGTTGTGCTGGGAAAAAGAATTCGGGACCAGCTGGCAGCTGATGCTGTGAAATACTACTTACAAATAAAGACAGGAAGCTTGGTGTAATCACTAGCATCTTAGAGCAGCTTTTATAGAAGTGCTACTGAGCAGATGTAAGACTGGTACTTATTAATTAAATTAAACCCAGAAAAATTGATTTCTCAATAAACTTTAAAGTGGTGATGCACATTAGCACAATGCTGGGAGTTTTGAATCTAGTATTCAGATTTGTATCAGGAGAAAAGAAAAGAAAAAGTGACTCCTAAATATTTCTTTACTTCTCTTTTTAAATTTGTAAGATATAAAACTTCACAGTGATAAATTGCTGCACCTTTCATGCAAGGTTTGTGTACCACATTCTTAAACTGCCCAGTGATGGATGGCAGACTAAGACTAGCTAAGAAGGACATTGGACAGCACCAAAAAAATTAAAATATCAAAAGCTTTTCTTTCTTAATACCCTGATGGCAATGAGCAGTTGACAAATCTCAGATAACATGCTCCCTAACTTCTTTCCACTATCAGACAGATAATGGCAGTGTACTGAAAAGCAGACTATGTTATTCTGGCTGGTGGAGAGAAGTATTCTTGTCCCAGGACTCCTTGCCACTCTGATATGTAACAATGTGGGGAGCTGAAGATATTCAGGTTCTTAGCATCTCCTAGATTTTCTTGATATTTAGAATAAACCAATTAAAATGGGAGCATATCTCATGACAACTCAGAACACCTGAGCTCTGTAGTACCTCTGCCTTCTCATCCTATCCCTGTGTCAAGACATTGATTGCTGTGTGAAGTACAGCAACTTAGTAGATGAGACCAGAGGGATTCCAGTGAGAAAGAAAGAAGTTTTCAAGTGAGAGAGAAAGAAAAAGCAGAACTACTTGTAACACTTCTGTACATAGAGTTTACATCAACTGCTTTTTCTCAGTTCTTCATTGGTAGTCTGGGAATCTACTGAAACAATCACTAGTGTTCAATGACCAGCTGGCAGCACTGGAAGAAACTGTCGTTCTTGATTTCATCTTCTCAAGTGGTTTTGCTTCCTCTCTGGGAGAGACATGAATGCCTTTGTTCCCATTCAGCATCCTTCATGTAGGTAAGAAAAGCTTCCTATTCCTGAGGTTAAAGTTTAGAGCAAAATAGAAGCATGGAAACAATGTGGAACACTGGCATCCTGCCTTGTCAGCAGTCCTGTCCCTAAGCATGTCACACCTAGGCTCCTTATCCTCCACTGACTCCCGTTTTCCATCCCATGATTATTCAAGGCCTTGGACCTGCCACTGAAAATTTTGAAAATATTATCTGTCATTACTTAAAAATTCAGCCACCAAGCTTGGGATAATATGAATGAAAGCTGGAAACAAATTAGGCTTCATTTCAGGCAGTGTGAACTAACATAAATTCATTGAATTTATGGAAGCCAGATGGATTTATATCGACTAAGAATCTGACAAAGTGTGCTCACAAGTGAAAGTATTTGCAGAACACGCTGCTGGCAAACTCTAGTAGATTTTATAATCACTTTCTTTATTGACACATTTCCATAAAAACTAATGCCTCTGAAGAAAAAAGGAAAAATGACTGTTTAGGAAGGGAATGGAGGTTAGTTCTCTACAGCAGCTATATATTCAGATGTTTATTTTTGCTTTAACACTTAGAGAATATGCAACTGAAATTAGAAAAAGCATGTGTCCACTTCACCTGGCTAAGTTTATGAAAGTATTTAATATTAAGGATAGGTATTTTTTTAAGTGGTAAACTGAAATAACTTGGACTCGGAACTAGATGTTCTGTTCTACTAGGTGCAAGCATGTGGATTACTTTTAGACTTTGGATCTAAAAAAATGAAGGAAGTCCGAATATTTTCTGAAGTCAGAATATCTGTTGGTCTGTGACTCTTTTTTTCCTGTCACAAAATCAGAACAGTTATAAATGCTTAACTACTGAGGTGTTTTCTCAGGTTACTGCCTCCTCCTTTCTGTGTTTGTGATGAGTGCTGTCGATCTAGGCTGTAACATTTTCAGTTGCCTCTGTTTGTCTGGAAGGCTATCATCTGGTATACTACTGTATTTGAGAAACATTTACAGTTTATTTGGCAAGGTATGGCAGCTTGTGGCCCTGTGTCTGAAAGGCAAGGGGAAAAGGAGAAGCAAAGCCAGAAGAACCTGCCTCAATGATATTTTGCTTCAAAAGAAAGACAGTATACATCTATCAGACAATAATCAATCTTAATCAAATACAGATTGAGGTATAATTTGATCAGTAGTGATACAGTAGTTGTTTGTATGGCCAGCATTTACTTGACAGTATATAGAAATGCTTACAAGCATATGAACACAATAAATCTTATAAATACATTAATATTTAAATTTAGCACTTGCATACTCTTGTTGTTGGGATGGCTTGGTGCAAACAGCGAGCAATTGCATGCCCTGCAAGCTTTCTGTGAGCCTTGGGACTGAGGGAAGGGGAATTATGCTGCCCTTCTGGACTTTGTTTTCTTTTTTAATTTCAAGCTCTCCAAACTGCCTGGAAGTAGGCCGCTGAGAAAGCAAAGCAGACATGCTCTATGTGCCTTGGCTTTGCTGTTCCCCACTAGATACATTATATTCAGCTGAGGGAGAATAAGAAGCTATTTTCCCCAATTTTCCATACTGCCTGTGGGAATCTAATTCAATTTCCTCCAAAATTTAGCAGTGAAAACGAAACAGTAAAGAATAAAGTTGAAGAGGCTTCTGCAAATCTCTGGATTCTAAGGTACTAAGGTGCAGCAGGATTACCAAGCACAGGTTAAACTTCTTTTCTAACCACAAAGCTACTTACAGATTTAAGAAGCTTAAAAACCTGATCCAACATTAGTCCTTGCTTTGCAAATGAAAGAATAATATATCTACCTATACAAATTTATATTTGTTATTACTGAATTTGTTTATCCCTTATTATTGATGTAGCCCTGTTCCACAAAGGGTTTTTTTTTTCTGCGAGAGATTATGATGTATTAGATGAATTCAGGGAAAAGGACAGGGAAAAAGCTGGTAACCAAATGCATTTCCAGAAATAAAGAAGTGAAAAAAAAAGGACTCACATTTTATTACTCTCACTACAGTGGCTACATTTAACCACCAGAAAAAAAGATGCAGTGACCTCTTTGCATTTAGATTCAATACAGCAATTTGGACCTGAGATATTTATATGACTCAAAAAAAAAAAATATTACTTGAAAACAGAAGTTACTTTTTTGTTTCATGTGAGACAGAACATTTGTTCAACAGACCTACTTGCAGCCAGAAATCCATGCAATTTTCTGATTGTCAACTGTCCTTAGGTGTTTTTGACCCTTTTAGGTCAGAACTTCGGATGGGTGGTCCATACAGTGGGCACTGGTAGCCAAGATTGCAGTAATTATCTTGTTACCTCTTTGAGGAAAGTGTCTGCTGCATCCCATGAAAATAAATTGGCCAGCAGTCATTTTATTTCTTGACAACAGTATCCTTTATACTTGTTTTTATCCCCACAAAATGTATTAAGCCTAGAAAACTATGATAAGGATCAGCACACTTTGGGGTTTTTACATGGCATGGAAAAATCTTACAATATAATGAATAATAGTATTCAACAGACATGATGTTTCTGAGACTGTGAGCCTCAATGAAAACGTTTTCACTTGTCAGAGAAAATTAAAGGCCAGCCAGACTTGCCTAAGCAATGATGTTTACCTTGTACACTCAATGGTGCAAGAGTTTTGTAACTTACCCGTACATATAGTTCCTCAAGGTACGTAAAATTTGTCTCACAAGGAGTAAAAAAAAAAATTTAAAGCTGAAAAAGATCACAAAGTTGAAAAGATTTTGTGGTACATTTTAAAGGTGCTTATATTTTGACTTTTGCTTTCTCAGCTTACATCTCATTGTCCTCCTGGCTGAGGTATCATGTCAAATGTATTTGTAAGGTGGAATTTTCCTCTTTGTCTACATTACATTAGAAAACTAAATCTCACTGGGGAAGCTGCCTCAAGGTCATTAATAAGCTTGAGAAGCATAATGTAGATGACAGCCTTAACATGTTTGATGTCATGATAAACATGGCCAAGTCCTTTAGGACAACTGTAACAAGGTGCTGGAAGTAGTTGCTAGCACTGGGTAGCTGACTAAGGCTCCTAACATTGCCAACAGTGTTTTAAAATGCCTAATTAAAACTCTGTGGGGATGGTATTTCACGTTGTGTGGGCAGTAATGTGAAGAGCAAACATGCCAACTCCTCTGCAAGCTCCTCTGCTTTGCTTACCTGGGAGCAGGGAGCCGACTCGTGGCGTGCAAAACTGAAGAGTCTGTGCAGGAGGCTTCCAAGTTGGTTTCAAGTTAATTTTCTAAACTTTGATGATGACCTAGAATGAATCAAAGATGTGTCTAAGTGAGGAACATATGGCTAGTTGTTAAAAATGTATCAAAGAGCTCTTCTTGTCTTCCTTTCTCATGAATGATCTCTTCAACATCAAGGATCCCTTCACGTGCCCCCACTCTCTTGGTTGGCACTCCCCTGCGAGAGCATCAGCACTCTATTAGCAATTACCTTGGTGATATTTACAGCATTTTAATGTCACTTGCCTGTATGTAAATAGAGTCTGTGAGGAGCACAGCGCACTCAGGGCTCCCACCACAACAGCACTGCTCCGTCAGTGCACCAGAGTGCTCCTGTGCCTTATGTAACTGCCAAAATTATCATTTCAATTGCTTTATGACAAAATAATGAGTCTGTCAGAGATGAGTGGTCAGAAAAACAAATTTGTTCTCCCAGACAATTAGGGTTTATAGCATTGGACAGCAATATCAATCTCCAGTGATTCGAAATTGAATTTGCACATTGAGGGAAATGTGTTCTTGCGTATGCTGTAACCAGGCTGCTTAGCAGGGGGAGTCCGCGCAGGGTGAACTGAGAAGATGGATATCCACTCTGCTGCAAAAACATCAGGGTGGAAGTCTCCAAATGCAGACAAGTATTGTGGGGCCACAGCATTCACTACCACAAGCTCAGCACTGAGAGATCTGCCCCACCAGGAGCAATAATAAAAAAGTCTGCAAAAACTATCACCAGATATAAATGGCAGACAGCTTTTCCCTTCAGGAAGAAAGCCATTTTAAGGCCTACATCTCTCCATACGTGACCTAATTGTCCACAGAGTTGTTGATATTTATAATCATGGACTTCAGTCATTCTCTGTAAAGTCAAACAAGCATTAGACCTCAACAGTGCCATTTACAGTGAGCATGTACTGTATCTCAGAACTGCACTTTGCCCTTAACATTTGCTGTGTCCTTACATGAGATTTTGCCCTTAAGCTTTTTGCCAGTGCAGTGCAGAGGCTGCAGCACAGATCCTCTTCTGTTTGCCAGACCTTAACCTGTGCTCTGAAACCTGCTGCACTGATTACAGCTCCCTCTGTCATCCCTTCTCTGCACAGGCAAACCCACTTGGTGTGCCAGCAGCTGCTACCCTCCCACTGCTACCCAGTAATTGTCTTTCTGAGTGTGTGTACACTGTACCCTGTACAGGACTTGGACTTTCTGCTTTGGATTTCAAGAAACTACATAGGCATAGAATACTGTCATAAGGAACTCAGTACAGCGGAGGTGAAATCAGGTTTTTAGGTTTTCAGACCATCTCCATTCTTATACAAGCAAACAAAGCAACCACATTCTGCTAATGGAAGCATCAACACAGGTTATGGGATTGATGTGTTGAATGTGCTTTGTACGTAATTAAACCTTTGGTTAGTATTTCAGACTGTCAGCAGTAACATCTAAGAACAGCCTTCAAATCAAGTGTTTAATGAAATTACAAATGGTACCTAGGATTTTCAGTAATAATTTATCACCATGAATATTCATATAAGATAACAAAATAATTCCTTACCTCTGGAGCAGAAAAGAAAGGTAATCTTCCATAAGAAAGAAATGAATTTAGGTATCCTCCATAGGAGGCTGATTGCACATCTTAAGTCATCTTCTGGGAGCCGAAGTTAGCTCCCAGATCCATGGTGCTCAGCTGATTGACAACTGAAATTCCTAAGGCCCAGACTGTGCTGCTTTGTTTTCACACCACTGACAATCCAGTGTATCTCCTCAAAAGAGTGGTTCTCTCGTGGTCCGTCTGGGTGCTGCTTTTACCTAAATAGCCTTCTTTCTGTAACCCTAAATATTTTTGTTTTCCTTACTGCCTATCCTGCAAATAGAAGAAGCTTTTTATTGTGCTCTAGTCATCTCTCAGCCCCGCTACACTCATTTACCTCCTTCAGTCATCCAGAGAAGTCTGTCCCTCAAGCACAACACACATTTCTCTTTGCTGAAGACTCTGAGACTGTTCATGTGTATACTCTGATGAGGTCCCTGGGACAGATTGCCCAATTCCTAGTGCAGCCTTCATAAAAACCCAAAAGCATATGAAATATTATTTCCCTGTCTCTCTCTCCACATACACCTCAGATTTTGATACTGGCTTGGTTTTCCCCAGACACGGTACCCTCCAGTTTGCTTTCTACAGATGCTGCTTCTTGTTTTTCAGTCTAGCACTGCCTGCATTTTACACACATTCACTATTCAGCTACATCCTTGATTTGCAGTGGAAATCATGATCAATCTGTACGAGATCTGACAAGTGGCTTCAACAAAAAAAAAGGTGCAAGAGGAGAATCAGAGCCTTTGGTTCAGTCTTCCAAATGTCTTATTTTACTTATGCTTCCACTCTTTCACTCCTTATATATAGTTGCTGACACAAACAAAACTATCAGTTCAATCGCTTCAGTTTTTATTAAGCTACAGATTTTTTCATACTTGTATAATGCTAATAATCATGAGCCAAACCCAACTTTTCTATTGCCTATACACTAAGAAGGCAAAATTTTTACCACACATTATCTGATCTTCTGTGGTTTGGGTTTGGAAGGGGGGTTAAACATTTATTTTTGTGCCTAATACAACTAACTCTTATTAAGTCAAATTTGACATTTTTAATATAAAAGTATTTTTAACCTTAATTTTAGTCTTGCGATAAAACATAGTGACCGCATTTGTTCCTTATTTTCTTCTCCTTAGAAAGCGTATGCAGCTAAGTTTCTAAGGATTCTTTAGAAATTCACCATTGTTGGCTTTTTTTTTGCTCAGTTATTAACGTTAGATTTGGACTATTCTTTGCCTACAAAAGTTTTAGATCAGTCCTTTACTTTTTTCCAGTGATCAAACATATTGTTTTCTTGTTCTCTTTAAATCATACTCCTAGAAGGCTACAGTACTCTTTCCTCTCTCCACATTGCTGCTTTTTTTGCTTTTTTTTTTTTTTTTTTTTTTTTTGGTGGGGGGCATGTTTTGAGGTTTGGTTTGAAGGGGTTTTTTCAGTTTTTTATTACTACTTGGAATTTTCTTTTAAGACAGGATGCAGCATTCTGGGTAATGCTGCTGGGAGAGCTTTGAAAAATACATATAAAGCATATAAATAAGTTGATTTGCATATAGGCATTGATTGAATGAATCTTTGATTATTCTACTGGTTTAGGACAAGAAAAGCCATTTAGCAATTCTTCCATTTAGGAAGCTAAGTGGCTAAAATGTCCCTACTTTGTCTATTATATGTGTGTTTAGACTGAATGCCCATATGGGGGCTGTTGGTTTTAAATCTCACTTAATAGGGTTTTTAAATTTGACAGGAGGTTTCCAGCCAGCTACTTTTAGAAGAAAATGCATTTTGCTGTTTCTGTGCACAGCTGCTTGTCTCTGGTATAAACACAGCCCTCCAGGATGTCTCGTTCTGTCACCCTGGTGAGGCTCAGTGGCTGCAGTCACACAAGGTGCGAACAGTACGGCTGTGCTGCACCTTGGGCCGAGCAGCACTGCCTCTGCAGCAATCTGGCCCTAAGGAGGTAAAAAACGGGCACCAGCACAGGCAGCAGAGCTGTGCTGCCCCTGATCTCTTGCCTGAGAAATCAGGAAAAGGAGGAGGCAGCCTCCTTTTAAAGAGGAGAGTAAAGAGGTGGGACACAGAGGGATTAGGAAAAGTGGGCAGTAAAAGGAAATAATGAGGCTATGTGGGGGTTGTGTATGCATGTATATATCCATACATATAAATACATGCATGGTTTGCATATATATCTGAAGAGGAAGGCATGGCACAGGACTGGATAGAAGCAGAGGAGGATGGAGAAGGCCAGAGTCCATCCAAGAGTTTTACCCATGCAAGCAAAACTATGGACATGACGGTCAGTGCCTCTTCAGGAACATATGACAAGCGCAGCATCTAAAAAGTGCAAAGAGATTTTGCACAAGGTTTTGTGACACAACTATTCTTTATTTTCAGGTGCCTCTGCATGTTTATTCCAATTATAATGGAATGGACATACCTTTATTTTCCCTCACCTCAGTTCCTGTACAAGTTCAGAGCACTAAGTACTACAGCTTTTCCTCTGAATCAACCACTTTTTTCCTCTTGCCTAGATCACTGAGTCCCTACAATAAAACAGAAATCTCTTCCTGAAAGAAATCCAGTCACTTCCTCTCTCTAATTTGTTCTAGTTACTTAACAGTCTCTCCTGCTTTTCTCCTCTATTTGTTCTTACTGTATATCTGTCCTGTTTGGAGTCTGCCGTTTTTGTATTACTGTGGACAATAAAACAAACCCATGGCTTTTTTTAATGGCAGTACCCTTTTCCAAAATGTTTAGTGTTTAGTGAATAGATGGATGTCATCCTCTGATGCTCAGACAGGCATCATTCTGCTACAGTGACTCACTGAAAGTTCACAGTTGATTTAGTCTTCAGGCACATGTATTCTGTAAATTGTATAAAAATTACTCTCTTTCTCTCGTCCAGCATATTGAATACATTTTGGTGATTTCAATTTTAAAGGTGTTGAACCTCTTTCTCTTTAGAATGAGCATTGCTGAAATAAAAGCAGTTTCATCTGCCTCATTTCTAGCACTGTGGAGAATGCTCCACCATCTACTGTATTACGCATTCTTGTGGATTTTCTCCAGCAGCTACTTATGACAACTGCAAGCTTGTTTTACCCTGGGGAATATATATATATATATATATATATATATATATATATATATATTGGCCAATTGCTTCAGGTCATATTCCTTCCAAATGGAAGTCAGCTTGACAGCTGTTAATTTGCACATGGCCATTTCATATGTTGTTTTGCTCTCATTATTGGTCACTGTATGGAACAGGTGACAAATGCCCACATGAGAACCCTGTAAATTACTAGAAGTATGGTCATTAGGAAAACAAACAGGAAAGGTCGTTAAATACTGGTTTGCTCTCCAGTCCCAAACGGAAGTAGGTTTTCGCTGGTTTTGACATCTGTTGGAAAGGGATAGAAAGAGGTGAAAATACCTTACTGTTTATGAAACTAACTTCCTGTTCTCTAAGTGCCCTAGTTTCAAGAAGAAAGGGGAATTTAAGGAAAATGCAATTGTTTTAAGACCAGATGCAGAACCTGGTTTATCTAATGATTTTGTCACAAGGCTTGATTAGGTTTCTTTCCCAAGTAAAACTAAACGTGCCTACCAAAATATTTTATTTGACCTTCAGCTACTACAGCTATATTGAATTAAAATATGAAAAGAAATTTCCTTTCTTTTGTCTTTTACAAGACAGTACTTGCTGAACAAAAATGGCAAGACACCATTATAGTGAGCTTTCCTGCTATTGAAGTGTGTTATTGCAGAGGATATTTAAATGAAGTCTGTTTTCTCAGGCACCCAGAGTAATTTGGACCTTAATTTGGGCCAGATTCTGTAAGGACATAAGCAGAGGACTTGCTTTGTTCCTGGAAATAGTAACTCTTGAATTTTTGCAAGATTATAGACCTGTCTGTAATAAAAATTATGAGTCATTTATTTGTTCTCAGTGGAGCTGCAGCAGTGAAAACAAGATTCAGCATCTTGCAGTCTTAGTGACATTTCTGCTTTTAGACCTGTGTGAGCTGAAGATCTGCAACTTTCTCTTTGCAGGGATGTCTTGTGATGTCGTGCTTTCATGGTAGAACAATAAGAGAGGGACAACACAGAAATTGAGCAGTTGCCATAGGACATGCTTTTCTAAAACTTGAGCTTAAACTCACCTCACCTCTAAATAATATCCCACTTTGTTTTATTTTTGCCTTTTAAAATTAGGTGTAAGTGCAACCTTCATGCTACTGGCTGTAAAGAAGAAAACAAAAGACTACTTTGTGAATGTGAGCATAACACAACGGGCCCAGACTGTGGAAAATGCAAGAAGAATTATCAGGGCCGACCATGGAGCCCTGGTTCTTATCTGCCTATACCTAAGGGCACTGCTAATATCTGTAAGTAGTTTTGTTTAATAAGGATATTTCATTATTACAATCCTGCCCCGTATTATGACTCTGAAGGAAGATTAATGTTTGCAAAGGTTTGTCATTCCTTTCTGACTCGGCATGTGTAATTGGACAAGGTGTCAATTTGTAAGTGCTAATTGTAAGTATGCATCATCTGTGCTCTCACACATGGTTGTAAATAACTTCTAGGAGAACCACGTTTATATCCATAGACACATCCCTGGACACTGCACAGAAAGGGCTAAGGAATGAAAAAACTAGGACTCTTCACATAACAAACACACACAGATGAGAGAAAACAGTGGGAGTAACTGCAATACAGCTCCAGCCATGGTGCCCTCAGCTCTCCATTCGTACATCCTTACGGTCTTGAGATTGGCAACACTCTCAGCTCAACATGTGAGATCCTTGCTCATTTTTTGTCCATTTAAAAAAGGGGAAAAAAAAACTTCAGGAAAAATTTTTCATATTACTAACTAAAGATCTGAAGGTTGGGATACATTTTCCCAATGTTGACCTGCAGTCCAGATTCAGATGCATTCTTGTAGATCAAGTGTTTAAGAGGGAAAGCGAGGGCAAAACCTGAAGTTTTACATTGGCTTGTTTCCAGCTAACAGCCACACCACAACACAGGTGTACTATTCCAGCACACTTTCACGTTATCCAAAGGAAGAAGTTACTGACAGCTCTATTTCCTAGTTCTGGACAGGACTGGGTCAAAATAAAACATGGTGGTGAGAGAGAGGGCACAAAGACAAGTATGACCATCAGTTCTCCTTTTCAAGCATACATGAAATACGCAGTGATTCAGAATCCTCCTGAACTTAACAGTAACAGACTTAAATTCCTTTGAAGAAAGGACTGAAAATGAGGATAAACCTTTTTACAGAAGTTACTAGCTTCCTTTAAAGAAAAGAGTCCACAGTTTTGCCCTGATTAAAAGCAAAACATTCATTTTAAAATATTAGATATAACAATTTATTGAAAAAGTTATTTGAGAGAAACAGAGCTATATATGCAGCTGAATGAAAAGTTTAAAACCAGGAGCAGTGTGCAATGCTCAGAATGTTATCTAAGACTTCAAAGCAGCAGCTGTGAAGAATCAAAATTCAGAAATGAAGATCATAGGAAGCAGGACCTTATCAAGAAAAATGTGAGAGTAATAGACCAAGTAACAAACCATGAAGTGTGCGGGCATGAAATTACGATAAAATTCTTACTGAGCAGAAAAAAATTAACTTCCAAAAGAGCAGGGAAAAACATTTTGTAAGAGTATTCAATTTTTTTGCCTGTTACAAAAAGCAAGTGTGGCTCACAGAATTAATACTTTAAAACTATGTTTGGGAAATATGGTGAGATTTACCAGGTTGATTTTAGCTAAATTCAGCTTGCTGTGTCATTTACCTCATTCCCAGTCATCTGAGCACACACCAGACGGAACAGTGGAATTCGCACCTACTAAAAGAGTGTCTGAAGCTTGTTAATTCAACTTTATGTTAAAACAACATCAGTGAATTTCAGCACATATACAGTTCCATCAAAAATCAAAACGTTTTGTAAATAATTAGTCATTTTTGGGGTTGATGATGATGATGATAGCATCATGAAAACATAACCTTGTTTAAGCTGACAAAAACTCCTCTTACCCTCAAATCCTGACTTCAGCAGTGATTCGCAGCAGGAATTTATGGCAAACAGAAAGAAGCATGAACGATTTCTTCTTCACCTTCTCAGTTACCATGAAATAAACTGTCTTTCTGAGCTGGACTGCAGGGGTTGCTTCCTGCTGAACAGAGAGAGACACACAGCTGACATAAACATGACCTCAGTGATACCTTATGGCAATACATTTCAAATTTTAGTGAGACAGTGAGTGAAAGGTATTTTATTTTGCTTGCCTTAATGTTTCTCTATGGTTAAGCCAGTATCTCCTTAGATAAGGAAGGAACAAAGAATAATGCACTTCCGTTTACATCTGTTACACCATTTATCATTACACAGACTTGACCTTATCCACTCCTCCACTTTTTTTAAATGACAAATCCTGATCTCTTTCATCTTATCATAAAACCATGCCATATCTCTGGTCATCTGTGCTTTCTTGCTCTCTTCTGCTACATGATCTCATTTTTTTGTTTGGTGCGGCTAAAACTACACATAATATTCTAGACATGAGAACAACATGGCTTTTTTACGATAACATAAAAATGTGCCTCTTTTTATTTTGTTACTCTCTGAATCAGTCCTTGAGTCCTTTTTTAAGACTCTGCCACAATATAAACATTTCTTCTGGCCTCAAGGCTGGCTTAAATGACAGGTTATATGCTGCAATAGTTAGTTCAGAAACATCGTATTTGAGTTCCTTTAAAATACTTCTTGGGACAACATTTCCTCATCGCAATTCTTGTTCAATACCATTCACTTCAGATAGTAACAGACTTCGAGAAAATTCCTCAGCATGTGAGAATCTCTTTCTTTGTTGTGAACATCAGTGAAAACAATTAATTTAGTATTGAATATTAAGTTAATTATTAATAATACCTCAATTGCCTATCTTTCCAGTTATCTCTCTGGGTCTCCTGCTCCTTGAATGATTGCTTTAAGAAAAAGAATTACTAACTTTTGTGTCCATAGGAAGTTGATTCTCAAAATACTGTGGGTTTATATTTAAATTGGCAGATTTTATGTTTTTTTTCCCCAATATCTTTCTCTCTATTGAGAAGACTTACACTTTTGAAGGATATATTTCCAAAATCATCTACATTCTGTTGCTTTCAGTTTGGCACTGGGGTTTGGATTTTTTTGCTTATGAGATTTAATTTTTATAAGTTAAAAAAAAGAGAAGAGTTATATATGATTATTCTGAGCCTCTCATACACTTGTCTCCAGCCGCTTCCATGCTGTTTGCATGCATATCTTTTTAGATGTTCTTTTCACTTTTCTTTTATCTAACTTCCTCATTTTCATTTATTCGCTCTCTCAAAGTTAAATATTACTGCAGAGGATTTTTTTTTATCCTTTTCCTTCTCAACAAGCATGTTGAGTTTCAGTCCAGAAGTGGTTCTCTGATAACTGCTTCTTACATTGTGTCCTATGCACTGCTTCAGAACTAAATTACCTTCTCTTCTTGTGGGTTACCTGATTCCTTACTACAAGCAGCAACCATTTATGGTATGTAAATCTTCATTTCTTTTGTCACTTCCAGATTTAAGGCCGCATGTGTTGGAGCATATGAAGTTCTGCGTTACTGTGTAAACTCTCTGCACAGCCAGTGTAATTTCACTTACTCTGCTGCCTTTATGTCACCATCTCCATCCTGTGGTCAGCAATGCAGCCCTGGTGTTACAGTCTCTCTAGTCAGGTGTGGATTCTGAAATAGTTCCTGGAACATGTTGATAGAAATAACTTCCCTTCATATATTACTTCAGTTCTCTGGGGAAACTTTGTATAATCCAGTGTCCCTTTGATACTTCTTCCTCCAATTTTCAAAGACCATCTTTTTCATCTAAGACCAAATTATTTTAAAATTTAAATATATTTGAAGTTTACATGAGTATGCTTAAATGAGATACAGTTAAAAATAGTTGTATAAATGAAACACTCTGCATTTTTTTCCTCTTTCCACAAAATAAAAAAGACTCTTTCTTGAGATTCTCTAAGTTTGGGAAGTTTGTTCAGATTCAAGAAGAAGCTTAATGTCTATTTCCAAATGTTCCCAGCGGGAACTTCTCTTACTTCCATTGCTCTGTTTCTGCCATTTTTTGTGGCCAATAAGACTTGATCATACCTTTTCAAGCTGGTGAAACAGAAGACCATTCCGGATTATTCTGTAGTCATAGTGGAAACCTTGATACAAGGCTGTTTACTTTATCAATTTATTTCTTTATCATTTTGAGTCATCCTGAATTTTTCAGGAGAATGCAAAACATTCTTCCATGCTTTACCTGTGAAAGACAGCAAGTACTCTGTTGTTTACTGGCATTAACAATATTTCTCCATTTGTCTCCACACAGCATTTATTTTATATTTCCACTCTATCTTATTGACTATTTTGTGATTATATTCATTCCCTTGTGCTGCCACATTCTGTAGATAGTTTTTTCTGCAATATGTTTTGACACACAAAGTGAACTTATTGAATTTCTCTCTACTTGGTATTGCAGGATAGCTTTTCTCCTCAGCAGCTGTATGTGTCTGACAGCACTAGCCCTTTTCTTCCTCCCGTTGTTTAGATCATCGTTGGCACTTATGTTCTTTGCTCCATCAGACAGAGCTGTCTCAGACTGCACTAAGCTGCCAGGGATCAAAGCCTGCTCACTTTGTGTCAGTCCCTTCACCACCAATAACCTGTATCAAAAGTGCCCAACACTCAGCAAAACCCCCTCCTAGCTGTTACATGACTTCCCTAATTCATAGTTCAACATAAAACAAAGGATTGACCAGGACATGGGAAACTGGTGGGTCTTTTCAGTCAAGAGTCAGGCAGACAGTTTCAGTTTACTGAATTTCTCCTGCAGTGGGTCCCCCTCCCAGGGCCTCTGTCTCAGCAGCACAGCCTTAAACCACCCTGGAAGGGAAAAGACTTACAAGGCATCCATGCATCACAGCTGCCACAGAGACAGTTTCTGGCAAAACTTATGGCACCTCCAGAAGTGCATTGGTATTACCCTCATTGATGTTCAGTCAGCAAATAAATATTTGCTGACACAAAGCCATCTTGAAGGACTAGCATAAATGGAGTTGTCCAAGAAGTTGTACTTTCTAGTCAGGAATCCAAGTAACAAGGATCCCTCTAACTGAAAGGATCACACATCCTGCTTTCCAGTTGAAGCAGACTCATAAACTAGACAGTTTCCCATTTTCTAAGGGCCCATTCTCCCAAGTAACTGGAAGTTTTCCAGTGCCTTCTTCATGACTCGATTTGAAGGAATGGGACACTTATGTTGTTGAAAATACTGCTCTTTAATGCTTTTGACAATGTATTTCAAAGATAAAAAGGAAGATGCCAATCAATAAGTTACAAAACAGCAAAGCTTCATATTGCTCCTATTTTATATTACGTATTAATCTTATCCCATGAAGCTTACAGAAGGTATAAAGCCACAGGAGCACGTCACACAAAAGGCTGGGAAACCTAGTGTGAGGGCAAAACTGCAGTGTATCATGAGCATTTAGGTAAACAGGAGTGTAAGGAAAAACTGTGAAAATATGCAACTGATAAACTCATTTTCCTTCAGTTGAGCATCCAGTGCAGTAGCCCATGAAACATTGCAGGCACATACCTAAAAACAATGCACTATAAATATGCGCTGTATTTTTTTAAAGTAGGGCTTGAAAAATTATCCTTCAGCACTCTACCCTCTTGCATGACCCTGCTGAGCTGGTTGTTTGTGCTGGCTATGATGACATCTGTTGCTGGTAAATTAATTGTTTACAGACCTCACTGGTTTCAAACAACTCTATTTTTGCCATAAACAGTGAAGAGGTGAAATGAAAGAGACTTCTGTTCCTTAAGCAGCAGCAGCATAGGAAGGCAAAGTGTCTGTGTTAAGATATTCAAAGTGCCAAAAATGGTCTGAGTTTCAGGCTTTTCAAAGTTTCTAATATTCTATCAATGAGTTATGATTACTTGAAAAAAATATCCTTTGATCTCACTGGGTGTTTCCTAGACAGAGTTTTCAATACTAGTTTGGACTCACTAAAATGTAACACAAGAAAGTCCAAATTTTAAAAGATGTTAGCCAATAAAACAGTAACTATTTCCCCTGTCCCATTTATTTCTAGTGATATCACTTGGGAAGAAGAGGTGAGGGATAACAAACTTCATCAAAGTAGTTCCTTTTCTATGAATTCAATCTTTACAGAGAAACAACTACAAAATTAACAGTAGCAGGACTTCTGGGGCTCTTGCAATGAAACAGATGAAATTTCCACAGAATTTTTTTTCACCGTGTGCAATCCTTTGCCTGAATACAGGTTTGGCAATACATGAAAAATTTACTCCTATGATCATAATGATCACTCCCTTTGAGGGATTACAAGACACCAGTATTATCAAGCTTCTCAGGCTTTAAAATTGCTAGAGAATTCAGAAGTTCTGAAATTGATGCTAAGCATATGATACTGCAATCATGCCTCAATAGAAGAGCTGCAAAGGGAAGAAAGACTCACTGCAGGGAGTGCTGTCATGCTGCAGGGCAGATATTCTAGCAAAAGATCAGATGAGGCATTAACATCCCTGCTCTGACTCTGCTATGAAAAGCTCTATATTTTGTTCCTGTTTAAGCATCCTGCCAGAAGCACATATGGGCATTGACAATGGAGGTGCTAAGAGGGTCTGCAGGGTATGACCTGCCCTGAGACTGGAAGCAACAGTGTGGTCCTTCTCACCAAAAGCTTGATCCATTTCCTTTGTGTTAAGGATTTCACACTGACACAAACTAGAGACAAAATCAAAAACTTGCTTCCTTCGCTAGCATCTGATTTACTTTTTTTTCTTCGTTTCAATAGCCAGCTCCATGGTAGCTAAGAGCTAAAACAACCCATTTCTGGAAGCAGGGGAAATGAGAAAATTATAGGGCAGATGCAGAAGATTGTATGAAAGGAAAACACCAGATTTTTTCCTCTCAAGTAATGCATATATATTTAGATGCACTTACAGTGAACACGCAATATACCAAACCACCACCATCAAGTCAAGTCAAAAATAATAAATAGTATTAGCGACTTTCTCCTGCAATGTTTGCCATTTCAGGGGCAGTACCAACCTCTGAACTATTTTTGCATGCTTTACTTGGATGTCCCCTCACTATAAATCTATTACCATTAATAACCATCCCAGTGATTTCAACTGGAAGATAATTTAGGCTGAACATTGCTTTGGTTTAACAACTGAATAGATGTAAGTTCAATCCTTTTTTGTTCCTTGCTCAATAGAACTGTCCATCAAAGGAGGTAATGGGTCTGATCCTTCATCTCTCTAACCTGTCCCCATCACTTCACTGCTGCAAAGTACTCACAGATTTCAAACAAGGCTGACTGGAAATGATCCATGCCATGTAACACACCAGGTTCAAGCCAAGGGCCAGCAGTGGTGGGATGACCTGTGACCTGCCATTGTCCCCAGCAGTGTGGGGACAACCGCACAGCCTGCCATTGTCCCCAGCAGTGTGGGGATGACCCCACGGCCTGCCATTGTCCCCAGCAGAGTGGGGATGACCCCACAGCCTGCCATGAGTGTCCCCAAGCAGTGGGGGGATGACCCCACAGCCTGCCATTGTCCCCAGCAGTGTGGGGATGACCCCACGGCCTGCCATTGTCCCCAGCAGTGGGGGAATGATCCGTGACCTGCCATTGTCCCCAGAAGTGGTGGCACAGGCAGAGCTGTGTTCTGAGGCTGCCTCCACACTGGCAAAGAGGGAGAGCAGAATCACACCTCCTGTGCCTCATTACCTAAGGACTTGCACCAAATACAGCTCAGCTGAATTCAAGAGCTAGCCTCAATATGTAACTCCAGATCTCACACAAACACTCCTTCTAAGAATAATTTCCCCATCATATGTGCGGTTTTCACAGAGTGTTAATAGATCCTGCTTCACGGCCCTACATAAGCAGCTCCTTTCCAGACAAACTCAGAAGTGTCATCTCACTCTCTTTAGTAAGAAGGGCATGAAGTAGTGCATTATCAAGGCCAGTCACCTCACATAGGGATACCTGGTATTACAAAAACCAGTCTGGTTACAGAAGACCACACCAACTAAGAAACTCTGTACAGAAATAGCAAAACAGCTTTTGAAACAGAACCTGAAGATATCTTTGCAAGGTTAATACAGAGCCCTCAGGCTAGCAAGCATCTTGCATTCATTATTCTCTGCCCAGGAAGCATTTATTACCATGAATTCATTGAAAATTTTGAAGTACGATAATCTGAGGTGAGCAGACTTGCAGGAAAACCTCTTCCTTTGCTACAATCTGTTCAGGAGATAAAGGAAAGAATATTTGTATGTGTGTGTAGGAGACAGAGAGGTTTGAGGCGGAGGAGTATGCCCAGAGGAAATACAAATACCATTTCACAGTACAAGTGTAAGAACGCAGTTTTTGTCTTTTATCTAATATTTGTGTAGGTTCCATAAATGTATAAAGGAAAACTAATCCTGCTAATTTAAACCAGCTACAATGACTTGCAAAAATTTAAACAATCTGCTATTGAAACTTCAGGGAGAAATATTTGAAAATTGATTGTCTTTTTGACATTTAAATAGGGGATAGACATTCTCTTTAATTATCCTAAATAAATAAAGCACTTTTTGTTACTATTAGAACTATGACCACATTGTCCTAGCATGATGATATTTGCACTTAGCTTTTGATACCTCATGGTGCTAAAATTTTGGAAAATGAACATTAATCTCAGCAGAAGTAGAAATAACTAAGTTTGCAAACAGCATCTGAGTGTGGGGCTGGGTGAGCAGCAGGTGCTGCCTGTGGTGCTCTGCCAGGCCACGGCTGCTATAGGGTATGAAACCTGAGAGCTGCAATTCTGACATGCCCCAGGATTGATGTGGTGAAACATAAAAAACCTGGGTTTGGTCCCCATTCTGAGAATTCTGTTACTTCAGCATTGCCTTAGCCATGCCACAAGTTAGGATTGTTCCCAGCTTGACTCTGCAACCTTGCTTAAATTCAGTATCATTTAGTCTCAAGACATTCCTTCACTTAATTGCAGAGCGAGGTCCATGTCATCTCTGAGTAGGAGAGAACTTCAAGATAGATGTTGAAAGAAGCTTAGCAGATGTTTAATGGAGAAACAGACAAATCTGCAACAAAATGCATGCCACAAAAGTCAATAAAACTTTAAAAAGGCAAACTGTATTTAAGGAAGAGGATATCAAGGATTATATCCAGGATTTCAATACTGGTCTGCAGTTTCTGACTAACCTAATTGATAAGCCACAGTCCCATTAATAATGGCATTTAATTAAGAAAATGGCATTTCAGGAAAGATTTCGTATCCATGGTTTTGTGCTACACACAAAGCTTATGTTTCAGGACAGACCTGACAAGAAGCTAGTTCTTGGGATTGCATTATACAACGTGAGATCTCCTTAAGGAGTAAGATATTCGTCCTTAACAGCCCCACCTCTTACAGTAAATTTTAACTGCCTCTGGAATAGTTTCCTTGCATTATTTCAGTTTAGGAATGGAAATGAACACAGGAAAAAGAAAATCAATGAGAGGCTTAATCAATATGGTCAACCTACTGCATTAGATTATTTCACTCAACTACATTTTTTTTACATAGCTTAATTTAGATAACTGTCAGTAAAAGAGGGAAAAATAGTTACATACAATTAATGCAACAGAAGGTACCAACTGATTTAAGCAGCTGGCCAAAGCAGTTAGCAGTGCATCTATCCCTTGGTTAAATTACTTTCCTAGATCTGCATAATACATGCATGACTGATATTTTTATCTAAAGCATTAAACCTAATGGCTGGTTAGTTGAAATACAAAACTGTTTTGAACAAATTCATGAAGTTCAGAGGGCTGGTATAGATCCCATCTGTCAATGCATTTTACTGGTCCCTGCAGCCCCATACTGAAAAATCTAAAAGACTGCATTTATAAAGGACTGGGCATGTAATGGCAGATGCTTGAGTTTAACTATGTCTTGATAAAGTATTCTGAAAATGTTTTCAGAATCTTAGTTGTAATAGCTCGGCCAACTACAGCAAACAGCTAACTACACTTCTTGTGTTTTCTTTCTCTGCAGGTATACCCAGTATTTCCAGTATTGGTAGTAAGTAATAAAACCAGTATTGTTTTGCATTGTCATTCAGCTTCATGGATCTGATTTCCCAACATCCCTTTCTGGTGTAGATAATGTTCCTCTGACAGCATGCCCTGTAGTGCAGGGGCTGTGTACTGGCCTTTCTGTCTGGCATTAACATGAAACATTATTACATGATCAGAGACAATGTCACTCCTTACATCTGCCTTCAGCCCCAGATTTTCTGGTCGATTCTTATCAGCAGATGAGCACTGAGTCCTGTAAAACTGAGTGTGACACAAAGAATTAAGACACTGTTGCAGAGAAAATATTTGTTGAGTATTTTGAAGAAAAGTGTTTGCTAATAATCAAAGTATAGGACCAATAATTTTCATGTATGTGTAAATTCAAAGAGTAAATGGAAAAGTTTATAAATGGAATAGCTTTCACTTCTATGAAGTAGATTAGCAAATGCAGTGCATCTGCTGGAATCTGTATCAACTGTAGCAGGCTTTGAACTCGGCTTTACAACACAAAATAAACAGAATTGTGTTCCTTCACAGAAAAATGCTTTCCTGTATGCAATTAAAGGATCAAATACTCTTAAACTATAACAAAACCATAACACCATTACATAAAGAACTACTATATCAATGAAATAGATGATTACTTAAACATAACGTGAAGAGACCAAGTGCACAGCAGCTGAGCCGTGAACCTCGGCTGAGTTCCACAGCTGAGCAGTGCACTCAGTCATGGCACATTAGTTAATTGCCAATAAAGCAGGGAGGGAGAAATGGGATCCTGCTGTGGCACAAGGAAAGAATATTACCCACAGCCTCAGCTTCGCAGATACTTTGGGCACAACTTGCATAATACAGGACAATCACAGTTATAAATTATCACAGTTGTTAAATGTAATTTACCAGACCCAATACCAAAGTGAAAAGTTCTTAATTGGGTTAAAACTGTCTCATTTCTTATGATGCAGGGTCAGGATTATCAATTTATAATCAACTCAGTTTACTTAAGCTCATGAATAGCACTGATTTATTAAGCTCAAGACAGCAAAGTTAAATGCCATGAAAACTATCTCCACTGCAAGTGTGAGCAGTGTTAGCAGCTGAATGCCACAGCATCTGTTTTCTGCTTTAAATAGCAAAACAGCATCAATGACAATAATGTGCAAATGAAAGCCTTCAATCTTAATAATGTCGTTTGTCTGCACTAGTGTCTCCTTTGGTATTTGTATGCCTGCAGATTCATAGTGATGTGCTATTTTCAAAACTGTGTATTTATACATATGTTTCATTACAAAAAAAATTTAACTAAATGAAAGAGAATAAGTTTATGTCACTGTTCTCAGAAATATTCCTGCCATTAATAACAGAAATGGGATGAATGGGAAATAGCTCTTTGGAGTTTGATTGTGCTGTAGTTTCTTAGTACTGTGTTGCATGGTCTAGATGGTTGTGTTTTCACTTCGCACGTCATACAGCCTTTGTCACCACATCTACCATTTCTGAGCATCAGCAGATGTTGGCCTTTGAAAACTTAATAGGGAAACTCAAATACCTTTTGAACAATGGTGAGCTGAAAGGATGCATTGTTGACCTCTTTGTATTTTACATTGGGGTGATTAGCAGTTTATTTATTACAAATGGGGAAAATTCTGTTTAACATTCTATAGGAAAAACAAGAGTTTCTGCAAATCTATGTTTTATCTTTAGTCTGCTGTAAATGTCTTGGGATAATATGTGGTAGAATTCAACATATTTCTTTGCCTGCCTGAAAAGGGTGAAGTATTATCATCTCTTCATGAGCACAATACTGATACTCTGCTTGTTTTTTCCATGTGTTTTTTTGTTAAATAGCTCAGGGGCAAAATAACTCCACTTGCTTAATGTTCTGAACACCTTTTCTGTACCATAGGAATAGGCAGAATTTTTCTTAAACAAGGATAGAATCTATAAATTTATCCTGTTCTCAAAGAGAATTTAATAGAAGTCAAATTAACACACAAAACCAAACAAGATTAATTAGTTGTGGCTGCTTTAATGGATTCTGCATGATTTTTGTTTTGTCTATGCTTTGTTTTGTCTATGCAAAACAGTATTTGTTTTCATATCACCAGAGTTTTTTCCCATCTGGGGACAGGAAGTTACTCTCAGAAGATATAGTTTGGGTTTCAATTTGCCTGGCAGCAAACACCTACAGGGGGGTATTGGCTCTTGTGTGCTCACAGCTCTTTTTGAGTTTATAAGGAGGATGGGGTTGGGGCAGGGGGGGGTTAGAAACACTAGACTTCCAGCATGCAAACAAGATGCCACCTCAAGCAATGTTCATTTAACACTTTTTTTAAGACTGCAATGAAAGCCAGCAAAGAAAAATAAAATACATTCACCTGTGTGCACATATATGTATTATTCTCTGTTTTCCTTTTTTACCTCAAAGGATTTTGTATTAAAGCAGCTTATCACTAAAATTTGAACACAAAGAAAGAGTGGTCATTAGTAAACATCCTTTCTGATCATCTAGAAGAAAACAAAACAAACAAACAAACAAAAATAACAAAACCCAGAGCTTTCCCATTAAGGAAATTTGTACCTGCTGTTGTCTGTCAATTGAGTAATAGGTTCTCTGATCATTTCCAGCATTCTTGATTACAATGCTGGCTCTTTCGCATTTTTCAGCATGTCTGAAAAAATATTGGTGAAAGTGTTAGCAATTAATGAGTCCCAAAACCATTTCATAATTTTAAACAATGCTTACGTACAGTATGTAAATATTCTGAAAACTACATTATTTTACTTGCTAAAATAATGATTGTACAATTTTACATAGACCAGTGCATCAAAATGTTCATTATTGTGACCAAATACCAATATTACTAATCTGTACATGAATGCCTTCAAAAAGTTGAGTCTTCTAAACTATTGCTTCTGTCTTTTTTTCTCTAAAGCATAGCTCCACTAATTATGCTAAACAGTTTGTTATAAAGGGTATAATTAGATAGAGGAGAGGATAGACATGATGTGCAAATAGCTCTGTGTGGGTGATTATCACCTTAAAGCCTGCTGCTGGCAGATGAGTCAGAGTTTAGAGACAGACCATGCACCCAAGTGCAAGATGCAATCACAATAATCAAAGGATATTTTCTGCTTTGTTCTCTGTTTTTGTTCCTCCTTATAGTCAATTTAAATTAAGAGAACTTTTTCTTTTATGATAATGAATGCAAGATGCAGAAGTAAAAAAAAAAAAAAAAGACTGAATGGGCACTTTCTAATTTTATTGTTTTCTTAACCTTGAAAAATCTCATAGGTATTTTTCTGGAGCGAAAATAATGTCTGGATGAGTGTATCTTTATTTGTTTTTCACATTTGTCATGAAATTTTAATGTGGTAAATATATATCTTAGAAGGTTGTGAGAGCAAATACTAGTGGATTTTTTTTTCTTTTTTGATAGCAACACAAAGTATTTTGGACCTGATTTTGCCCTCTTGCAGTAACTAAGAAGTTCTCTTACTAAATCTTCAATTGTGTGATCAAAGCCATTACTATGCCAAGCTCTGGACTAGAGTCTATACCCAACACATGTCAGCAGGGCATAAACATGCATAACTAGGTTGTACATTACTCTTCTATTATTATTGGGGTCAAGTTTTACAGAAAGCTGTACTGTTGAGAGACCGTTAAGATATTTATGTCCTTAAAACATTCAGATATTGTCTTCAGACTGTATCTATTATTTTGGACATATAAGCAAAATGTTCTCATTTCACTTTAATTTCTTCCAAATCTGACCCTCTAATAAATAATATTGTTAATCAGGCTTCCAGTCTAAGGCAATCACCTTATCTAGATAACTGATGATAATACCAAGCCAGTATTTGTTTTCCCTCCTTTAATGCTTTGAAGCTCTTGGAATCTTTTGCTTTAAAAATTAGATTTTACACTATATTAAAACACTACTGAGCCAAAAGAAAATAGAAAAAGCCTTTGTGGTATGATGTGCTCATTTGAATACTGGATCTGAGAGAAATTTACATTCAAAAAAATTCCCTTCCGGGTAGTTTTAGCAGGTAGGAGTCCCACCACAGGCCATTTGCTGCTGTCTAACTGGGCTGTGACCCCTGAAGGTGGAAGCAGAGCTGAGCCCCGCACGGAGCAGGAACAGCCTTGTTGCAGTGGTTTTGAGGGCAGGGTCAGAAACCACCAGTGCTGCCCCCGAGAGCACTGGGATGGCATTTGGGGGAGCCTTTGGTTCAGTTTTGCTTTTGCCAGATCCACCAATTTTAACAGATAAGAAGAGCTGTGCTCACAGTCTCATAGAGAGCCGCTGAAAGTTTAGAGTTGTTTCTTGTTCCTCTTTCCAGTTTTCCGTCATCATCTTGAGTTACAGTCAGTCAATCAATCAAATAGTGTTCTCAATACTTTTTGATTTGCTGTAATATATAGAAAACTACTCAGTTCATAGTCATCTTTGTTTTAACCTTTAAATAATAAGTGATAGGATACTCTAGAAAATATGATATCAACATTCCAATATATGCCATGGTACCCATGCAAAACACATAACATTTGCAATATACAGTTTGAGCTCAGTTACTCAAGAAAGTTTATAGAGAGTAGACACGACCCAAAAAGATACTTTAAAATATAATTATCTATAAAGCTTAGGGAGAAATTGCTTTTCTGTTACCCTCTCATCTCTTTCTTTCTATTCCTCAAGACTTAATCAGTTTATTTCACAGGCTAAAGCAAAGAACAAGGTTTCCAAATCAACACAGTGATTTTTTTTAAAAAAATATCTTGGTATTTTATAATATACTGGTCAACAGTTGTGAATTATTGTACAGTAATTCCAGGCAATCAGCCAATTTTAGCTTTTTTATAGGAAAAAGCAGAACCAGTTCAAACAAAAAAAAAAAAAAAAACAAAAACAAAAACCACAAAACTATACAACTCCTGTAGACTACCAACAAAGTAAATTTTTTTTTTTTCATATGAAGGTACCTAAATGTTTCATTCCAAAAAAACTTGAATTCATTCTGCACTTCTACAAACAGTTTAGTGGAAATAGTTAAAATTGAAGAATTCCCTCAGCCCTCACTAATTTGAGAATCAGCCAACAAGTTGTTCAAATCAGTGGTATTTTTTCCTGGTATCTGAAGGTTTCCAGAGATGGATCCTTGGATTATTTTTTCAAGCCTCTAAAAAGATCGCTTTCTTTTTCACTCTACAAGGGGACACATAAAGGACTAATTACATTTAAATTCTTCCAACAGTTATAAAAGCTGTTATGGCTGAGGAGCAACCATAAAACAACCACATCTTCACATTTATGCAGAATTCTCCTTTCTTCAAAGGAACAGGTATGAAACTTCCTACATTGCTGCAAGAAAGATTGCCTAATATGGGCCAAGTATTTTTTTTAACTTAATAAAATAAAGGGTTGATTAAAAAAAAAAAATCAGCATTTCTCTCTTTCAGTGATTTAGATTTTGCAGTTTAATGGAAGAGCTAAAAGGCAAATTTTGTGTTAGGGAGATTATCATAACTTCCAAAAGAAGGAAATGCTGTAACAATGTTGTGATGATTGCAAGAAGTGGTGGAATACAATCTGATATTAACACACTCGATTATTCCAGCAGCTACTAAATCTGCCAGTGATTTCAGTGAGCATTATTTCTTAAAAATCCTAATTATTAGGTTTTTTTGTTCAATATTAGTACCTAAAACAAACTGTCATAAGTCCACTGTCCTCAGCAGACATCTATAATTTAGAACAGATATTTACTGCTGCCTAGTCATGGTTTAAAATAGGCAGTGGCAAGGCCAGCTTTCTATGGCTGGAGACATGAAGTTCTACTGAATCATTGAGTTTATACTGATACATTTTTAATTTTTATTTTTTTTTATGGAAAGAAAGTTAAGTACATCTTAATCAACGTATCTCACTAGGGTTCCTTACTGTTATCAAAAATTAAATTAACAATGATAGTTGCCAAAACAAGTGTTCCCTGTCTGCCACTAGTGGCATTATCTAATCCTTACAGGTTCCTGAGCAGTAATTCCCAGGCGCTGCACTGTGTGACTGGGCTGTCAGGGAGGTGCTCAGGCGCTGGTGGCTGCAGCGCGCACGGGCAGAGCACCGGGAGCTCCTGCCTCCATCCCCTCTGCCCTCATCCCTAGCAGGGCAGCCCCTCTCGCTGGGAGTGCATTTTCATTTCACTGCCACCTCAGCACTTGGGTGGAGTGAGGAACCAACAAAATGCCAATTAATTTCTGCCAAGATCGTGACAGGTTTTTTTCATGTGCAGCTATCTGGTTGGAATTTAGGCTGAGTCTACCCATCCATTTCCTTTATTTTCCCAGTTTGAAACTATGGTATAGCCCATGGTGCAGACTGCTCTTCCAGTAAATATTTGAGACAGATTTTCTTCATTTATATTTTGGAAGTAATTCTGATACTGTTTATCAGGAAGGAAATTAAAAAAAAAAAAAAAAAAAAAAAAAAAAAAAAAAAAAATTGGGAGTAGAAAAAGGAAATTTTCTCCTTAATCTAATACATAGATTACATCTAATACGTAAATTACATCCTAATAAATATAGTGCATACATATGCACTGTAATATGTGCATATGCATCCATACATCTAATAAATATAATGCAGTAAGTTTTTCCTTACTTAATGAAAGTAAGATTTTTTTTCCAAAAGTCACTTTTTACATATAATTGGCTTTGGAACAATAGTAACTAGGAATGCAGAAATATCCAATGCAAATTTAAAATGTCATATCTGATTTTCTGCTCAGTCACACAGCTTGCATACCTCCACTCTTAAAGATGCCTACAGTAGCTTAACTTCTAAATTATAACACTCAAACATACATTTAGAAACCCTCTTTCACATTTCTTAGCCTTGTTTGCCCAGAATAACTGTCATGGAATATTTTACAGAAGTTTGAAATAGCACATCTTATAGAATACCTACATGAAGATTCATTTATTATTCTGGTAAATAATGACTCTGATTACAAAATGCAATTTCCAGTCATGGAACTGTTCTGGAAAAGATTGATTTATCTAGTCAAGTTCTCTATAAATAAAGCCTTTAGTGGTAATAACCAAGGACTAGAAATATTTTCACAGGTTGCTGTGAAAGAATAACTCGCTGCTAAATGAATCTTCCCAGTGTCTGTTCAAGGGATGACTCATCTGCTCCAATGTACATGTGGGAATGACAGCCAACATTATTGGACTTGGACATCTCACCTACCTTTTCAGATAAAGCATTTAAAGTCATCGCCATTTAAAAGCAAAGATATGAAGAAAGACCTTTATTAAGAAACCTGTAATCTTGATGTAAATACAGGCCATGAATAAAGGATGTGAGAAAAAGATATCCTCTTTACCAAACATTGAAAAAAGCACATAACAGAAGCATTAAGTCTCAGGAGCATTAACCACATTACTAAGCAGCAGCTGGTCTCAGCTGGATATGACCCTCAACAACCTCATCTGACTTTAAAGTTAACCCTGCCATGAGCAAACTGTGGAAATAAATGACCTCCAGAAGTCCCTTCTAATATGGTTATAATTATCAATAATAACCAGTAATAATCACTAGTCATAATACTTAAATGGTAATCTCCAGGCACTGTAAATATGCTCTTTATAGTTTTGGGTGCCCATTAAGAAACTCAGTTCAGTGTTACCTAATTTAAATGGTCAGGGAATTTTTAATTATTTTGCAGTAAGTCACAACCTCCATTTTAAGCAAGTTTGCTAAAACAAGCGCAGATCTAAGAAATATGTAAAAATCTTTTTTTTTTCTGCCTTACAAAGAATGATTTTACTTGGACATGATATTACTTAGAGAAATCATAATCTGGATAAATTATATATTAAATATTACTGATTATATCAGTTTGATTATGTAAAGTATCTGATTTACTATACAGGACTTAAAGTTTATGAAATGACAAATTCCTGAGGGTTAGTCCTAAGGCATTACAAAGTTATTTGACATTATTAATTTTACCTCTGGTAATACCTAGGCTTTTTTCAGTTGAAGACCATTATACATGTGAATTTTTATAGTAGGCATGCCACACAGCACTCAACAACACGAGTAGGATATTGGAAGCTCCAGTCTGAAATGTCACCAGTTTTCTGCAACAATTCTGATGATGCACAATGAATAAAAGAAAAAAAGGCTCAGGGGACAGCAGGACAACATAGTCCATAATGATTGCTTTTCCTTTTTTAACTCCTGATTTTTATGTTATGCCTAATGTCCAATCACTTTAAAATGTTTAGGTCAAGTCTAAGTGTTCCTAAATCTACCAAAATTTTAGCAGGGAATTAACTGTGTAAGTAATTTGTCAGTGAGTGTCTGAGGAGGAGGATGGTCTCTCAGGTGCAGGGTAGCAGTCTGTCAGTGGAGGGGGCGAGGGTGACCACACCACCTCACTAGGGACAGCTTGGAGATACTTTTTGTCACCCACTCTGACTGGGGCCTTTGCACTTCCTATGTGTGGGAATTGGTGGATCTGACTGTAGAGGCAGGTTAATGTTAGTCAATATATAGACTGTTTAAGAATCTACTAAACTGACTCAGTTTTTATTTCCTCTGTTTTCTTGATTGATAAGGAAAAAGCACAAAAATGCAAGAATCTGATGTAATTATGTGATTAAATTACAATTTGACCCATTCAATTGCAGAAGACTACCTAACAGCAAAAGGCACAGTGCAGGTCCCCATCCTTTCCTTTAATTGTTCCCTGTGTGGGAGGACTTTAGGGACAGACAGCCCCACCCAACCAATTTCTTTTCACTCTTGACAAACGGGTCAGAAGATACTTTAGGATGTCCTCCTTCCATATCAGAGATTTGAAGTCCCAGTCCTTTTGTCATAGCTCCCTTACAGGTTTTCCACTAAGAAGGATGTAAGAGTGAAACACACCATCTAGATAAAGATATACAGACCTAGCCCCTTGATGCCAGCCAGTTATGACAACTGCAGTCTACTCACTACCCAGCTGAATTCCTCATAGAAGAGAAGGACTAGCTCTCTCCCCACTAATACCACCACAGTGAAAGCTTAAGAAGACCCTTAATGTGACCCTTAAGAAGAATTCTGTTTGGTTCAGACAAGGCACAACCACTCAGAGTACCCAGAGGAGATGATAAAAACATGGTCCAAATCTAATGTTCAAAGATAGGCAGATGGAAACAGAGAAACAAGTTTTCTTTCCTTCCCCACAGCCCCATCTCCTTCACTTTCATCTCTAAGACCCAGCACCATTCTGCTAAGGGGTGTCACTCCTTACTTTCCCAGCCCCAGGACACATTAATCAAAGGAGATGAAGCTCTGAAGAGACACAGCTAATTCTATTGCTCACACAAAATGCTTCATGCAAGTAACACATTTTGTAGAACTTAAAAGAAATTTAGATATTTAACGTTATGACAAAAAAAAAAATCAAGCTGTAAAATATATCAGCAGAGGTGACAGGAAATAGATGAAACACACAAAAGTGTGAGAGTTGAAGAAAAGGCCCACTCTACTGGTAAATATATTTCTTCTGATAACAGATATGTAATTCACTCAAAAGGCCCTGAAACAGGATGTTGCAGTAAGATATGTGTCTTTGGTAAGAAATCCATATTTGTCTGATACTGTCGTTTTATCTCTGCAGAGCAGATTTAACACAATATGTTCCTGTTTTGTTCCTGGTGTTAGAACCATATATATTGGCCTAGCATATCTTTCGTCATGAAAAATTATATTTTAAGACACAGATGAGAAATTGTTATGCACAGTACTTTATGTCCATTTGGTGTTTTGGGAATCATC
The DNA here is from genome assembly GCA_032173965.1 of Sitta carolinensis. Classification (NCBI taxonomy): domain Eukaryota; kingdom Metazoa; phylum Chordata; class Aves; order Passeriformes; family Sittidae; genus Sitta; species Sitta carolinensis. The sequence goes on along the minus strand of CM063289.1, from coordinate 10,372,569 downwards.
AATTGCTTGTTTTCTTGTTCACTGTGGAGTCATGTTCTGTTCTAGTGCAACTTAGACTAGTCCAGTAATAGCTGTGTGTAATCTCTGTCTGTGTCTGTATGCTTGCCTGTTTAGAGCAATATCACAGATGTAAATAACAAAACCTGATTTTTCCTGATGCATGCAGATCCTCCAAAGTTTGATAGGATATGGCCGAATATTTCTTCCCTTGAGGTTTCTAAACCAAACCAAGGTAGGATGTTGTAAAATTCCTAGTGGTCTAAAGGTACTGAAATTGCTCTCAACGAGTCCCATGTGGTGGCAAAAGTAGTAATGATGATAATCCAACTCATTTTTCTCTGGTGCTAGGTAATGCTATCCTGTGAGAAAATAACTATAAAACAAACCTCACCTGAAAAGGGAGTCTTCCAACACTCAGACTGTGCACATTACTGCAAATACGGGAATAGTAGACATACAGACTAAAATTTGTGATACACAGAAAGCCCAAAATAATTTTGGACTTGTTTAGATAGCACAGTCTATTTTTGAGTAAGTTTTGAGTGAACAAAGATTGTCATTGTCAACATCAAACGCATTTTTAATGTCTTGTTTCCACTTTGTTTCCCAAGTGAGCAGAGAAGCATTCTCAGTTTTCATGACGTCCACAATACAAGCAAGTTCTCTGCAGGAAAGACCCGTGGTTTTCTACAATTTGAGTGCTACACAAAAAATTACTCACGTACTGTGGAATGATGATTAGAATTGAAAGAAACAAAATTACTTTTTAAGATGACTAATAAAACTAAGATTCTTTGTTAGCTGAAGAAGTATTCAGCTATACTTCACATTTCAAAGTGATTCCTCATTATAAAAACAATGTCATTCTGTTCTTATTTACTGCCCTTTCCCCCCCAAAAATCCCTGCAGAAATCTGGCCTGTGGCTTGCTTTCATGTTCAAAGGGTGTCCTTTCTGTGCTATAACACACAGAGGTGGAGAATAAAATTAATGAGAAGGCAATCTAGAAAATGGCCACTAAACAAATGAGATGTATTGGGAATCTGTTGGGAATTACACTGGAAGGGCTATAATTAAATCTAAGGATCACACTCACCAAATGAAACATACACATGTGCATGTGAAATCTACCATGTTACACAGGCAAGTTTCCATGTGCCCAACGAAACAGAAAATACTAATTGATCTGTGCACTCTGTAAAGATTAGAAATGTACTTTAATTTGGATCATTCACCATATATTTAAACCTAACTATTCCCGATAAAGTAATACCTAGTATTCCAATTTCATTTAGCTCCAACTGTATTTTTCAAGTTTTTGCATGTCTTTTTTAAAGAAACAAAAATCCCCCACCCAGATTGATCGCTTTTCCTCTACTCTCTGTATCAGCCTGTTATTCAGAACAATTGTAAATCAAAACATTACCAATTAAATTATACTTAGCATTTCTAATGGATTTCATTGCTTAATTATACTGTATGTGATCTTAGACCTAACTTCATTTCAAAATATGTCTTGAACAGCACAGAATTATTCAATGTTTCTTCCCCAAAAATAAGAGTTTAAGTAAAATTAGTTTTGATGTTTTAGTAGGGAGAACAAAAGACAAAAATTTCAAAGCATTTCTATTCAGCATTTGTGTGTTTGCAGCATATTGTTATAGTATTTAACATATAGGGTAGACTAAATATTTCAGTTAAGGATACTGTATGAAAAGAATTATTCCAGAAATCTGCCTATATCTAATTATTTTATTGTGAGGTTTAGGTTTATACTATTTGGCCAGAATAAATATGCATTCAAAATCAATAAAACCCTTTTCAGACCACTCTGGTTACCATATAGTCATTTGTCATGGATTGGGAGAAACCACCATATAACAAATTTTAATAACAAAGATCTATCACAAAACTGCCAAAGTGCATAGATGTGAATTACATTTCCTGTCTTGATCTTGGATGTTACAGCTCAAATGATTCAATAATTGATAGTGTATAACTCATTTTCTCTAACTTTACCCTTTCCTTACAAAAAAATAACCATTGTTAAATTTAAAAGTTAGAGAATAAAGATGTTTAATGTTTTGATTTGTTCCTATATGATCCTTTTTCTAATTTGCTGTTCATTTTATTACCTATCCAGTTGCTCCCAAATTAGCTATGTCAACTGTTTCTTCTGTTCAAGTTGCAAACCACAAGAGAGGTAGGAATTCTAGGATTCATACAGTGATCCCATAGTGCTCTGTGTTGTGAAAACATTGCACTGTATGAATCTGGAATATCTGTGGAGTGTACCCATTAGTTTACTGGTGAGGCATCTTCATTGAATACAACGGAAGCATTAAGTCACATAAACATAAGCCATACAAAGAAAAATTAAATATGCTTCTTAGACAGTTGTCGGTGGCAAATAAAGTGACATGGCATTTATTTTTAAAGGAGTTAAATGTTTGAATATGACTGTTCAGATCCTTGCCTAGAAAGCTGATGTTTACTAGATTATCATTTTCCTCAGTGATATGCATAAATTGTAAAAGAGGAAATATACGCAGCTTAGTGCAGGGCAAAAAACCCATAAAACATCAATTGTCCATGTCCTTAAGAAGTATCTGTAAATGCCATGGAATGTAATGCATTGTTGTGTCTTTTAATGCATTGTAAGTGTGCCTTATGTCTTCATTTTATTGTAAGTGTGCAAATTCAGAGTGCAGGCATTACATTTTGAACTTACGTTCCAGTGTTCTATCAAAATAATGGAATTATATGGACATAATAAAGGATGCCAATACTCTTTCTGACTTATAGGCAACCTGTTTCATTTGCATATCTGTCATTCAGTCTGAACCCTAAGATCTTCTCATTGCTTTTCCTCATCAATTTATCTGTAAAGAGTATGTATGAAGATGTTTTGTCTTTCTGCAGCTATTGTGAATATCTCATTATTCATGAAATACATATTAACATGGAAAAGGGTTATTAAGAAATTTTTCAACTTAGTTTGATCTATTTGATGAGATCATGGTAATGAGCCATACTGTTTGTTATGAAGCAGGTAATTTCAAAGATTACAATGAAATCTCCTTTGTTTGCCTTAGTGTATGGGGAAGGAACACAGAGTGACTAGAAAATGAAAAAAAAAAACAATTTAATGATTTGTGAATTCACTTTTCTTGAAATATGCTTTGTGCTTTTAATTAAAAAGTGACACTGATAGCTGTCTCATGCAACCTGTCTTAGTTTAAAAATTATGCTGTCCTTCCATGTGTGTTTATCATTGTTTCATGTGATGACATTTCATGTTTTAACGGTCATAGCTGAAGGTTCAGCTGAACTTCATGCCCACAATAATAGTATGTTTTCTCAAAGATGTAAGTGCATAGCATTAGAGTGGGGGGCAAGTGTTCAATTTATAGAAACAAAACAATTAGATTATCAACTTAATGAGTTTGCTTCAGTGGGTAATTTTATCATGCTTTCTGTAACAGAATCAAGATTGTTTCAATAAAATCATTGCATTGGAAAATAGTCAGGGAGGCTCAGAGAGACAATGCTTCTGTGAGTTTGCAAGGGATTTGACAGTTCCTGAATCAGCCAAAAACAGTGATCACATCTAACATCGCAATCCCTTTTCCCTTCACATTAAACCTATCTAGCTGTCATTACTTCTTCTCTGAGATTTTAGTTTCTGCACCATTCACTCCTTATTGTTATTCAACTTATCTGTGTCTTTTCTGACATGTGGTACTCAGAACTGAAAGCAGCATTTTCTAACACTGTAAGAAGCTCATATCATTTCACAATGGTTGGTAAACCATGTGCAGCCTGAGTTTCATACTTTTCCCCTGTCTCCTTCAGTGTTTTCATGACTCTGCCAGTGTGTGACAGTGCTTTAGGCTGCTAGCCAGAGATGTGTGCCTAAAGACCCTAAACTGTGCTTCTGACAGATCTAACAAGGAGAATACTTTCTGGTGAAGGTGAACCACATGATAGGCTGGAAGGGCCCTACAGCACTGTCAGCTTCCCAGCTGGCATGGGAACACAGCATGCAATTCTGTGTGCTATGTTTAGAGTGGTTTAGGGTAGCACCTCATGTAACCAGTAGAGAAAGGCATTCCATTTTGATCATAGGAGGACTTTTTACATAGCTTAGTTTTGTAAGCACAGAGGGATGTAAAAATGATTCACTGACCAGGTCAACAGCAAAAAATTATTGCACTAACAACATGGTGGGGAGGCAGAGGGAAGCAAACGATATCACAGAATTGATTCAATCATTATTTGCCATTTCTTTTTTTTTCCTTTTGCCATTGCTAATGTTTGATCAGATGTTGGTCTGTTTTTGATTTAACTGTGTTTTTTTCTGCACCATGTAGTATTTGCTAGTCTGATCAAGACTCTTAGAGCACTCCTGTATTTTAACATTAGTTAACATTGAGACAAAGACTTGGTTTTACACAGCACAGTTGTTACAAAAGACATATACCCATTTCTACACCCACAGAAATGCAACCAAGTTTAAGAACTGGTCTCATTGTTTACCTTTTGTATTGATGAGCGACGTCTGAACTTGGGCAGTCTTTCTGCATACATTTTGGAGCCTGCACGTAAATCCAAGTGCTTCATAATTATTAGATGTTTCTTCACTCCAAATCATAGCTTGGAGCAGGCCTTGTGTTACATAGTGAATTGCTTAATGTGCAGCTTTGTTTCTTGTGCTGTTGTTATGGCTAATTATGTGTAGCAGTAATATTATTGAAAGTCATATTGCAGTTTCGGTGTAGAAGTAGTGCAGTCATTCATTCATGAACTATTCTCAATTTCTTCTGCTGCCTTAAATACAAAAGATAATGTAGCATACTCAGCTTTTCTTTATAGTATATAGGCAAATTACTTCCTCTAAATTCACCTGGATTATGAAAATGGTCAGCAGTAAGTCTGACCAATGTACCAATACAAATTCTCTGTTAGTAGCATGTCGTTGTAGAGCGGCAAAGAAACAACGACAGAGTTCTCAGAAGACACAATGAGAACTACTTTATTGGAAACGAACTGTACTTTTATAATGTACTTCACTTTCTAGACATTGATTGGTTGAGAAAGACACTGCCCTTTGGTAAACAACTCAACAGCACGTTTCTCATGCAGCACAAGGTCTTTGAAAAGACCAGGTGCGAGGTTTCTCACGTTCTTTTCTCCTGCTTTCCCAGGACCAGCCTGAGAAAGCTCAAACTGCTTCTCCCTGATCACTGTCTGTGTCCACAGTAGCAGAAGATAGGTCCTTTGTCAGACAGAAAGACTGATATCCTTGCTTCTACATCCAAGATTCAGAAAGACCAGAATGTTTATCACTAGTCAGTCCTTCTTACTCTAAAAATCCAACACATAAACATAATCATACCAATTTTCCATGACTCCTGTTTGCTAGTGCTAGTTTCCACTTTTAGATATCATCTGTTCCACACAGGCATTTGAGAAAGATGGATATACTTGGGGAGAAATGCTGCAGGGTGGCTGGCTGAAATGCTGAATCAGACTGACCAGCTGCAAAACACAACAAACATTAACATTTTTTTTCCTCCCTACTCAATTGTGTCAAGTGGTAACATACTGAGACTGATACACCAAATGTTTTCCTGTACTCCAGCAGTTAACTGGCATCAAAATTACCAGATTAGCACAAACCATGAAACACCAGTTTAGCAGAATAACATTGAAGAGAACAAGAAATATATGTTAACTAAATGCGTATATGTAAAATGGATTAATGTTTTCTGGCAGCAGAAAGGCAGCTCTCAAGATTGAAACATATGTTGTGCTAAGTGTCTAAAGAAAATTTAATCTATTTATGGTGTAGTCTATTTACAGTCCAGTACATCAGACAAAAGCCAAAGAAATATCCATGTATTAGGAGTGCAGAGCATACTCAGCAAGATGTACTGGCACTGTTGTTTCTTTACAAAAATACAGACAGGCTCAAATACTGTATGTGATGCCCTACTCCACCAATCAGGGTGCCCCAGCATAATCAGAAGCATACCAGAGGAAAGGCAGTACAGGGGACTTGTCCTCTGTCATATATGGAAACATTTTACACCCTCTGCTACAGCTTTATCTAATTACATGATAACTTCAAGACTTCAAAGCTCTTCCAAGTCACTGCATCCAGTGCTCCATTATTGCAGGAAACATAATGTAATTTATTCTACCAGTTAATTAACTACATCTGTAAAGCATCAGTGTGTTTTGCCACAAATGGAAAGTGTACAAGAACCTCACTGCCCAAATACCTAGATACCATCTTCTAACTTCCAGCTGAAATTTCTCAGTAGCCAGTTAACATCCATTTGTTCTTGTGCCAGTATTGTCCATTAGGATGGCAGGAGGCTTAGCTGCTTGATGTATTTATAGCCTGGTGATACCTTTTATCATCAGTTTCCTATACTAAACAAGCCAATTTTTCCTCTCTTCGCTTTTTCAATAGACTCAACTATTCTGATCATCCTAGTAACCTTTCCTGCATTCATTCTGGGCTCATAATCCCAAGAGTTGAGTGATCAGGCTTACACAAGTGTACTACGCAAAGCAGAGTTGTGTCTTCTATAATGTTATTGATACATTTCTGATTTCTTCTTTGTTCTGCATAAAGCCAAGCATTGCTTGTGATTAAAGACTAAAAGGCACTAGCAGTCCGTATTTAATGAAGGGTTTTTTTTTTTTTTAAAGTGGCTGTCATGCTAACTTCATTTCAGATGGCTGCAGTAAGCATGCTTTCTAGTCAGTACACATTTCAGAATTTTCATAATCTTTTCTGGCCCAACTGTTTTTCATCTCAGAATACAAAAACTGGTTAATGCTTACCTCAGAAGTACAGTGGATGTAGTTCTCCAATAACTTATCTTCCTTCCTTTTCTTCTTAATCGTTTTAGGAGGTGTTTGCCAAAATTGTCAAACTAGAGATTTGTTTGGCCATGAAATAAAACACTGGTTTTCAAGGTGCCTATTATATAGCACCCCAAGTTCAGTAGGGCATTCAAGTTTGAATATTCACCATTTCTGTCAGAGAAAAAAAAAAAAAAAAGCTTTTATTTTACTTACAGTTGTGGATTTAATCACAATTAAGTTTGACAATTTTGTCCACTGAATTTAACATTGTTAATATGAGAAGGTTTTTCCCGGGTCTTGATTTATACTCATCTCAAATGTGCAAAAACGTGTGCATTTCTCTCAGCGGAAACTGAGCCTCCAGTAACCCTGAAAGGTTTACAACTGCAAATGCTTCAGTTCCATCAGGTCTGCCAACAACAGCCAACCTCCAGCGTCATGCCATGGTTGTCGGGTCACGCTAACCTGCCTGAAACCAGCTCCACTTCCATTGCAGATAAACATCTGCTGCTGTCCATGTTACATTGAATAACATGTATGTGCCATTCATTCATATTTCTACTCATGGTTCATTTTTACTAAGCATGTAATGTGCTATTACTCTGCTGCTGTATACACTTTGTATACATTTCTGTTCTTCCTTGAAAGACTGTGAATGCTTCGGGCACTCCAACCGGTGCAGTTACATCGAGCTGCTCAATACGGTCATTTGCGTGAGCTGTAAGCACAACACTAGAGGTCAGCACTGCGAGTTATGCAGGCTGGGCTACTTCAGAAATGCTTCTGCAGAGCTGGACGATGAAAATGTGTGCATAGGTCAGTCCCGGGATAACTGCGCCTTTTCTTCTGTGCCTTTTCAGCTCCTGGCAGCTGCTAGGGATCACTGCTGCTTACTTGCCACTTAAGCCAGAATGAGCTTTTTCAATGGATCAGAACATCTGTGTAGACTTCCCACCTCATTTCTATTGCCCTGGTAGCCCCAAGGAGACATTTGGAATCCATAAATGATGATGAACCTCTCTGGCTGTGGGTCCTGGGTAGACTTTCCCCAGAAGCTCCTGAGAAACTGGACATGCTGTCCTTACACAGGAAGGAGCCACACTGGGATCACACGTGAAAATTAAGGGGCTGAGTCTTAAATTCCTGTTCCAAATCTGACTTTTGCAATTACTAGTACAGACTCTTGAATACTTGCCTGGAAACCTACAAAAGTTGCCAGCTGCATCCAGAGTATATGGGGAGGGATCTCTGTTAACCGCTTTTTATTCACTAAATTTCACAAAAACATGTCGTAGCTAATTCTGCTCCCAGACACAGGGTTGTAAATGCAGTGTTACCTCCACTCTGCTTAGAGGAGGAACTGAAACGATGTCCATAAAGTTAGGAACGGACTTCGTCAAATCAGTGTGAGATGATGTTAATTTAGAAAAGGGATTCCTGGGTGAAAACAGTGCTTTAGAACAAGCTTTATATGCAATAAATATTCAAACTGCAGAATTAAAGAAAATGTCAGAACATAATAAAAAAAGCATATTGGGAAAAAAATTAAGATCTTTATCAGCCTAGAAGAATATGCGTCGTTCTCATGCCACCACAGACAGTATACAGTAAAGTTAGGACACTTTAGGTGAAGCCTGAACATAGACAGTAAAGGAAGCCTTATACAATGGCCAGTAATTAACAGATAGCCACTAAAGACACTGTTCTAATAACAAACAGAGAAGGAGAATTTAATTATATAATGTTTCTAATGACTTAAGCTTCATTAGGACCTGTTCTGAATTTTCATTGTGAATTTTTTTTCTTTCCATCTTCCAGGAAGCAAAGAGTAGTTAGCAGATACTGTAAAACCAAAATAGACTACAGGTGAATAAATTATATTTTAATACATTTATAATCCATTGCTGAGATTCAAGCCAGAAAGTATTTAGGTTGCTGTTATTTGCTTGAGTTTGTAACTTGACAGATTTACATTTTTATCTTGTGATAAACACACAGATCCATCCTGCATTTCATGTATCCTTCTTTTAACTTTGCTTAGCAATGCATTCAGGAAATGCACAATCTTCTTTGCCAGTAATTAGTCAAAGCTAATAAGAACTTTAGTAGGCAAGTCATGATTTTGTATGACTGTGCTGAGGAGATTAACACAATCAAATGTTCTGGGGAAAAAAACTACTGTCCCACATATTTGTTTGATGTAGATGACAGACATCATTGGTATGACATCAGGGCTGTATAATTTCAGTTGCCTAAATAGGCCTAATGAATACAACTCTAAATTGCTCTGTTTGGAATTTTTCATCAGCTCATTCAGTATGTTGTTTTCCCATATACACTGAAATGCTAAGACAGCATCTGCAGCTACATAAGACAAGGAAGTTAGTAAACAAAAAGCCAAAAATAAGTAATTTTAAAATTAATTTATGAGTGATATATTTAAAATGTCATGGTAAGACAACTGTGCACTTTGAAACTGCCAAGACACTGTGGAAATAAAAATTTTAAGTCTTTAATTTAGCAAGAGTCTGGGAAGAAAAAAGGCAATGTGAAACATTTGCTGACTTTCCACCTTAATGTGAGCAGAACTTTCTTGGGCTTCCATGAGAATTGTACCATGTGAAATAACGACAGGATCAAACCTTGGTTTGCTACATATTAGGTAATTAATTTTAAATAGGTAAACGTTCTTGCTGGACTAAGACAGTTTTCAGGATCACAGTTACCATACAAAATGTATGTTTCCCAATGTGTGTGTCCTAGCTGATTTGCCACTTAAGAGGATTTTCCTACTTCTTGTGTAAAGTCAATGAAACGAACAGACACCTAAGCACTTTTCAGAAAACAGAGAAGTTTGTTCTTAAAGTGTTGTCTTGATCTGGGGCTCCTAAGATTTAATTGGGCAAAAGGTGGAGTATTTTCACCTGTGAGAGAGTAGATGGATTCCCCACCCTGCTAGGTCAAGCACAGTCTTGCTCTATTGGAAACGCTCATTTCTCTCTTCTCCGAGTTTAAAAGTTCTGTGGCTTAACTACAAGTGAAATGTTGGCATGAACATTTTAATAAGCAGATTTCCAGTGACATGTGCAAGTCTTATTCCCTTATGAAAATAATTTTTTCAGGCTAATTCTTTCCTCTTCAGCCATAGATATAGAAAGGTAACAAATGTTTGGTTAAGCTAGTTTAATGGCAGCTAATAGGGCTTTGGCTCTGATTTATCAAAACTGCTTCACAGTTTTCAGAAATACATATGGTAAGTACATGGATAACAAATCTGTGAATCTTAGCTGATCAATGGATAAAATGTAAAATGTTTCATTTTTAAGACTAAAGAATTCAAATACTGAGAAGGTTTTTTCCAGTGAGCCAAATGCAATGTATTATACAGTGGGCTTAAATCTAAATTCTTGATGCCCTTTATTTTTTTAGAAGCAAAATAGATTTTATTTCCTAAATTGAAATATCAAAAATTTGTGGATTTGTACATTAACTGCAGAATTATCTCATATGGGCAACTGCAGTGTCAGAATAAATCAAGGTATTCTAAGTTTTAAATTATTCATTCGGTTTGAAAAAGAATTTAACAGCTTGAAGAGTTTTTTATTTCTTGATAAAGCCCTAGTAACTTTCAGTGAATGCACACACTGACAAGCAAGGATATCATGGAAACCACCAAGTAGACCCAGAGTAATAAGGCACGGCCTTTGCTTCACAGCATAAATACTGAACTAGTGATTGCTGTCACACTATTAGCAAAGCCACCCCTGCAGTCAGTTAGGCTTAAGCTTCAGTTAACACCAGAAGCCCTAATGACATGTGGTTAAGTGAACCCTGGGGGCTGTCCTGTAGCCACTGCCAGCCCAGACTGATGAGCAGCAAGCCTGCAAGCCTGAGCCCATTTCCCCAACTCCTTTTTTATTTACTTTCATTCTGTTTTGTTTGAAGCGTAACTTTGGTAGAGTGAATCCCAGTGAACGGATTACAATTTCTGTTATCTTGCTATCCTAACAAATAGTTACCAGATGAAGGTTAGGACAAAAATTCTTTCTCGGTTGAGATCTGCAGGGGCTTTTTTCCCCACTCTGGAACATGTGTGTGGTTTACTTATTAGAGTGACCTGGAAATGTTAGTTTAGTGTTATTTAGTGCTCTGTTTTTGTAAGGGCGTTGGAGATACTCACTGCTTCCTGTGGCACATTGAAATTGTGACCTTTGAGATTTTGAATGTCTTAAGTATTTGGTACGCCTTGGGAAGTGTTCCATAGCCTGTGATACTGTGTTGGGACATGACCCTGAACGTTCTGTGGGCCTCTAGGTTATATTACTGTGGTATCAATTGGGCAAGGTGGAAGCTAGAATCAGTCTGTTGAGTGTTCTGATTGGATCTATTAATTTTGCAAAAGGGCCTGGCTTAAAGCTTTGTTTCTATTTCCCTTCAGTAGCATGATATGGGCCTGGAACGTCCTACATGCTTATGTGATGGAGTTCAGTAGGAAAGGTTTCACTGGTTCAGGGTCCTGTTCTCTGGAGAACATAACATCCAGTATAACATTTCTTTCACAAATACTTGTTTAAATCACTGTAACTTCATTATAGCTAACAAAGCTATTTTTAACAAGAATTGGGCCCTCTGTTTTAATGTAATGAAAGCTTTTGTCTTTCAAGGTTTTCTATAAACACTCTTCAAGCATATTTTACTTCCTGCATTCAGAATGTATCTCAAGCCTGTTTACATAAACATTTGATACATCTGATTAACATCAGAATTCCCAGCTTTTCAAATGGCACTCACTTTGCTATAATACTCAGCCTTGCACAGTATTTTTGGCATGTCAGTTTTCCGCTTCATTAATAAATGCTGCCAGCTAATTGACTCTATTATTATTGTGAAACCCTTTTGCCAAAGGTAATTATTCTTCTTCAGCATCCCAAATGTTCAAAGTGCCATCTGTAATTTATAGTTAATAAACAGTGAGACAACAGATGACAAATGTCTTTCTGGTAATTTTTTTCCTGTTAGTTTTTTCATTGTAGATATATACATATGGAACTTCCCAGTTCAAGTCCATTTTTTCATTTATGGTACCACTGAGGTTCAACCTAATGCTAGGGAACAATTGCCAAACGTAGTCAGTAAAGTAGCACTGATTCACGGACATATAAATTCAGACTCCCAGCAGGTTGCTCCAAATCAGGAAGCAGCAGAGATAGATGCTTCCAAAAGGTGCCTGTGGTCTCAGTTAACAGTGAAGTTACTCTGGGTCTACCTGGGTCTACATACAAATAAAACAGTCCTTCATTTGAAAACAAAAAAAAAAAATCTAAATAACCAAGGTTAAGAACAGGAGTGCCAAAAATGAGCTCTGCAAGTTCCTTGTCTTTGTTCAGCTGGCTGAAAGCTGAACACAGATATTGTAATCACGTTAAAGAAAAGGGCTGTGAATGAACAACAGACTAAGTATTGTGGGAGGAAATGTGTTACCCTACTTATTCTTTAATTAGCTGAACACATGTGAAAAATATACAGCGGGGAATGAGCTTCACTGCATTTTCCATCTGCACGCTGGGAGGTGAGAGAAATTAAAATGGCTGCATAAAGTCTGTTCTTAAAGGTTTTGCATTACATTAGTGCTCACCTCAAGCTTTTCATTGCAGAATATGCAAAAGGTTTATTAATGTCACTGATAAATACAATCTTATCAATTTAATGGCAGATATTCACATAAATTATTATACTGCTCAAACCTATAAAGGAAGACTATCTTGGAAATAAGTAAAGTGCATTTATATAGCCCTCTGAAGACATCCAGCATTTCTGAAAATACTGAGTAATACTGATAAGCCTATTTTAATAAAGCGAAACGTTTAACCATGATGGCACATGGATATATCCATACTTTCAAAGCTTTTCTAATGTTCATTAAATTATCAAAAATATTCTTGCCAAAGAGAATCTGTTACAATCACTTACTCTCAAAGACCGTGGTATCTTCTGCCTTTATATCCTTTCTGTTTACTTTTTCTCTGTGCATCATAAAACGTCTCTTCCTGAAATGGCACGTGCAAACAAATAAATGGACATGTAGTAATTATATTCACTACTCCAGATATCCTTAATAGACAGTCTTCCTTTACCTTTAGCACTGGAAATGCACCCTTTATTGGTATTGAATGAATTATCTCCACATGTAGACCTGAATCCAGTGTGTATGTGTTGTCTTGTTTCTGCAGACTGTTATTGTAACCCTTTTGGTTCAGTCCATGATCGCTGTAATGACAGAGGATTTTGTGAGTGTAAGGAGGGAACATCAGGGCCTAAATGTGATAAATGTCTGCCGGGATATATCTGGCACAGCTTGGGCTGTCAACGTAAGTAACTCTGAGAGTCGCCCCTCTCCTGCAGCTCCGCTGCCTCTCGTCCATGTGCTGTCATGTGCCAATCCTTGGGAGCAGAGAACAAGCAAAAGCTCTGGGCTGTACCAGTGCCATGGTGCCTGAACCTTGGGAGACTCCCAGCTGAGGGCACTGACTGCCACCCAGTTAATTCAGTACACTTTCAGTGTCCTCTCTCTCTCCCATTAACACCTGGAAGAGCTCCCACTGGCATAGGTAAATACTTTGCAACTTTGAAGTAAGTTTTGTGTACTAAAACATCAGCATATTGCTTTCAAAGTCAGAACTCCTACTGAAAGAAAGAAGGTGATTTCTCTGCATGTTCACTTTTTTCTGTCCTAAACTTCAGCACTTGACTAAGCTAATTTTGCATTCATACCTTTAAACTATACCTGGAAAATAACTGCATAACATTGGCTTGGTACCTCTAATAATTAGTGAAAACTAGATGAAAGCTAATGGTTGGAAAAAAATGGAAGTATACTTAACATCCTTAAAAAAAAGAGCTGAAATTTTCCTTAAATTGTGCAACAACACATGTTGTTTCAATATTTAGTTATATATTTTGCTTCTCTTCTTGTTAACACGTCTTGTAAACAAGTGAGTAGAAATACCACTTCAGTATATGCAGGATTAGACTTTTACTGAAAATATTGTTTCTAGTAAATTCTTAAGATTTATTCTTATAACAGTTTTGATCATCTACTTCCAGAAACTCTGGAGAGTCCTCTTACATTTTTCTTTCACTTTCTCTCACTGCCTCTCTGCATTCTTAAACTCACACACATATTAAAGACAGATTTCTACAAGAGCTTGCTTTTGAGTCTTAAGACTGAGAAACACAAGAAAATGTAATTACTGATACCAATTAGACAAATATTATAAAATTGGTCAATAGCCATACAAATGCTCTAAATACTCAAAACCAAATTCAAATCTTACGTAATAAAAATGGTTTTAAAAAATTAAAATAAAAGGCAATAATGCTAGAGATTACGGCTGTCTCTCCAAGTGATGAGTACCACTGAATCAGAAAAGCTGGACTTGTGACAACTCAACAAATTCTATCTGGAAAGAAAACCAATAAATAATTTCAGAAAATATCATGTTATTTAAACAATTAGCATTAAAGATAGTATATGAAGATAAAAGAAGCTTGCATGGACAACACCGTTCAGTGCAACCTGAGAAAATTAAATGGACTTCCTCAGCTTGTACCAGCAAGCTCCTGTTTGTATTTGGCAGGGCATTTAAGCCATACCTTTCACGTGTTCTCATTTTCCAGCTGCTTCTACTTGAGTTATGATTCACAAAATTATTCGGCAGTTAGAGTTTCAGCAGAAAGCAGGTAAAGCAATGTTTCAAGTTTCAAATTTCTCTGTTACTAATTCCTCACCTAGTCACAATCAGATCCTAGTTACCTCCCAAACAATGCACTCAGAAATAAGAGGTCTCCCTTTACCTTGCACCCCATATGCAGAAGAAGGTTGTCACCACCCTGTACCTTATCCTAGATACTGGCAAAATAACCATTGGAATTTGTGAAGTATTGGAAATATTGCAGCAATCCAAACTACACGGGAAAAAAAAACAAAACCAGGAATCAGTATAGTTCTCTACATAGAATTTGAATAAAGAAAACTTAACACTGTGTCCACACAGTGGGTTTAAAAAAGATATTAGGTAACTGAGATGCTGAACAAGTCTGGAGGACTGTTGAGCAAATTTTACAGTAATATATATACACCAGTTCATCAAAGCAATTACTTGTTAATTTCAGTATTTCCTCTTTTCAGATTTGGACATTTTAAGACAAATAACATTCTTTTAATGAGGAGTTTTTTGAGCCCAGCATATAATTAGCTTTATTTTAGCTGAATCAAGAGTATTTGTAAAAGCTTTGGACAGTTTCTGGAAATGCAAGCTAGTGCCGTTATATTTGCTGACAAAACTAATTGAGTTTCCCTCACTATATTGTAATTTTCTGAACAAATCTCAGTCTGATTGTGTAACTGTCAGATATTCTCCAAGTTTGAACAAATTATCTGATCAATTTCAGAAGAAAAACAACTAGATGCAGTTGTCAGTTTTATGGAACAGACATCAAATTGTCATGTTTTACAAACCACATGCTGATTTAAATCTCAATTCAAGTCTTATCATGGAGGAACAGAATTCCAATTAATTTAATTTTGTACTGTGTCAAGTTTTAGCTTTGTTATTTTCCCATTGAATTCTAAACAAATGACTGGGCAAGCAAGCAGACCCCAATATACAAGAAAAATAAGAACTCATTCTGTTGCCTTGGCAAAGCTCAAAAAGATTATTTGTCTGGACACGTAGCATGTGGTTTTGATCTGCTTTTCCCTAAGCCTGTGCTGTACAGAACATAGATATGCAAAGATGGATACACACACTAACTCGACAGACCAATATGTGCTTGTTTACTTTTTGTTTTATATAGGCTATTGGCATTATTAAGAAATTCTATTCTTACAGAGATTTGTTGCTAAAAACCATTGACCTATTGCAAACAGAAGCATGACCTATAAATAAACAATTTAAATCTATACCATAGCTAGTTTAATTACATGTATGATTCTATAAGTAAATAGAGTGTCATAATTCTATATATTAGTAAACCTGTTAGGGAAAAAAACAACAAAAAAGCCAAGCTGTGTTTTCTAAGGCCCGCAATATATCATTTGATAAATTACAGTTTGGAGTCTACTTTGCACCACACAAAGTAGAAGTCACAGAAGCTATTATCCTCAGAACTATTTGTTTAGGTCCCTCACTCGTACTGATTTAATCTAAGCCCTCTGAGGATCCAGGCAGAGCGCTCCTCACTCGGCGTCTCTGCGCACACCGAGGTCAGATGCAATTTTAGACTTTGCCTCCCAGATAAAAAGCACTGTGATAGCAGCTGTTATCTTCTTGCATTCAGGGTTTGTGCTGCAGAGACGCAGCGGTCAGCGAGGTCTGGCTGTACAGGAAGGTTTGCTGCCCTCAGAAAAAGAGGCACAATAGATGTGGCTGTGCCTGGCGCAGCCTCTGAGCCCTCCCCAGGAGCCCCGCGGCCGCAGGCGCCAGGCGTGCGGGGAGCTGCTGGGCTCCGCGGGGCCCTGGCCACGTACCCACAATGGATTTATCACCAGCCAGATCAAAGCACAGGGAACAAATTCAGAACAGAACAGCGTGGTCCTGAAACCCTTTTAGAACTCCTGGAACATGAGAAATGACATAGCAGAGCATATATTTGATTTTTCTATCTTATAGAAACTGAACGATTTCCTTTAAAAATGAACATTAAAACAGAACTAAAAGCTCCACGCCAGACAAGAAATTTAACCTGCAGCTACAGTTGATTTGGGCCAGTTTAAAACTGAACATAGTGTTTTTTGATAAAAGGAACCTATATCAAAAGGCAAAACATTTAAACACAGCCAAAACACTAAGTAGGAGCATTCACTTGATTTTCTACATGTACTGCTCACAGTCTTGCATCTTCTGTATTTCTTGGCCATGACATTTCAGGTGACTAAAGTCCATTGCATACATACGGTAGCATTTTAAAGTAACATCTTTTAATTTTACTCACAGAAGCATTGATTCCAAAACCAGCTGCATATTTATCCAATCAGGCAAAGAAAAACTGACTCTTTTGCCAATATCAGTTTGGCAGCACAGCTCGAATTTTCATTAGCCATGTTCCTCATGGGGAAAAGGTGAGGGAAGGTTCAATGACTAATATTATTCTCTATCTCCCTTCATACAAAAACCAAGTAAACACATTGAATCCATAGCACTACAAAGGCCTAGAGTGAGTGAGAGTTACCAATAGTACCTGGCACCCCATAGTGAATCAGGGTTTTGAATCATCTTGGTTCAGTGGCGCTAATCTTAAACAATTAGCAAATGAGTTTTCAGCCTTATATCAAGGGCTGAACAATCTATCTCTTTTTCCCCTTTTTCGTTCATTTAAATAGAAGCAGGCAAGGGATTGCACTCTTATCTTCAATGCTCAAATTGGACTCAACGCTTGTATCTGTCTTCCAGACTAAACTTGCATTACTCTGCAGCCTGTCAGCTAATTCATATGCTGTCACAGTGTGCATTTGACTTACTATATGATAATTTAAATATGAGCTTTTTTGGGATGGATTTTATCATGTGTTACAAATGTTAGAAGCTGGGGCATTTGATCAAAATCATCATGCAGATTGAGTTGCCAAAGAAAATCAAACTTGAAATTATAAACTTGGAACTTACTTTAACATTTGCTTTTGGAAGATTTGGTTTAGTGTTCAGCAAGAAAAGAGGAAAAGACATATACCATCCAATTCTTATAAAACTTTTCACAAAAATACATACTGCACTTCTTTCTAGACAGATTAAATACATATAAATGTAATTTTCTCCCCAGTGAAGGTTAGTGATCTTTTACACATCTGTACATAACTGTTTCCAGTACCTACACATTGAACTTGTGCCTAGGGCACAAAACAAAATTAAAAAAAAAATTAAAAAAAAAAAAAAAATCAAGGTGCCCTGCTTTCCAGTTCACCATCGCAACTGCCTGTGTGGGCAGCCATAGAAGATCCACCTATCTATTTTTATATATTTTTACCAATAGCAGTTTTAATGCTGTTAGCTGGTCAGGATACAGTAGGACTCCCCTCTGCACAGGTGCCATATATACTTTCAGTTCTAGTGGTTTGGTGCCAAGGCTGGCACACTGCTACACTTGGAGCTGAAGGGAGGTAAAATATAAAAAGAATTTATTCAAAAGGATAAAATTCTGCTGGGGTTAAGCATTGTTTTCCTCAGGGAACAGTCATCTACCCCTGGTCTTATACACAAAATACTGCTTTCAAAATACCGATTTTACAAGGTTGTTATGCAGACTAAAGAAATTGTGTGTGTGTTACAGGGGTTTGGATGCAAGAGGAACAGACTCTCCTTCAAATGGCTCCAAATTTAAATCAAGAATAATTCCTTTTACATTAATCCTGAGTCCAAATGCTGCAACTCACAGCAAAGTATGGTTTACAGATGTAAGATAAGCAAGGCAAGAATACAAAATTACAGAATTATCACAACTAATCCTCAGATGATGCAAAACACTGGTTCTGCTTCCCTCAGGGGAAGCATGCTGGTGACTTATAGGTGTAATGCCATCCTGATATCCTTTTAAAACCAGGGTCTTTTAAACCTGAGAAACAACAGTGCAAATGGGCTTATTAATGCATTCCTTCCAAAATACACAATGCACAGAATAATCATACAGATACTGGGACACATAGAAGGTTATTCACCAAAGTATGAATATCATGGAATGTTATTATTTTATAATGAGATACTAGATTTGAAGGAGAAAAGGAAGGTTGATCTCTCTGGGGAGAAGATATTTTAGTCAGAGTAAACATGTCAGAACACAAACACTGTATATTAACAGAAATGATTAAGTGAGGCACCTCTCCTCTGTGAAGAGCACAGAGATGAAAGCATAAGATGCTCTCTCAGAGAGTTATACAGATCTACATAATTCCTGTAGCATGTCTAGGCTGGAGACCATGCCTTAATCTTCTTTTAGCACTGCTGCCTACAAAGTGTGTGGATGTTGTGAAAATGGAAGAACCTGCAGAAGCAGTAGACTAGAAGGGTACTGGGGAGAGCTCAAGGACATTGTCTTGGTGTCTCTGTGCTGGAAGGCCTCTGTGAACAGGATGGGTTGTGAATTAGGGAATATCTGTGTGTGGAGAAGCCAAAGAATATAACGGGTAAATAAAATCAAGCAGAGAGTAAGGCTCAAAAGACTAGTTAGCCTAGTTACCATGTTATTGAGAGGCACCCATCCTGACAGACTGCAGCTCTTCAGGAGATGTACTCTGATAACCTGGTGATCAGGAATTGCTTTCTCCAAAGCAAAAAGAAATGGTTCAGTAGCAACATTTATACACCTGACCTTTAACAGAACAATTTTTCCCCAGCAAGGTGAGGGATTGGATTGGAGCAAAGAGATTATTCTCGTCTTGATCTTGCCCAAGTGTCAGCTTCAAAGCTGCTATTTCATGGCTGTCCAAACTGCTCTAATTGCAAGTGCTGCAATCCCTCTTCTCCCAATTCCCCACTATTTAGTCCCAAACCCCTAGCAATCTCTCAGGCACTTGTTTGACCTTTCACTGAATGATTTCAGATCTAACTCAGCAGGACACTAACCAAAAAAGAATAGTTTTCTGCTGTGTTAGTTCTGTGATATGAATCATCCACGGGTTGAACAAGCAGGAGCACCCTGGGAGAGCACATCCCGCTCAGCTGGGGAGGGAGGGAAGCCTGGCAGCTGGTCAGGCTGGGCTGGGCTGGGCTGGGCTGCTGTGCAACCCTGGCACATCTGGGGGACAAGTATTCTCCTCTCCCCATCACTAGATCAGTCCTTACTCTAGGAGCTTGCCAGTATTTTTATCTAACAAAGCCACATAATTTCAGAAGAAAGAGCAGGTGGATAATTACGGAAATGTCTTAAAAATGTTACCCTTAAAAATCTCCCCAACATTCTGCATACTTCTAAAATAGTTTTACATGTCCACTAACTTGTAGAAAAGCCATCAGCTCTCTAATATTCTTTTGTACTGAAGCAGAATCATAACTTTGCAGACAACAAAACTAGGATTCTGCATGCAGAGCCAAATCGGACAGTAGTGATGGATGTGAGCAGAGTGTATTTCCAAAACATGATTCAAAAAGAGTGAATACAATTTGTAGCATCTTGTGTATTTTTAGTTCTGTATCAAGGGGGAGTTCTGAAGAACTAAATATCAGGAAATTCATGAAAACTTAAGCAAGTAACATTATTTGTTTTCTTCAGTCAGATTATTTTAAAATGGTTAATAATTGATAGCACAATGATAAATATTTTAATAGAGTATATTGCAGTCAGTTAGGAGTAGATCAAAAAGATACAAAGTAAGCTCCACTAGATAAACTTTTATTAGGTACATGAAACAGAACATAAAGCTTGATAGCAATTACTATTTAATCTATTCACATTTGGAAACGTATTGAAGGGGTAACTTATAGCTCAGTTGTTATGAATTATTAAATGTTCATTTGAACAGTGATGAGCAGGACTTTTTTTCCTCTGAAAAATCTGTCACACTTTCCTTTAAAGCCTGCTCAGTGGCCATAACTTCTGTGTAATTTGCCTGCTCACTGCCTTTTTATGAGGACAGAATAAAGAGGTCAATAGCAGCACAGACACACCCAGATGGGACATTTTTATGTAGGGGGCCTGAAAAGGACCATTTAGGAGTGAGTAAAGTATTCTCCATCCTACTTAACTGCAGATAAAAATTACTGACCTGAGGCAAATAAAGACAGCCAAGGTTTCCTACCTTGGCACTGATGCAACTGATGGCATTGCTGACACCAGCACGTGCTGATTATTATGGTTTCAGTAGCTGCTGTTTTAACTTCCTTTACACATGTGCAAATACAACAGTGTGAAAACCAAAGTTTCCTTGAGAAGGAGCTGATGGGTTTTAAGTTGCAAGGTGCTGACAGCCACCACTAAGAGAAGTTAAGCTCTCCCAGTGGTAATAAAAGTTTTAAAAAGCCTTTTAATTGCACATTAATTTAATTACATATGAATAAATGGATGTCATGGAAGTAGGCATACTATGATTTTGTCCACCTGTAAATTTAAATTTTAAAAGACTAGCATGCACTTTTGATGGATTTCAGAATTACTTTAGGTACAGGGGCAGAGCTGATGTTAAGGTGTGTTTCTGCTCTGAATTTAAGCATGCAGAATGGATGTAATCCTAAGGTAATCAGCTTTCCAAATGTCAGATTTGTTCTACAGAGCTGAGTATTGTAATATCTAACAGCTAAGGAATTCAAGACCTTTTTTACATACTACTTCTATTTGACGTACTTGTTCAAAATATTTTGGATGTTATGAGTAATCTGTGGAGGTGGGGTTAAAAAATTTCAGATTGAAGGTTTTAAGGAAATTTAGTCAAACTAAGGGAGTCATTATTTAGTATCAGTAAATTGAGTACTTCAGCAAAGAATTTATGAATATAGTCAAGACCTTTCAAGATCTGGGCTCTTAACTAAAATACTTAACAGAAGTGCCTTTTTACATTTCCCAGTTCCTATTTCACCCTACTTTTTGACTATTTTACCTGGTTCATTGTAGAGCTAGTCTTTAAAACCTTTCACTCCTGTGAGTCATGAGTTATCTTCCTGCTTGCATGCTCGTAGACAATGGAACACCTGACAGTAGAAACTAAAGCTGTTCTGAGTTGCACCAGTGCCCTCGGTGTGACAGCTGCAGGCTGTAGGAGCTTCAGACACCAGAGGCATCCAGCCACTGGAAGGTGCAGCTTACAGATTTCCTCAGCCAAAGAACTCATCAGTATCGTCATATTTAATTGGTCTCAGTGAGTCTTTCATCCACTAATTTGCCTAATAACTTCTTGAGACATTCATACTTTTGTTATTCAAATGTTCTGGGACAAGTTCACAACAACAACAACAATAATAATAATATAATGTTTTTGTTTAACTGGTTGGTTGGTCCTTCCTGGTTTTTGAGAGGAGGAATAAACGAATAATTATTTCCAATTCACCTTTTCCATAACATCTGTGATTTTACAGACATATATTTTATTTTCCTTCAATCTGTTTTCCCTTTTTTATACTGAAGAAACATAATCTATTTACTCTCTCCTTTTATATGGCCTGCTTACAGCTGTGACAGCTTTTCATTCTACCTTTTATGGTAGCACTACATATATATATATATATATATATATATATATATATATATATATATATATATATATTATATATAATATATATATATATACACATATATTCTCGATATCAGGACTTCATGCAGTGTTCAAGAGATGGGCACATCATGAAGATATATACTGATATTGTGGTATTTCCACTTCACTCTTTTTCCTGTCTTGAAAATTTCAGTAGTCTATTTGCCTTTCTGATTGATAAAGAGCATTAAGGCAATATTTTCAATAAAATACCCTGAACTACTCTTAGGGTGCCTTTTCTAAATGCTGAAGCCAAGTATCTGTAGGATACATTACTCTTGAACATTTAATTTCTGTCACACGCATGTTAGAAATTCTTCTGAAGGTCCTTATAGCCACAGTACCTTCGTAGTCTAAGACAATTTATTACACCATGCCTCACTCAATTTTCTAGCAGAATTCTATATGTGTAAGCCCTCATAAGACTGATTAGTAGCTCCTGACATCTATTCTTAGCCTGTTACTTATTATTCAAGCTATGATTATTTCATAAAGAAAAAAAATTAAAAAGAAAAGGAAAAAAAGCTAATGCTGCTGAGAGATCTTGGAAATTACTCTTTGTAGAGTAAGACACATTGTCAACCAGAACTTTTGCATCCATATGCTTACCCGATTCCTTAAAAAATCTTCTACTAGGTTTATACATTATTATTTCTCTCTTTCATACTCATCATGTTCACTCATCTAACTGCTAATTCTGTTCTTCATCAAAATTTTCATTAACTTGCCTGCTGCAGAAGTTCTATTGGCCAGTCTCTAGTCCCTCTCTATCTCCTCGAAAATCTTAAAAAAACCACACCTGCCACAGGTCCTTTTTTGTAGTTAATTAAGCCCATTCTGACAATTAGAAAAATGAAATTAGAAAAATCACAAGTAGCAGTGAAAATTTTGTTTCTGCATTTTTTTTTTAATTCTTGGACCAATAATATTTGCTTCTGGTGATCTGATGCAACAGACCACTTTCATTTTTAAATAATGGTTTGTATAAACTTTCAGACACACCTCCAGAACATGCCCCCATCACCATAGGCAGGAGTCTGGTAACCTCCCAGACTTCTTCTATAGTGAATAGATTTTTCCCTTCCCTACCTTACAAAGCATTTCTTTGCCCTTAAGCCTTTCTAGAAGGTCTGGCTTCTCCTATGTTTAGAAAAAAAAAATTAATGGCTAATTTTTATGACTTTACTAAATTGCTCAATCATTTCTGGCCTACCTTGGTACTTTAACCTGTTCTTACAGTTCAGTTGTGAGAACGTGTACTCTCTCCTTTTTTCCTTCATTTCATCATAACTGCACCATTTTTCTTTATCCTTTGTATATATATTTTCTTATAAAGCTTTTTTAATCTGTTGCTAACAATGTAATTTTTATAACAATCCTTTTAAATAGTTGTCTTTTTTATACTCACTTTACTCTGCATCTCAAATACAACCATCTCACAAAATCACCTGCAAACATTCTGCCCCTTTAGCTTTCCTTGTATTTCTCTCTAATAAGTATCTGCATGATCATCTGCTCCCAGATCAATACACCTGAGACATGGACTATCCCTTCAAGTTATTAAAACTCCTCTTCAGGTTAAGCAAGGAAAGATTTTGACAAGGAACATGGGTATGATAAAATCAGGAACAAAAGCTTGATACCATGTCAGTCCAGCTTTTTGTCAGATCTTTGACTACTACCTTTTATAGCAAAAATTCACTGTGAAAGGGAATAGAGCTTTAAAGGATTATGTCAGTATAAATTTAGAGGGGACTCATAGCCCATACAGAAGTACCATGATGTTCAGTGAAATATTAACAGCATTGCTCTTTTGATTTCTCCCAACTCTGCACAATTTTGAGATATGGTTTTGTTGATTATGGTTTGTTCTTCTCTCATGTTGATCTACAGTCAGTGATAAAATCATTAAAAAAGACTTTTGGTAGAAGCCAAGCTCTTTATAATTACTTTGGCTTCTATAGAGAATAATTAAATTGTTAATAAAATTGTTACCTGTAATCATCAGGTGAGAAGAGAAGTGACAGTGCTGGAAGTTTAAAGATGTTACCGGAGAAGGGGAAGATTTTGATCTCTTGATCTTGATAATTCAGTTGTTG
The DNA here is from genome assembly GCA_032173965.1 of Sitta carolinensis. Classification (NCBI taxonomy): domain Eukaryota; kingdom Metazoa; phylum Chordata; class Aves; order Passeriformes; family Sittidae; genus Sitta; species Sitta carolinensis. The sequence continues at coordinate 10,348,357 of CM063289.1, read as the reverse complement.
GTAATTAATTTCTATAGAAGACTACTTGTCCCTGAAATCAACTTGAAATAATTATATTAAAGGGACTGCATTCATTAACATCACTGATGTCAATAGGCAGCTGAGGTTCAGGACGATTAAAGTGTTATACCCAAAATTATATTGTATTTTTATAACCACATCTTGGACAGGTACTTCTTTACATTCTTTTTTGTTTCTTGTCAATGACTTGTCTATTTGTTCAGATGGACATGTAAAGCCATCTAGTAACAACTGCACTGACGACACTGGCTGAATCTAGAGCCAATATTTTGAATTGCAATTGTCTATAGATCAGTTTACTCACTTTATTCCCTTTCTAGAGATTGAGTGTAATAGTTTTCCAAATCTTTCACACTTTTTAGACATTAATGTGTATTTTCCAGTTTTACAAATCTCTCTGTGGATAACCCAAAACATTGCTCCAGCCCATGTAAACAGTATCCAACACTAGCCCCTGTTTTTACTCTATTTCCTGCTTAAATTTGAAACCTTTTCCAATAGACCCAAGGATCTATTCTTACTCTTCAAAACTTCTAGGTTAGAAAGAGTTTAGCCATAATCTCTTTGGAGGAGGAATTCTCCCTTTAATAGGTGTTAGGTGAGTCGTAAGGAACAGCACCAAGCAGCTACAGATCGGGGGTGCACAGGGGCTAAAATAAAGAACTACCTGGTGTTTCCCACGTGCACTACCCCCAAATACAGCGACAAGTGGAGGGGGAACAAATTCCAGTGTCCAGTGTCCTTCGTATAGAAATAGCAGTCCATGAGAGACGGTTCAGCAGGGTGTTCTGTTAATGAGATACTGCACCACTGAGCTCTGAATGGGAATTCAACTTCCTTTTTAAACCAAAGGGTCCTTTAAATAGGACTCTAATTTTGAAGAATTTAGAATTTCATTTCCAAGGAGTGTAAAGAGAGTTTCATCCCATGCAGCTGTTCCTTTAAAGAGCTGAAGCTGCATTTTGATCATGAGGCAATAAGCAGTGACTAGCATCCAAGGAGGACAAGTTACTCTCACAAAATTCAAAAACCTGACTTACTTCCTACTGATTTCAGAAACAGGAGAATTCCACAATGAGATTTAAGCTGGGGCTGTTAGTGCAAGGAAATTCATATTGAGAGCAAGCATAGCATCCTTAAATCAGCTCCATTTTGTTGACATGCAGCAAAGCACAGCTCTCTGCAAGGAGGCTTCCACTCTCTGAAAGAGCATCCTATTCCACCTATCTTAAGGACAGATTACAATAGCATACTGCAACACAAACACCTCAAAAATTGAGCTGGATGCTTTGAAATGCTTCCAATTACGTTTGCACATGTGCCCTTTGGTACACAACTGGGGAGAAATATGAAAGGTGGCATGTACACTGCATAACTTCTGCAAAGGTATGAAAATCTGGGTCAAGATTTACACCACCTGTCAAAATAAAGCCATATACTGCAATAATTTTTCTGCAATGACCTGAGAGCTTTGCTAGTTCATGCTAAATCATTACTGATTTAAAACAAAGTGCAAAGATGCTTAGAGAAGTGTACTCCAGTGATATCTTTTATTCAGTGGCATCATGACGACTTAGTGATGATGCTGCAGCCCACGCTGCACTGCACCATTAGAAGGACCCTGAGTGTTTTGCAAATACAAAACATTGAGCCAGCTAAGATGTGTTGAGCACCTCCCTCACCTCCTCCCACCACCCTGGCTTTAGCCCAAACCCCTCTGTTCCAGTTCCAACTACTTCCCTTTAACACTCCTCCTGCTGTTTTAGCTAAACAGCTATTCATTCCATAGCTTTCTGGCAGTCTTCAGAAAACCAGCATCCCACTCAGATCTGCCATGTTACCACTTCAGAAATGCTGTCTCACAGCAGAAAACCTTTGCCTGTCACACTCCTGTCCTACCCTCACTTCACTCTGGGGCTGTGTTTGAAACCTGAGCAGGCACTGTGCTGGCTGGCCATGCTTGCCAGCCCTGCTTGCCTTGAGGCTCCATAGAGCAGGAGGAGGTTCCATTGCTGTTTATCCCCAGTGTCTGTCACTCACAAGGCTCCAGGCCTACAAAAATTCATCCTACCTGGAATGACAGCCTTTCCTGGCCCTCCATTAGCGCATGCAGCCAGCAGCACGGGCGTGTTGCAAATACCCTCCTGCTGTAGGAGTCGATGTCAAGGAATACAGAGTTCTCAAGGAGCTGGGATCTGATAAGTCAGCTTTCCATTGCCATCACTGCCAAGGCTGCTGGAAGAGAAGGACAAACGTGTTAGGAGTTGTGGGAGTTCATATTATGTAGTGTAGAGGGTTCTCTGGGGCAGATGACAGGACTGGACCCAATGAGATAAATTTGCCAGGAGACAGAGATTAATCATCATCTCAGCTCTGTTATGCATAAATTTGTCTGCTTTTTCACTTAGAGTTCTAAAAGAAATATAGTCAGACATTATGTTTTAAAAGTACATTCTAAAAGTACATTTTCATAAAAATTGAGTGTTTCTGGCATGACCCTTCCTTTTTTAAACCAGAGGTTTGTGACATTGCTGTACACACAGCCTCTCAGGAGCAGGAGAAAACGACCAAAGTCTTGGTTTCTCAGTCTTAAGTGCAGGTGGAAGACTTCTTAAGTAACACAACTACTTCTTTCCATCATTACATTTAAAGCTATTGATACAATACATCTTTAGAAATATCTAACACACTATCTAGAGTAATTTATTTGATCACAATTAATGGAGATATCCTTGGTATTTTTCAACTCTGGCATGACTTGACAAACTAAAAATTGGAGAAAATAATTTTAAACAAAATAAGAAAAGTACTTTGAAGTGAAATTGCATTTGGCAGTTATCTATTCCTCAAGGATGCCAGGTTATTTCAGTCTTCATTAATAATTAAATTTTAACACCTTTGTGCTTCACAATTGATAAACAGAAATATAAGTACGTTAATCAGTATGTCAAAAGTAATGCTAGAACCATATAAAGCTCACAGGGAAACAGCTCTTACTCATGAGAATATTTTACCTCTGGTCTTTTTCATATCCTGAATTATCTTAACACTTTGTCATAGTAAGGAATAGCAACATCCACGGTTAGAGACATTATCTTTAGTTTGTATAGATAGAAAGAACTTTTCAGACATTATCCCAAACAAACCATAACAAACCATGCTATGTATTCTCTAAAACAGGTCTGTATTTTATCAGATCTTTTTCTACATTGTAGCAAAACTTTAAAGTTGATTAAATGGGTAATATAATTCTGTTACTATTACAACAGCTTATTAGTGGTAGCCTGCATATCAATATTGTGAAAAATCTGTAGGTTGCCTGTAAGCCTGCTTTAGCTCTATTGGTTGGTGTGTAACAATGAATGTCTTTCAGACATTTTTATTGAATTGTGTGATAAGTCAGTTTTTTAAAATGTTTTCAGGTTAAAAAACACTAGCTAAGACTATGACATTGGTTACACTTGGGTAAAACACTGCAGAAAAACTGTTGTGCCTGGAGAAGATTGTGTTGGAAAAAGAGCATCGGTTATCTGGGGTTTCCCATCTAATGGTTGCTCTGTCATGAAGATAAATGCACAATGGTAACCCGAAGCAAGTCTGTGTGTAGCAATAAATATTGTTGATGAAAACTAGCATGAAACAACTAATAGCTTTAATTATTTGATACATTAATTTATTAGTTCTTATTTTTGCAGAGTGCTACACATCAGCTGTTTGAAACATCTTATTGGTATTCTGATGAAAAGAGTGGAAAATTAAAGCATTGCACCAATTAAAATCCCTCTCAAGAGAGCATGTTATCATCTGGTATATACCAGACAGGAATGAGGATATAAGAATCTGCCTGTTGAATTCATTTTTAATTTTACTGTAATACAAAAATAAACAATAACAGGTAATATTTTTATAGGTCAGATGACACAGAGTGGATAAAAAAATTGTAAATATTTACTGTATTCCTTATGTATGAATATGAAGCAGCTGAAGTTCTGACAGGTGAGATTAGAAGGAGATCCAATACACAGCATTGGTGTTTGAAGTTGTCAGAGAATTTAATCATCTTGTGCAATCACAAATGACAATTGGACAAGATTGCGTAGTCCTTTTTTTAACTTCATAGTTTAGAAACCTTTTTAAAGCAGACTGTCAGCAAATTCCCCTGGAAACAATAAACTCTGTTATTTTATTTATCTAATCAGCAGTGCAATGTAGTAAACAGAGCAGGAATTCACAGGACCTGTATCATTCCCTCCTTTTGTTTGCACAGGCAACTCATTGGACTTTTCTTGGCATCAACTTCCCCATTGCTCACTAGCAATAAGAAGTTTTACTCTGAATAGTTTTGGCACCTATAGGGAAGTGTTTTTATCCCCATTCTAAAGCTGGCTCAGCAAAAGCACTCTGCAGCATTTCATCCACACTCAAAACAATAAATCAGTGTAGATTCAGAAAGATCTCCTGATTTCCAGCATTGTTACTTGAACAAAAAACCCCATCCCTCACTTCATACATGTTGTAGGAATTATGCAAATGTTTTACCTTTCCCTTTGCATTGTAACTAATGTTCACACAAATTCTGAATGTTCATCTCCTGAGAGACTCTACACCATTAACTTTGCACACTGATGTTTTGGTCTCCTCTAGGAGAACATCGTCCTGCTATCTTAAACCTTTCTTTTGACAAATGCACACCGAAGGAATACATAATGACATGTAAATACAAACTTGGCTTTGCCTTTCCTTGTGGTCACTGCAAAAGAACTGATAAGTCACACTTCCATTTAGTTACATACCCATCCCACTTTAATACCTCTGATATTTACAACAGTACAATTAATGATTGCTGGTGTTTCCATTACAAATGCTGGTTTATGTAGTTAAGAAGTGGATCATAACATATATTTCCAGTAGGTGTTTTACCACTTGTTCATAAGCTCCCATGCAATTGGCTTTCAGCCTAAGTAGTGAAAAGGAAGTTTGCAAATTTCAAATTATTTTAGATCACAAATAACTTTAGAATAGTAGTGATTAATAACAGAAGCCATCAACAACACATTCTGTCATTCTCTTTTACCCCTTCCCTAAAAAAATTTAGGAAAATACTTATTAGAATAATTCTAATCCCCTAAATCATTGGGAAGTATTTTCAATTGTGATTACCTTGTCTGGTTTTGCTGCCAAATAAAGTAACAAGTGTTTGGGACTATTTAATGGATTTTGAAATTCTTCAGTGTAGCATTCACTGGGAAGAATAGCCAAAATAGAAGCTATTTTCTCTGTAAACAAAGACAAATTCTTTGCATTCTTTTATGTCCATAATATTACTACAAATCAAACACCTTAGCAGCCAAGGATGCAGGAATATTCAACCATTTATATAATTCCCAATCACGTATTTGAATTGCTGACCTTTGCATGATCCTGCTTTGGTTTGCTTTCCAGACTTTCTCCTGTGGTTTTGTGCTCTATAAAAGCAATATTTATTGCAGGTCTGTTTCATAGGTCTTGGGAACTTCCAAGAAAATCCTGTTGTTGCACACGAAGCAGAAAATGCTGCCATGCAGGCAAGGTCACCCTGCCAGCCCTTCGGATAGGACTGAAGTGGCCATAGATGTCTCAGGAGCAGTGGCAGCTGGGTGTTCCCCCAAGTGCCACAGAGCAAGGAGCAGGACAGCAGGGCTGTGGGACAGCAGGGCAGGGAGTTTCCCAGCACACAGCTCCAGTGGCAGCTCCAGTGGCAGCCTGCTGGAGCAGCTGCCCCAGGCAGAGCCTGCCAGCAGAGCAGGGCCCAGAGCCCCTGCCAGGCCCCCAGCACTGCTCTCCAGTGACACCCCCAGAGCTCCTGGGCACACCCGCCAGCCCCCTGTACCTGGCTGAAATGCCTTTGGTGTAGCTAATGGCAGCAGCTGCTGGCATTTAGGAAACCATATCCCACCCCCCAGTCATTCATAGGGCCTTCTGATGACTTCATCTTTTGCATCACAGCACTTCTTGTTCTTAACCAGTTTTCATTCATAGTGGTTACATCTAAAGCCTGACCTTGCTGTTGGCAATAGAAAAAAAACCCAACTCTGTAGTTATAACTGCTTCTTTTCCTAGTTAAGGAAGGAGAAGACAGATCATGTAAGAATGTTCATTTTTCTCCAGGCAGAGAGAAATAATGGCACTGCAGCTTACAGCTTTGTAAGTGGAATATGAATGATAGGCACTTGTAGTCCCTTCTGAGCAACTAAAGCTGATATGTAGTTTATTGCTCTCCTGAGATTACCCTAAAGTATGATCAGGGTCCTACCAATTCAGTGATGCTCCTTCATAAGCAAAGCAATAAAAAGAATAGGGAAATTTTTCTTCCCCCCCCCCCACTTTGGGAATCATCCTCTTTTGCAGAAGTATAAAATTGGAACCATCAAAACCAGAAAACTGAAAGGATAATCATTTATTTCCTGAAACCAAGGAAGACTGAAAGGTATTAGTTCAACTATAATTCTTAGCTAACTAAATCTGGATTTGTTTTCATCCATTTTAATACACAATAACGTGTAGTTTCTACCAAAGCTACTATGGCTATCATGTAAGAGTATCGATTCCAAAACTCAGTTCTCCCTCGTGTCCTTTTGACAAGTTAGATGTATTTCTTCTCATTATATTTTATTAATTAAACCCAAGGATTTTAGATTAAGAATAGAGATTAAAAATGAGAAAGCAGAGACACAACCTGTGAAAAGCAGTAGCTTTCTACCTCTGCTATCCTCATACCATGGTTAAAAACCTCCACATATTCTGTACAGGATTTTGCACTTTGAGTGGTGAGACATAATCAACTAAGCTTACCCATGTGGATGCTAGGATAAATTGCTGCCTGTTTGCAGGAGAGAGGAATCACCATCCATTCTCTGGCTGTGTGCTGGGCAGAACTCTGAGTAATAGCTACATCTTCTTGTAGAAACTCTGAAGATTTCACCTGCAATTTGATTAGGACTGTCTTGGCTTTGAACTGTAGGTTGTGCAGAAAGAACAGAAGTTATATATAGTCAAACAATCTAAAAATTCTACTGGAAATTTTCAGTGAACACAGTATCTCCATTACTCCCCTATTCATTTACTTTCTGATAACTTAATAAAACTGTTTTGATAAAAAATCAAGTGTCATTTCAACTGTGCTTCTAACAGGCATTTCTAAGACAAGTCAAGATGGAGATGTCTGCCTTTAGAAACTACTCTCACTTGGTCAATGTTTATTTCCTTGTATTACTGGCAATATAATTAATCACAACATTGTTTCAACTTTGCACCAGAGATCTTTGTATTAATGTTTGTCATTTTGTGCCCATAATTTTGACACAGTAAGATGTGCTTTAGGCTTGTACTTGTCTGCAGTGATTTATTTTGTCTTAAGAATGTGCTTTGGCAGGTAAGTGCAAACCAGTTTTATTTTCATGTTATCAAAGCACCTGCCTTATCTTGATTTGAAAGTATCCTAAGATAGTTTTACTACTACAGCAAATGATGAATTAGTGTCACTTCCAAACAAAGAAAGTATTATTAATATCTCATTTATAAGAGCAGTAGCTGTTTTTCCTATCAGGTATGTTTTTGGATTCAAAGCACTGAAGAAGCCTGATCAACACTGAGACATATTCATGGTATTAAAACATTCTAAAGCCATTTGGCAGTAGTGTAAATGGTAACAATAAATTAAATTCTAAAAACTAGAATAAAATAAGTAAAATAAGTATCTCTAATTGGAAGATAGGCACGGGAAGAACTCTCAGTGACAAAGCCTTCAACTCAGTTATTACTCACTGGTTATTCGAATGAGTAAGATACTTAAGCTATAAAAACTTGACGTTTGTCATGTGCTGTGCAACACGAACTGTATCAGCAGCAGCTGTAACCTTTCAGGAGAAGCCTGACTGCTCCTGTTTTCCCCATGCCCTTATATCCTCTTACCTGACATCTATGCTATATGGGTGAGATCTCATGAGTCAGTAGAGCTCCACATAGAGATTTTCAACACATAGCAAGTATGTATTGTATTTTAGGATGTTTTTCCAAATAATGAAGATACTCTGACAATTTGAAATATTTTGATTGCAGTCACTTATGTTCAACTGGAACATGCAACTGGAAAGAATTTCATACCTTTGTATTCAAATGAGACTAAGTTTTTGCATTCCCCAATTCCATTTCTGCCTATTTGACAAATTATGGGAAAAATACTGCCAATACTGTCACAACTGCAGAGGTTTTCTTGCTATATATGTATGTGTAGATGCCCACATTCTTATTAGGCATACACGCAAGCTTCATTCAGTGCAATTTCTTTTATATTCTGAGATTGTTTTTACCATTTATTGATTAAATGATCACAGTTTTAGAGAATAATGTATGTTACTTACAGGCTCCTCATAGTATTCACAGGAACTAATTCTGCATTTGACAAGAAATCACTTGTGCTTGGCCTGGATTTACCGAACTTATTTATGCAGCAAGACGAAACCTCCCAATTTTTTCATTGCATTCCAATGTGCCATTCAGTGTCAATATATAGACAGCCACTGCATATGTTGGAGCAACCTATAAATCATTACTGAAAACATGAGTTTCACTATGCTGGATTTTTACTCACTTATGCACTGACAGAATATTCTGTTAGCATGTGTGCTGAAATCTTCCTCATTCATGAGTTCAAGTAACATTCTTTAGTAAATAAGAAGTACCAAGGAAACAAAAGCATTAGAGAAAAAAAAAAAACAGCCAGGAATAATTTCTTCAGCCATGAGACCTGCATGCTCTCAAAATCATGAACAATGGATGGAATTCAAGGTCAAAAATTCAGTGGTGCCAGTCACTGACAAACAGATATGGAAAATTCACTGCTGCAGAAGTCGGGGCAAAGCTTGCATCAGTGCTTTAGGAAAGACAAATATGTTGTGTAATATATTCAGAGCTGTCAACCCACCAAACTGTCCAGGGACTGTGATACTCATGATCTGGGAGACAAAAAGGAGGAAAGTGAAGGGATGCTTTTAAAAAGAGTGAGAGGGAGAGAGAAGGCTGTAACAAAGGATGTCACAAAAGGTACACACTGATGGAAAATAGTGATAGAAACAAACATAGAAAACATTATTTGAAATTTGTCTTCAGAATTCAAGAAAGGAAGCAAAAACCTCTAATATTTTTTTTTCTTTTTGTGACTTTATCATTAATGATCTTTATGTTATTCCCACAAAGAAAATTTCATCGTAAATCCAGATTTTGATGCAGAAATAGAACACCATCTATCCCAGCTCAAAAAGGCTGTCAATAGCCTGTCCCACCTGAATAAGATATGACTGTAAGCAAGCTGTACAAAAATTAAGGTAGCACAAAAAAAGGTACAAATTTTATTTTCTCCCCTCTTGGATGGCCTTTGGGAAAGAGGAGTGTAGAAGAGACTGTATTTAAGCTCAGTAGCATCTTGTTTTTCTGTCTGGGCAGCAAGCAGACCTAAAGCCCTGGTCATGTGCTCTGCAGCTGCCCAGACTCGGTAAGCAGCAGGTCTTTAGGCCAAGAGCACAAGACTGTGCCTGAGGTGCCCCTCAGCCTGAAGAGAGCAATGCCTGCATTTCTGCTTCTCTCTCTCTCTCTGTCGTTGCTTCAGAACTAAAATCAGCCAGAGCTGTCTTAACTCTTTTCTTTCAAGAAGCTGCAAAGATACTAAAGTTGCGTTTTGGACAGACTCAGGAATTTTCATGTATTATTCAGATTTGAACATTTAAGAGGAAAGTAGTAATTTGTCAAACATCTGTATTACTCACAATATTTTATTTAATACTCAATATAAATTCTATGAAACACTAGCACATCAACGACAGACTAAGACTACCCCTTGAGCTGGCTCAAAGATGGGTATTTTTCCCTTGTTTTTCTTTTTTATTCCATTCCCAACTTTATTAACATTGCAATTAAAGATCAAGAACATTTTGTGACATATGGCAAGGCATGTCGTGCCTTTTTTTCTGTCTCCTTTGTGAAGTGTTTTAAGGATCCTATAACTGGACTATAGTTAGATTGTAAATTGATGAATTATGAGAATAACTTTAAAACTATTTCCTTTAGTTTAACTATTTCACTTTGTGCAGTAGTGCAGATCTGGAGACTGTGCTCAAAAGGTCTGCAAGACTCTCCAAAACAAATGAGATACCTGTTTGGTTGTTAAGTGACCAGTTTAATTAAGGAAGATCTGCCAGCAAACCCACAGCTAGTTCAGCCACACAGTCTTAATAGTCTTGAATGTGATGACTTCAGAATTAGGTCTTTTACTAGTGTCACTTCTCCATGTTTCTCTCTTTGGTCAGAACTTGGTACCTGATGCCATTCAGATAATTATAAGTCAATATAAAAGTTCGGAAAGTAATCCTGACCAACCATACTTTCAGAAAGGTGAAAATGGCATTGGAGTTGGTCAGAATAAAATTAAAACAAAATTGGCAAAAAATAATGGGATTTCATAACATTTCCAGTTTTTTTTTCATTTAACTTCCAGCTCACAATTGCTATCTACACAATACATATATGTGCATACATGTAAGAGTGCAAGAGAAAGAGATACAAGCACAAAATTAGGAAAGCTGAGGCAATACAAGATCAACAATTCCAGAATTTTCAGCTATGCAGTATTTTGCTGAGAACAGTAAAATCTACCTCCATTCCTGTGAACAAACATAAAGCATATAAGAATAATGATGAAGCTTTTGATCCATCCCTTCTTTTAGCACATTTCAGAAACTTCCTAATGAGAAAGAAATGGTCTGATTTAGAAACCAGCATCTATAGCATTGTATCCAGAATTTTGTAGATGGCAGTGTTTAGAGGCATTTGGTAGTAGTCTGCATGAGTGTGTCAGGCAGAACAGCCAGCATGGAGCAAAACACCTCTGCAGCCCCCCATCTCCAGCCAGCCATAACTACAGACCAGATCTGGGCTAAGGACCTCTTCAAATAACAGGCTACAGTCTGCAAAATAAATTTTAAAATAGGAAAGATATTAGTTTTATAATACATTTTTAAAAATACGGTTTACTTAATACTTGAGCAAATTTGGATAAATTATTCCAGGCCAAATGTGAAGTGAACCATCTCCACTGCTGTTCAAGAAGTGGTGTTTAATGAACTGTTGACTCCCACTCAGTTTGTCAAGGCAAGCAAGGGTCTGCATTGATAGGGCAGACATTTCACAATTTTCACTGCCTGAACTGTAGGAAGCATCCCAGCAATGAGTAGTGTAGAACATGCAGATCCAGTAGCTGTACCATCAGATAAAGTACTTTGATTTTGCATATTGAGATGACTAAATATATACAATCTGGATAATAAAGTCAACTTCAAAGATACATAGCCTCAGTTATAAGAGATGTAATGCAAATATTGACTTTTAAGACATAGTTAATTTTTTCCGCCTGTTACCATGGTATTTTCTGGGTTGTTAATCTCATCACATTTATTTGGTGGTGACTTACTGTTTCTTACACATTTTTTCTAATGTATGTGTAGAACATTAAAATTCAGACATAGAATCATCAGCAAAATGTTTTGTTATACCTTACTATTACATTTTTTCCATTGCAATTCAGAAACTGGCCAACAATATTAAATCCATAGCTCTTAGTAAAAACCCTTGATTGCTAAAGGAATCACTAAAAAATAATGACTTACTCGTCCATCTTAATTGCACCTACAAGTTTCCAACATACTGCATTATTTGGCCCACTTGGATTATTTGGCCGAACATCAGAAAGCAGTTGCTGGAGAAACCTCCTAGGGTGAGAAAATTATTTTTCTGAAAGCAAGCCAGGACGGGTAAGATTAACAGTGAAGTTAGTGGTGCACAAAATTGTACAGATTTATGTAGAATTACACCACTTAAGAACCTGGACTATTTCACTTGTAGTTCTCGTGATATTTGGACTGCCTTTAAAAATAAGTTAATCAATATTTGCAAAACTGTGCTTCTTTGTAGCAATAAACAGTAATGTTTAGGATAAAATTAACAATACTTTCTCTATCCTGAATTATTTCGAATATTTTCAGGCTAAGGTAGACATAAACATCATATTATGCTGAGTCTGCTTCTTAACCAAATAATCTTTTCCCTAAATCTCTAAGTTAACACTTTTACCATTACCTTCTACCTAGATCATAGATGCAAGTCCTTTACTAAAATTGCCTGTGGAAGGCAGAGCTGTAAGCCAACACATATCATACTAGTGATATCACCTGAAATAAAACACAGATTGACACATTTAATTAGTATGTTACTCATACCTCTGCATTTTCACCCTCGAAATATTTGAATTGATACTAAGCAATACAAAGTAAAGCTGTCAGCTTTTCAAATACTATAATATTATGCAGGTCTGAAAGTTTTTCCTGTATTATTTTCTCTTAACTCCCCTGTCAAATCTGATTTCTGAAGTTATATCAGTTTGCAATATCTAAGATATCTAAGATAGTTTTAAGATGCCATGTACCAAAGTAGCAAATCTAATCAGGATGAAATATTTGATCTATAACCGAAATAGCATTATCTTTTATTTCCAGACGTCTGTACCATATAATCCCCATCCAACAGCACGCTGAACTTCCTGCCTGTGCTTGGCTTATCTTTTTTGCATAATTTTTTCAGATCATTAATACATGCAGTTCTTGATTATAAAAGCTTGCCCTCTCACGCAGGTCTTTGTACTTCAGCAAAACCATATTGCATTTTTAACCACTGTTCATGGTTTCCAAAAGCTCTAGATACATTGCCCTGTTCAAGTAACACATACCACCTACATCTCCAGTTCAGTAATAACTATATAGATGCAGGCATTAGCACAAGATGTGTTTTCATATTCTTATTATTTCATTATTAAATAGTCCTTCATACAAAATTAATCAATACCGTAGTCAGTGGTGTTAAGTGAATTAGATGGTTTTCCAAGAATGCAGCCTTAAGAAAAAAAAAAAAATTAAAATCCCAGTATTTGAAAAAGCACAGCCCGTTTTCATGTCTCAGGAAGAGGAGGGAGGTGGACCTTCAGTTCTGGTTTTAGTGCATTTCTGTGTAGATGCATTTACATTTATTCTCTGTTCTGTCCCCTCCCTTGCCCTGCTGTCTTGCAGCAAACGTGTGTGACAATGAACTGCTGCACTGCCAGAACGGGGGGACGTGCATCAACAACGTGCGCTGCCAGTGCCCGCCGGCCTACACGGGCATCCTGTGCGAGAAGCTGCAGTGCGAGCGGGAGCCGGGCGGCTGCGGCCGCAGCTCGGCGGGGACCCCGCGGCCGCTGCTGCCGCTGCTGCTGCTGCTGCTGCTACCTGCCCTGCTGCCCGGTCTCCGGCTGCCCGCCCTGCTGCCCGGTCTCCGGCTGCCCGCCCTGCTGCCCGGTCTCCGGCTGCCCGGTCTCCGGCTGCCCGCCCTGCTGCCCGGTCTCCGGCTGCCGCCCCGCTGCCCGCCCCGCTGCCGCCCGCGCGGGCGCTCCGCGGCTGAGGGCGGCCTGGGCTGCGCCTCAGGGAGACGGGCCGGGCCCCGCGCTCGCCGCTGGGAGCCCGGCGGGACATCCAGCAGAAATAACCACACACACACACACACACACACACACACACTAAGAAGGCCGAACTGAACTAAGCCATATCACTCAGTCACGGACAGGGCTGCCAGCCAGGACTGTTCACCTCGGACTCGAGGCACGCTGGCAGCCGCCTGTTGTGTCAAATCACTCAGCGCTGGCTGCAGGACTGACATGGCTTCGGCAGCCCCCGGAATGGGAAGAGAACTCCACAACATCCGCTCCTCCTCCTCTCTGGCCGCTGTACCTGCGCCCGGTGTGTGGACTGACCAAACCAAGGCATTCTTTGCTGTCAGTGCATTGTGGGTATAAGGAAATCTGTAAAAGCTGCCATATTGGCCTGCTTCAGCCCCTAAATCCTTTCCGACCTGTGCTTTAGTGAACGTTGCTCTGTAACCCTTGTTGGTTGAAAGATTTCTTTGTCTGATGTTAGTGATGCACATGTGTAACAGCCCCTCATAAAACTCAAGCCAGTCATATCCTTGTATACCTTAGCAGCACCGCATCAGTAAGATGCTGTGTTCACCTACTGTACAAGAGTGGCTATAGGACAAAAAGTGTATTTATCCTTTTGTATTCAAATGAAGTTATTTTTCTTGAAACAATGTACAATGTAGATTTTTTGTATTATTGCCTATTTGTGTTACCAAACGATTTATTAATGTATTTAATTCTAATCAGGTAAGAGAAAACTATTACTCTTTATTTAGTCCTTTTCTTTTTCCTTTCATTTAATTGTGCAGAGATTTCTCTGTATGGGCAACGTGCTGGCATCAAAGAATATCAGTTTACATATATAACAAGTGTAATAAGATTCCACCAAAGGACATTATAAATGTTTTCTTGTTGCTTTAACACTGGAAGATTTCAAAGAATAAAAATTCCTGCATAAACAGTACTAGGATGACGTATTGCTATTTCTTAAGGCCTTTTTAGAAAACAAACAAAAAAAGTTAATGGTTTTACCATTCAGTATCTGGAAGAAACATAGATTCAAAAGTGGAAATTACATCATAACAATTTAACCTAGCTTTAATTTTACTGCTGTCACTTTGCAAATTTAAAATGTTAAGGGCACCACTTGCTTGAGGAAGATTTCATCAAATCCCAACTTTGAAAAAGGTATGAAAAGTTGAATAGTTCTCACCTTTGTTCTCTCAATTAATCATGTGCATTATTCAAAAGCTAAATTGCAAGATATCATAGAAACTGGTCTTTAATTCATACCTTTTTTGTGGATTCTGGCAATAAGCAGATAGAGCCACACCTTACATTATTTCTCCAAAAGCTTCATTAAAAAGGTATGTTTATATATGTATTAGTCTGCTTAAGAAACTGCAAAAACAGCAGCAATCACAAAAAAAGCACCAAGATTTAACTTTTAATAAAGTCAGATTTAATATTTAGAAGGACTGTCAAAATATACAGCAGCGAGTAGATAAAAAGTGCTGCTCCAGCAAATAAGGTTTGTTTCAAGTATCGCCCAAGGTGTAATAAATTCTTGTTACTGCCTTTTATTAGGCCAATTACTGAGTGTGACAGAAAAGAATAGCAAGACTAGAGAGGCAAGCCAAAACCACAGCAGTGTTTCAAAGTCCCGGGAAAAAAATCTAAAGGTAGTAGGACTGTGTGAATTCATTTCCTGGCAATTTTCATCATAATGGTTATAAATATTTTACCAACATAATAGCCTAGTATGGAAAACATTTAATCAGCAAAAGAAAAATTCCTGAGAGAAATAAATTCTACCTGGCTGCCTCTTTCAAATGGTGAACAGCAGAATTTAGGGCACTGCTTTCTTGGAGAACCTCTTTCTGCTGAGGAAGCAAGTTTTGCAGGACAGTATCCAGCCTCCAGAAGTGGGTAGGGAAACCAGGTGTTCATTTCTAAAAAGAAATAGGATTCTAAAAGAATACTATGAAGATGCTGATGACATCAAGCTGCTGCCTCTTCAGGCTGTCACCCTGACCCTCCATCACAAAGAAAGCTTGCTGTTCACACTTGCATTTGTTCGTGGGCTAAGTAAGATAAGGCAGAGAGAAATTAAATGCTTTGCTGGTTGCCAGCCATGGCTTACATGAGACTGCAGAAATATTTTAGAAGTATGTTCATGAAATAAACACAAGAGTACACTGAGTAGACTCAATGAGGAATATAAATGCTAATACAGGTGACATACAGAGCTGGAGACTACCTATAACTAAGTGGATTTCTGATACTACAATGGGGAATTAAAATTTTCTTATATTACCACAGACCAATTCAGATTGTGTAACTATTGCAAAAGAAGTGCTTTAATTGTGATTATAAACTCAAGGCTTTGTGAAAGTGCTAAGTAAGCATGTTATGCTCATTTGGTTAGAAGGGATTCTGCCAGCAGTGCTGAAGTATAATAAATATAAGATCACAATCAACACAGCTACATTTCAATTTCATATAATTGGGATCTTCTAAACAAGGGCAGAGTATATAGCTTTCCATGTATTTAGCTATCATTTTGTGCATTTTATCTTCCCTCACCTATTAATAAAATTACAATTTTATACAGGAATACATTCAGTGGAAAGTCTTCTTATCAATCGTGCTTTTCTTCAGCTTCATTATTTTTTCCTCTAAACTCCACAGAACTTTACTAAATAAAAATTTAAGTGTAAGTTTCTGCTACTGTATTCCAAGTATATTTCTAAAATTATACGTGCATTTTTTGAGAGAGATTTACAGCACTCAGCATTACTTTACCTGTAGTTTTTTTTACTTAACTCAGTGTCAAACGATGACAGAACTTGTTGTCCATTTCCGAAGCTGTGAAGAACAAGATTCCTTTTCCTGAGAGTGTGGTAAGATCTCTCCATGATAACAGGCAGTTGCAGTGTCTGCTTTATTTTTCACCAGAAAATATCAACCCTTTCCAACATATTGATGTTTCTTGGAATGGTATCCTCTCCCTGTGAATGCCTGTAAAATAACAACACATTCATGATGCTGAAAAAGGCCAACCAAATCCCTAGCCTAGGATTTTGCTTCTGTATCAAAACAGCAAAAGAAACCTACTCTGGAATTACCATTTTCTCTCTGATACTTCTTTCCTGGAAGGTTTCTCATCCAAGAACTGACCAGGCTTTAGATTGCTTAGTTGTCCAGAATATAGTTCAGAGTACAGTGACCCTAAAACTAGCATTCATCTTAGATTTATTCAGTTATATCAGTTCCAGCTGCTTTGCCAAATCAGTCAGTCCTAGTCAGCTTGCTGTTCCTGTGTTTGTACCTAGAGAATTGTTTCTGATCCAGGATCCACATGTGTGGATCAACCTAGGACAGTTTAAAATCTGGGAATGGGGCAGGTTATGACAAAGTTCTGCTCCCTGACAAGAGAACTGCAGAAATTTCCACTTCATGCCATCTTTCTCACAGAGAAATTAAGAGAGAGGCATCTGTCTTCGTGCTACCTAATTGTTTCAAAAACAAACTATCCAAATGGAAAAAAAATCTAGTCAGGTGCAAATTGACCCCAGATATTGCCCTCAAAAAATAATTGACCTAATACTTTATCATGACAGAGCCACAGGTGAGAAGTTATTTCATGCAGTGAACAAAACAAAAAATAATGTGCAAAAGACTCCTCAAATTTAGAAAGAGCTCTTCTGCTTGCATATAATTTTATACATCTTTTTCATAACTCTAAGATACCAGGGGGATTTGTTATAACCTCATTGGGATTCTAGGTTTATTAAACCATTGAATTAACTAGATTCATCCATGCATGCAGTTTATTCACCTGTGAGAAATGTGAGTAATATTTTTCATAGAATATGCAAGACCAGATTTTCAGGCAACCTTCAGCCTATCATTCATGTTTGTCCTTGCAAATGCAAAGTTGCAGGTGTAAATATTAAGACATAATCAATTCATTCCCAAGAAAAATTCTAAGTTTAATTATTTATGGATGCAAACATTTATCCACTACAATGCAGATCTAGTATTATAAATTAGAAATTTTATATTAATGAACAATACTTTTCCCACCCTCCCACAGCATCAAAAAGAAGAGGATATAACTATATGAAAACAAACAAGCAGAGTGGCAGTATTTTGCACCATATGGTGCATTTCATTTAATGAAATGAAAGTTCATCACCAGAGCAGTATGTTCACCAAGACACCATTTTTCCATAATATACAACAGATAAAATTCCAGTACAAAGCATATGCTTCCCTTTATTGTTTTTCTGGCCATCATTATCTATACAGACACAAATATACAGACTATGAAATACTGCTTGAGACTTTTTACAGCCTCAGATAGTACAGGAAAGACTGATTTATGCAATCGAGGCCTCAACAGATTGTAAAGGCTTCGGGCTTGAATTTCTGCATACATTGCTATGCAGGGCTCTGGGGAGGCCTGGGATAAGGATCTCACCATGGAATGCAGTGCGTGGAGTTCCACAGCTGGCAGCAGGCACGTCTGGCAGGGGACACGCCGGGCATGGCTCCCCGGCGCAGCCTTGGCACTGGCACTGTGTGTGCCCATTGCACTGCCAGGACACCTCCTGAGCACAGTGCTGCCCGCGGAGCTGCGGGACACAGCTTCAGGGCTACTGCTCTCGCTGGAAGTGCACTTCTTGTACAAGAAGCAAACTGTTGTTGAGAAGCTGAATAGCAGTGTTTTCTGGGAAGAGGGTCAGAGGTGGGTTATGGGGCTATGCTTGTCTGTTTAGAGAAAATGGGACTGGTTTGGGATGAGTATTTTCCATTTCTCATATACTGTAATTTTCTCCCACATACTCTGTGCAAGTATTCGTGATATCCAAGAAAAATAAGTAAACCTAATGTTTATATATACGAACATGATTTCTCATGAATGAACAAAAAAAAAAAGAAAAATGCTCTGATTTCTGATTAAGCACCACTGCATGAATGGATTTTTTAAAATAATTTTTCTTGTTAGGACATCATTTGTTTTGAGATTAACACATTCTCTGCATTCAGACATGCAACACCATCCTTTCACAAAAATTCCAGAAATACCTGATGAGATGTAGATCATTCAGGCCCTTACTCTGACAGTTCATGTAAGGCATATTCTAAGTTCCCTGGTTTTAAGAAGCCTTGATCTAGCTGATGCTTTCACATCTCTCAGTGGCTGTATTCAGTGTTACTGAACAGATAAAGGAAACATTCCAAGCTTTGTACATCTACTGGGAACATGGTTCACTTTGCACCTGCAAATAATTGTAGATGCAGAATTAGTGGCTGCTGTCTACATTGGTCATTTGCAATTCACAGTACCAAGAAATCTCCTCGAAAGGCTTGGGTCCCTTTGACTGTATTCTGCAAACACATTGAATGAAAAAACGTATTTGCTTGCTCTAACTAAATAAATGCAAGGCTAAGTCATTCTTACAAGATTCTAATGACACTCAAAGTCAAAGCACTTCCATTTATCACAAGTGAGATACTTCAAAAACCCTCAACAATACAATAGGGCTAGACTTTTATTCTCTACAGTCTGCAAATGTTCAGATACTTCAGTTGTCTTTTAACAGAGATGAAGAACCTGATTCAGGGAGGTAAATGAAGTTGCCTGAAACAACCCGAGAAGCAGCTGGCAAAGTCAAGGAACAAATTCACCACACTCATGCTTCACAGCATACTGAATATGAATAATGTTACACTACGAGACTATCAAAAACTTGGTAGCTTTGGTTACAACTACCACTATGTATAGCATTAGTATACATTAGTATAATATAATATTTTTATGCATAGCCTGTATTACTAGTTAGAAAATACAACTTCACACCTCCTCATTTTATAATGAGGATCAAACCAAATTTATTCTCACAAGTAACAAGCAAGACAAACAGATATATCCAAAATGGTGCGAAATTATTCCTTGTCTGAACAGGTAACTATTCTTACTTAACTTCATTCTTTCTTCAGTTTATTAAGGTTAGGAATACCAAGGTCATTAAGAAGATAGTATTCCTGTACTGGTATTTTAATGAGACTAAACAAATATAGTGGTTTATTAAACTAATAATAACAATCATGTTTTTAACTATCGTGATATCTCATGAATTATTTCCTATAAATTAATATTAGTCATCATAATTACAGAAAAATTTAATGTATTTATAAAAATGCACTAATAAATTTAGACACGTACTAACATAAGTTATATATTGTTTACTTGTTGCTGGGTTTACTGACCTTATGCACAGTAAGTGTATTATATTCTTCTTTCAAAACAGACCTGCTAAATACATGCCCAGCTCAAAGCTATGTATGCCAAAAACCAGTAAGCTAAAATATAACAACAGTCACATTTATAAGTTGAGATTTACTCATCGAATAGCACTAAAAAGCAGGAAACGTAATTCAAATATTAAAACAAAGTCTTCAGCTTCACAGTGTAGAATTTTAAAAGGTTAAACACAGAAATGAATGTTGGAACCCACACTGCAGAAAGAGGTTACTGAAGATGCAGACCAGCAAGATCAAGATGAAGCAGAACTAAAAATTATGTTCTTACCACCAATCCAGCACAAATTTTACCTCAATCCAATCAGAATTGTACATGAAAGGTACTGGAATTGACAGAGAAACAAAGCAAAAAGAAAAAAAGTCCACTTTTATCAAGACAATATTGTAAGTCTTAATAAAAGACTTAAAGTGAGGAAAAACCAACACCAGGAGAAGGAAAAGAAAGAGAATATAAGCCATGCCCAGACTAAAAATATGCCAGATCTCAGGGGAAAAGCCAGTCCAGGTACTACATTCATTCTCACAAATCCGTAGGCACAGATTTTAGCATTGTATTCTCTGATTTGGAAATTGCAGGGCATGAGCCTTGCACAGCCAGGACAGTCTTGAGGGTTTCACCTCCTGTCCGGGTGATCCACTGCTCACTCACCTGCTGGGAGAACCCAGGCCAATCAGCAGCACCTTTGCTTTGTCTGTGCTCCAGCTGTGCACCTCACAGGAGCCTGGCCATCCAGTCCAGATGTTCATCAGGCAGATGAACACATCATCTGCCACACAGCACAGGCCTGGCTCAGGCCACAGCACAGTAAGCACAGTGCAGGAAGAACCTCCTTGCCATGATCTGTGTCATGCCGGCAGTTCTGTTTGCTCTTTGCCACACACCTTGAAATCTCTAAAAGTAATTTTTATGAGGACATAGAGAATTAAATGTGTCTGTTCAGAAGATAATATTTTCCCTTCTATTGGCATCTGCAGTCATCACATACACCAAGGGACTTGAAGGCCCTGGATGCACTGACTCATTTGATGCATGTCTTGTTAAGACATGCATCTTACCTCTAATTACTGTTGCTTGGAAGGATGGGAGAACTGGCATGTAGAACACCCTGGTAGTTACATTTCTTATACTGCTTTCTTTTGCCATACTTTAGCTTATTTTCTTCCCTCATGTCAGAGTTTTTTCTATGCTCTCATAAATTATTTTTCTTACTTTGCTCTGCAGATCTCCCACAGGCACTAAGTAGGTGGATTGGTACCTATGAATTAGTCTTGGCAGTGCTCTTTTGCCTTCCCAGATCTGGTAGAGGCACAACGACTTTTACAATTCGCTCATTGAGTAGGATGTAAGGAGCGATGACTAAACTATGTAGATGGAGTGCTGAACAATTTTTTGACAGTTTTCTCATTTACTGACAATATCTAACATCAGAATATCTCCCAGACTGTACTGAGGTTAGCCTCATGACACTGCTGCAAAGCAGGGAAGCATGTTATTTCCATTTTATTCATAAGGACTGAAGCTTGAAGATGCTGAGAGACTTACAAACTCAATTACAGAAAAATAGATTAATTCTGACACCTCATCCACTGCAATAAGTACTGAGACCTACAGTTCCCTTCTCCATCCAAATTACACAAATCTGAAGTTAAACAGTCTCCCATCTGCACGTATTTGCCACCCACTTACTTCAGATTATCCCATCCAAGTCTATTTTACATTACACCTCCCAAAACATCGGAGTTTCAATGTTGTGATATTTAACTCACACATGTGATTTTGCTGGTTTGATTTTTTCTCTTTGGCACTTCAGTTCAAGGCTAGAAGGAAACCACAACAACTGCTTTGTGAAGGGATGTTATGTATGAGTCAAAGTAATTGGAAGTATTCTAACAGTCTGGTAAATTAAAAGACATGCATACAGAAAAACAGTAGAGCACTACAATTCTCTTCCAGAATAAAGAGATTATTACTGGGTTTCTTTTCCCCCTCCTTGTCTGATTTTTATTTAACTGAATATATTAGAGCTCACATAATAATAACATTATGACTTGATAAATACATATAATGTCTTTTATGGCTTGAAATACTTATAGCTTAGGCATTTAATTTCTTCTAAAAACATCTAGATACTGACCCAATTATATTTTGATACATAGATATTTCTTGTTTACTGGAAATCTGGTAGCAAAAAGACTACATTTTGAAGAGGCTCATAAATATATATTGAATTTAATTTTTTAATACACAAAATCCATTTTCCTATTGTTTAGTTGGTTTGCTGACTGCTTAAGAGGAATATTTTCTCTAAATATTTTTGTTTTGTACAACTAATTAGTCCATAAATCAGTAAGTTGTAATATGGCAGAGACTACCCTCAAGCCAATAGAGAACAACTGATTGAATGTGCTTACTTTCTTCAAAATTCAGCTATCTCCAATGTCTCTGTATTTTCTTCTGCCGCTTTCAGACATTGTCTTGCCACTCTTTTCTCTCTTCCTATTCTTCAAATGTAGCCAATAAGCACTATTTGTATTAAACACCAGATTTTTCCTGTGTTTTGAACCAAGCACAGTGGGCTGACAAAGTACATAAATAAATAACTAGATAATCAGAGAGTAATCAGTTTGGTTCTGTAGCAGGAATTTTAACATGCTTTCATTTTCAAATTACTGTGGCCATTTATTGATAATAAAACTGTGCCAACTCTTAAGGAAAAAATGTTTCCAAAAGAGGGGAGATGAAAATGCCAAATATAAAATTCCCATAACAGAAGTCAAAGACTGAACTGGAAGTCAGTTCAGGATGATAACCATATTTTAAAAATGAAGTGAAAGCACATGCTGAACTTGGAGCATGTACTTTAATAACACCAAAGTCCTCTCTAGTGTATTTTTTTCTTCCCAGTCTATAATGCCAACTTCATTTTCCGCAAATGGCTTACGATGGCTGAGAAGAGGTAGGATCACTGAGACAGCATCACCTGTGAGCTGAGTGCTCTTTGTCATCCAGCCCACTCCATCTTTAAAATTCAAAACACAAAAACCAGACAGACAGAGACAGGCATGGCTTTGTCATTCCTTCTGGAGACTTCAGTTCAGAGTGGTAATTCTTGTGTGGCAATTAGTCAGCAGTCTTGGTACAGCTGCTAATGGAGACGTGAATGCTGATAACAAAAACTATCAGTGGATTTTTCCTCAGCTGTCAATCTTAGCAAAGGAAACCAAGGGGCAGTGAAATGAAGATGAGCTAACCCTGCATATCTCAAAACCAGGCCTCAAAGAAGGAAGAAATACACTTACAAAACACTCTGAAAAAACACAGAACTTCAGTGTAAATGGTGCATCTATTCTGTGAACAATTACATTTCATTCTCCAAGGAGTGACCAGTTTGCATTTGTTAACAACATGTTCCAGAATCCATTAAATGCAAATGAAAGTTTCACCTTGATTTCAACTAAACAGAATCAAGTTTTAAATTAGATTGAAAAATAATTTCAGGAAAAGAAAAAGTAATCCCTTAGGCATTATCTCTCTGATCCTACTATAATCTGCAGCATTTGTACAGTTCCATGTACTATTTATTGTGCATTATTCTATTGCAGCACTTAAATTATTCTCATTTGAATGTTTCCACAGACCCAGCAGTTCTGGTGACAAATGTCTTAATTTAAGATGCTGGTCTGTATGGCAGGCACTATTTCTATCCAACAGAGAAAGGAACTCCCTAGCTGAAGCTGTTTTCACCAACAATTTGCTTGCCAGCAGCATGTTTTCCTGTTTAATCCGTGTTAACATTTTGTTCAGAGTTATCCTAGCTGGCATGTATTCTATCTGATAAACATTTCCTCTTCTCCCTCACAGAAACATTATTTATTTATGACATTATTGTTACAGACAACTAAACAGCCAAGAGGGAAACACATTTGCTTTTCTACAAATACCTGAACATGCTGTTAAAACTGCATCATTTTTCTTATGGAAGCATTTAAAATTTGGTAAAAGGCTTCCTAGGATATCTTTGGTATCCACTGAGAACAAGGACAGAGAGAGACGCATGCAGCAGTACAAGATCAGCAAGGGTTCAGGAGAATATGAGGAAAATAATGACATTTCAGACTGTTAGGCTGATATATGAAACCTTCTCCTGTCCAGCCAAATTTGTCATGACTCCACGACTAAGTGAACTAAATGGACTTGAGATAAAATGATTCAAATCGAGAGCCTCAAATTAATTCAAGTTCTCTGTATTTTTGCCAGCATAGGAGCTGGCTGCTGTATTATTAAGAACCCGGTACCCAACACACACAGTGTGAGCCAGCACCAAATGTCAGAGGTCACAGGGTCCCCCAGGCTCCTTCATGACTGACACTAAATTAAGAAGGAATAGTATAAATTAAAATTACCAAGTTTCTGAGACACAAATAGCCTCAAATTGCCTATTACTTCACCAGTTAGTACCACATGGAAATCCTCAGTGACAAAAACGTATTCATTTAAAAAGGGACTCAAAACCTACATCTGTTTCATAAATTACACCAGAAGTTGTAATGAGTCATCAGTTTGACATGGGACTGACCGTTTTCCATATCTCTGAAGTTCCTATTCCATATAGGTCTGTCCTTTTTAGTGTGCCCACCTGTAGTTTTCCCACCTTCTTTCCATTATCTGCGTCTAAAAGTGCAAGCTTATTTACCACATAGATGTCTTCCAACTCTGTGACACAGTTCAAGACATAACACATATCCTCAATTACTTTTTACTGACATATCCTTGGATCTTGTCACACTGGGCTAGGAATTTTTCACAGACAAGCTGCTCTCTGTAGAGGTTCAGGTCAAAGGAGAAAAACAACAAAACCTGGGAGAATGGACTGCATAGACTTTAGACAAGCAGAACGAAGGCAGTATTTAAAGATGGATTCAACTTTAGGTGTATATTTAAGTAATTCACCAAAGTAGAAAATTTTTGGTTTAGCCCCTAAAATTTTTTGCTGCACACCACTGCTCCCAAGAGCAGGTCAGGTTCTAGTTAGTGAGTCTTGGCTGCTTAATGCCTTGCAAAAGAACAGGCCTTCCAAAACTTAAAACAACTCACCCACAAACAAACAGCAACTTGTCCTCCTCCCCTGCACAATCTAGAAAAACATCTTGTTTCTAACATAACTTAGAACTTTATAAACTTCTTTCAATAGTGCTGAGCAATTGGAGGTAGTACTTATAAAGCCTTCTTAGAATCATGGTCACATTTTCAGACTCATTATTCACATAGCTCCACTCCCAGCTGAAAACAGTGGGGCCATTGACTCAAATCCTTGCACCCAGTGACAGAAGTAGGCACTATGCACTTTATTCCTAATCATGTCTTAGCACAAAACAGGAAGGGCTGAGAGTTTTAAATAATTCTAAGCAAAGTCTTTGGGCTTTAGAAAGAACTGACCATCTGGGTTCTTTTGCAGCCTTTAAAAATTCAAGATTTCATTGTTACCCTCATCATTATTTTCACTTAAACACACACACAGACAGGCAGAGCACTGTAAGCCCAGCACTCAGGCTGCTCCTCAGCCTGACATCTCGTGGCAGTGAAGGACATAACACTGCTGAACCAAACACCCAAATACCGTCCCCACACACAGGAGCAGAATAATGCCTGTATAATTTAAGCAAATACAAAACAGCTCTTGAGCAATGCAAGACGATTATTTCATTTACTTGAGGTGATGTGGTGTCAGCAGCACATTCTGATAAGACAAACTGGCACAGATTGTAAAGGCAAACCACAGTTACAAATAGTGCAGAGCTTTGGTTAATTGGACTACAGCAGATGATATTTTGCTCAAAACTATAAACCTGTCTAATCTGAAATAAGAATTTCTGGAAAATCTGCAGTTACTCTTTTGATACTACTAAATATTAGTTCAGTTTTTGCCACAGGAAGGAAATCATTCCTGCTGCAAGAGCAGAAATTGAGTGCAGCAGGCTGCACAAGGAAAATGAATGTCTTCTCAACCAGGAAGAGAAATGAGGAAACAAAGAGTGGGTTTACCTATATACATAGGCATAGCATGGATACCTGCCTAGGAGGAGAGAGAGGAGAAACACCCATGCTAAACTGCTTTTTCTTTTCCTAAAAAAGTTTTGCTATCGATTCATTTTCAAGCAAAACAACTCAAAGCTCAGGGAAATAAAAAGCTTCTTCCTTTTAACAGGATTTGCTGCACTGTCTGAAGAGGTTTGACACTCACCTCCTGTTCTCCTTTTCTGGCATAGAGAACAACAATCAACAATAACACAGAGAAAATAATTCCTGCAGTTTGATTAGTTTCCACACCAGATGTTCCCACATATATTCACATCTCCCCAACTCTCCTTCTGCAGCCAAGAGTGTGTGCAGCTGCTACTTCTGTAGTCAACACCAAAGCTATTTAACAGAGTTATTAGCAGGGGGTTTACATTATAGATCCCACCACTATTCTCTAGGGGTCTGCTTCTGTTCCCACTGAAGTTAAGGCATCATTGCACTCATTATCTTCAGAGAGCCAGAAAACATCACTGGAATTTTTTTTTCTACTCTGTTACAAACCTGCACTTTCACCTTCTCCAGCCTATGATTTTCATTTCATTTTCTTGCTGGTACTGTAAGGCTGTGCAGCTGTTCACTGGCCAGCTCTGGGCTTTCATTCTTTGTGAAACAGATTCCACTGGCAAACAATTTTAAGAACCACAACAGGTAAGAACTGTTGCTTGTTTGTTAATTAAGCTTTAATGACCACAGATTTCAAGAAATGGGAAGTACAAAGTTGTATCTCATTAATGTACCACTGAAAGAATAAGCCTCAAAGGTGGACAGGTGGAATAACACTCAAAGGACTGTTCCCATATGATAACATTCATGGGCTCTGGAAAATTCCCCCAGGGCAAGGAGTGGCTGGAAAGCCAGCCCCTCAGCTCTCAAATGGGCACACTACAATAAACGACAGCTTCTGTTCATTTGAGGGGAAAAAAATGCTCTTACTTAATGCTGACAAGAAAACTGCCACACTTTGAGCTCTGGGATTTGTTCTAATTGCTCTGGTTGTGAGTGAGAGGCTTTCTGTAACAGCAAAAACAAAAACAAAACCAAACAAAATAAAACAAAAACACAAAATAAACAAACAAAAAATTTACTACTACTCCATATCTTAGTAAGAAGGCAATTATACATGCTTGCATTTCTAGGAACTCTGTATACATTCTACAGCCAGTTTATCTTCATAACTTCTGTGTCTTGTTTCAGAAGACACACATGTGGAGTTTTTTCATTAAGGATTGATGCTTTTTTAATGCAAATTAAAGGTGATCCAAGGTGGAAATATGCTGGTGGAAGCATTGCAGTAACAGCTGGGAAGAAATCATCCTGTATACCAAGAGTGCTGTTCGTGGGGATTTTTTGCCACTGGGTTCTCAGAGTATGCATCTGAGGACCACTATTTCCATGGGGATGCTCACAAACAGCGTTGAAGGTGAACAAAGGGCACTGGTTATCAGCTCAAAGCTGCCACTCCCCAAAAGGCATATTTTAAATATGGAAATGCTGGATGAGCTGGATTGTCCCAGATAACTAAAAGCATAAATAAGGAGCACTGCTTTTGGAAGGCAGGTGATGGCAGGAACTAGTCAGTAATCACGTGATTTGAGGAGGAGGAATGGTCTGTTCCTAGCCCTGAGCTCCCTGTAAGGAGACAAGGTATGGTGCTGCACTAGACTCACACAGTGAGGCTGGGTGAGTGCTGACAGACTGGGCAGGCACTACCAGCAAGCAGGAAGGTACATAAAAATAAGATACATTGATAAAGCAGTCAGAGAGGCCTGGGACACACACAGGGATAGGCACAAAAGATTAGCAAACCCAGCCCTCCCACTCAGAAAGGCACAAGCTGATAAGCTGAGGATCTCTTCAGCACAGGGGTAGTGGGTATCCTGAGCCTCCTGAAGCCTTAAAGGGAAGTTATGGTTACAACTACCTCAGGTAATTAGATGTAAATTATCATATTGTTCATTGGACTTGAAATGTCACAATGTTTATCACTCTCCTGTGGTGACTGGTATTCCAACAGAGAAATCTTGTGTAAGACCAGGCAGAAAATTAAAAGAACCCACAAAGTATAATCATCCATTGTTTGCCTTCTCCTAGCTAAATGAGGCAAAGAAGGGTAAAACAGCACAGAATTAGAAAAAAATTACATGGCTAACAATGTCTGTATCACTGAGAGCAGAATTAACAAACACAGGCATCCATATTTAGCATGAAAAATCTTGTTTTCCTGAGCTTTCATGGGTTCTGCCACTAACTTCAATGTAGCCACAATTTTATCCAGAAAAATGTATCAGGTCAAACTGTGTCAGGAAATGGACAGAGTCGAGATGTGAGGAACACTGCATACTTCAATATTAAATAAAAAAATCTTGTGGTGAGAATTTTTTTTGTCATTGGAAAATAGAATCCCTCTGCATTATACCATCCCAGTAGCTTCTTCCCCTCCCTCATGCACAGCTGACCGTAACTCCCATTCTTCTTATGAGAGAGAAAACACAAGGGCCTCTTTGAGCTGCATTAGCAGAACTGGATTTTTAAAGCTACAAAGATGCAGAAATTACGTGTAATTCCTGAATGCATCTAAAATCTGTCCCACAAGTCCAGTGGCAATGAAATTAAACAAAGGATGTTTTATTTTATCATGTTTCAAATCTCCCTTGAGAGATAACAAGTGAAAGCAAGCATAACCTGAGCAGGAAGGATAGCAGGATCTAGGAAAGCAAAGGATATATTGCACAAACTGAAATGGTGCAAGAAAATATCATTTGATCCCTGCCTCCCAGTAATCAGAAAGCTTTGTCATGACAAATGCTTAGGGAGACTACATGGCAACAAATTGCTTCCCTTTCCACCCCTTCAGCAAGCTCATTTCAGTGGTTATAAAACACAAACATAAAAAGACTTCAGTGAAACTAGGAGAGAGCAGATGTTAATTACAGCAAAATGGTCTCAAAGCCAAACTGAAATTTGCTTTGGTTTTGCACAATTAGTTGGGCAGCACTCCCAAACAGTGCAAACTGCAGGGCATGCAAACCCTGACTGCTTGAGGAAGATATATGTAGAACCTGCCCATCCTATGGAGCTGAATGTCACCTCTGTAGTTACTGCCAATTGCCCTTAAGCTAATGCATCATATGTCTTTTTGACAGGAGTAATGGCTGGGTTCTGACAACGAGTAATTGCCATTTCAATTGAAAATGTTAAAATATAACTGAAATCAAACATGAAATTATTGTGAAAAATGTAGGAGAGATGATGGAAGCATATAACTTCACTGGAATTGTCAATAGCTTGACTGGCACTTCCTTAGTTCTACAGTAAGGATTCAGTACAGTGCAAGCCACAAAAGCAAGTGGAAATGGTAGTTAACAGCACTGAGACTCAGTGACTAAGAGCTTCACTGCTAACCAGAGAACAGCCAGCTCCTAGATTGTTTCCATTCTCACCAAATCTAGTTCTTAATGGCCTAATTCCTCAGTTTTAAACTGTCAAACTATTGAAGATGCTGAAGCTCTACACTCAGTTCCAAAATGAGCACAGGCCGTGTCCCTCAGGGTCAGCTGCTGGGCTCTCCCAGCACACCATGTCTGGGAAGAGGAGGGCTGAGCAGTAAGTGCTGCAAGTCTCCCCCTCCAAACCTCAGACTTTTGCAGTATGCCATTGTCTCACTTTCAGTAACTGAAATTAAGCTCTCCAAATATTCCTATCAATTACATCTTGATTTACTGCCTTCCATGGCATTTTCCTCTTCCATTTATTGGTGTGTTTGACTTGTATTTCCTACAGGGACATTGTGTGATAGACTTATATGTCATTCTTTTAAAATATCTCTTTCCTTCTAGTACAAATTTTTAGGCTGTACCCTGCAGAGTGCCCCTGAACTGATCTATCCTCTCCCCAGACTTAGAAGCCATCTCCAGGTAGCAGTTTTTCCACCACAGCTGATTAGAATATTGATCAAAAGCTTTCCCTGAATCCTGTCTCTGTAGGACTGCACTAAGCATAACAAAATAATGAAATTAAACATCTTCCAGCACACATTTGTAAGAGAGAAGCGTGTGATTTCCTACATTCAAATGCACCAGTTGTAGTCCTTGTCTCCCCTTGAGGAAAAATGGATCCAAGTCATTAGTGGACTTGCCCCACCTTTCTGCAGGACAGGGTAGTCCAGACTTTGGGATTGTTCTTCCTACACCAGCCACTAATCATTGCCACACAGGTGAGAAGAGCCTGTGGGGCAAATGGATGATGGCAGTATCATCAGAGAAGCTCTTCAAAACCCACAGACATCAGCATCACTTTATGATCAACTGTTACCTGTTCTGCAATTGTTGGAAACTTAGGTGTTTTCTAAAAATTAATTTAAAATATCCCTTTGTATTCCACCCAGCCTCCAAAATACTCCAGCATTCAGACCTGGTGCTTCATCACTCGTACTCACAGAGATCATTTTTCTTGCACACACACAGCCCTTACCCACTCCTCACAAATACAATGCTTTTCTTCAGCAACAGAATTCTCAAAATCTCTAAATCAATCTATTGCCAAAACTGTTATGCAGACTGAGACATTAAAAGAGAAAAAGCCTTTGGGATAGTAATCTCTTCATTACGAGTATCTATTCTTGTCATGTATAAACACTGCAGAATATATCCTTTAGTCTGATGTTATTTGTTCTTAAAGTACCAGAAACTAATTAGAAAACTATGCCTATACTGTACCAACAATTCATAATGCCAAAAAAAGTGACGGGGTGGAAATGTTTTGAAAATTTAATTAAACTTAGGAGAATCAATAAAACCATTTGTTTTGTTCTAGCACCTGTTTTTAGGCAATATCTTCATGCTGCTGCCTGTTTGGTTATACTAGAAATTACATGACCTGCTCAGCTGCAAAGATACTATTGATCTGTATGTAATAGCAGGGAGAAGTACTGCCTGTTTACAAGGGATCCCTAGTTACTGTGAACACTGTCTGTAAACAGGCAGGGACTCCAGTGTAACACCACATGTCTCAGAGGAAGCAAGCTAAACACGGCAGCAGCTCACACAGCAAGCACTGAGCCACATTCTTTGTCAGGTAAGAAACTTTACAAGTCTGACAATATAAATAACACAAAAGATGTCAAGCTTTTCAACTGCTCCTAAGAGGAAGTTGAGGGAAAGGGAAGTAAGAGGAAAATAAAAGATATTTGATAAAAATTATCATTTCCCATTCCAGGAACTTTTTCTATGTTATCCTTTCTGTATACCTACCAGAAATTCTTATGTACATGAAGAATTCTAAAAATCAGGAAAACACTTATCTAGCTACTAACCAGTGATCACTTACTTGTCCAAGGCACTCCAGGGAAAAGCACTCCCTGGTAAAATGTTTTCTCCACTGAGAGATTAAGTCTGTCCTTGACCATTTCTGGCCATACTAGAGAGCAAAGAAACAGTGAAAGTGGAATCTTTTTAACAACCATTACTCTGGAGAGTTTACAACTTTTTCTCTATGGGATTTAAACAGAACATCTCAGAATCCTTGCTGACCGTGTCTGCAATACCTATCAATTCCAACTTCCCAGCAATATTTACAGTGTCTTTAAAGCAGATATGGCCTTGTCTGACACTCCCCTAACAGCATTATCAGGTCTGCCTGGCTCTCTTCAAGTCAACAAATTGCCTGGGCACCTACAGACTGCAATAGACCAGTTTCTACCTTCTGTTCACCTAGTCAGGGCACTACATTTCTACAATCATGCCTAACAACTCTTTAGGACTGGTAACTACAGGTTTAGCGTTTTAGTATGTTTGGACTGAGGTGCAAGTTCAGTTGAAAACTTCTGACTTTGTTACACGTAGGACAGTTGATGACCATCATTTATACTATGAAAAAGTGTAGATGGAGTGTAGCTTTTTTAAATTAGTAATACTACTGTGCTTAGTAAGAATGTTGTTCATTTCTCAGTCTTAATAATTCAAGAACAGAGAAACAAAGCATCTTTTCAACTAACAGGTCTCTCTTGTCCTTTGGGTAAATTTTAAGTGAATCCAACAAATGTGAAAATACTTTGATTTCTTCTGCATTTACTGTTGGAATTAGAGACCCAAAACAAATAATTACAAACAGGGAGGAAGCAGTCCCCATTAATGCATCTCAAACTTTTTTCATCGGATTCTTCACCCAAGAGAGTTTTGTAAAAAAGCATCAGGTATCCAGCACACAAAAAGTTCTTCTCGGTTCACTTCCTTTGACAGAAAACTAGAACCAGGTAGAAGCAATAGCGCTTGAATTTTGGTCGGCTTTACTTCTGACACTGTAGGATTACTGTAGATTTTAGGCTCAGAGTTAGGAATGCTTACCTACCACTGCAGTACATGAGGCTGCAGTCTGTGCAGCTCTGGGGTTATGTCTAACCTCAGCTTCCATGCATGGGATACAGGGATGCTGACATTCCTCTCTATGCACTGGAGATCAGTTTGCTTGAGATGCAGCTGGAGTATAATTTTCTGGACAGTTACTTTATGTGATTGCCAGAGAACTATGACTTCACTCTAAGATGTGGCCTCAGGCAGTACCCCTGGTAAAACCCATGCAGCTGAAGAATTCTCAAGAGCACATACCCTAACTGCATCATATGGCTTCAGTTTGCACCAACTCAGTGCTTCTCAAGTCTTCTTGAGAATGAAAGATCCACAGTTAAAACAGAACTTACCAGTTCCAGTCAAGCTGGAGCTTTTTCTGAGGTTGTTGGCTATAGTCTATATCCTCCATGGTCCCTGCTTCACACATTTTTTTTCATTTCAAAAGCTTAAAAGACAATGTAACGTGACTCAAAACACAGTCCAGGAAGTGTAATCATGAATTCTGATCTTGGAAATAACCACAAACATTTAAAAGGAATTTGAGTTTAAAATTTTTCCCTTTTTTTCTGCATGATCACAAAGGATCATTTAAGTAGAAGAACTATACAAAATATTCTAAAATAATATTAAAAGTCTGTAAAGTTTTATTACTTTGTTAAAGTTTGTTTACATAGACATAACGTTGTTTAGAGACAACACTAAAGAATGTTGTTAAAATGAGTGTTCAGTTCTCTCTCACAACAAATTTCCTCCCTGCCTCACGAGAAGCCACACACAGAGTACCCTATAAACCCTTCCATAAGAAAAAGGCACCAATGAGTAGGTGATTCTATTTGAGGTTCTATTCTCATCAAAGCATGCAATATGAAACACTGGTATTTTTGAAAAGAAGTGTAATATATACTAGAAACGCTCACTTTCAAAAACCCAGAGCAAATGTTGATTATACCTTAAGTGTGTGTTTTGCAATTGAATTTCCTACTACCATAGGGGTTCTTTTATTTATACATATATGCCCCATGCTTGTTGCTGAGGTGGAAAGTGTTCCGAAAGCTGCTCTGTTATGTATACTTCAACAAGTTGAAGTTAATGCTCTACTAAGCATTTTTCACACTGACTATGTGGGGAAATAAAAGTTCCATGTTTCTTGCACTGGTAAGTATAATAAGAAACCACTGCCCAAGGCAAGGTACTCTTTGTGAAAACTTAACACATGCTGGAAAAAGGCCTCTTGGTACTGCTTCCTAAAACAGGGATGAGGAACTGACTGAAATGTTCTTTTGTTGATGTCATTAGACAAGAGGAGGGAGGAACAAAGGATACAAAAGAGCCTAAGGAACCTCAGAAACACTACACAGGCAGAGAAGAAAGTCACAAATGAGAATGAAAGAAAAAGCATTTGCCAGAAACAGCAATCTCTGGAAAGAAAACTGACGGCTCATCTGGAAAATGGAAAAATCTGTATGTTCTTTGTAAGTATACTGGTTGTACCAATGACATACTTGATTTTTCCCACTAATTCCTTCTCCTAGAAGCAGCAAGACACTGGCTAAAGAATATTCTGCACCGTTGAATGCATTATGTCACATCCTCATATCACATAGTTATAGTTGTAACTTCAGTGTCTAGGTAACACAGGTTTTACAATTTATTTAAAAATTAATATATCAGTGGAGCAAATCCTGATCTTTTGCCAACTCTTTGAGGTAAGGTGGACCCACACAAGAACCCATTAATATCAGCTTCAAAATAAGCAGCCATGCCACACTCAGGCTGAAGTGTAGTGAAGCATGTACACGCTCCAAACACCAGCAACATCAACAGGTTCTTGATTTTGAATCCAGGTTCTTTTTGTGAGTGGAGACAGGCCAAACTCCAATGACAGAGGGAAGAACAAACTGTCATCTCGTATGCCACTTGTTTTCCAAGCACATCCTGTTAGGCCACGGGTTAATCATTGTCACTTCATACACCCACATATCACACAGTTCATTAATTATTACTTAATGTCACTACACTACTAGATTGTTTGATGAATTCTATTAGTAATTAGAACTGCTCATGCAGTGACATTCAAATAAAACTTCTCTTCACAGTGCATTCATTATGAAGAGCCAGAAAGAGAAAATAGCTAGGTTTCATTAGATGCATTTCATTTAGACTACAGCTTGATGATTTATTTTACTGTTAACTACAAAATACTCATGCCAGTCTGAAAACTGAGGTTAAATTCGGCTGCATGTAAGACAAGTCACTGCATCTCCTTATACACATTCAGAACAGAGAAAAAGGATGCCACACCAAGAGCTAACACTCTTATTTTTCTAGAAAAGGTCAAACAAGAAAAGGATGCTTTCAGACACCATGTAGAATTAATCTTAGCACTAGTATTCAACCAATTGACTTCCAAAAAGAGTACAGTAAAGCTGATGGCTTGTTTGCTACTCTGTATTTTATGGACAAATTTTAATATTACAGTACTTTTGCAAGTTCTGCCTAAGAACTACATTAATTGGGCTTGTTTTATAAAAATTATTTAAGGAAAGAATGCTTGAAGCAAAGTAATTTCTTTCTCTCATCTGCCATTTTCTTTAAGTTCACAACCAAGTAGAAAAACCTGAGCTTTCTTGTTAAACTTTCCCTGAAATCAATACAAATTTTAGAAAAGTTTTGATTTTGACAAACCTACATATGTTGCAGCAACAGGATGTTCCATCAAAAATAAATCTATGAACTGCAATAATGCTCTTTAGCTCATGCCTCCCACTGTGAAGCAACTCAGACTGTGGTTTTACATGATTTTTATACTATGAGCTAAATATGAGCCAGTTGCATCTCCTGAAGAAACTGTTTTAATTCAAAAACATTCAAACTCTGCACATTTAGCAGCTTGCTAGCTATGGATGTTGACCTTATTACCTTTCACTTACCTTTACCTCTACACATTGGTATAACATTTCTATGAGATTTTGGTGAACACCAGCAGCTGACTGAAGCACTGCACAGCTGAGGAGTAATTACAGGAAGGTAGTTAAAGGCAGTGAAGCAGGAGCTCAAAAAAAACATGGGGTGTTTACCTCAGGCATCTCTAACTCCACATAAACCATCCCTGACAGACGTTTAGCTAACCACATCTGAAACACCTCCAGGGCTGGACGTACCACAACCACAACTTGCCCTGATAATTTTGTGTCTATGTATCTTGTTTTCAGAAACTTTCCTTAAGACTGAATCTCCTTTCCTCAGTTCAAGGTTGTTTTTCTGTTACTGTTTACATTAACTAGGAGCTGAACTAATTAACTGAACTGACAAGGACTGAACTACAAGTTCAGTCTCTTAAGTTATGCAAAAGCTTTTAGTTACTTAGATGCTATTGCTACGCCCCCCCTTAGCCTGTTCCATACCTCCATTCAGACAATTCCAGTTCCTTCACATCCGTTAAGTCTCTTCAGGAATACTTTCAGTAAGACTGTATCCTATATAGTGCTTAAAGGCCAAAGTTGGACAAAACACTGAAGCTGCATCCTTACCAGAAATTAACTAAATAATGACTTCCCATTTTATAGATGATGTTCCCATTACTAGGCATCAAGACAGTATTTACCTTCTTCACAGTAAAATCCTGTCAACTTCTGTTCTGTCCATGATTCACTTTTACTCTTTTCAGCAGTACTGCTGCTTAGTCACAAGCTGCCAAGTCTTAACTGGTACAGACAATTCTTCCCACCTGTAAATAAAACTTGATGGATATTTAATTGCATACTCTTTCCTAAACTACCACTTTATCAGTATCTGGGTGATGCAATTCTCCAGCCCGTGCTTGCATGATATCACCTCAAAATATTTTAAATATATTCTAGTCACAACCAAGAAGCAGTATTTGTCAAGAAGTTTTTTGGGGAAGGGTACATTTGAAAGGGACATCCCTGAGCAGGACATCCCTGAGATTCTAGGGAATCTTAATTCCCTAGAGACACACTGAGACCGTTAGTGACTTGAAAGGGAAGAATGTGCAGGCTGGGAACCACTGCTTTTGGAAACTTGCTTTTTCTAAAGCCATGTGGCTCTTCAGTGTAGCACATAAAAGAAAAAATTGTGATCAAATATTTTCTGTAGCAATCTTTTGTATACCTGTAGATAGATATAAAAGGAAATGTTTACTAGCGTATCCCAGAAGATATAATAAGGATTTTGTGCATCTGATGTTACTGTATAAATTTGAGGAGTTGTAATCAAGTTCTGGTAACAGGAAGACTAAATCTGCATTCCCTTATTCAGGAGAATTTACAAAAAAAAAAAAAAAAAAAAAAAAAAAAAAAAAAAAAAGTTCCCCTAAATTACAAATCAAAATTGCAAAGACTGAAAAGCTGAATCTAGACTTTTAGATTTCTACAGTTTGACTTTCCACATCCTACCATACTGATTTGGAGACCAACTGGCCTCTTAATCATCTAATTCCACCTTTACCTGATCCAGTGCACATGCTTACATTAAAACACAACTGCAAAAGACGTAAATCTCTCTTTTCAAAATCAAGTATCAAACTGCTATTGCATCCTCTACTTGGAATTGTTCTTGGAAATAGAGCAGCTGATACAAAAGCTAACAGAAGTCCCATCCTGCCCTTTCCCAAACAATAAAAATGAATGCTAAAAACCCAAAATTCAGGCATGACTGCTTTTATGATCTGCCTGTACTTTTCTTCTTCCTACACGAGTGGTGTAAATCTTTGTAGGACCTGTACAACACCTCAGCTGAACTTTGTAACGGTGAAGGGAGAAGAGGTAGGTAAGATCTCTGTATATACCCAGGTAACTGAGCAGGGTGGGGGATCTCCTGGCACATTCCACATTATTAATAGCTACAGGCCATAAGGACATTAATTGTAAAACGACCAGAGAAAAGGTTTCTTCAATTATACATACTTCCATTAGCCTTATGCACAAGTAAGAATTATACTCCTAGAAATAATACTTGCATCTCCTTGAGGAAACTTTTCAATTGCTTTGGGAAAAAAGACAACTAACTGAAAACAGATTAGAGAGTTATCTGGTAACCAAGTGCAAGAGTCCTTGATTAGGACCACATTAGCAATGTTTTCCCACACAGTGACATAAGAGAATTTCTATTTCCAATCCAATGCTATCAAGAAACATATAATATTTTGGGGCAATCATTTAGAAAAGTTACCACATACCAAGTTGTTTCTAACATATATGGTGTGGTATCAACTTTTTACTTCTTGTTTTCTGATCTTGTCTATTTCTGTTTTTCCCAAAGCTCTATATTATGCTATCAATATAAAAAAGCAAATTCTGAAAGAAGCAAACCAGCCTGATGCCTCTTGGTAAAAAGCAACCTCTGAACCTGCCATTTTTTGTACCTCTAAGTTTACTTAAGGTCAGATTGCATCATTTTATAATGAACTCACATATTTTCCAAAAATCAGATTTATTGGGGAGAAAATTAGAACCCAGAAAAAATCACCAATAACTTAAATATTCCAGGAGGCTTATTCAATAAAATCTAACTTCACAGTCATGTAAGCAGCAGAGATCCTCATAATGAATGAGCAGAATACACTACAGCAGATCAGGAATTATAAAACTAAATTAGAAACCCAAATTTCATTTGCTATAAAAACAAACGGCTCTTTGTTCTTCAAAAGGAAGTTGCTAAGATCATGCAATGAAGCACCCTTCCACAGTCAATTTCTGAAGCTTAATCCTTTCTATATTTCTTTTTGCTAATTATAGATGCATCGTGCATTTCAGCATTTTGTGAGAAAGCTGATATGATTAACCATCTCATCTCACAGCTTCAGGAAGCTTAATTACTCAGAAGAACCCCTCCTCCATGGAGTGGACATGGAGGAAAGGGCTGGAACCCCCCAGCATATCTGACAGCTTGGCTGTGGCTCCTGGAGCAGCCTGGCACGCACAGAGCACCCTGCCTGGCAGCTCCTCCTGCGCTGGGGGTGCCCCGGGCAGTGTGCATGCCTCATCCCAGCTCCTGCAGCCTGGCCAGTGCTGCACACCTGCAGCAAACACTGTGCTACAACACCCTGAGGGTTCGGCTCTTGGTGGGCAGCGCTGCACTGCATCAAGGCTTTCTCTTTCTAACGCTGTGCCATGACCCTCAGTGAACAGAAGTCTGGAGGACACAAAGCAGCACATGACCCAAACGAACCACAGAAATACTGTCATGTAATACCGTGGTCAGCAATAAAATGGAGAGGAGGGAGTGCTTCCTCTGTCACTCAAATGAAATAAGCTGTGCTCTGAAGAGAACGACTTGAATGTCAGGCAAAATAGTAATGTGAGGCTCTTGGCAGACCAGTTTCCAGCAAGAAGACAAGAATTAATGGAAACAAATATTTTTGAACTGAACATTGGAGACAACAGAATAAAACCTGGGTCTGAGGCTGGGTATCTTGTATAAACAAGCACCACCTCTTTCTAGATGTACCTCTGTCTCACCTTTATAAATGGCTAAAACCTCGAGAATTGTCCTTTTCTTCTTCTTCACAGAGCATCTCAAGCTTGCCTGTGAGGCAAAGGGGAAAGGAATCCTGCTTGGTATAATCTTCATTGTCAGGATAGATTATTTTCCAGCTGAGATTTTCAAGGTTCCAAGCCTTACAATGGAAAAAAACTATTGAGAACACAGCCACAAGTGGTTCTTATGCCCTAATTACAGTGCTTTCTCAATTTCTCACCCATCAGAGGACACATCTCACAGACGAGGGGAAGGAGAATGTCTGTGACCGAGTGTGATACTGTTAACAAGAGCACTTAATTGGGACACATTTTTGCATCCCACATTAGGTGTGACTCTTCGTTATGCGGTAT
This sequence comes from Sitta carolinensis, assembly GCA_032173965.1. NCBI lineage: Eukaryota > Metazoa > Chordata > Aves > Passeriformes > Sittidae > Sitta > Sitta carolinensis. Next base: position 10,309,198 of record CM063289.1, on the reverse strand, counting down.
GTTCACAGGTGACAGGAAAATTATACCTTACATCTGCAGAGATGTGTAAATGCCTCATTAGGTTTAATAATTATCTCTTAGAAGGGCAGTTCCGCAAGAAAATCTGTTACTGAAAAATGAAAGGGACACAAGAAAAACAACACTGCAACTGAATCATCACTGTCCTTGCTGAATTAACTCACTTCATTAAGCCCAGAAATATTTTTATAAACACATTAATAATGAATGTTACATTGTAAAAAATACATGAATGGGCTACATGACAAAAAGGTAATCAAGTAGCCCATGAAATCAGACACAGACTGTATTTTCAGACTTGAGCTCAATTCAGCCTGAATTTGTATGTTAATTCACATATGAGAGGAAAAAAAAAGAAGGTGGGAGAGAAAAGATGTTCCTGTGAAAAGCTACACATTAAACATTTTAGGCACAACTTCTTTTCGAACAAAAAAACTACAAGTATCATCTCTGACAGACAAAAATCTATAGTATATGACTGACTCTCTATAGCTAAAAATACAATAATAAATTTTAAAAAACCAAACCCACAAAACAAAAAAGCCTCAGCACTTTCCTGGATATGGCATACACACATCTGATGACAAAAGTTCTCAAGGAAAGCTATACTATCCCACTTACATTGACAGCTCAGTTTTACAGCTAAATAAGGATTATATAAATCTCAGAGACCAAACCAAACCATTATCAACTTCTCCCAATGAAAAGGTGGTGGGACAAATGAAGCACAACCTTCACAGTAGCAAACTACACATCTTGACACGTCATTAGACAAAAAATTTAACCAGTTTATTATATTTAACATATTTACAAAGTGTACAAATTAAAGTACTGTAACTGCATTATTGCATGACAAAAAACAACTCCATAGAGGCATAAGCAACACATGAAAGAGACGCTCCAGAATATTTAGGAAGTCTTTGGTACTCAAAATTTAGTTTAAGATGCAGCATTAACTCAATCAATACAGGGCATGAAACACAGACAATGATATGCAATTTATGCCACAAAAGTAAAGTTTACCTATGGCTTTCATTCTTCTGAAAGGATGACTACTGGACTCAAGAATTGCTTAAAAGCTTTACAAGAACTTTAGGATGGAAAGAACCTCAAAATGATTCTAAACCCAAGCTGCTGAAAATGACTGATATATTTTTCAACTCATACTGAATTTAACTGCCTCTTCTCAGAACTACATGACAGTAAAGCACTAAACACTTCACAGACCTAGAGCCTATTCCTCTACCCCTTAAGCAGGCAAAACTGGCAAAGAATCATCTTTGTCTACTTAAGGAATATTGAATTAAGCTCCCAACAGACAATCAAACTGCATGGCAAAACATGATTAAAGACTGCATACTCTAGCCTACACTGATGTACACATCATTTACAAAATTTTTATGCACCATCTACATATTTACAAATGCTCTCAATTATTCCATCAAGTAATGTACTCAACACAATCACAGTTTACATAATTTTGAGGTAAATCCTTGAAAAGTTAGAGCATCAGCAGAATTTAATCTGCAAGGCTGAATCTCTCAGGTCAAGTTTCTAAGGAGAAGCTCCTCCCTTTCCCCTGGTCACACAGCACTGCCTGCCAGGTGTAGCTCATGGGTAAGGCAGTTGCAGAGATGAAAGGGATTTTGTGAATTCTCTGTGTTGTGCTTGATTCTTCTTGATGGCCAGGAAAGGCCAGAAAGAAGCAAAGAATCCTGGGGGAAGCCAAAGAGAAACCCAAATATGTACTAGCAGATTCTGCTCTGTGGACAAATAGTGGAGATTATGTTGCTTGTCGACTGGGAAAACATCGCAGTGTTAAACTGTGTAGTGTCAGTGCACACTAATTGTAAGATGCCAACAGAAAAAGAGGACAGGCAGAAACTAAAGAGAGGATGTGGGACAGGATGAATTAACTTCATTTAAGAGTTTGATTTTCTTTCAAGCTTCCAAGCCAGGTGTAGCATTACTTAAATATTTCAAACTGCACATCTGAAGACATCATCCACATTTATTTGAGCTTATAACTACATTTCTGCCTCTTCATAATTACATTAAACCCTGCCTCACCAAGCAGTGGACACCACTTTACAAGGCCTAATCTTTCATGCTGGCTGACCTAGACACATTTGGGAATGTTGAGAACACTGCAACAAGACAACTCCCTCACTGAACTGCCATTAACATCCCAGGCAACAAGAAAGGAAAGGGCAGAAAGAAGTTTGCAAGTTCCATTTGCATTCACAAAACGTGATAGAAACTCCTGCCTAACTTGGAAAAGACAGTATGGAGTTGAAAGCATCAAAGTTCAACCAAACAAATCACAAACTTAAAATAAACACTTTTGTTCTTGAGAAATGACATCATCTTGCATTAATATTTTCTCCTTCAGAATAGGTCTGCAGTATTTATTTAATGTTATTGCCGAAAACTTGCAACTCATCTTGTCATGACTGTCCCCCAGTTGCACTTTTATTGTCAGATGCTTAAATGAAAAAAACTCACATAAAAAGGCTTGAGGTGGCAATAAAAGGATCACACAATTCCACTTTGTGAACGTTTTTTAAAGCAATACCACATCGCCACACCTTTTTAGAATGTCCTTAAACAGAATGTTAGAAAACTTAGGCAGGACCTCAAAGTAGCCAGTTAAGTAATTACATATGCATGAATGCTACTCATATTTACTACATATTTCCTTCAGGATGTTTTTTGTGAGTGTAAAATGGTTTGTAAGTTGGTAAATAAAGCAGTTTGATGTCTCAAGACAAGTCTAATGACTATACTTTATGCCCACTGCAATGATTGAAATCTGTTTTCTGCATGCAGTAATATAATAAGCCTTCATCTCCTTGTACCATCACAGATATTAGCTAGAAGAGAAATGTTAAATATTCGGCCATTGCTAGTACTCATGGTGTAGTACGGGGTGAAATGAAAAGGAACAAAGAATTTTGTTTTCCAGAGATCTTCTGGGAAGGTGTGGTTGGACTTGGTACTGATCCCCAGTGATGGCAAACTGGCAGCTTGTTTCTTGCACAGCTCTGGGTAAGGTAATAATCTGTCAGCCCAAACTTCTGTATAAATCCCAACATTAAGACTGAAAGGTTCATTCAAAAATGTTGTTGTTTAAATACTTAACAAGACCAATAAAACATTGAAGATATAGATTTTATAATCCCTGAAACTGCTGGTCAGCAGAGGATAGTTTTTAATTCATTCGTCCTCTTCAACATAAGTTGATGGAAACCAGCCCACCTAAAAAGGGGAAAAGCAAAAGAAAATAATACATGAGATGCACAGAGGGTTTTTTTAATGGCTGAGCTAGGTACAACAAGGATGGATCTGTTCAGTAAATATATTCATAAGATTACAAAGAGAAACTTGGCTGACCTGACACAGTCAGGTTAAGTATTCTTTAGAAAAGAAAAACTTGCAAATATGACAATTTAGAAACCACCCTCCATATGTCACTTCCTTCCCCAAAAAATCTAAAACACATTCGCCCAGATTGGAAGTCTAAAAGCTCAGAAAAATGCCAGGAGTGGAAGTAGCTTTACTACAGGCAAGACACTACTGTGTTTCAAACGAGGAGTTAAACTTTTAACAGGCTCCACGTTCCTGTTTATAAGGGAACACTGACTCCATTAATTGCTTTACGTGGAGTTGAATTCCACTGCCACCAAAACAGGTGTTACAGATGACACAATCAGACAGCAGAGTCTAATGCTCTACACTTCAGAAGATATAAAGTTATCTACATTCTGAAATTCATGATGTGCCAAATAAGGTTTATGTAAGACATACAGTGATGCAATGTCATATATTCCTTATTTTATATATTTGCTTTAGGTTTCTTCAGACTTTTTTATACCTAAAGTAAATTTTACGTTCATGAAAGAACTCAAAACCAAACCTAGAGCATGTCTAGAATGTGTGACTGCAGAAATTTTTAGACTACCTTGCCAAAATATCTCCAGAAGTCAGTTTATAATGTCAAGTCCAGGCTATGAAAGTTATCAAGGAATGCTAGCATGTAACAGGGCTTGCTTTAGAATGTGGGCAGCTGCATTACAATGAGTTGTTCAGCTTTCTTCACATGTACAATGTGTATAGCACAATGGGTATTTCTTCTGCTTCCCTATTTCTTCTGGTCTAATTGACTATTTAATAAGCTTTAACCATTTAACTTTAACATAACCAAGCTCAGGCACACAATAAAAAAGGTTCTCCAAATTGCATAAAGGTATGGACATTCACTTCAACTGCACTTGCAACTATCATTTCCAGCTTCCAGGTAATTTAGATTCTTCCACCTCACATTCCCTGACCCTGCATCTCAGCACTTTTGATATGGAAACAGCAGTCTCAAATGCTTCTGACTAATCTGCATTATAAGGCTGTAAACTAAGATTGAAACAGTAAACCCTTTATAGGTCAAAACTGAAACTTCACTTCCAAGTCTCAGAGCGGGGTGTAAAGTGAGTTCATAAAAATCCCTGCTAAATATGTCACTTCATCTGGGCCACATGCATAGAGATCAAAGCAGCCCTCTATAAAAAGGTGGTTGATTCCATTTCATTGTATTCTGGCAGAAAAATGTGGGAAATCATTCTGTGGTAAAGTGCTAAAGAGTTCCACAGCACCAAGAACCTGACCCCAAATATCTGTGTGCAAAACAGTTCAAGAAAGGTCAACTGTAGCAGTGCTATTAATCCTGGTTATTTTCCAACCATGTAACCTACTCAGCTTGGTAGGTCACATTAAATAATCAATAATTTAGATGCTGGGAAAGCTACCTGGCAAGAGTTCTGCCTCGCTCCTATGAAACAAAGATGAGAACACATTCCATCTTGTGAGTTTACACACATGATGTAGGAACACACTTTTTTCTTTCTTCTTTTTTTTTAAGAAAATCACTGCCAGTGAAGACAGAAAGAAACTCAGGAAAAGAAAAAAAAAAAAAAAAAAAAAAAAAAAAAAAAAGAAAAAGTCTTACCCTTCCATTTACTTCACCTCTCCACCAGCCATTGGCACTCATCTTGGTATAAATTTTGACCACGTCCCCTTTCAGTAAGGACAGCTCCCGCATGTCTCGTGCACAGAAGTCATACCTGGCTATGGCAATGCCTATCACCTTTGGGCTCAGCACTGGAAGGAAGCAGAGGGTCACATTACCAGGGCTGGTTAAATGAAGGCTACCAAACTACAGTAAATACAATTACTGTAAAACATAAACCAAGGATTCCACAGCAATATACACTGGCATTCATTTTATGCAAAACATCTCCACTACAAAGATCAAGAAGATTTAAACATAGGTGAATGGCGTAAAAGTTGAAGGGATTTTTTGTAATTTTTTTAATAGTCCTCTTTATTTTTAGAAGAAAAATCAAACTAGATGAGCCATAAATAAAAAATTCCCCACCCTGAGATTGCTAAATACATTTGCAATTGTTTTATTCTTGTGCTTCATAATAAAACTTGCTGCCAGTTATATGCATCCACATATTTTACAGGTCACTAATTTCTTTCCAGAAGAATTATTAACATTTACGGTTGATTTAACTTTAGACCTCTAATGAAGCAAAACAAACAGAATAAGGTGCTGTTCTTTCAAAAAATAAATCCCAAGTTAAATATTAATGCACTTAAAACTGGAAGCTAACATCAGCATGAGCAAAAACGTACAGACTTCCTACAAGAAATTTCCATGGATCATTTGTCACAATCTGCATTAATATTGACTGATGCAAATCTATTCTTTTCAGGAGTTTATTCTGTAAATCACCAATTAATTTTTTCTATAAAATTAAGGTTCAGTGAAATTTAATACTTTAAAGTTTTAAGGTATATCAATATAGAAGAATTTTGCCAATGTAAAGCCCAGACATTTTAAACAATAAAAAGTTGTTAAGAATTTTCAAAAACTAAAAGTGCAAAAAGCCTCACTTCCAAAAACAGCTCCTTTTTCCCAAATAGTTTTATAGGACATTGTTTCCAACACTGATGTAGTATGTCCAAACTTGCAAAAGAAATCCTCAATGATTCCAGTGGGAAGACAATGAGAGGAGAGTGGGCATGGCCGAGCAGAGGAAAGACCTTCGACTTGAGCATTTTAGAAAGAACATCTACTACTCTGCAGCATTTTGTGGTTGGATTATTTGGCCAAGGCATCTTTCAGCATTTTTTCCCCACTAATGCCACCATTTTCCTATGTAAATCACTCTAAGAGGAGTTCAGGAGCACAGGCAAGCTTCCTTTGAGAAGATTTCAGAAGAATTCTTATGATCATGATGGATGATGATATAGTGTACATAGAATCGTCTCTGTCTTCAGAACACTTTCACATTTCTTAGAAATGCTCAATCTTCATTAGAAAATGCCTTTAAGATTCTAGTTGAGCAATGCCCTCAACAATGTAATACTAAGAATTCATATCTAGGTGCTTTTAATTTAAATCAGGAACCCAAAACACAGCAAATGAGCTGAGAAATCTTAACAGTTTCAGTTCTGCTTGTGTTTTTCTTCTGACTCCACTGCATCATACATAATAGTATTAAATATCTGAAAATCATTATATGTTCAAATACTTAAATCTTAAAGAGAAAATACAAACAATTTATTTTAAACTAACAAGGAATACTACATTTAAAATATTATTAGATATATCACAGAAACAGAATGCCTAAAAGACAGTTTTGACGACAGATAATGCCCTAGTTTATATCATGACACTAAAGTTTAGTCCAACACTGCTTATGTAGAGTACACTTATCAGACACTTGATAAATTATGTAAAAGATGCCATATAACAGATAATCAGCCTCTTAATTTATCGCTTATATTGATGTTGCAAAAATCTAGGTGATATATTTAGCACATCAAAGCTCAAAGGGCTTTTTTTCCCCTCTTAGCCAGACAGATATAGATGCTACTTGTTTAGATCCCTGACATGAATGTAATGTCCTATACCTTATCAGCATTGCAGTAATCAATTTTACAGGGCAAGAGCACATCATGGGCAGCAATTGTTTTGGAGAAAGAAAAAAAAACCCAAGCAGTTATTGATTGGAGGGTCAGTAACCATTCACAGGTGTACAGCAATATTGCTGGTGGATTTGGAGAAGCATTGCAGGATGCAAGGAGTAATTCTGGGGAGCAGGGTATAATTTCGCGTTCTAAAAAGAAGATAAAGGGGCAAGGAAAAATTACAGGAAGCAAAGATGAACAAATTTGGGAAAATGGGGAAGAACTAAGAAGGGAAGAAAAGCATAGAGGAATAATGAAGATGGAAAACAGCAAGGAAAATTAGGATAGAGAAGAAAGAGAAGCGCATCTGGGGGAAAGGAGGACTTCTAACCCTTTTTCTAGTCGCAAAGCAGAGAGACAAAGGATAAAGAAGCAACAGAAATCAAAACCATATATCTTCAGAAGTCTTGAGGCAGAAAGTAGCAGAATTTAGATTAATTTAGAATCCAAGATCCATATTTTCAAATAAAAGTGAAGCTCATGATATGAAATATATAAAGGAAGCCAGATGAGTGATGGAATACAGGAAAATGACAGTGCTAATTTTGGAAAAAAATATTAACCATATCTCTCTGCTGACACAGTCACAAAAACAACTTGAGTACAGACTATCAGCCCTGAATTCCCAATTAGTGCTGTCCCAGGATAAATAAAACTTGAGGGAAGACAATACATGGAAAGGACACCTGTACAGATGGGAGAGAGAAGGAACACTGAGTGAAGGACAGAAAAGAGGACAGCTACAGGAAGAATGCAGAGAGAGAATGGGATTAATGGCGTAGAACGATGGAAAGAAAGGGCCCAACTGGTGGATGAAGGTGAATGAGAAATTAAAGAGGGGTGGAGGGGAAGAGAAAAAAGAAAATAAGCTTCTGAGAAAGCAATAATAAATAAACCTTGTGTAACAGAAGGGGGATGCTCAGAGTACTAACTGGAAAAGAGTGAGAAACCCAAAGAAGGTGAATAAAAACTGCATGTATGAATGAAAAAAATATGCTTTTACTTAATCCAACCCTTTCTTCTGCAAACAGAAGATGACTACAGGAACTATAATCAGCTTTGATTTACACTGGAGTATGTTGGACATTAACAGTGAAACAGATGTGCTGCAAATGAGTTTTAATACTAGTCTGAGCCATTGACGATGCATCTGAGGTGCAAACAGAGGTTCCCTGTGATCACAGCAGGCTGGTCTAGCTCACACGCCTGAATTCCACAAAGGTAGTATTCCATGAAGGCAGAATTATTAAAGCTGAGCAGTTGTTTCTCTCTCCTTGTGCTCTGGCCTCCTCATAAATCTGCAGCCATTGCCCTGGGGGTTGCTCCTGTGTATTAGTTTCTGTGCTCCTTGAAGCTGTGTACATTTACTTGTACATTCACTGCTCCACCAAACCTCAGGCACAGAGAGCACCTTCAGTAGGGCTCAGCAGTCAGCTTAACCTTCTCCTATGTTACCAGCTTCCATTTCAGCAGAACTAAGCCAGCTCTGAAGATATTTTTGAAAAAAATACTTGTAATATCATGAAATAAGTACTTGGGCTTTTAATGTAGGCAAATTATTGGGCTATTTTTAAAAAGAAGGTTTACTACAAACAGATGAAGCAATGCAGCTTAGCACTCAGAATATAACAGGTAGATAAGCTGAATATCTACTCTGATCTCTGCAGATCAATATTTTCCTTTAATATTTTCTACCTGTGTAACAAAATAGTTAAACTGGCATAGTGTGATATGCAAGACATTGAACTGCTACTATTTGTTACAGTTATTAATGAATTTTCTGATATAGCAGTTTTTCATATGGAAAAAAGGAATGTCACTCTAATCTGTTGAAACCACATATGGGAATGTGTGATAGGGGTAAAGTAACTGAGCCTTGATTGCTGTTCTATCACCATAGGCCACTTGACAATTTTGTTCTCATGGAACAGATACCAGTTCCAGTAAGAACAGAATTTATAGTCAAGTACTGGGCAGTTGAATGCAAGATGTCCTCTCCTATCCCTGCCCAAAAGGACAAAAGCTCACAGTATTTACCCTGAGCAAAGAGCTAAAACTTAGCTCCTTCATGTTGTTTCAAATCAAGTGAATGCTTCAGGGAGTCCAGCTGAGCATCACGACCACAGGGCAAGCAGCAACACCAAAATGGCTTTCCACTCATCTTTGCTACATATGCATCCCTTTATAAAAGGGAACATTTTATAAAAGCGAAGGTCAACTGGAAGGGCACCTTCTAGCTTGGCTTCTCAATTGTTGTGACTACTGAAAGAAGTATCTGCCCCAAAAATATCTATATGAAAGGGCACAGAAATGGAACAACTGAGGGGCAAAACATTCAAGAGTAGTCTAAGACATGGAGATTGAAATCCCTGGGGTGACTCAAGAGAGGAATCAGAGATGCTCTCAGCACAAGTAAGCACAGTAACCAATCTACTACTGAGCTGCCACCTATGTCCTTTTCCCTTCAGGAAACTAAGGAAAGCCCCTAATCCTTCTCAGAGCACTAAATAATTTGGACAACTTCTGTGGGGTAGGTGTAAAACATACTGCCCACTGAGATCTTGGTGACTCCACCTGCATTTGTGCATGCTGGACACCTCCTTCCCCAGTGCAAAAGCCAGCCCCAGTCCTGCTGCCCACAGTGTCCTTCACCCCTGTCAGTGAAGGTGTACACACTGCAGGCCAGTGCAACGTGAGCAGACACTGCGTCCTCCCCATCAGCAGCTCCTCCCATGTGCTCCTCAAAGGCTTTCACCTTTCTACTGGCAAAATTCTTCTTAAATTGTCCAACGGTGCAGTTCACCTCTTTGCAGACCAGATCTTAGAGATCAGAGCAAGTCCCAGCCACACTGATGCACTGACTGAGGCTACCAATGGTACTACTTTTAGCATTTTTATGCAGCCTCTTAGTTTGAAATGATTGCATCTATTAAAGCCAGAGGTGGTTAAATGGAAATAAAGAAAGCAATATTTAGAAAACGGATGGGCAAAATTAATTAACAATGTTAATGCAGAATTTAAAGAAAGCATTCTCTACCAAAAAAAACTACTGTATTCTAAGATGCTACTGCAATATGGTTTGCTGCAGGGATGGGACGAATATATTATTTACCAACAACCAGTGAGATTTCCATGTTTGTGCATTTGAACAAATACATTAAAAATATATAGCTCATGGATGTCAACTGCATAGCAAATTAACAGTCAAGTGGTCACTGACAGAATCTGATGCTTTGCAACACCTATTCAAACTGCTTATTCCAATAAGCAGTAATAATTCAAAAGTTTAAGAGTCTGATTTTTGTTACACTCCAAGAATAACAAGCAATAACTCAGGTATTGGAGTCAGAGAAGAGCTGAAGTATTAGATTCGTCCCTTCCCTCACTTGCTGTACACAGAAACAACAGAAGCAAATTTAGAAGAAATATAAAAGCAGTAAAGCAGTACCTGACCAGAAAGGAGTGGAGGAAGGGGGAACAAAGCTGTAGTCTGGAGGAGTTACAAAAGAAAACCCACAGAACAAAGAAGGGGCTTAGAGGAAAAAAAAGAGAAAAAGAGAAAAGCAAAAGAACATTGAAATATTGGCATAAGATTTAAATAATAGTTTTTTAACTATATAAGTCATTGATAATAAGGAAACTAAGGTTCCCTACTAAGGATGTCTGCAAGGAAATTAACTGTAATAACTAGAAAATTTGGATCTATGATTTAATTTTTAACAATTGCATTTTTCAAAGAGTAAAGTAGGAAGAAGTCACCCATTTAGGGTTTCAGAGAAGTAAATTGTAACTGCAGCTTCTTGCAAATATTTTCAGATTTAACAAAAGTTTTTTTAATTCTTTGTGTTCCCCACTTCTTACCATTACAAAAGCAAGTACTCATGCATGCATAAATCCTCTTGAGCCCAGCAACACTAGTCACATGCCCGTAATTAGGATATATTCTAAATTGGCCTGGAGTAAACTCCATATTATGGCATGGGAAAAAAAGTATTCGTTCTGCCCTGTTAATCAATAACATCAACAGGAATTCCACAGCTAAACTACATCCTCTAAAGCCCAAACAGTACTGCTCATATTTGCAGTTTCCCCAACTTCCAAAATACCCCTTGAGCAAGCGAGAAAAGCCTAAGTTTGGCCTGGGCAGAACCAGCACTTCATCCTAAGCTCCTACAGCAGCTTCCCTGGATGAAAGACACAGGTGCTCTTGCTCTACTGTCAACAAAACTAGGGGCAATGCACTTTTAATGCAAAAATTAGCTGAAATTAACTGGAATTGCTTCAAGTGAAACTAGAGTTTATTGACCTGTTCTCCCATTTTGTCCCTCTTCTGAAGAGGCAATAAAGATATAGAGTGTGCATGTCTAATAAAGTTGGGATCTTTGCTCCCAGCTGTGATTTGGAAAGGTACATCCATCTCAACTGGGTAAATGATAATGCAGCCTCTAAATTATAGCTAATAATATCTGTAATTACTGAACAAGAATTTTCCTTCAAAAAGTAGCAGGGTTATATTTATCATTTGCAGCTACTTCTCTGAATGTATTCTTCTGACTACATATGAAACACAATAATTTTGCTTCAAAATGGTACTTGCAGGAATGCTGACTAGAACGATTTTATGCAAGAATCCATGGTGGAGGAAATGGTACAGTTTTGTGCATCTTACCTGAATGACAACAGATATATCTGTGACAAGGAAACTACAAGCATAAGTAAAATAAACATGACTGATACTGTATTTTAACTTGCATAAACCTTGGGTTTTGACATTAAAAACAAATCCCACAACAAAAACCAACAGCATTTTAGGTTATTGTCTCACAGGACAAGAAAACCATGCTCCAGGGCCTCTTAGACTCAGGACACTTCTTTCTGATCCTTCACAATGATGATGCTTTCTCCACCCCTAACACTGAATGAACTGTCTGGGATGCATGAGGGGCTCCTTTGTACTGGAGACAGTAACCCCAAGTGACACCTCTGTGAGGAGTTGTGCTACACAAACCAAAATGGCCACTTGAGTCAAAAGGAGAGCCCGTTCTTAAAGGCAAATACCTGCCTTTATTTCTCCACAAGCACAGTGGCAGAGTGGAACAGCAGCCCACAGGAACACACCCAGGTTAGGTGCTATATGTGGGGTGGCTGGTCCTTAACTGAGCAGACTTGATCCTGATTTTTGTCTCTGATATAGCTGGAGGTTTGGGTTTATGTATCAAATTCTGGACAAGTAAACCTATGTGGGCAAGGAAATCCTACTGGACTTCTACAGGTAACTGATCTGTTTGGATGATAGGGTGTTGCTGTCGGCTTCTAAGCAGAATAGCTGAATTCTTTTGATTCCCTAAGGGTTGGGATGACACTTGTTTTGTTTTACTTTACTAACAGATACCTTTACACAGTTAATGCATTAAGCATAAGTAGGATGTCACAACTAGTTAATATATCTACTCCTAGTTAACCAAAAAATAAAAATACCACTCAAGTAGGACTTGGCTTCATGATTTAGGTTACTTTAAAATCTAAATTTCATAAAGATTCAAATTTCTCAGTATGACTGTGCTCTGCATCAGCAAATCAAAATAAAGTGCCATTATTCTATTCCACAGAGTAATGTCCACTTTTCTTCCCTTTTTCCCTTTATTTCATTAACTGATTGATCATTCCTGTAATCTAATATAAGAATTAGTATTTCTCTGTGTAGAAAAACAAAACTTGATCATACTGTGTGTGACTAGAAAAGCCTTATACTGAAAAATTAAGAAGAACATACCATTTCCCAAAAAATCTTCCCAATTAACTTGAATTTCTATATTAACAGAAGTAAATATCAGACAGCTTTTACAACCACATCAAAAGTGTACAATGAATGCGAGAAGGACCCAGTTGACTTCTGCAAGACAAGGAGACTTAAAAGCAAAGTTCTAACCCAAGTGGGAAGGCAAAAACTGGAAAGGCAAACTAACTATCCCACTAAAATGGAGATTTTTATTCTAAAAAATTATTCTAAAAATCAAGTAGATGCTGAAGCAAGAATCAAATTCCCTAAAAATTTAAGAAGTTACAAGGTGACTTATTATGATTCGTATTAGAAATTACAGGTTAAATGAAATGGTAGTTCTTTTTCTTTTCCCATATGGGTAAACGAAAACATAACAAATACAAAAAAAAATTGACATACTTATTTCTTACTCTTTTCTGTGAAATAAAGTCAATTCAGTATTGCCATTCGATTTCACAGCAGCTCAACTACCTTGGCAGCAGAAAATGATAAATCTCTGTCCAAGTCTGCAGTGTTTCAACCAATGTTTTTTAGAAATACTTTTCCCACTTATTCTGTCAGTTATATATCCTAAAGATCAACTGTTTTGAAAAAAAAGCTGACGTCTTTTCAAAAGATGGCTTCATTAAAAAATCCAGACATGTGAATAGTATAGAGAAAAATACTGCGTTAAACCCAAATCCTTCTTTAAATCAAAAAACTGCCAAAGCCCATTGCACTCACTAGCTTCAGCCCCATGCAGAGTAGTTGCAAAACTGAAAAAATATGGGGAAGTGCCTCTCTCTCTCTTCAGCTACTTTGTCTGGCTTCCTTTCAACAACTGTTTTTCTTGCACTTGGATTATGTGGGAAGAGATCATAAAATGTCAGCTGTGTGGTGGTCCTCACTGAGGGCTGTGAGTAAACCCCTACTGCTGCCCCACATGACTTATTTGCTTCCTCTACAAAACCAAACCACAGCCTAAAGTTTCCCAAATTCTTTCTAAATTCAGCCCAGCTGGGTTCACACAGCTGAGATATAAAGGGTTTTCCTACATCAGCTTGGTAAAATGAACAAGACAGCTTAAAAACTATAGATGGACATTTTGGTTAAATAAACAAAACAAACAAGAAAAAAAACCAAGTCACTACACTCATGGGGACACACTTTATTGTCCAATCCATTAAAGGAAGTGTCATTCAAAGTAAATCTAGATAAAGCAGCAGAATTATGAAAATCTCTTTGATTTTAAATGAGGCGTTTGGGAATTTAAAGGTTTTTCAGGTCAGTTTGGTCAAGACAAAACCTGCAGTTTCCACCAGCACAGTTTGTAGCATCAAAGGGCTGGCAGTTACTGTAGCAGAGATGCACTTACTCATCCCCTTGACTAAAATGAGAGCATCCCTCAGTCATTTGTCTTGCTCTCCCACATACTGCCTAAAAGATCTTGTAAAGGAAGATGTTTTCTTTTGTATGATAACTGAAGTTAATGAGGATGTACCCTAAATCTTGTATCCTGTAAAGCAGGAAATGAATGAGCTCTTGCAGAGTAAGATGTTGATGGGCAGTATAGATACATTCTAACTGGCCTAAGGAAAAAACAGAACAATCTGGTTCTGCTCACAGTCAATAATAACTCAAACAAATGCAAAGTAAATCAAGCAGGACATGTCCTCTTAACACTTAAAGCCTCAGTGCCATGCAGAGGCAAGAGATAAGGAAAGCACAAGAGAGAGCAAGAGCGAGAGAGAAGCACAGGGAGAGGAATGGACAGGCAGAAAAATTCACTAGGACTGGACATGAACACCACAGAGAGGAGACAACTGACACAAGTCCTGGGAAGCAGTGAAGGAGAACAGAAATAGAAAGTAGATGAAGTGGGAGGGAGGTAGAGGCAGTGACTGAAATGCTCAGAGACACACTGGTTTCTTACAATCATTTGTCCTAAATTATCTTCACTTTAAGTAGGAGAGGACGAAAATCTCCAAAGTTACAGAAATGTTATGGAACAGAGGCACTCAAGTAAACAAAAGCTCACAAACACAGCAAATGAAAGTAACAAAGGCACCATCATCATCACAAAGAGTAGACTTTCTGGGCTTTTACAGTGGTCTTCATATTATTAAAATCCCCATTAATTTTTATTCTCCTCTTATTATCTGCTACAGCACAAAGATTCAGCCAATGACTGCAGAACAGCAAATCTAATATTTGTTCTTTGACAGAAACACTATATATTTTCCAGAGGCCAGCCATGTGGTAGGTTTCATCATTAGCACTGAACCTGTCCATGTCCTAAAAATCATGCTAACTTCCACTTAAACTGTAATAGCTTAAATAAAGGATAGCACATGCACTGCAAGCATTCTCGGTTTATTTCTAAACTTCACAACTTTTTCATTGTTATTTACATTTCACAGTAGTTCATTAACTTTCAGAAGCTTAGTAAGGGAACTCTAACAAACATTCAGTGTTAAAAAACATGTAAAAATAATTATGATATAGTAATCTAATTTTTTTACACAATTTGGTATTACTGAGCTGCTACTTCATAGGGCTACGCTACAAGACCGATTTATTTAAATCCCCTTGTAAGGATTAGAAATTGTCACAGATATTAACACTTGTAGCTGCATGTATGCAAATTTCTTAAGAAACTAGGCAAGATGCAGTTTAATCTCTCACCAGCATGTCTAAAAGACTTTTTGAATATTGGGGAGATTTTAAGTTTGGCAGCAAGACAAGCTTGCTAGACATGTTTATAAATCTCCTGGCAGATCTGAATCTGCTTAGCTTCAAAAACTCCTAGCTAAAAGCATTGCTATAGTAATTGGTTATATGTCAAAAATGGAAGATGAAGATGCTCCAAGTACCTTGTCCTTTATATGCATATATACACACACATATATATGACAGAAAGTAATATACAAAAATTGATAATTCTCACCATTGCCACCTGTTCTGTTACTCCTCTGTCCCACTGAGTTTTCAGATTCTTTGTATGGAAATTGAAGTGTTGTATCCAAACTTCGAAAACCTTCTTTGAGAGAGTGGTGCTTGTAGTATTCTACAAGTTCCTTTCAGAAAGGAAAAACACTTTCATTAGAAATTGAAATCACATACTGTTCAGTATTCTGGCATACGGCCAATGAGAGTTTTATTATGCAAGTAACCTTATTTTATAACACATCCATAGAACATGCTTATTTTTCAAAATATAAAGTACCCTAAAAATTGACATCTTTCATATTGCCGCTTTAAAGAATTTAAACAAAACTAACAAACAAAGACACCCCAAAAATCAGCTAAGTAAAATCTTTTTGTCAGAGTCAGCATTTGATGCTCCTCTAAGTCAGGCTGAGGATCTCTTGGCTTTTCTGGAGTCAGGCAGAAGGCAAGATCAGCTGCTTGCTACGGATGGAGCAGTAAATGTCTCTGTTTTCTCAAATCTCTTTTGCAATTATAAATGCTGTTTATCTACAAATGTATTTGTAAGTACACAGATCTGAAATAAAGCGCATGGCTTGTAACTTCACAGCAACTTAATGTGCAGATACTCAGACAATGTAAAACCTCCAAGGCAGGGCAGGCTTGGGGGTGTCAGACAGTGCACACTGACTGAAAAAAACAGCATTTCCCATTCTTCTCATACCCAACCAAAAAATTTCATCATCTCTCTGTGTGTGTATCCATGTAAGCATTCATAGTGACACACGGGAATATTTTACATATATATATGCAAAAATTCATATACGTAAATATAAAAGAATAGCTGAAATAGCTTATGTAATGAAGAAGACAAGTTACTCAAATTCCTACTCTAAAGAAAGCAACGCCCATCAAAATTCTGACAGCTCATGCTACTCCTTTGCAATCTTCAACCCCTGCCATTGTCTGTTACATTTGAATTAGCCCTAGAAATGTCAATATCAAATAGTTTGTACACGGAGCTAGAGTAAGATTAAAAGTGACTGGACAATTCAAAGCAAATGTACTTGACTTGATCCATTCAAATGTGGGATTGCACTCTTCAGACATGCAAGCACAAAGCAATGTATTTACTGTAAACCCTTCACTCCATTCCACTTACTTATACTGAGATTTCCAAAGTCAGAGTTGACCAAGCCAAGCTTAGGTCAAAATTAGGAGATTATACTGTGTTTAATAATTTCCTTATCGGTAAAACGAAACCCAACAACAAAAAAAACAAGCAAACAAACAAAAATAAAAAACAGCACCACGAAAAGCTACCAAAAGGTTTAACCTATAATAACCTACAGTAGTTATACTAAGAACTCTTTGGGCTTTGCTGTTTGATACCAGCCCATCATACAAACTAGAATCTCAGCAAAAAAATTTACTCTCATGTCATCACTGAATATCTAGACATTCAAATTACCAATGCAATATTGTGTGTTATTTGTAAGTAAGTAGCATTCAAAGTAGGATACCTGGATGAATGGTAAATAATTAGTATGAAAATTTTGTTAACTTTTTGCACAGCCTAAGTCTGTCAGAATTGTGTTGTTTGGTAAAAGTGATTAGAATTCCAAATGGATTGATGTTGTTTGTTGGCAAAATAAATAAAATGGTTTTAAACTGAGGAAAAAGAAAAAATCACTTCATGTCAGATTCAGTTACTTTTAAGGCTTAGATTTTAATTCCATTCTTCCACGAAAACAGTTGACTGACAACTGGCCTCTAAAACAAGAATTGCACATATCACAATAGCAAGCTTACAAACAGATGAGTAAGGTAACCAGTCGGTGCCAGCACGGATGGGGCTCCTCAGGAGCCTGCCACATTACCCTGATTCACAGCAGCAGCCAAACTGACCTTTCCCTGCACCATTCTTTACACACTCAGCACACTGTAATTACTCTGGTGAAAGTTTTTCAAATGTACTATGAAAAGTAGGCACAAGAGCTCTTCTACTTTTTTCTCCTCCAAAGCAGCACAAAATGCTGTGTCACCACAGATCACTACTTAACGTTTCCATGGATGCTGCCTTTGTCTCTTCTGCTCCCACTTCCACTCACACTACTTTTGTTCCTCTTCTCTTTCAGACACTGTTACTTTGTCTCTTGCATCTACCCAGAACAAAGCAGTTGTTCCACAGCACGTACGAACACCACACTACCACTTGTGTATTGAACTCTCAAGGGCAGAATCCGTAATACCCTAAATCTGTGTTATAAACTAATTATTTCCTACTTGAATGTTAGCAAGGCTAAGTTGGTAGCAGTGAGGACCTCACACTAGAAATTTATCTGTCCTCTCAATTCTGTGATGCAATGCATATTCTTTTTACTCATTTTTCATCCAACTTTGTCTTTTATTTCTGCTCCACTTTGAAACCTGCATCCCTGCCATAAGAAGACACCTGGCAGCAGGGGACTCCAGGTGCTGTGTTTTGCCAAGATCAGTTTCCAACGAATCATTTGTAAGCAGCCACCTCCTCATCTATGTGAGCAACACCATGACTTCTGCTGCTAAACAAGGAAAAGATCTCTGGGTCCTCAGCCCTAAAACTACACAGTTCACTGGCTTGTTAAGTGTGAAATGAAGATAAGAGTGCAAGAAGAGCTTGGTGCATTCTTCATCAAGAAATTTATGTTTTTCCTGTTCTAAAGAGCACTTACAAATTAACCTTTAATTTCTCCCCACTTCTAGGATGCTCATGTTTTACAGAGTATTAGTGGCTAAACTAAAATAATTTCTAAGGCTTCCTCATTTTAAAGCTTCTCAATGGTCTTGTTTAATATTATCCTTCATTTTTATTTAGCATTTTCACATACTTGAGTATGCATGCAGGAAGGCTGCTGCATAAATTTTAATCCAATTGATTCCTAAAGTCCAACATTTCCAAAGACATCAAATTCTCCTTTCCAGATTCAGCCTAACTCCACAGTGGGCTGATGCATGGGATTCAAATTCCTCCTCTCTTCCACTTCACTACAAGGGACACAGTCCAGTCCTAACAATAAATATGTAGTTTTAAGCACATAAAATTATCACTTAGAGCTACAACCATAAATATAAAAAAATTACCCTATTAGCAGGAGTGGACACAATTCAAATCTTTCACTCTCATAGCTTTCTGGAATTTCACAAACCAAAGTAGCTTTCTCTAACAGGAACAGCTACAAAGAAAATCTCACACTGTTAAAAACCTAATCAATGCTTACCATTAAATTTTTAAATTTTCTATTTTCTGCAATGTGGAAAAAGCCATCTCTTGTTAAAATCTTGATGTGTTTCACTTCGTTATTGTACCTGTGGGCAATGAATAAAGTATGAATATAAATGTGTTTTTAATCAGACACAATCAATAATTACCTGAGGGCATGCCCCTAGAACACCACACACATAAATTCTTAAGACAAAATGTATATCTGTGCCAAAACAAAGCTGACATCTAATCAACCAAACATATTTATTAAAGTACAGCCAAAGAAGTAATCTGTAATCAGAAAAAAAGTCACAGCTAACTGCTTATTCTAATAGGGAATTCCCATGTACTTCCCGCTTTTATATTTATATTGGTAAACAACATGAAAGCAAATAAAAACTTGCACCCAGAAAATGTATAAACCTACATTTTACTGAATAGTCTGAGGTGCAAAGGGCATTGAGTTCTCGACAGTCAATAAAACATATCACACTGTACTGCAAACAATGCTTACTCTTCCCCAACATACTCAACCTTTATTTTTGTAGCCCAAATTTGCTACATCAGCATTATAAAACCATTGCTTCTTTCCTTCTATAAATCCTGGGCACTTTTTGATGGCAACTTCAGTTTTCCTATACTGACTCTCTTAAAGGCTGCATATAATTACATAAGGGAAACAGTAGTTTATTTTCCATATTTATTTCAAATACTATCTAGACAAAAATTAGAACAGGAAAACTTGCTTGAGGAGTTTTTATTCCACTTCCACTTACTTAATACTAATTGCATATTCTCCTGATTCTTTGGTCCTGTGCCGCACGAGGTAAGTGCTATTTACTCTGTTAATTAATTCACTTTCTGCTTGCAATCGTTCCATTGCTCCTGCAAACCTGAAATGGGAAAATAAAAATTGCCTATGATCTTTTTCAAAGCTCCAAAGGTCTATTAAGTATGCAACAGACAGTGAAAATATTCTACATATCATGGGGACCAAAAATACATCCGTTGCAACTGAATACCACTTCCAGATTTCTGAATGAAGAATAAAACATGCAGAAGTTCCACAGTTGGGGGTTGTGGAATTCTTAATTAGAAAAGTACTTGTATGCATGTTGAATACAGGATCTGCTAAGGAAAGTGCTCGAGCCCAAGCATTAGCTGAATGACTACTGGCCTGAAAAGTTCATGAAACCAGCTGGTTTATCCAAATCAGTTGCTGCAAGTGAAACAATACACCAGTGGTCCAGAACCTTTGAACCTGAGTTCTAGGGAGATTTATCATAACAGAATGGACAATCAGCCACCAGAGGTAGACCAGGTCAACAAAAGACCTATATGAAATTTGATACTTAACACAAGGCAGCGTTCTATTTTGTTTCATAATTATGCGTAACCTCTAAAGGCTAAAGTGCAATGGGTATACCCAACATGCAGAGGAAAAAAAAAAATCAGCCAAAACCATCCAAATTTGAAAAAGTTGATGCTAAGTGTTGAAAGCTAAGACAAATAAATCACTGATTCTGCAGCCTGGCTGCATAAGCATATTTGTGTCCTTGCCTTGTGGTTTGCCTAGGACATTGTGAGAGGTTGTCAGCAGACACTCATTTACAAAACCAGAGGTTAAACTGCTAATTGGGAAAGTGACCTAGCTTCCAGGGAAATTATGCTTATCTTACCATTTTATAAAGGCTGTCACCACCACAGACCACCACTATGTAAAATTTCACATTAGAAATGAGCTTTAAGTAAAAAAGTAGTTCTTGACTAAAAATCCATAGATGATATTAATGCAAAAGAACAATTTTAAATAATAAACATTTTACTTGGCTTGTTATGAAAAATCAGTATTTGTTTAAATGAGATCCTAATTCCACTTTTGGCAAGTTAAGAGGAAGTCAGAACTCTTGTCTAAATGACAAAGCATAAAACCAGCGAAAGAACGCAAGTGATGCTTACTCTGCTCTCTCAGAATCACCATGTCTTTTCTGAGTTGTGAGAAATAGTTCACACACTTCATAAACCCTAGAGCAGCAATGGATGCAGTTTTGATACACCATCTTTTCCACAAAGTCATCAAGGTTGGAAGGGACCTTCAAGATTCATCTAGCCCAACCATCAACCTTGCACCACCACAGACACCCCTAAACCAGATCCCCGGGTGCCACTTCTATCTCTACAGCTTCAATGTTGGTGGGGGTTTTTAAGGAAATGCAGAATTATTCAAGATACAAGATATATTTAACAATACTCCTTTATTCACTCAACATGTTCGATATACTTCCATGCTTCATATTATAATCATCTCTCGTTGTTCTATTCCAGACCTCTGGGACTAAGGCTGCAAAGCCACAGTCTTGGAAACAAAACATCAAAATCATTAAGCACTTTATTATATCAGAAATGTTTTTAGGCAACACATGGTATTGCTTTCCCAAACCATTACACAGTCTTCTTCTGAAGCCTAGAAAGGTTAAACCAATATAGTTTAAATCGTAGAAAACACAATTGCTTTCTGTGACTGCTTCTTTCAGAGCTTCTTGTGAGACAAGACAGACTTACCACAGTTGTGAAGAGTAGTCTACCGGCTTAGGAACCTAGGATATCAAAAGATACAGAGAATGAGGATCAAGATGATTTTTCCTAAAAACCAGAAATTAGATTGATTTAACTACCAATATCCAGGTGATCTAATTTGTCTATGAATCTATTTTCGTTAAAAGAAGTAATAATAAAGTACAAATAGTCCATATAATTCTGAAAGTAATACAGGATATCTTAAGCTCTTTTCTTCTGTGACAGTTTGTTTCGGGTATTTTCATTTCACAGAACTGTTGGAAGTTTTTCTGACAGTGCCTATATTCAAGTTTCGTACACAAAACAGCTCAACGCTCTGTACTGTATAAAAGTATCACTAAAATATGCAACGAAATTACAGTAATGTATAAAATTCATTTCATGTATTCAGGACTGTGTGGCCTTAGATTGTCTACTGGGAAATATGGCCTATAACCTTCAGAGAGATCTGAGGATATTCCATAACTGATACTGTATGACATCATTCATTCCTTTATATTGACTTGGGTAACTCTTGTACTGTATCTTGCTAAGCATGTCACTTGATTCTGAAATGAAATTTAAAAATTAGCAAACTGCAATCACCTTTCAAAATGGATGCTATATGTACACAAACATAGATGTTTATTCATGCACAAGATGCATACATAGTATGGCAATTCCTATGAAAATGAGCATTTCCTCTTGATCATCTCCCATTAGTGAGAGATAACTCAGTATTACCCTACTCTTCTAAAACAACGTGTGAAAATGCACAGTGCTGAAAAATGGATTTTAGTGAAAGTTTAACATAAATCTCACTCACCTATAACTTAGGGTCACATACTCTTAGGTAAGCAACACATTGGTTTCCTTTCAAGTAAAACCAGTGAATGTTTTGTTTTCTGAACTCTAATAGGGAAGAAATTCCCAGTAACATTCTTCTCACAATTTTTTACTCATGATATATGAAATGTCACCAAAAGAGATTTCCAAAAACAAATCAAGTCAGGAAAATATTATTATAAAGGCCTATAAACTTAAATTGACTGAAATTGCAATCAATTACAACCTCCACTATCTTGACCTTGGTTATCAACCAAGATCTCTATCAAGTCTCTAGACTTGACCTTGAAATAAACTTCAGTGTGGAACACATTAAATTCTCTGTGGTAAAACCAGGCTCATGTGTTTGACTCGTGTAGCAGTAAATCTAAACAGGCATTAAACAGTCATTTAGTCTAGCTCTTGAGAGAGAAAAAGGAAACATGCATTCTTCCCAAGTAGAGTAGACAAAAGGCTCTTTTCACAGCAGCATCTGCAGTGCTGGCAGCACGTGAGCCCTGCAGGAGTGCAGGACACCTAGGAGAGCCAGCCTGGCAGCAGCACTGGCCTTTCACAGCCCTGCAGACACGGACAGTGTCACTCAGGCAGCTCTGCTTCTAATGGGGACACTCGGCAAAAAGTTAATGAATTATGAATATGCTGACAAACAGTTACTAAGAGAAACATTTGGTGGATCAGCCCAATGACACATTTCAAGGCCATGATTTCAAAAATTACAAACTTTTTAAATTTTGGAAGAGATTCTTAAATATTTCAATTTTTTTGGGTAGTGCTAATAAACTGGAAAGGATATAAAAGATGGTTTAAGTCCATCCTCCAGAGCAGTTACATCATAGATGAGCAGTTGCTTTTGTAAATTTTGAATGGACAAATATATTCATGTAACAAGTGTTGTTCATTGGCATAAAGAAGGATAAAATCAAATGTTATTCCAGAAGCTCTTGTCTCATGCTGTGCTATGTATCCAATGCCTCTACAGAAATTAGAAAAATGGACGAAAGCTAGGAAGAAACAGACATTACTCATATAGTGCATAAAATGTCTGCTGACATATACTACTTATTTTAAAGGGGAAAAAACTGTTTATAGGTACATCTGTGAAAAGTCTGGAATATAGATATTCCAGAGCTCAGCAGTTTTTCATTCAATATTCATTCCCAAAGACTTCTGATATATGGATTTTATGCTGTTTCTGGGCATTTTTATATCAGATGGTTGTAAAGACTGTTAGACTTAATAATAACAGTAAAAGTTATAGCATGTTTAAAACCCGATTGATGTTTCAGTATCTTTAACTGCATCATTTATCATAATAAGATGTTTACCTTTAACAATATTTCATCCTTCCAAGTTAACAGCGGTGAAGCATCCATTTATCTTTTTGTTCTGATCATAACACCAGTTGGTAACATTTCATGAATAGTATTTATTCATTCTGTAAAACTGTGTTATTTTCAATACTCCTCTAAATAGTATATTTTAAATTTAGCAGAAAGCTTTAGCATTAGAAACAGACCTCCACAACACCCCAGCAGCATTTTTCCTAACTTCAGATATTTCACTGCCAGTGCTTTTAAAGAATATTGGTGATTGCTAAAAATGCTGCTGCAGTTGCAGTTAATGACACTACACAATGACTGATGGGCTCACTGACAGTGACACCATGGAATGGGAAATCCACCCTTGAACAATAAGCAGGGGTGGTGAAATTCACAAATTTAACAGTAAGCAAAGGGTGGAGGTTTGAAAGCTAAATTCATACAATTTCATTTGTATTTAATATTTGTTCTCTCGCTCAATCTATCACAACATGTACCTACAAATAATAGTCTGTATATTCCTCTTCAAACAAAATCCTGGAAGTATAGGGTATTAAAGACGTTTTATGGCATTTTAACATACTTATACTCTTTAGTATCTCATGTATACTTGTTCTGGAAACTAAGGCAAATGAGCCCCAAAGACATACCAAAATGCAGCTACTAAACTGATTCCACCTACTTATAAAAGCCACTGAAGTGGCATATCTTGATTGCTGTAACAAAAGCAATTCTATTAATAAGTCAAACTGTAGAGAATCAGGTTATAAAGCATAAAAAGCATAGTAAGGAATAGGATTCATTACTGGGTTTATGAGTTTGTGTCAATTAACCTCAACAAAGGAAGCCAGTAATCTGATGCACAGCATTACGGAGGGCAGAGAAGGAACAAGTGATAATATATTAATGCATCATCACAACTGAATATAAAACTCTTGATTACATATTATAAAATTATTTTTCTTATTACTTTCACAAACTTTTCTAGATTGAGAAGACTCTTGTGTAGACTAAAGACAGCTAAAAACCTGAAGAAAAAAGAAAATTTATCAAGCAGTCAGAATTTGAAGTTTTATATTAGTTTTACAATTTTTAAACTTACTACTTAGGCTGTAATCCCTCTCTCTAACCCAAAGTGACTGGGGAATAGATTAGAGGCACAGCACTCTCACCTTCCTGCTGTGGAAGGAAGAAAGTACACTTTCATATAAAATGTATTTGATCTACACCCTGGAAACCCTTCAGACAGTTCAATTTATTAATATTCCCAAAAGTAAAACCTGCTTATCACACCTGTTTTCTTGACATGTCCTACTTACAACCAATAACCAAAAGTATTAGAACACTTTACTTTAAGCAATACTGAACCCACCATGAAAGCACCAAAGAACTAGAAACAATATTATTTTTGTAAGGTAAGATTAATCTTGATGAACTAATGAACTAGGCAGTTTTCCTGTAAGGTGGCAAACAGAACTAAATAATTGCACTTACACATGGGCTAGGTTTTACTGCATCACTTGGGAAGAATCCAAGCTCTCCTGTTGTTAGATTTCTTCCCTAAAAAAAAAAAAAATCCATTTTTGAGACATAATTGGGATACACAGTAAATAATAACACATGCCATGGGATTTAGGACAATAAATATATCCAAGAGCCTTTGAAATAAAATGCTGTTCTAATAAATGTTGCTCAATATTTCTATGGGTTTTGTTGTTGTTTTGTTGGGGTTTTACTGTAATTAAGTAATAATTATAACTGATAGATCTGAAAGCTCTGAGAGATGAGAGGCAAGAAGGGAGCTCAGAGACTGGGATGTGATTCCCAGCTCTGTCAATGTCTGCCAGTGTCTGATATCTTCATTAATGTTAATTATCTCCTTTCAAGTTACTTCCTCCTCAGCTGGCGCTCTACAGACAGCTGACACCCTGCAACCTTGCAGATCCCCAAAATGACTTCAGCACCATGCACAGTGGTTGCAGCACGTGAGAGACCAAACTCCAGTGGGAATTCAGAGCTAGTGCCCTGACAGCCAACTGAGACACTACATTACACATTTCCATGAGCCATGCACATCAATGGAAATCCACTGGGCAGGGGAATACTGCCACAATTAAAGAGGACTCTCAGACTGATACACTGCCATGCTGCAGATGCCCCCACACAACTGGGAGACCAGGGGCAGGAATGCATCCAGCACAGCCTAAACTGAGCCTTTTCTGCAACACAGCTGCTGCCCTCCCAGAGTGGCAGGACCACCCATTTACTCCAGATTCTAAGCACCAAAAGTGACCTGACCATCACAAATCCATGCATCAGCAGCTCACACAAAGTTCAACACCAACCAAGCTCTCCTGAAGAACACACATTAAAAACATCTTTTTATTCTGAGTAATATTTGGTAGTGAACACACATTTCAGAGTAGAACAGAGCCCACACCTAAATTCCTGAACACAGATTCATAAAATGAAGGCATCAAAATGTGTATTTAGGCAAACAAATGTCTAAATTTAACTGATTTTTTAAAAGCACATAAATACTTAACATCCATTAAATAATATACTGACTGTAAATATAATATATTCTCAGCATTTAGCAATGAGAGTAAGCATGAGTACTTGACAAGCATTAAAATATTGCAAATTACATTTCTTTTTTATTTTTGATGGCATACTTGCAACACAAAAAAATTTAAAAGGGAAAAACCCTCATAAACACGCATGAATTTTCTTCAGGGTTTCAGTTCATTTTCTTTCTGTAACACTAAACGTGTAATTCTACCATAATACCACCACAGAAAACAGAAATCAGAAAATTCAACAGAGTGGAGCTGAATGTAAAAAAAATAACAAGGGTTATGAAAACCCCCAAAACATTCTTTGATTGGTGCTATCCTAAGCACAATAAGTGCTTAGGATAGCACAATAAGATGCAACAATAAGTTGCATCATTCTCCACAGGAGATCACTATGCAATTTATCACACACAGTAGTTACCACCTTAACCAAAAATACAGAAAGTACACAGGCAGCAGAGGAGAGGGAAAAGCACAGAGAGTATTTAAACTAAGCTTTTAGCTTTATACCAGTGATATTTTTTTTAAATTATGTGCAAACAAGTGACAATCTACAGATTTGAGCCTGTAAATAGGTAAAGCTTCCCTACCCTCTTTCACATCATCTGCTTGAACAGAGATTACCCTTTGTATCCATATATTCTATTTACTCCAGAAATACAAATCCCTCTCGAGTACAGACCTAATTTTAAGCAGAGCTCTGAAACACTCTGCCTTCCGAGTGATATTTATTTTCAATACTGATCATACCTGCATAGCAAGGGGTACCACACTCAGTAAGAACAACCACTGAACAAAACATATTAATGTCTATCAAGATATGTTTGACTGCACTTCAGTTACAGCTCAAGCACTGCTTAGTAACTTGCATAATTTATTTGACGGGCTGTAAAAATGAACAAGTTTTACCTAAACCACAGGTACTTATCTATAACGATCACTTGAATTTCTAAATGGTCAGCTTAGAAAACTATTGTAGTATTAGTCTGGTGGGTCAGCTGTAAATTACGCTAAAAGGCCTCTTGAATAATTACAGATTTTAATATAAATTGAATTTTGCAGGCTCTTTCTTAATATGCATTTTAAAATGCAGATGTCATTAAAAGACTCAGAAAAATCTGTATTAAACAGTCTGTGACAAGAGAAAAAAAGATTCCTGAATGATGCTAATGGAGATGACAATTTTCATTAGGATTCAAATCTATTACTAAGGCTTCTAGGGAAAAGCCTCACACACTTTCTGGTTTCTGCTAGTTAAACACAATGAGATTCTAGCTAAATTCTTTAGCATGATTATCACAAACAACCTCTAAGACAATTTCCAGTAAATTGAGTTGACAGATGTGTATGAACATGGCAATAGAATCAGTCCCACGTGGTAGCAGTAATTTTGGCTTGTACTAATTGTATTAGTCAGACGATTACCTTCTAGCCAGTCTTAAGTCCAGAGCAGGTTTAAATGCTTCAGATCAGAGTGCTCTAGACCTTGCAGAACCAAGTCCTACAAACAAAACTACACAGGCCAAATGCTGTCATTTGAAGAGATTTATTTTTAGTCATGAAAAATGCCCATGGTCTGCTAAGTAACGGGTTGAGGGTGGGGGGAGGGAGGGGAGTTGCTGTGATTTTTGGGTTTGGAGGGTTTTTTGGGAGGGGGTCAGGTGGTTTGGTTATGCCTATTTACCTATTTTTTCAATAGATAAAGGTATTCTTTTGTTTATTACTTCCCTACATTAAGTGTTCAGGGTGATACAGTGACATAGGAAGAGTTCACTGATCCAGTCCTGAAAAGTTTGGACAAAATTCCATCCTAACTGTAGCCAGAAAACAAAAGCCAAAACAAACAAGAAAAAGTATGACCTAACTCATGAAATAGACCTGAAAGAAACCAGCCGGTTTTTATATTATATTCATTAATTTTTAAAGCTTATTATAGCTTTAAAAAAAAAAAAAAAAAAAAAAAAAAAAAAGAAAATCAGGAAGATCAACACAGGAACAACAATTCAATACAGATATTTTTCACTTGTTGTTCTATTAATCTCCTGATAGTTCTTCTATTTAGCTCTATTTCCATGTATTAAATAATACAAACAATTAAGAAAGCAATCAGGAAAAATGAGACACACTTTAATGTATTTACTGTCAAAATGAATGCAAGTCAGCATTTCCAATATCTAGAGCTCTCATTTAAGATGAAATTTTAGTAACAAAAATAGTGATGTGAATCACATGACAGCAAATTTTGCCATCAATAAAATATACTTTTCCCATGTATATTAAAACCCCCTATCCTTAACTGACTTGAGCCAGCATCAAGTAGTTTAAGTGTGGTTCTGTTTTGCAGAGCTATTTCTCTCCCCTATAAATATAATATTCACTAACTGGGTTTAGTCAACTAGCTGTTACTTATGTTATGTTAGAGAACCAAATACTGAAAATTCAGAAACTTTGCTTTTTTGTGCCAAACACTCTCCTTAACTCTTATCACTAGGATTGCTACCAATGTCATGTTCTTGCAGATTTATTCACTGGAACTTTTACTTTAAGGTTGCAAGAATGAAGATTCACACCTTATACGCAATTTAAAGGGAAAATTAGTTGTATTTGACATTTATTTGGATAAACCACAAAGAATTTTTTTTGTTGTTGCTCAAAAAGAAAAAAAGTTAGGAGAGCAATATATCAGTAAGTTGCTATCTGGACAAAGAGTATATAGCCATTTGCTACAGTACCTGCCAAAATAAACTGTGTGCATCTCCTCTAATGAGTTCAATAGTGTCCCCAATCTGGATATGCAATGGTGGTCCATCTTGTGCTGCTGGCTGTGGGATTCCATTGTAGTTACGAATGACTTGCATTTTTGGTAAACCTGAAAAAAAAATTTTAAAAATAAATAATATAAACAGAAAAAAAATCTCAAAAGCCAGAATTAATTTTTACTTAATGACAATCTATAGAATCTGAAAACCATGAGAGCAATCAAGCAAAGAAACACTATGTCTTTAGCAGGCACATGACTAAGGCAATGGTACTTAGTACTATACAACCAAATAGAAAATAATTACTTTGGAAAAAAACTCTATCTCCCTTTCTTCTCAGGATAAAGTTAAATTCATACCTATGGAGATTCTTCCTTGTACATGTGCATCCCTGGCTCTGCATAGAGTTCAAAGACTAAGGCTATTTTTATATTTATATTCTTTATTAACGCTATAGGGAAAGACTGCAATGAACTAGTATTAAAGACACCACTATGGATAATCTCATCTGCTTTAGACAGTATTATCCAAAACCTACAGCCAAAGTGAACATGGCCAGGAGAGCCAGGATCACAATTCTTTTAGGTTTCACACAACACTTTGGGGTTTTTTTAATTTTTGTTATGACAGTATTTCTGGGTGCATATAGCAAAGCCTGGATCAACTGAAGGTTTCATTTTCAAGGCAAGAAATCTAGATGCACACTTCATCCCTCCACATCAATACTGACTGCATCTAGACAACTAAGCTGCGTTGGGGATTTTTTTTTTAAGGGAAAACCCACTTCTATCAGCTTGTGCAAAGAACTAAAGCACTGTTTATAAGTACAGTTCAAGAATCCTTCACAAGTGTGTATCACATGGGGGGGCAGTCCCTGTATCTTCAGTCAGAAGATAAAACTGGATACTGTAACCCCATGTTCTTATAACTTTAATGGCATTTAAAAAAAACAAACAAACAACATTTTAAGCATTATAGACAGCTATACACTAGCTCACTCAAAGAGTGTGCTCTGATTCTATTAGAATACTTGAAATCAAGTGAAACACCACCCACTTTAATAAATATATTAAAGATTAAGCAGCTTTTAGAAAAGCATTTTTGCACTCTACTGCCAAGCAAAGCAACACCTCACAACAGAGCTATTTTTAATTACTCTCCCTCTATCTTTAAAAAAAAAAAAAAAAACTAAAAAATAATTTTCCTGGTTTTAAATAAATATGGGATTTTCAAAATCATTAAGTGGGTATATCAGTTTCAAATCTTAACCAGACTGTTGTTGGTTAAGTAAGAGTTTTGTAAGAATGTATCTTAATAAATACAGGTAAGACTGACAGACTGCAAAGTCTAGGTCACTGGGCTGCCACATTTAACGTGTCTTGCTGGAAGATCATCATTAACTTCATTCTAACAAAAAAGGATCAGCAGGCCCACAAAAGACTTATTTCTGTTGCAAGATCACTACCGTAATTTAGGTGGCAACAAACACAAATATCCATTATCTCATCTAAACTGTATGAAACATGAAAAACATCACCTTCAATAATTACTACTCTCTGCATTAATGAATAAATACTAATCCTAAATGCTGATGAAACATCAAGCAAAGTAATACCAGCTCTTACGTAACTCAACCCAAATGACACCTTGACTTTTACTGTTTCTGCAAGTTATTTGGCATACTTAAAATGAGCACCTAATTATTAGTAAGCCATTATTCCACTTAGGCAAATACTAGATGTTACTTTGTTTCTCAACTGAAGGTTTTAATGTTTTCATTTACTGATTCAGCATCAACAAATGCTCCGTGCACTGCATGGCAAACAGAAGTAATGCTGCGTACAAGTGTCTCCTGAAAGCTGACAAGTTTGTCCTAATGCAAGGAAACCCCTCATAACAATATGAATTATAGTTCTGCATATGTGATGAACAAACTGTAAGCAGGTACTCATTTTAGAGACATACATGGAAGTCAAAACAAATGCACAACAAATTATTCACATTATAAAAGCATGTATTTGGTTATTTAGTTTATCACATTTTTAGTGCGCAGATACAATATACTTAAAACCCCACCCTTGGATTGAGCTCATCAGAATACGGTCAGGAAATAATCATGTACTTTTCAGCGAAAATCCTGGTGGGTTTTTATGACACTATAGCACTTAAGTTATTAATCATAAACATGAATAAAAGTACTTTTGATTTCTATTCCTAATAATTATGACTATTGGCCTCTCTGAAAATCAAGGCAAGATAACTATGGAAAAAAGGAGAAATTGTGCTGTGTCAACTAGCAGAATTATTCAAAAGGTAACACAGAATTAATCCTGTTAAAACATACCATGCCCGGAATACCTGTGTATAATTCAGTACTCTTGATTCTGTAAAATCCTATGGCAATTTTGATTATTCAGCAACCTAGGCAGATACAATGTTGGAGGATTTGATCTAACACCTCTTGACATCACTAGAAGTAATCCTATCATTTAAACAGGCTTTTGGGTTACGGTCTTAATGGAGTTTATTATCTTGCTTCAGAACCCTCCTTACAACTTGTTTGCTGTAATGCCTACAGAAACTGTGATAACTACAGCGCTCATTTGCTTGCTATAGCTGGTCTCTACTATGGTAACACAGAAATCTTATTTTTTTTACTGTAATTTTACCATCTATTTTATCCAATTGCTGTCTTTGGCCTACTTAGGAGTTCTTTGTGCTCAGCATTGTCATTGCCATGAATACTCACTGCCTAGCACAATGTATGTGCACTATCCCCACACTCACATAAACCAACACCTGGAGTGACAGGGATGCAATGCCAGGATTCCAGTAAACTGCAACAATATACAGTAATCAATGACACTGCAATGTCATCCTTTCAATCAGACATTTCCATAATCATACTGCGTGTTAGCTTCAAGGCCATGGATAAAAAAATGCACAGATAAACAAGGGAAATTATATTTTGGTGCTAATTATTTTAGCACATGTTAGATTTGACTCGGATTCTGAAATGCACTTTATAGTTCAAAGTAAAACAACTGCAGGTAAATTCGCTCTCCAACAACAGCAGTGTCTGAATTACTGAGAGCCATATTCATTTCAGTATCAATAACAACGCATGCACACACAGCCTGTATCAATCAAAGATATAAAAGCAGTGAGTGTACAACTAATATGTTTTGCCAGTTATACATAGATGAAAATATTAAAAGTACCTATCCCTGTCATATGATTTTAAACTTTTTTTTAAATCAGTTTTTCCAGGAACAAAAGACTAAATGAAATCTTTGAATCATCAATGAAAAACAAGTACATATTCTGGAATAGCTAAATTTTCATAGAACTTCCATTAGATCACCATTAAGCACTGAAAAAAATAATAATTTGAGGGAAAGCATCAAAAAGCTCCAAATAGAATGCTTAACTTCCTTTTCAGCATGCAATTACAGATTTGATTATAGTATCTCAGAAAGAGTTTAGCAGATTAACACTGAGCTGGTGGACATATAATTGGGCAGAAACTGGTCAGCCCTCACCTCCTAACACAGACAAAGGACAAACACTGGGAGGCGATGTATCATCATTAATGCACCAACCATCTCAATCTATGAGTTTAACAAGCTTACCCTAAAACATAACTGTTTGCTCCCACTGTTCATTCTGGAATTCTATTCTCTGAGCATTTACTATTGTGCTGGCTTTGGCTGGGGTAGTTTTCCTCAGAAAAGGCAGTATGAGGCTACCCATGGTTTGAATCTGTGCTGTAAACAGGGTTGACCTGCACAATGTCAAGGCCTTTTCTGCCTCCTGTACCACCTTGCCAACAGGCTGGGCTTGCACAAAGAACTGCGAGGGGACAGAGCTGGGACAGCTGGCCCCAGCTGACAATGGGATAAGCCATTCCATACAACACCATGCTCAGGACATAAAGTGGGGTAGAGGAGGAGGAAGAAGGAATGTTTGGAGTGATGGCATTTGTCTCCCCAAGTCACCACTACAAATGATGGAGTCCTGCTTTCCTTAGCATGGCTGCACACCAGACTGGCCAAGGAACATGGTGAATGTATTTGTGTGTGCAGCTTTTGTTTTAGCTGTTAAACTGTTTTTATCTCAACACAAGAGTTTTCTCACCTTAGAGTTTTATTCCTGGCTGGAATTAAAGCACAGCAATCTTCTACTTTTCAGTGTAAATTCATTTATGGCCAACTAACAATCATTTAGAAACAGGAGCCTGCATAGTTCTTCTCCTTGTCTGTATTTATTGTCATACTACAGTTAAAGAGAGCAATCATACCCCTATTAACCTTAATTTTGCTGGGCTAAACAAGCCAAGTTCTTTTAGTTTCCTCTTATAAGAGACCAATTCCTCTGAGGCAGTACACCAGCTGCTTTAAAGAAGTTCAGACAGGCAAGATCTAGGATAATTTCCTTCCCTACCTTGACATTTCATTTATAATTGGCACATGGATTCATAACAAATTTACTCATTAAGAATCCTGAGGACTTGCTGTAATTCAGTAATATAGACAAGAAAAAGTAGTATTCTACAGAAACATGAAATGCTTTAGAGTATAATTATGGATTATTTGTGACAGAAACAGTATATGCATTAATGACTTAAATGTGAAATATGTTAAGCATTTAGAGACACTGCCGTTGCAATGTACATAGCTGCAGTACTGAGAGATCTGACAACTGCAGAAAACTTGTGGAAATGTATCTGGCACAAAAATGTTACTCATTAACCTGTTAAAAAGAGGGTAAAATTCCAACACAAAGGACAAGATCGGGATTTCATCCATGTATTACCATTAATGTTAAAAATCCCACTGGCTTCCATTAAGACAGATTTCCACATAGAAGTTTTTTATCAGGAAACTTTCTAATTTAAAGATACAAAAGAGCCTGGTAGTTTCCAACACTGAAATCAAAAACAAAACTTATCCCGTTATGACACTAATAAATAACTAAAATTTATTTCACTTGAAAACCAGGGAAAAAAAACAGATTCCTAGAAAAGTTTCATAGCCAGGCTCTGGGTGACAGAACTAACATAAATTGATGAACTAAATTATAGCTCATGAGAAAAACAGAAAGTATGATAGAATCAAGATCTATAAAATACCAATTAGGTTACATTATAGAAAAAAAACCCTTTCATAAACTGTACCATTCATTTGAGTATTTCATCTGATAATTATGAGTCAAGAAAGGAGGGTACAATTTAGAATTAACAGAATAATAAGTTAGAATATCCATTATATATGAAACAAACAAACAAAAAAGTAAACTACTTTATTCCTTACATCAGCTCTGCATTTCTAAACAACACTGAATGACCCTCAGAGTTTCACGCAGAGATTCAAAAATGTTATTTTTTGCTAACAACATGCATAATGCATGCCCTATTATGACCTCTATCTGTCAAAATTGATTCCAACATCTGTTATTTCCAAGCAACGCAAAACATGATTTACACTTTGGGCAGGGATCACTCTAATATACAAAATAATGACACAGCATGCAGCAGAGCAGGGTTCAAAGGTGAATTTGCGGATAAACTTTATACTATTATCAGAAAGACACGAAACAACTTTGTCTGCATTAAACACCCCTTTCCAATTAATATGAAGACTTTCTTTTTCTCTATGAAAAATATAGCCTAGTCACCAAATATTTACAGCCTGATTGAAAGAAAAACCCACTAATGTAATGGAATAAAGCCTCCTGACTTCATGAGGCTTTGAATCTGAAACAGATTTTTAGACTATTTGACAAGGCCATATCCTGATGTTTCCAGAATCTCTAGAAAACAACACTGCCTTTCATATAAGAAATGATATAAGGTCTCACTAATTCTGTCCTTTCATCACAACAGCATTTTGGGTGTCTGTTTGGAACCTCTGAACTTGCTTGGACCCTTTTTGGTTTATATCTGTGCAGCTACAAACACAGGGCATGCAGTTCAGCTAAGAAACAAGCTGACATTTAGTGATCAATAAGCCTTCCATAGTAAAGAGCAGGAGGAATATTCCACCTGAAACCTCTGAGCAGGTACATCTCCCTACACCGTCACACTCCTACCAGGAAATGAGGGCTAAGTAACTCATGGCAGTGTCTCATGGGATTAAATGTCTGAACAGGGGCCCACAGTGTCTGGATAATTTTAACAACAAACTGAAGAGACACAGGCAAAGGGGAACTCATACGGAAAGAAAAAAATTAGTATTTACACCATGATAAGTAAAACCACACTCTGAAGGTTTCTGATCAAGAAGCATGACTACAAAAAATAAAGTAACAAAGAGTTATGATAGAAAAACAGATGGGTTGAAAAGGACAGCAGTGTGAAGAACAGGTGGAACTGTTATACCCACAATCTGAGCATCCATGACACATAATCACCAGCTTTGACATGTTTTCTGGCAACATCATCTAGGTCCAACACTAATATTAAAAGCCAATTAAAGGTAAACGCTAATCTGAGCACGGGCTATATGAAAACAAAGTCCTTTACCAATCTCTGTATGTTCTTCCAATCAGCTCTGCTAGCTTCATTGTTTAAAATTCCTGTTCATAATCATTCTGCTGCAGAATAAATCGCCAACTCAGTTCTTCTCTCTTGCATTTATCAGAAAGCAGCTTCCCAACTCCTCATCAATGTCATCTATCTCCACAACCAGCAGAAGTCAATGGCTTTGCTGCTGTCAAGGCAAAACTTGTCTATAAGGCCCTCTCGGCTGTTGAGGAGACATGAGGAAAGCAACACTACTAATCCCTTAAAAAACCCACTTACATTCAGTTTCTGAGGTGGTCTATTAATGCCTCAAAAGAGGCCAGGTTGGGGTGGGATTTCTTATCTTTTAAGCTAAGTACTTATAACTCGAATTACAGAACTCATACATAGAAGATGCCAGCACTGTCCATTAAGAGCACTCAGAAGAGTGGCAATGATTTAAATAAT
Organism: Sitta carolinensis; assembly: GCA_032173965.1. Taxonomy (NCBI): domain Eukaryota; kingdom Metazoa; phylum Chordata; class Aves; order Passeriformes; family Sittidae; genus Sitta; species Sitta carolinensis. The sequence goes on along the minus strand of CM063289.1, from coordinate 10,273,189 downwards.
TACTACTGGACAAAATTAACACAATTAGTAAGTATACAGACATACCTCAAAGAAGATATTTTAATTAAGCTTTTAATTCTCACAGTTTTAAGTCATTATTTTTGTATGTCATTGTAATTAGAAGTTCTAATTTTAGATACTGCTTTTAAGCCTTACATTCATAAAATCATAGAATGGGCTGAGTTGGAAGGAACTTTTATGATCATCTCATTGCAGCCTTCCTGCCATGAGCAGAGACACTTTCCATTGGACCACATTGCTCCAAGCCCCATCCAACCTGGCCTTGAACACTTCCAGGGATGAGGCAGGCAGAGCTTCTCTGGGTAATCTGTGCCAGCACCTCCCCACCCTCATAGTGCTTCCTAACCACACCTTACCCCTTCCAATTTAAAGGCAGGGTGGCTGAAATGCTGACAGTGCCTGAGACTCAGGAATATTCCCCTTGTCTTCTCTTTAACCGCTTTGCCTTTGCGTACTGTTCAATTAAGTCTATCAGCACATGATTAACCACAACTCTGGAGTTTGCCACTTGACTTAATTTTGAAGTCAAAAAACACAAGGCTGATTATTAAAACGTTCATCAGCTACTATAAGCCTTAATTCGACTGTTCAGATTCTACTTATAGAAGTAAAGCAGCCCTTTCTTCCATAAACAAGAAACTTGCACGCACTGGGGCAATATGGGGGCACGGAGCAGGGGCAAAAAAACCAAATTCAAAATTCAGACGACAAATCTGTAATACACTCCAGACTACATCTGATAAACATTCACATTTTTCTTCCCTCAAAATGGAAGATTTAAAGACTGCTATCCTCCAGAACACAGAATCTTTTTTTTTCACAGTCCTAGCCATGCTTTTTATCACTGTTTCACTCTCTTCTAACAACTGTTTCCTTCCTATAAACCTTACTGAAGCAGGATTGGGAGTTCCCTTAGTCCTTTACTACCTGTCAAATCTACAGTTTTTCAAAGATTCAATTTTTCCACCATTTCTCCTTAATGCTGCATTTAGAAACTGTATTCTTGGCACAGACCTGTGCAAAAATGGTCAACCATCAACCAAAATGAAGATGTGTGGGAGGAAAAAAATCTGTCTGCTAACAGTCTGATCAACAACTCGTTATGAGAAACAGAAAAACACCACAACTCAGGAAGTCCTTGTGCTTCCCCAAGTTTTGTAGATGTGATCATTAGCAAAAAGCCCCTTGGTAAGTGGCTGTATCTCCATTTTCCAGTTAAGATCCATGTGAAACTTGGAACTACACTGCAGATCACAGCGGGAGTTCATTGCAAGTAAAATAAACAAGACTAGCAGTGTTATTCAATTTACAAGGCTGCATTTTTGAAACTGTATGAGTTCTGTTATATTCCTACACATGTATTTGTTTTTATATTACAGCAGTTTTGCTGCTTAGAGACAAATGGGCATCCTCCCCTGCTCTGAACATCAGTATGTGGCATCACCCAAATGCTTTTGTCAGCAAAGATTTTTTGAGGATAGCTGTGCTTAGTGACAATATGAGCAGCATCAATAAAATTAGCAGCAGGGCAATATGGACATTCACTGAGGTGAACAGTCCCCTCTCAGTAGGAGCTTTAAGTTTTCAGGTTTTCCAAGGCAAGGTTAGCTCAGTGTTCCTATAAATACAGCAATTATTTTGATCAGAAATAAGAAATTCAGCCAAGAAAATCCAAAATCCAAACTAAGTTTCAGATTTTTTTTTTTTTAATTTAGAAAAATAATTCCAACAGAAAGCATTTTCTTACTTCACTCTTAAGGAGGGACATTTGGTGTAACATTTTAAACCTGGAAGCTCACCTCTGTGCAAGAAAAATAAAAACCTGGTACTACAAAAATGCTTCTGAAGAGCCATTTTTAAACCTCAGAAGAGAAAGTCACAGGGGCTACCTTTTGGGAAAGGAATGACCCTATTCTTATTTAGATAGCCAGTGACTATTTGTCTCTCATGCCCTTAAAGATGGTTCTGCTCGTAACTCTCACAGATTCACGCCTGAGGTTTAATTTGCTTTTGCGTCTCAAAACAAGGAAAAGAAACCATAAAGATTTTGGGAAGTCGGGCAACAAAATATTACAACACAAAAAAAAAATACAAAAATTAGTCAAGTACACTACTGAAAGAATCTACAAATGCCAACCCAATCCCATTTGCACAGCAAGCACTTTCGTAAGCTGTATTTGCATCTTTCAAACACTTTGTCTTCCCCTACAATACATACGTGTGTCTTTGTAGATCCATATTAATTCAGAAAACCTGAACGTGCCCCTAAACTGAGAACTTCAGATTGCAAATGCAAGAAAGTATGTCTAAAATGACAGAAATTTCTTTTGCAATTCCAAAATTATGTCTTAGTTTTTATACTCAAACCCAGGTAATTTCTCAAAACAGAAGGAGGACTCTCTCCATGACTGCATTGAAAGAAAGCGGAGAACTGAGAAAGTCATTGGCTTCCTAATGGTCGTTGCCACATTCTGTGATTCATTTGGAGTGAAAACTATTTTTCCTTCACTGACAGACATCGGTTTTCTGTTCACAGCAAGTTTTCCTCCAAACGAGTGTTAAGGACAAGCTCTTGTTGTTTTGTACAATTTTAACTTCAAATGTTTATTCAGGTAACTATTCCTTACACGGAGTGACACAGGCAGCTACCCTTGTGGGAGTAAGGGATTTTAGAATTTCCTGGATTGAAAAGAGTCTCAGCACTTTGAACAAGCATTAGAAACAGCTGAACATTAAATGTTTCATGGGAATAAACAAAGACTAATCAGGTTCAAAAACACAGTTTTCATTTGTTTTGACAAAGTAATCTCATCATTTTAATGTAGTCTACGAGGTGAGTTAGGGATATAAACTTCAAAAAATCATGTTGCCTCAAAAATAAGAAGGGTTTTTCTTTTTTTTTAATTAAGCAAAATGGAGTTTTGGCATATGAATTAAAAAGTGTGGTACATGTGGTGCTGCTTTTTATAAAAGCACACGGCATGAAGATTAACCAGTGTTAATTAGCACACCTTTTAATGTGATGCCATAGACAGGTATGGCATTCTAATTCGTGTATTTGTTCAAACATGCACCTGCCCTGAGGGGCTAACAACTTGCATTGGGCAGATACTAGAGATGAGCTATGAAGGTGTGTCCACACAGAAGATTACGTGCAGCAAAAGGCTCTGAAAAACAGGGATAAATCTTGGAATATAGAAGTCCATTATTCCACAGAAGCCGTACTTTAAATACTAACTTCCCCATGCCCAGGGATAATTCTGCAGTAAGAGGAAAAAGGCTTGGAAACAGGAACCCCACTTTTGAAACAGAATTTAATACTACAAAATATCATTAAACTTGTACAGGACCTAGGCATTTTTTGTAGTGTTAAGAATTCCCAGACTGAATACTTTTAAAAACAACATATAACCCATGAAAATACACCCCTATGCCACCTAGAATCTTGCACAGGTATCAGATTTTAAACACATATTGCAGAAAATGTGCCTGACATTTTTTTCATCAAGAATTGAGAAAATAAGAATTCAGTTCTCTTTCATGCAATTTCTTTTGTGTTCAGTATTGACTAATGGCATCTGCCTCTAAGATGAAAGGCCTTAGTCTTCCATTTCCGTAACTTACAAGAAGTAAATTCTCTGGCAAGAGAAGCATTTTAAATTATTACATAACATGAAAGGGAAGCGGCTGATGCCTGGCAAAGCAGGCGCATGACAAATAATTTTGCAGATACCTCTTTTACTTCTTAACTGATAGCTCTTAGCACACATGCAAAAAAATTTCAGGCCTTATACACCATCTCTGCATGCAAGCGTCAGTAGACAAATGTTGCCAAGAATTATGGCATTATATTAAAGTAATTAAAAGATGCCATTGTTTTGGCTAGAACAAACGTGCTCTTAAAAAATATGCCTACTTATTTCTGGTCTGTACAGGCTACAGCAAATTATTTTCTTTGAGAAAAGAGAACAAAACTTGTTTTCATTACAAAGTATTTGTGCTATAAAAGTAGAAAAGGATGAATATGTATTTCACTGTTAATACCACAACACAGTTAAAATTGTTTATCCCTAGATAGTATATACTTGGGATTTTGTTTTTATGCTGCACACTTTGCATACCTGAAGTATTAGCAATCTATGAAAAAAATTCTAGAAAATCCAAAATGCATCATATCTTGTGATGTCTCCAGCTTTCCCATGAATTTGTAGTATCCCTAGCCTCAATCAGCAGATATACCTGACAAAGGCATTCAGACTACAATATCCACTGAGTATAAAAATATATATCTTACATTTAAGTTTTTACTTGTCTTCATTTATGTCACCCTTTCTTTTCTAGCATTAGTATACGAAAAATTTTATACTATTCTGATACACTGTTTCTACTTACTCCCTTTTATCAAAGGAAAATATTTTTAATTTTTAATAAAAATTTTCGAAATAGTTTACAAATTTAAGTAGATTAATTTTCTATGTGTACATATAAATAAGTCCTTAACTTGAAGATTGCTTATATGATGAGTAAATAATAAGCTGTAAAGGGATCTTCTTTTAAATGCAAAAATGAAACATACAATTAAATAATCCATCACTTGATCTTTGCTGCAAAATCAAGACATTATTGGAAATTATCATAGGCAACAAAGATGGGTATCAAGTTTAGTCCCTGTCAAGACATCGATGCTGCCATAGTTATCATGCTGCTTCTTACATATTTTTGCTTCTTTCCTTCCCTGCCAAGGAAACCCTCATATATTCATTCATCTGCACAACAGTGAAGGTTCTCCTCCCATTTGCTGTTTCCAATCTGAATGTAGATTATATACTCCAGCAAAGTGTGAGATTTGTTAAGACACAAAACAAACCCAAAAACAATAAAGTATGTGGGTTGATATCCCATGTAAGTCAGGATGACTTAGCTCCTCAATGCCACAGCTGCCTCCCAAGACCAGTTTGCCATTATCCCACTGAAGTTATTTAGCCTGTGACCAGGTGATCCAGATGCAAAAGAAAGGCAGAAAGGGGACACCTTAGTGGGAAAAACCACCACACCTTGTGGCAACAGCCTGGTGTAGTTACATCAAAGAATCACAGGAGATCAAACTGACACCAGCAGAAAACCCGGACTTGGTCCTCTCTCCCAAAATACTGCCCTGACAAAGAATACACCTTGGACACTTAAATTCCAGCATTGGCTCTTTGAGCTTAGTTGATTGTTCAGCATTTCTCAGGTGCCTGAGCCTTGTGCAGAGCAACACACAATTACAGGGTTTAAATCAATACCACCAGAAACAGACAAATAACAAAACTGGCACACGATGTACAGGAGCAGTCGGAGCTTTAAGTCCCTATTATTAAGTCTCATACTCTTCCTTTTCAGCCTTTCTCGTCCCCATGATAAAGCAAAAAAGGGGAGGGTGAAAATTACAGGGCAATCTGTAGGGTGTTCTGTAAAGAAGAAAAAGGAAAAAATGTTGTAGAAGATACAGAAGCATTAAGTGAACTCCAGTGTACTAAAATGATCCCTGCCAGTCACAAGAAGACCACTACTGCCAGGAGTGTAATGTTGTTCTGGGAGGAAAGCTGTGATCCATACAGGCAGCTTTTGTTACACCATATTTTATGCTATTTGTTGCTGTCAAACCCAATTAAGGAAAAAGTCCAAGAAGAGTAAACATCACTCTTTGTTGTCTGAACTAAAAGACAGTGCCTCACGCTCTCCCCTCTCCCACATGCCCTATTCCAAACAGGCTTGTTAAAGAATAACCTCTGAGGTTAATGGACTGAGGCACGTTTTCAAGGTATCAGATAATGAAGTTACTTTTTAATTCCCAGTTGCACACCGAAGCCTAAGAAACACAAGTTATAAGAAGAGCAAGACTGAACAGGCCTTCTATTTACTTGCAGTCAGCAAGAGCAGCAACGAGGGCTGAACTCCAAGTTCTTTCAATTAATGCCTCAAAAAAGTACCTTTTCTCCTGGATAAACCACATCTAAGGGTTAAAACAACTGAATAAATTGATTCTACTGAAAAAATCCATCGGATCAGTTTTATAATGTCACTATTTGAAAATGCTAATTACCAAATAAATTCTAACATTAAATCGCTGAGCTGTTAATTATGATCTGCAAGCTATTTCTTAAAACAACTCAGTACCATAAAAATAGGTAGTTATATGTGAAGACAATGTTTTAAACAAACTCAGTTGTAATCAGTAGATGTCTCAACACAAACATCTGACAGTTGTACAAGGCAGACTGGTAAAGCCTATTATAGAAACAGAATTTACAAGTACATGGATAATACAATATAAAGACTAGAAATACTTCTTAAGAACAAGTCAGAGACATCGTTTAGAGTTCTTTAAAGCAGTCAATGAAGGAGCAGGATTATATATTAATGTGGATTGGCAAAATAGCTTACATGACATAAGAGGAAAATTTTTCACTCCTGCCCCCGATAAATAAACAACAAAAGGATGGGACATAAAAGGCTGGAACAATAGTGTTTTTTTTCAAATAGAAGGCAGTGTCCAAAAGAGTCACTCAAAGGAATCTGTGCTTGGCCTTTCCTTGTTAAAAAAAATTATTAAGTATTATTAAAATGGGAGTAAGAGTGGATTAAGCCTTGGAGAAGACGCAAAAGCATTTCTTTAAAAAGAACACTACTTGCCAAGGACTGAAGGAAGATTTCATTAATAATAGGATTCAAAATCAGGGAATAACTCTGGCTGGAAGGATCTCTGGAGGCCATTTGGTTACACCTTCATGAAAGACTTAGAGTAACATATGGATTGAATACTCATACACAATGATGGAGTGTGAAACAGGTATCACCATAGAGACAACAGATCTCGGAGTAATTGCCAAGTATTTTTTACAACCAGTAATATCACAATCTAATTCTGCTCTGTATCAACACTAAGAAATATCTTGTGGCAGACACAACTAGAAAGAATGACTACCCTTGGACCTCAAAGCATGCAAACAAGCAAATGGGATGGTCAAACCGAAGAGCTTCTGTATCAGAAGAATTAAGAAGATAATAGCTCTTCAGGCTAGAGGACATGAGTCTGGAAGAGATATTGACAGACAACACATGAGTGGCATAATAGTGACCAGAGAAAAAGTACTCATTACTTCCTTATTTATTTTTCATTTTCTAGATCCAAAAACATAGAGGTATCAAAGTAATAGGTAGCAGGTTAAAACCAAACAAAAAGATGTGTTTTATTCATACAACTAATTATGAGAGTGATAGTTAAAGGAGGTTGTGAAGATTTTAGACTGGTTTAAAAAGAGGTAATGAAAATACATGGAAGGAAAATGAAGAGCTAAGAAACAAATACACAAGGTAAGGTGGGAAGCACCACAGCACCTTACCCAAATTTTCTCCTTCAGCAGCCATTTAATTGGCTGCTGTTGGAGGGATCCCGAGCTAGCTTGGCCTGCAGTCTAACTCAGCCTCATTGTTCCCTTCTCTGGGAATCTCAAGTGGTGAGCAGATTAAAAACTCCCCTGAAAAGCAGCATCAGTTTCTCAGGCTCTTGCCTCTGGCCTCTTCTACCAAGCTTTAAAACCTTCCTCAGGCAAAAAGCAGAGGCAGTGTTGGGAGCTTCTCTTGTGTGAATTTTCAGCAGTCTTTTTTCTCCCATGGGATGGCTGCTTTCAATTTCACAATGTTTCCCAAATTCTTTGTATGAGAATTACTTTGAAGTAGTGATCAAATACTGATTTAGTTAAATGAGTGAGCCACAAAAAAAGAAACCATATGCTTTAGAGTACTGTTAAAATTCAGTTACTTTTAACTATTTTTAATCATTCATTGCCTTATTATCCTTGTTTTGCCTTCTGAGAATTACAGCACCCTGAAGATTAAAATCAGATATGAAAATAGATAGGTAAATGCTCTATTCCTCTTGAAGATGAGTAAGATATTTTTTTAAGTCCCAATAAACTTTACCAAATACCAAGCAATTCCCTTCCACTTGCCAAGGTAAGTAAAGGTAAATTTGGGCCATATAGCTGCTGGCACAGGTCTCTTCCTTTTTTTAAAATATTGCTACACTATTTTTTGTGTGTGTTTAAAATACAAAGCTGTGTATTTCTTGTTTTATTGATCATACTTGTATGCCCATTTTGTCCACCTCTACTTGAGCTTTTCCTTTTTCCTTCTAGACAACTTCCCTGCAGTTATCTCTAAACAGTAACATTTTGCTTAAATAGTTGATGCTGAGTGTTTTTATGCAGAAAAAGAGAAAAGACACTGAGGGATTTTTAATCCCCCTTATCTTAAAAATTATGGCTAAGCATGTATTGAACACCATTATTTCTCTAAGAGAAAAATAAAATCTTAATTGCTTAAGATATAGAGACAGTTCCAAAAACACATCCAATAAGACAAAAGAGTTTAAATCACTCAACTACAAACTAATCTTGCAATCCAACCAGACAAGGATGAAAGAGTTTAACAAAATAAATACATTTCTCCCTTTGGCATCTGGGTCTTCTGATGTTTAATTAAAAGAAAAGGCTAAAGGCTATGTTCTTCTCTGAATGTTAGCTCACTGCTGAGATGCCAAGGAGACAGGCACCTTTCAAATATCTCTCCCCAACAGGAATGTAAAAATAATTTTAATTTAAAATAAAGCAACCCAAATAAAAATCATTAAACTGCATTTGAAATGCTTCATTGGAACATTGGAAGACAAAACTCTTCTTCACCTTCCAGAAACACATTAGTGGAAAATCTCTTGGTGCAAAACATTAGACATGTCTTTTCTTGTAATACAACAAAGATTAATTCCTTATTTTGTGAAGCATGGTAGAGGAAAGGAAAAAAAAAAAAAAAAACAAAAAGCAAAGATGTTGAATATAATACATATTTTTAATAAATATGTGAGATAAATTAATTTGAACTCACAAATTAGGCCACAATTCAGTGTATCTCTGAATTCACTGCTGTTGAGGCCCAGCTGAGAGAAGCTGTCCCACGACATGGGACCACAAAGACCACCTGTCTCAAACACCAACCCCATCCCAGCCACTTGATGTAAAATGTGCTCAAACATGTCCATCAATACCAAGAGATGATCAGGTTAGAGCTGCAATCAAAGTCCCTTAAAGAACTCCAAGATTCCACACTATGCCAGTAAGCAGTATCACATCTCTCCTGCCAAGGAGCATTCTCTTTGCAGCAAGTGTGCTCCCAGCTGCCCCATTAAACCCATTCTGACCTGCAATTCCACTGCTCAACAAAGACTTCTACAGACATGTCCTGGGTGCATCACAGGTACCCTGAACAAAGTGCTTAGTTGTTGTGTAGAAAAGGAAGAAGTATCCACAGATGAATAAAACTCGGCCAAAAGTTAAACATGTGTCACATATATGTAAAATCAAACCTCCTTTTCAGTTCTGTAGCTTGCTTAAAACATTACCTTGCAGAGAAGTCCTAAGTTACTCAGTAAATCTAATGACCCACAAACATTATAAAAGACCTCAAACTTTGCCAAACAACTATTTCTTCACTAGAGGAAGTTTTATGAAATATTTCTCTTTGCTCCAGTATTCCTTCAGGCTTTCCTCGATTTTATTTACAGTCACACTCATTTTGTCCAGCCATTAAAACACGTCATTGTGTTCCATGTTAACATTATCTAAAGCTGGAAAGAATGCCATATGTATATTCTACTTTACAGACTGCTGTTCACTCCTACATTTTATTTACAGGAAATATAATTAAATAACAGTATTACATGTATATGAAAAACACGTATCAATGTATTTCTTGATTCTATACACAGGAATTCCTTTATCAAAGCAAAAAGATGATACTCGGTCTAAGTCATCCTGATGAAGACAATCCTAATAAGGAGATACTATCAATGACATCAGTCAACTCCTCATGAAATACTGGGGGCTTGTTTAATCTTTGGGGGTTTTTTGGAAGACCTTTACCTGTGGCTTAAAACCAAGATAAATTCTTGTTATCAACACTGATACTGACAGCCAGTTAGTTAATATTGGGCCAGCAAAACCACAGCCGGAATCCCAGATAGTTGCTCCCACTATTGAAGTAGAGAAATAAATTCCTGAATGCCTGTTTTCAGCACTGGGCTTCAAGCTGCAGAAGGTTATCTTTTCTCATCCATGAAATTGCGTATGCTCTATACTGGGCCCAATGAGAAAGACAACAGTCAATCAGCACTACTAAGGATGCGCCTGGATAGCTCAATAAAACAAGAAAATGAGCAAAATGCTTCAAATTCTTAGTTAAAGAGTAATTTTGTCTGTAACAACTGCATACTTGGCAAAGAATTATCTGCTGGTCAGGATATCCCGACTTTTGAGTTTGGGCCAGATTTTGCTTTTGGCTGGGCATTCACATGCTTGGAGTGGCACTGAAATGGAAATCAGAGTTAGACTTGCATATCACAGAGCACACTGTGTAAGAATTTGTTGAAATATCTCACCGTCTAGCATGTTTCACTCTCAAGTGGAAAAAAAAATTTCATCTGTCAATATGACACTATTCCCTAATTTTTAATCCAAAAACAAGATGCAAACACTACCACACTACAAAAACACCTGAATATTGTTTCACTGCTTCCTAATCGCACACGTGTAACAATGACACAACCTAGCTGAAAGATTCCAAAATCCAACTTCAACAAAATAAAACCCACAAAGTAGCTCATTTCCCACTAGAGCTAATGAAATAAATGTTTCTCCAGTATTGTACTTCTACACAGATTGTTGTTGTTGTTTGTTTAATGCATATACTTCAGCCCATAAACACAGTGACTTTCTTCAGATCCTGAGGGGTTTTCAATAATCTGTGTAAAACCAATATTAGAGGATTCACGAAGCATGGACGAGACAACAACCAGAAATACAAATTACTCTTTTTTAAATTATTATTTGAACTTTGAATTCCTGGGCTGAAAAATACATTTGCCCAAACTATTGCATTGTATACATGACTTGCTAGTATTGTGTCCCTCCATCCCAAAAAAGTCAGACAACATTTTACTTTCTGTGAAGGGAAAAATATCGGTTCTGGCCCTCGGTTCAGAAGTGAGGTTTTCTAATCTTTAATACTTGCTTATAAAGAAATCAGCTGTTAAATAAGTCAGAACATGCTCAGCAGTGGTCTTTCACAGATCAGATTTTGAGTTTAATCTACAATGAATCTTGATAATAAGGCTTCTAGTATTCTATTTTTACCAAGTTTGTCCTTCTGATGTGAAATATACTTTCACACTTCTAGAGATTAAAATTCCAATGTTTATATTAGCAGAAGTGTTTAGGGTAAAACCAGTTTCAAAAACACTAAGTTGTTAATTTATCACATTTAAGCTCTTTAGACTGCAAAAAAAATGAAGACAGCAAACATACAGTGTACTATTTCACTAGCTGAGAAAGACAGTAATTTTTACACATATTAAAATAAATACAAAATTATTTCCATTAAAAATGGTCAGACTGCATCATCCTCCTCAACAATTCACACAATAAGAATTTGTGCTTATGAATATACATATGAATGCTTCATTTGTCATTTAAGCCAATAGTGCATTTTTCCATGCTTAAACATACTCCCTACATGAGAATGTCATATAATTTTAATTTCACATGCCCATTCTATGCAAAAACTGATACCAGTCTGATCACTTCTCAAATGTATTCAAGCAGAATCATGCTGTTCTACAATCACATGTACATTTCATCAATGTTTTTTTCTATCTCCCGCTTAACCCAAAGAAAGGTCATTTAAAACCTGTCCCACTAAAACTTAGTAGATGAAGTAATTCAGGAAGCTTTCTGCAACTGGATTGCAGGCTGAAGGCCTAGAGCACAGCATAAAGACAAAGCTGTATTGTCCAGGATTTCCAGTCTTTTCTTCACCTGTACAGTTTCTGCACACTTTTCTTTTTGTACACATGTTTTTCTCATGACTGCTTTCATTTCATGGGAATTTCTCTGCCTCATCATCCATTAATCATTTTTCCTTCCACCCTTCTAATTCAGCACAAAGCAAATCTCGACGAGGAAACTGACATTGTCAAAACTTTTAACCCAACTTCAAAGAAACACAAATGTAAAAGCCATAAACTAACTTACTGCCTTTAGGGTACTTCAGCTAGAAAGGTTCATTCATCAATGAGCTTTACCAGCAGGAAACAAGATAATTTAATCCAGTATCTTCCCATAGTTTTGTTTAGACCATCCTTCAACTTGCACTACTTCTCATCAAATTTAAATGATTTTTCATTCTGGGCTAAGCTGTGTCAGCAAAAGTTGAATTTGACTCTAAGCATAAAAAGGGAAGCACCTATGCATTAACTTGACTGGAGTATTCATTATTCTTTACTAAAATAGCCAAGACAGACATAACAGAACAAACTTGACAAGTTGCAACCCAAAATATTTGTATTTACTGGTGATATCAAACTCAGTCAATATCTAGCCACTGCAGGAGCTGGTGATGGATTCACAGCAAGTGTCTGCTCCCTAACCTAGCACCCATGCTTCAGCACCATCACTTCATTGGCTGCAGCAGCAGCCCAGACCTTCTAAAGACAAAGCAGTCTGGGCAGCCAACCTTTTGACCACCTCTCTCAGCAAAAAGAGCATCCTGGTGCCCATACCCTTCAGAACTTCACATGTCAGCGCTCCTGGAAAGCTCGGAGGCTCAATGCTGCAATGTATGCCTGACCTGACTGATCTCTTCAAAGTGCTGCCCTCTGGATAGCATCTGTCTCTCAAGGCAATGTGCAATCTGATGAACAGTTGTACTTAGAGTATCCAAAACTGATGCCAGGAGTCTATCAAAGACTTTAAAAGTTATACCCACCAACTTAAAGGACACAGAATGCCCATCCTGACAAAATGCAAAACAAAAAGCTCATTTCATTTGAAAACAGAATATATGTAGAGCACATTAGTATGTAATATATTTCTCATTATTATTTATTTAAAACCTTTAAAATGTCAGAAGTCTTCTAGAGTCATGACTCTAATAAAGGAACTTAAAGCTCATGCACTCATTCTGCACTTCTTTTGGCTTTCAAAAATATTAAGAGGACCAAGCACTTCACTCCATAACAAGATTATCTGAACAGCTCAAAGAACTGTTCCGTGCAGTTAAATGGACGTGGTTTTAGGCATTGGCTACAAGCAGTTTTTAAACACCTACTTAACTACTTTTGGCAATTTCAATGGTACTTAGTCTTCAATAAAAACTACTTTTAAAGTATCCTTGTATATAAAGATCCTGCAAATACTTCTATCAGACCTCAACAGCAAGTAAAATCACCAGTGTACTCAAAAGGTTCTCAAAGTTTAATTTTAAATTAAAAATTCTAAATTACTTGGCCTTCTATGACTATATGAGACAGCTGTGTTTAAAGGTACTGAACCTGTAAAGGCTATTCTGCAAGCACACAATTACGTTTCACAGCAACATGCACCGAGGAATGGGAAGAACTCAGTCCTGTTCAAGCAAACACTTGGAAGAAATCATGCCCTTCTGCCTTATGTAATTCCTACCCTTCATGTTTTCCCCTGACTGTATTAATTTTCAGAGTTACAGGGTGCTCATTTTTTCTTTTATGACTGCAGTCCTCTCAACACACAGACCAATTTCTAGAATCACGAAGCAGGTTTATTTTGCTAAAGGGAACAAAGTGACGATACGTGTTCCAAAACATGTCAAAGGTACGTGAGTAAGAAAGGTGTGGTCTGCTTTAGCTAGTTACAACATTTAGACTTTCCAAGCCAAGGCAGCTACAATGCTAGTGGCACAACCAGCATTCCTACTTTTTGAAAAGTGCTTAGCTCTGCCAGGCTATAATGTGGTGTACAGAATTGTCATCCTGTTTAATGTTTAACTCAAACTATTCTCAGATGTCCACATCTAGAAATATTTAATAATCCACAACTTACTTTTATTCCAAATATATCTGCATAACAAATCTCCAGTAATTAAACTACACAAGAAACATAAAGGACAGAAATGTAATTACTGTAAAAAATGACACTAAAAATATCACACAGTTACATTGAAAAACATTGAATATTTTATACAGACACGTAATGGGTCTCCAGAGGAAATGTTCACCCACTTGAGTATACAACCTATAACCAAGATTTAATTTTCTTAAGGGCTGCTGCTGCCATGAGTCCACAGAAGTATCTGCTATAAACTATCAGGAAAAATAAAATCTCTTTGAAATTCAATATAAAACTGCAATTGGTTTATGCCTTTCAGAAAAGCAACTCACACAGTTAAGCACTGAGCATCACTACAGTTAAGAGCTGAGAATACCCACAACTTGAGGACTTAGAACCTTAGCTTTATAAGCAACTGTCTGCTATTCATCCCTTAGTTATCTATTTTAAAACTCCAGAGTACAGTCTGGGTGGGTCATACTAAGTGAAAGCCCAGGGGCATTTTGTTGTTCCACTGGAACCAGAGCTCCACTTAAAGAAAAAAACAAGGGAAAAAAATTAAGAGTTCAACGAGCTGACCTTATCTTTGAAATCCCAAACAGAGCAATCACTTTAGACTTTCCCAACTTCAGCAGTCAAGTTCTCAGCATTGTGTGACAGCAACAACGTTCACGATGCAACTTAGCAAAGCAAGTTACAGCTTTCTTACTCTTTTTATTTAATGTTTAAGTATTAAAATGTCATGACACAAACCTGGGTCCACGTGTCTAGAGCTTCTTCTAATTCCATTTGTTCGTTTCTACAGAACAAAAATAAGAATCAAGGATATGAATAAACATGTTTTCATGGAGGCTCACTGCAATCCTTTCATTACCACAATCTACTAGGCAAAGCTGGTTTTCTTAAGTTATTTCCCCCAACCATCAACACAATTATCTTTATCTTGTAGAAAGATCACACTTTGAAAAAATATTCTTAGTAATGTTGATGGCTTTTCCATATATCCCATTTTTTCTGACACAATGCTGAAAGAGTCTCAGTCCATAGGAGGTTTGTTCATAACAAATTTTTTGATACTAAGAACAAATGTATTTTTTAATCATTTATGACTAGATAGGGGAAAAGCATGCAGTCTGGCATTATCTGCCCCAGATAACACCCACCAACACAGAAGTCAAAGCCACTTGCACTGCTTTAGTAAGGCAGAAATTTCGATATTTCTACTTTAAACTGAAGCTAACTACAATTCCCTACAAAATGCTTAATTTTCTTATTTTCTGGGCAAGTATTTAAACATATTTAGTAACTTGTCTGTCTCTCTAAAATTGGAGGAACCAGAGTTGTGTGAAATCAGAAACTCTCTAACAAGACTCAGATTATTTCAATTTCTATTCTATATTTTATACATTAAGACACTGTGGATCCCTGGAAATTTCAATGTGAAATAATGCATATCTGCCAACTACTCATCTGCTTTTGCAAACTTGTTTTATCTGGTAACAGGCATGATGGCTCATGCATTTATTTATTTTTTTAATCAAACCAAGCAGAGAAAGGCATGTTGCATAACAAAGGGAACAATTAGGTCGCTCTGATTTACTCGCCTGTTGATATAAGCTGATGCAGGACACACAACAAGGCAAGTCAGAAAGCAGTAACCTGAGGCATAACCAAATTACCAAGCCCTGTAGCAGGCAAGCAAAATCAAAAGCTTGGTTTGAAAACAGCTTTCAAACTCTCAAAGTCCTTGGACATTATTCTCTCTGTACCCACAAGTCTAATTAAAGAACAGATACAAGTTTTGCTTCATTTCTAGTGGACAGAATAAAAATTTAAAGTTCTGGGAATAATGAAGATAATAGTACTGGATAAAAGCAAAATGCTCAATTATATCCTATAGTGTTTTTCATAGATGGAAATCACGTTACTGATACAGACCGATACAGATTGGTGAGCAATCACAGATTTGCACAAGGGAAAGGGGCAAGACTCGGAAAAGTAGTACAAAGGGAGATATAGAAATGCTTAACTGAAATCAACAGAGGAGCTGTGATAAGTCATATATACCAAAGGACTGGCTGGAAAACAGTTTTAAGGAAATAGTTCTTGAGCTGTATGAAAACATGCTCAATACCCTTAAACATTCTGAATTACCAGTAAGATTCTTTACTTTACTGGTATTAAACATAAATCTATGTTTTCCAAAATGACAGTTCCTCATCCATGCTTAAGTTTTCTTCTGCACAGAGAGAATTAAAGCAGGCACTTAAATAGAAATCTTGGTAAAAATTCATGTAATCCTGATGTTTTGGATCAACTCAATAGACAATAGCAAATTAACAGCTCCAGAAAGGAGACCTTTATTTCCCTAACAAGAAAAAAACGTATACTATTTTTAAATCCAGACACAGTATGGTCATCATAGTTAGTTTTAGGAAGCCTGGCAAGCCCTGTCCACTAGGCCCAGTAGATGATCTACTCACAGCTCTCCAGCCATGTCTGCCAGCTGCAGGACTGAAAAGGCATCAGGCAAATGAACCTCACTGTGATTCCTGTAGTAAGAGTGCCCTAACTCAGCACATCTGTCAAGGCAGAGACACAAAAGGCCGGGCAGCACCTGGCAAGAGGCACGGCTGAGGATGCAGCAAGGAGAGTAGGCAGGGGCTGGGCACGGCAGGGACAGAGGCTGGGCACAGGCAGCACACCCCTCTCCTCTGCCAGAACTCCCCTATCACCACACGATTCTCTGGCAGGATCCCAGGAGCAGGAGCCCACCTGGGGCCCACACCTCAGGAGCTCACCAGAGGGTGCAGAACTGCCCTCACCCAACCCCTCTGCTGCCTGGGGTTACAGTGGCACCCAAACAGCTCAAACATCAGAGAGCACAGACGTGGTCAGCCCTGCACACAGCTACCCCTTCACCAATCATGTCAGCAATAACATCCTCCCATTACCCCATCAGCAACACGGTCAAATACAGCCATGCTTATGGAGACCAGCAACACTGATATACGCTCACATGCTGTTCCCAACTGACATGTCATTTAAGCAATTACTACAAACTTCTGATCTAAAATAGATGCTAGAAACTATTATGTTCTAGGTCTTAAGTGCTGCCTCTCTTCTGTCAGACAAGAAGACAAAACCCCGCTGCCGAACCCTTCTGTACAACAGTGAAGAGGGCCCAGAAGCTGGCCAGAAAATAACCCAGGTGGCTCCCAGCCTACCTAGGCTGACAGCAAGCTACAACATGTGCATCATAGCAGCTCCTCTGTTCAGGTCCCACTCTTAACATTCTCTCCAAGTTACATAAATTCCATACTCAGGATACCTCTGCAATCATAGTCTTTTCATATGAAGAGGCAAACTCTGCCCTGCCAATCCTTCATCAACCCACAGTTCTCTGGCACGGCAGAGCAAAAAAAAAGTTTAACTCTACAGCCAGATTTTGTCTAGGAACAGTAAAGATCTAACCACCAGTTGTGAAGCAATGTATGTTTTCTTACCTGTAGCTTAAAAAAGCATCTCCACCCCTTTCAGTGCTCTCAGCACTGTGATTTTGCTGCAAGTTTAATTCACATTTTGAGCAGAAGACATTCATATTTAATCACGAATACCTTGTTGCTTAGACAACTTCCACAGCACTCTAAATAAATCTGTTTGCAAACCCAGAAGAAAAACATACCTTCTCCATCAGCACGTACAGAGTAATAAGGAGCTCTTATGTCACCAACAGAATAAACATCACATGCAAAAGTAAACGAATACTCACCTCATGTTTCACGTTTCCATGTTCTGAAACATAAGTAAAAATTGGCATTATTGTTGATTGCAAACTGTGCACCCTCGATAGCGCAATCTCAGCCCGCGCTGCGCGGCGTTACACGAAACCCCGCCGCCGCCGGTCGGCCCCTGGCCGGTGCGGCCGCCCCGCGCCGGGCGCGGCCGTGCGCAGCCCCGCGCTCATTGGCCCCGCCGGGCTGCGCCCGCGGCTGGGCTCCGCTCGCTGCCGCGGCACGGCAGGCCGGGACAGCGCGCCGCACCGCCCGCGAGCATTGCAAAAGCGCTGCGTTAACACCGGCTCCTGGGCAACGCAGAGCTACAGCAAGTCGAGTTCACACCTTGTTTTTTCTGTCTTTTCACAGCGTGACAAGGACTATCAAGGTTAAACGTATACCTTGAGCTTCAGAGTGTTCTATGTTTCATGTTCAATTCAGCGTTCCATTGGATCACCAGAGACTGACATAAGTGCTGCTTTATTTGCTTTTACTATAAATTTTACGGTATTAAAAAATAGGGAAAAAATCCTGTGCGACATCAGAAAGACTGAATAAAGCCAGTAACACTTAAGCGCGCACACACCACCACACATCACAAAAGGCACAAAAGAAAGTAACTTTTTCACACGTCCCTTGAATGTCTAATTCGATGGCAGGTATTTTGGGTATTTGGGTGCACTCTGGATTTTGGGTCGGTGCCTTTCCGAAGCGCACACAGTTGTATTTGCCCGTGCGTGCCTCTCGCATTAACTCCCAGCACAAGCCGCACGCGCCTGGTCTCTGAGTACTTCAGGACACTGGAAAACTCTTACTGTAAAAACTTCTGAGCAGGAAGGCATATCCACAGTAAAACAAACAACAAACTTCAGCTGCAAGTTCCCTTTTGCTCCACTGAGAAGTTTCCATTCGGCAGCGGAGTGTGGGAACGCAGCAGCCCTGCGTGCCGAGGCGGAGCCGGCAGCGGCCGGGCAGGGCTGCCCGGCACCGCCCGCCGCAGCCCCAGCGCGCCCGGCACCAGAACCTTCCCGCAAGCATTAGTTCCCATTTGTAGACTGAGCAAAGAGAAGAAAAATAAGCCCGCCCAAAGGAGGAGATGCACGTAGTCTGTTGAGGTTTTCTAAGCAGCCTGAGGGAATTAGTTGCCCAAGTGCTGCTGAAGTTCAATATAATTTTGGTATTTTGCAATCTGATGTGTCTTTCGGATTTTTTGCCAAAATCTGAATAAAATCTCCTCTTTTGAGTGTTTGATCTCAGCATTATGAATGACTTCAAATGAAGGCAAGTCAGATAGTCAAGCAGTTGCAAAAGAGGCCAAAACTTAAAATCCAGACTTAGGGATTTTCTTTCTTTTCTATACTCTAAAGACTTACATTTATTTCAGCAGATCATTTATCAAAAAGCTGAAATGGAAATGTTGTTCTATCCTCCAGTGGGAATGAATGAGTCTGATTTTTAAATGTTGCTGTTGCATATTATTTTTACCTCTAGAAAATATCCCAAATCTAACTAGATTAATGAGTTCTGTCTGGTGATCAAAGCATCCCAAAGGTTTTTATAATAAATAATTAGGAAATTCAGTGATTAACTTTCAATAACTGAATAACTGGATTCAAGAAATTGCTACATAAGAAAACAACAAATACTCCTGATCATTCATGTAAAATAAATTTCATTAAAAGGGAAATGAGGGATTTGGATTAAAAAGAAAACTAACGCTGATGGACCAAAATGCCATTTGTGGCTTCACTGTTAACACTTCAAGAATAGAAAACAATATGCAGTATCTGTATTTCCACCTAAAAGCCTTTTCAAAAAATTGACTTGTTATTTCATTACAGTTTAAATATGCCTGTATTTCAGAATATTCTGTATTGAAATATTTATATTATGAAAGACCTGTTTTCCAAACATTACACAAGTGCAAGACCATGAAAACCTTCATTTCTATTTTTAGGGGAGGAAAAAAAAAAAAAAAGAGTAATGTCTGAGGATATCTACCAGCAGATATTTTACACATGACAAGTTGAATTCAAGTTCCTGCTCACCACCAGCGTGCCAATGAAATCATCAAGTGATTCCTCAGTTCTGACAGCCACTTAATTAATGCCATAGTTCAGCACAGTTTGGGGGCTTTTCTTTGTTTATTTACTGAGGCCATATTACCATTGGGTCACATTTTGATAACTGTATTTTACTACAGAAGCAAGAGGAGCAGCAGCTGGCCTCAGTAAGTGAGGGAACACAGTTCAGAAAATAGGAAAAAGCCGCTCCTCAGGGATGCAACAGAGCAGCTGGGTTTACCTGCTAACTAAACAGAGAGTAAATAAAAAGGATATGTAAGAATAAGCTGCTCACCTTTCTATTTTAAAGCAAAACTCAAAATATTTAAAATGCAGAAACTATAAACTAAGTCACTTGGCAGGAGCCGTGATACTACATGCTCCTTTCCAGTCATTTAGCCACTCAATCAAAACAAAATTAGAAATGTCATCCAGATGTACCACACCATAGGACCCTAAAAACATCAAGCGCCCTAACTGGCTTTTCTTCAGGTTGAGCAAGAATCATTAGTTAAGCAATACAGCTCAATCTCTGCTGCAGATTTTTAAAAAGTGGTATAACTCCAATGAACTTTGTAAGATTTGAGCATTTACTTGTCAATTCAGTTGACACAAGAGGTTTGGAGGAGAGCCAGAAACTTTGCAACTATTGATTAAGTCAGCAAAAACATGAATGGTGAAAGCTGCTGGTTTCTTCTGAGATGTCAAGACCACAGGCATTTCATGAATAATCTCTAATGTGCTGTAGCAAGCAATTAGAACATGAACAGCATGGACTGTATCATTGGGCATGCACATTACTGCATGAAAGCAATTCTAAACTTAACCCATTCATACACCAACATTGTCTTTTATGTTCATCTCACAGTTAAGAAACTTTTCCATCTAAAGAAATATAGTACCTTCTCAAATGAAATTATCTGAATGAGAAAGAAATTGTGCATAAATTAGATAAGATTTACAATAAAAATGACCAGCTAATGTTTTTCTAATCTATTTATGACCTGATGAGACACGCCTTTAACATTCCCTGGGAAAAGCAACGTAAAGAAGAAAATTCTGTGGGTTTGGCAGTATATTTAAAATATTCAAAACACTTTCAGATTCTAGCATCACTGGAGGTTTCTCTAATTGAAATATTCAATAGTCAGTAGAACCAGCAAGCATTTGCCTGAGAATACTTAATTCAACATAATTTGATGGACTTGGGAAAATTCCAGTCTGGAAATAAAAATTAATTGCTAATTCTGCTGGTTTAGACTAGGAAACAGACTGGAGTTCTTCAGTATGTTCTGGGCAGAGTGATACTGTTTTATCAATCCTATGAGGCCTCCGAAGAAATTGCAAGGGACACAGAACAGTCTGTACAATAAAAGTGGGAACAACAATGGACACAGCTTCTCGCTGTGGCTACTAAAGGGGTGTCTTACTCATGCTTGCTTACCCAAGGCCCCAACCTTAAGCATTCCCAGCCATAAACCCTTCCAGCCAGTGGGAGAGCATCACCAGATGAGTGAAATTGCTCTGTGCCAAGAAATAAGACATAGGAACACGGCTGAGAAGCCAGAAGACATAACAAGCGAGAGGAGATGCCATCATAGCCAGCAGAGAAAAGAACACCACATGTGTCTCTATTAATGGCCTGTCACAGAAATATGTGCATTCATTTTCTAATCCTTGAGTTTAAGGATTTCATACAGTTAAATGTTGTTAAATACAGTATGATGTTAATCATGCAATCAGACTCAAAGGAGTTCATCAGAACATGAGCAAAAATCACAGAAAGATTAAATGATAGGGCAGAAAAGTAAAATATATGAAAATGTAGAGGACTATTTGAGGAAGGACAGGATGGCATTTTAGGGGGAAAAAAACCGTATTAAATCAATAATGACAGAAATGAGCACAGAAGACTTCAACCAGCTCTGCTGATTTGCAGCAGCAAGGGCAGGAACAGCAACCAAGAAAACCCAAGGGCTAAATCCAAACATTTTGTTCTGTTTATTAATTCAACTGATTAACTCTGCATCTTTTATCACTAAAATTTCTACAATCTACTGAACTGGCCTTCTTTGAAGCAAAACATCTGAAGAACTGGCATATGTTTGTGTCTAAGGCATAGCATGAGAACAGAGCAATTTATCTTCAGATTTTGTCACTGTTTCTCTCATAAGTGTATCATCTAAATCTGATACTTAATAATTTTGTCATTCAAAAGGTTTCATCTATCTTTGGATGACTGTCTTTTGAATTTTCACAAAGTGCGACTTGAAATGAAATTTAAAGAGATTTAATCCACTCAGGAAAGTTCTAAGCATCATTTCAAAAAGGCTGGCAAAAACATCTGCTCATGATCTATAAAGAAAACAGAAACTTAAACTTTACAAAACCAGAAAATGCTGTGGAAAATTCAAATGCCTTTGAGAAACCTAATGGAATATTCCCACTGCAGTGCTTTGAACTCTGATCACCTTTTTTCAAATAAGCCTCTAGAAGTACAAGAGGTCTACAGGATAGGAATGAAAATTGTTTGTAACATAGAAAAAATTACACTTAGATAATACAGAAATTTTAAATTGTTCCATTTAGAGAATATACTATTAAGAAGTCAAAATAATTTATCAGAGAGAAGCAGTCAGTGAAGACTTCTCACAAAAGCCCAAAGTCACATGTTCACAGAGAACTCAGTGTTCTAACACTCTGAAATGCAGTGGGACATTGCCAAACAGGCAAGCCATGCAAAAGCATTAACAAGATGTAAAAACTCTTCAAAAACCAAAAAAGAAAGGAAGAAAGTTTAACAGGATCAAGCAAGGAGCATCATTCCTGGACATTGTCTACCACACAGGATTTGCACATTGCTGTGGAACATCTGGAATGACACTGGCAGAATGACAGAACACCGGATTAAACAGAAAATACATATATCTACACATATATAGTTCCATGTCTGTGGCCATAACTAATACCACATGACTGGGGAATAATAATGTCCAGTTTCCGAAATGGATGATTCAGTTTCATGTACATTATACCCTGTGAAGAAGGCTGAAATAGCCCCCTAGAAAAAAAATGTGGGGAGAAAAAAAAGCAAAACAACACAACAAAACAACCCACCAAGCATAGCAATGGAATAAGTGTTCCAGGCATTTTGCTGCTGTACAAGCCTTTACTCATTTCCCACAGGAGCAGCAAATGACACTGCTAAAAAATATATTTATCATAAATTAATTTCTCTAAATATTTCAAAAGAAAAATATTAAAAATTAAAACCATGTTAGAATTTTGTGCCTATACAGCATACTACTTCCACAAAGTGCAGTGAAAATGTAGAATTTAACATTATATCCTTATGTCTGCATGCCTTTAGTAACATTTCATAACTTAGCAAGCATGAAAGATAACTTATGGGAGACCTCATTTCTCAACATAGCTCTGGAATAGTCAAAAGGACAGCTCCAAAAAGTGATTCAAGTTGTACTAACCAATATTTCAGAGAGTCTGAATTGACTCATCCCTTTCTGGCCCACACAGGGAAGCAGGTACTGGTAAAATTCCTCCTTAAACCTTTCCTTGGTCTGTACACATTATGAATGGCCAGCACTTCTCAATCAACACTTCTTTCTTTAAAAAGGCAAATAAAGAGTAAAAGTGGAAAACAGTAGAGAAAACCTGAGGATTTCCTTTCCTACTCAATGGCTGAAATCCCTTTATCAGGTAGAGGGATGACACATTTTCAGCTAAGTAAGCAAAACCCTTTGTCCCTTCCATGCTCCTTGTTTGACAAAGCACGGGCAAGTATGGCAAGAGCTGCAGTTTAGAGTTGTTTTTTGCAGCTGTGCTCACAGAGCAGACCGTAAGCAAAGACACAGCTCAGCACCTCCTTTCCTTCTGCCTCAAGAGCAGGTAGGAGACACACAACTCTCCTGTCTTGTGTGAGAGCTACAGCAGCAGGGGAATCTTTGCACAGAAGAAAAAACAGACTGAGAAAAGAACATGAAGTTTGAAGAGAGGACAGAGGGTTGAATGCCTGGATGCAACCAAAACACGTAGCACAAAAAGGGATCTTAGCAATACAGTTGCTTGCAATTTTAGTACAGTATAATTCTACAAACATCAGGAACCTGATTTAAAGTAAAATCCAAAATACCATTCTGCTTCTTTGAATTTCTAAGATTATAATTTATTCCACTTACAAAGAAGGAGGAATGCAATTTGTTGTTGCTGTTATTCTGTTCTGTCTAGCAAGTCTACAGCATTGCTTAAGTATGTAGGAAAATTAAAAGAAATCAGACCTTTTGTTATCTAGGCATTTATGGTCATTCTTACTGATGTATGTTGTACCATATGTATCCATAGATATTTACAGAGGAACAGAAAGACAAGCTCCTGCCTCCTGGGGTGCCAGCTATCCAATTAAAATAAAAACTACACAAGTGATTAAAAGAAAAGGAGCAAGACAAAGAAAACAAGTAGTAGGGGTGGTTTATACCACAGAAGACACTTCTTTTGTAAAGAACAGTATGTGCTTGTTTTTCCACTCTATTAATTTCAAGTAATTGCTTTAAAACATTCCATTTTTTAAGATAGTATTAAATATTTATTTTCCTTATAATATCTGCAGAAGGTTCTGTGAAAAGCTTGTTTTCCAAAAAGGGTTTCAGTCACAAATACTGTGATTGCCTGTATGGTTTTCAGGACTACAAAAGATTATTTGTAAAGAGTTCAGACTTGGAGGATACCATGAGGATCTCCAATACAGAAAAGCAGCTGAGAAAAAAAAGTTTACTGACTACAGCAAAAGTCTGTGCCTGCCATCCTGTTGATTTCATGGAAGACTGGGACAGGTAATTAGCACAGGGAGCCAAATCCAAGGAGAAATCAGAAGTAATGCACCCAGGGACAAAGCAACAAGCCTATGCAATGTTGAAAGGAACAACAAGCTAGAGTCAAAATTTGGAAACAGCAGCTAAGTAAAGAGCAGTGGATGAAATCATTATGTAATTCCAAAGTGGGAGAGAGGGTATCTCTGCAACTGCACTTTACAAAGATTGTAGAGACTAATGTCAAAAAGAAAATAACCCATGGGAAGAGGTTACAGTAGCTTATGTGAACTATGTGAAACATGAGAAACTTCACTAATTATTATGAAATGATTCTGAAAAGGAATGCAAAGATTTTAGAGAAGTGAGAATGATATACATATAACTAGAAACTTCCCCAACATCTAAAGCTCTACTTTCCAGGAATCATCATGTGCTCCCAATGGCTTTTCTTTTTTAAACAGAATAGCAATTCAAAATAATCTCTAGAAAAAAGAATATTTGAGAAATTGGAGAGAGTGAAGAGTTAAAACTGGCACTAGGATTATATGACTCTGGCAATAGTGTAACAAACTCACTGCCACCAACAGTGGCAGGGAAGGGAAGGGTGGCCAGCGATGGGAGCTAACACTGAGCATTAGCAGTGGGAGATCCAGAAGATGTCAGAAAGAGATTTACAGGTGTAATACTGAGCAGAATGGGAAGATGTCAAATTTTTGGACTTATTTGTGGGAGGCCAAATGGTAGTTGAAATCAAAAGATTCCTTAAGGTCCCAAAGAATGGAACAACAGGGGAAGGACAAAGTGACAATGGCCAGGGAAGAAATTCACAAAGCAATTGATTAAAAGAAGAAAAAAACTAGTTCTTAGGTGTGGGAAGAAGAGAGCCATCAATCACCTTTTTGTGAATATTGTGAATGGACAGAAACCATGGAAACCAAAGAGATGAAAGAGGAAGCTGAGGCAACACAAACAGCTTTAGGAACTGAGAGGAAAATATGAAAATGGACATAGACATAAAGGGAGAAGCACAAGGATGATAGATGATGTGCTGTACTGTAGGTGTTACATATGAGCAGTCCACAACTGAAGTGAGAGCAATTTCTTGTTGTATACGACATTGACAAAGAAATTTGGTTTGACCTTTAACAGTTCTCTCCTGCATTTGGAACATTTCAATTTAGCAGCAATAAAATACCCTATGAATCCTAAATGCAATTCTAATTGTGCTTATAAATGGTAGTTTCACAAGTATGCATGTTACAATAAACACAAATTAGAGGTAAATTAAACCTTAATTATATCTAGCAAGTTTTATGTTCTAATTAAAAATGGTATTCTAACAATAAAAATGACTTACCACCTAAATTAGCCCTGCCACAATTGTCTAGTCTTCCTAAACATTCTTTGTGTGCTCCAGCTCCACACTTAGAACATAAATAGCCTTGATAAAATGTTCCCCTGTAAAATAAAATTAGGTAGTGATACATTAGAGGTGACAAATTCCACACATAAAGGACATAAGAGACATGGCAGAAGGTATTAGAAGTCATTTGTTGTTCTGCATAATGATAGTCCTTAAAGGCTTGAGAAAAAGTGACAACTGACAAACAAGCAGCTCATCTGCTTTCTGTCACTACTAGCCATTTAAAAAGCACATCCAGACAGTTCTTTCAGACTAGTAGTAGAATAATAACCTCCATTTCAATGTAATCCAAAGCTACTTTGAAACAGTACACTTGAAATTGTATCATTATGCATCTATCCTACTACAGATCTACACTTCACTTCATCTCAGTGGGAATTTGCCTAGGCACCATGAATAATAGGATCCAGTTCAAGAGAGTTGTAAGTTTGAATGTTTATTTAAGCATTAAGTAGTTTTTAGGCTATATGGCAAATATTCTTGACTTTAAATTTGTTCATTTTTTAAAAAAAACATATTGTGGACACTTCAGGTAATATTTGGAGCTGCTAATTCCTCTAAATGTCTCTGTACCACAAGGTGGCACTTGGGAATACCCAGCTGGTGGCCCATGGAGAGCCAGCAGCATCCTGGGGGCTGTGTCCTGAATGCACGACAGCTGCTCCTCAGCAGCAGCAGTTGGTGCAGACCCAGTAACTCAACTACACAGCACCAAAGTCAGGAATTAGCCCTCCTGACTTTTAAGTTTAGGCCTGTAACATTGTTCATAGACACTTAGACCTTACTGTATGAGGGGAAAAAGAAAAAAAAAAAAAAAAACCTATAAAAAAAGAATATCTCTGAAAATCCAGGTCAGTCTGACTAGTCAGGAAAAGCATTGCTAAAGGAAGAAAAAAATGTATGACAAGGAGGAACACACCTGAAGTTCATTCATTCCATGTCTGTGCTTAACAAAGGCACTAGCCACACTCAAAGCCCTTGCTAAGAATGCTGTGACTTCATTTTTCAGATTATCAACTATATGCAACATAGAATCATAGAAGGGTTTGGGTTGAAAGGGACCTTAAAGATTATCCAAACTCTCTGTGATGGGCAGGGACACCTTTCACTGCACCAGAATGCTCAAAGCCTCATCCAGGGACAGGGAGGGGGAGACCACCACACAAAAACACCTTTACAATACCTCAGAAGCATCTGACAGACTTTGCAAGATGTAACCCGACTGAAGGTATGCATTTTGAACTCATGAAAGCTTGTATCAGCATAGTCTGGCCGGATGTTTGACCTAAAAATAAAATATGAAAAGATACATTAAATGAAATTAGAACATGGGGCAACATGCACACCAGGGAATCTTAATCCATGAACAATTAGTTTTATTTAGATTTTCATGTTTTCCACTGACAAGAACCAGAAGTATGGATTTTACCAAACACCTTGAAATGAATTCTGAATTACAGTATTATGCAGACTTCTAAAATATACCCTGTAACTACCTTAGCTGTCACAATAAATAGAAAACAAAACATCTGGTTTTTGTTCTTGTTCAAGTAACTAGGATCATTCTCAACAACATTTTCTTATGAGAATGCACAAGGAAAAGCAGCTCACAGCCTAAGAAGCACTATATTTGAAAATATTAGCAGCAAATTTAGGAGAGTTAGGTCATAACTATGCAGCAATACACTGGATAACCTGAGTGTTTTCAAAACAAGTAGAAAATATTCACCAGAGTTTTGTTAGCCTTGTTTAAATGTGTTGCACAGTGCCCAACTGTAGATGCACACAGTAAATTTAACAAAATTAAAAATCACTATTCACACTGCCAAGATATCAACACACTACTAGCAGATTTATTTCCAAAGATCAGATTTATGTACAAAGCACTGGTCCATTAATATACTCACGTTTATAATTTAAATGTGACCCACTCATTATTCATTGTACCAGTGGCTGTTTTAAAATTTAAATTTTATTAAGAAATCTATTCAATTTTTTCTGTCATCTGTCCCATTTCCATGACTGAATGGGAGAACAGGCATTTTCAATTAATTTCTTTTTTTTAATTCAATAGGATCCCCAAACTAGGTTAACACTGTCAAAAACACTAATGCTGAAATGCTAGGTACATAACTTAATATTAATCAAGACTCTATCAGACAAGAAA
Source organism: Sitta carolinensis (assembly GCA_032173965.1). Taxonomy (NCBI): domain Eukaryota; kingdom Metazoa; phylum Chordata; class Aves; order Passeriformes; family Sittidae; genus Sitta; species Sitta carolinensis. The sequence goes on along the minus strand of CM063289.1, from coordinate 10,244,958 downwards.
ATATATATATAGTAAGGGTTAGTGAATTTTTTACTATTATTTATATTAGAATGTTTAGGACCCCATAAATTTCTGGTATTTTTCTATCAAAAACAGCAAGGCATGATGCATAGGAATTAAAATAGGGAAAAAATCATGAGGGCAGGAATGCAAGAATCTACAATACTCAAAGGAAAAACCAGAAGCTTTTTCTGACATAGAAAATTACATATTCTTCCATTAAAGTTGGAGATCCTTATAAGTTTCATTCTTATATATTTTAAATAACTTCCAGACTAAAACACAAACCAGACACAAACTGCAATGAAAAATAGATAACCGTGCAAGCATCTCTCTCTCTTGGATGGAATTAAAAGGCTTACAAAAAAAATTCAAACAATCTGTGTAAGTATCCAGTGTCAGAAAGGTCGATCTTCAAATCCACCTGCTGAAAATTAAACTGTACTCAAAAAGGAAAAGGAATTTTCCTTTTATGCCTGACAATAACCTTACAATCAGTACTGTTTTAACTACCTCACCTGTGTCTCTCTTTCTGCTCTAACATGCAAGATGTTAATCCTACAACTCCTGCTAACTGAAACAGGTGTGCATACCACCCATCCACAGCAGGATAAAATTAATTTCATAAAGTAAAGAACTTTTTAAACCAGGAGAAAATAATTATTATTTTTTGGCCCTTAACTAGGTACAGCCTGTATTTCATAACATCTCTGCCAGAGGGCTGCCAAAACTCCTTAGGCTACACTCCAAGCAATCCTGAAAAATCCCTAGAACAAGTTGCAACTCTTGACAAAAGTTCACTTTTATTGACCATTTGGTTCAGACCAGGACACCTTGCAGAACTGTGTTCAAAGTATAAGCCAAAAGTGCAAGACTCGTGAGATTGAAAGCATATCAAATTAAACCTAACAACCTGACCATTTTTGAAGAACAAACCAAAGAAAAAATTCCATTCATTTAATTGGAACAGAATCAATCTTGAAATATAATAAGCATAAGTGGATCAAAAGAAAAAAAATTACAACCTCATACAGACATTAGTTTTAACACATGGATGTGACTACACAACTTTGTTCCATGTGTAAAGATTCTCTTTCATTCTTCTCTCAGGCTATCTTCTACAAAGATTGAAGTGCATGAACTACTTAAAATGTACTTCCTATTACCAGAACAAAGATGATATACTGTATTCATTATTCTTTATATTAAAAGCAATATTTGAAAAGAACAGTGCAAAGTAAGAAATTGTATGCTTACTTTGGAGACGGAGGGCTGTAAAGTGAAGCAGAATATGGAAAGATAATTAGCGATGCAACAAAGTCCAGAAAAATAAAATCATTGTGTGCTGTCTACTGCAAATGTAGTAGAATAAGGAAAGCCTTGTAAAAGAGCATTTAGTGCAGTGCTTCTGTGGGCAGGAAAACACTTGCACATTCTGCTATCAGATCAGTAATGCTGCATTATGGCAAATCCAGTTTTGTAGTCCCATCACACATCACATCAGACAAGCCTGAGATGATGCACTATAGAAGCATGTATGCAGTAGCAAGCCTTTAAATGCAAAGTCAGAAACGTAATGAATTAGAGGTTTGATATTTTAGTTTTCAATAACTTATTTTCCAAAATCAAATACAACACAAAAATAACCCAACTTGATTAATATGTGAAAGTTTCTAACTAGAGATTAAGCACAACTTATCTGTGACTAAGTCCAAATACCACAAGGACAATAGGAAGTTTTTTCCACAAAACCTTTCAAACTGAATACCATATAATATGTTTTGAGTTTTCAAATACAGCAAATAACACGGATAATGTGAAATGTCAAGACATGGCATAAAGCTTTTTAAAGCCACGTCCAGCCATGAAGTTCTTTTCGCTACAGCATGGAAGCCTTACACTGATGCCCTCAGAAGAGAGAGCAGAGCTCTCAAACACAGTAAAGAGGAAATTTCATCCTTCTCAAGTCTTTCCTCTTCTACTTTCCAACCTGTAGGCATATTGCAAGACAAAAAAAAAAAAAAAAACAAGTATTTTTGTCATATTAGTTTTGAGCTTAATACTATTTTCCTCTTTAGAAGAAGGATTTCTTGTTGGAGCCAAAAAAAAAAAAAAAAAAAAAAAAAGAAGCTCAGACATGATTGTTAGCAAAATTCAAATGTATTGAAGCAATTAACAAAATTTATTTCGAATCTTACACTGGGTTCCTTCACCATCACAGTAGGACAGCCAAGCCCTGCTGCAGACTCCGAGTTCCTCCTATCACAACCACTGCTATTATGGGGTGCCCCAGGCAGCAAAAGAAATGTATTTTCTATTTCTGCTGTCAAACAAGCTTGATGAGTTGCTAGAGCAGGAAGTCACTCATACACCAGAAATACTTAATCTGACGTAAACAGTGACAGAATACGTTCCCCATTTTATTGTCCAACTCTCTTATTTTTACAAGCAACAGCAATGTGGGGAGGGAAAAGTAGTTTCCCTTTGTCTCTTCTACTTTTTCCCCAGGCAGTTTTAACTTCCCCACTCTAGCAGAGGCAAAATGTCAATTTGAATCTGTTATTAGGACAATTTTTCCAATTCTCTCCTCAATTCAGCACCAGAGGTTTTATAAGGGACAACCACAAGTGGCCCCTCCTGCACAGTGCTGGAACCCCATAACCAGATTTACTCCAGTCACTACTGCAATATCCTTGGGCTGCCCCTGAGCCTCCTGAGCAAAGCTTTCTCTTTCCAATTTACTTACAGAATATTAGTCCCACTGGGACCAATTCACTGCTACACCACCAACCCAGAGACCTGCGGGTGCGTCTCTCGCGAGTCTCTGTCACTTGGACACGCAGTTCTTGTCACTGCACGAGCTACAGGAGCCACGGTTCCAGGGCCAGAATGACCACCTTCTTCAGTCAATCCTCCATCTCTGAGCAGTCCCTTTGTCTTTAAAGTTTTGAAAGTTTAGTGTAGAAAAGAGTTACCCAGGTGTCTTATTTAATTGCCCTTCATATCATCAGCCTTCAGAGCTCTCCTTGTGCATATGAAATATTCCCCTTCTAAAAATATTGTCTCCACATTTGCAGTGCCACTTCCTTCTACTGACTCCTTCTTTTCAGTAGAGTAAATTGATCATAGGCCAATCTCATCCCACCCACATAATGCAACACCCTTATAAATGGTGTCAGGAAGTGTCATGTTATCAACCATCCCCCACAAGCTTCTGCAGATAAAATCCATTCCAGTAATCATCTTTGTCTAGATTACTGGCAGAACTGACCACAAAGTAAAGATATAGATAGCCCAGAACTGTCTTGTCAGACAGGACGTCTAGGTGCTTGTTCCTATGCCTATAGAATAAGGAATAAATACTCTGGACCATCCTACCTCAAAATACCAAAAATAATTGTTCATATGAAAAAAAATGAAACCATTTAAACTACAATTTTCTCACAGTAGCGGCTGGGATAGCACATCAAAGGTTTAAAACTCATGCTTGTACCTCAAAACACAAACATGTCACAATCAAAAGGCTAACACGTAAAAAAAAGGAACCTTGGCAATCTTGACATATTCAACTCTGTAAGTTCTATGCCCCATTTTACAAATCTGAACTTTAATTATCTTTGATCTGAAGTGTTGCCAAGGTGTATATGCAATGAAGTGTACATCATTAGTATCAAGCAACTTAGATAAGATTTGGAACTGTAATTTCCTTACTTAATCAATACCATATTCTGATGAGAAGACATTTAAATCAGAATGTGTCTGAAGAGCAGGAGAACACAACAGGCATTTGTCTCTCTTAGAGCAACAGTTTAGGGTTTAATCAGCATTCTTGCACTCATGTTTGTTTCCTACAAAAAAAACTATACAGAGTACCTTCCACAACAGGTTGGAATAAATAAATAAATTACATCATCTTCAGGGGAGTAGGCACAAATATACTTTCTTTTACCATCAGTTAAACTTCCTCTACACAGGTAGGGTTTACAAAATAAAATGCACCAGGAAAACTACTAAACATTTAATCTTTTTACAAAACTCAATCTTTTCTACAAAATATGTAATTACTACAGATGTTTCCCAAGAGACTAAATAAAAGGCTGAGAGATAGCTTACTATACAGTCCCTTCCTCCTATTTTCACAGATGGAAAAGAAATATATTAAAATCCCATTAATCACATTAAGTCTTCGTTTCCAGAAAGGACATATTTCTAAATCTATAAAAAATGAGAAAAATCTTATAGTCTTATTTTATAAATTTTTCTATACTGTGTATATCTTTCCTTGAATGTTTAGCATTTCAAATATTTCAGTAACAGCCTTAGAGATCAAGAACTATTGTCTCATGTTTGTCTTGCATGGACATTCTACTGAAAGCTTACTGGCTGCTAAATCTAACAGAAATATAATCAAGGGATAAAATGAAGTATTACATTTGTTAGATTAATTAAATCCTTACAGGAAGTTTAAATATTAAATAGGAAATTAATAAAATGCAAACAAACCATAGGGATTTTACTGAAAAAGAGTGCACAAAGAGAAAAAGTGGCATTATGAAAATGCAAAGAGTAGAAGAAAATAGAACGCGGAGTCTTTGGCTCCTGGTTTGGAATGTCAATTGTGTAGCACAAAACAAGCAACAAGAAGCAACAAGAAGCTATTCAGCAGCAGAGAGCACTGCAAATCTACCATCTTACGGCTTCACCTCCAGCAAGGAGTAAAAGGAAGGAGACTTCGGAACACAGCACAAGGGAAAATACTTTTTTCTTTTATTATAAATCTACTTACCATTGCATTTAATACTACCAGTTAGAAACTGTAGTTTAAACAACCTGCAAGGTCCAGTGCTGTCCTCCACTAGTGACCAGTTCTCTCTTTCTCGCTGTATTTTGAAGGCCATTTCTTTTAATTGCTTCCCTGGCACCTTTTCAATACCAGCTTGTCTTCAGCAATTAAGATCTCTA